>OU830615.1:5624863-6257024 GCA_917563865.1 Phyllotreta cruciferae
AAATTAAATTTCAGATAAAAGCAAAATAGTAATTTAATATTTAACGTGCAATTTAAAAAAAATAGTATATATAGATATTGATTTAATTACTTACATCGATATATTCAGGAAAACGGATAATAAGAACTCGTTGTAAATTGCCATGGAGATAAATCGGCTTTCATTGAACTCGGAAGGGGCTTTTCTCACAACAATGCATAATCTAATTCCCCATACCAAAAAAAGAACTTCCACTGAAACAAAAAAATAAATTAATTCTGTATTTGTGCCAATATTGTTTTATTATCGCACTTTCTTATGCTCTTCATTCGTCCTAATCCAATAAATAACATATGGCAAGTGATAGGTAATTTAGACATTAAAGAACATTTAAATATACATATATAAATAAATATATAAAACAGAAGTACATAATATTGAACAAATATTATTGATTTTCAAGGCGATTATCATGTGGGTATTATAGTTTGATTTGATAGAGGAATAATCACTCTTAGCTCGTTGAGCTTAGTGCTACATCGCAAGAGTGATTAAAGCAGATTTCTAAAATCTTCTTATCAGTTTATTGGCAAACGCAGCGGAGTAAAGAAAATTAGATAGTAAGTACAAGCATCGTATTATCTTATATTGGTTTTCTCGTAAGTAATATTGAATTTCAATAATTATTTGTCTAACGCGACCGCCACCTGTGTCGTTCCATTCAAATTGATTTATAAAGGAGGTATTATTAAAACATATTCATTATTAGTATTCATATTCAAAATTATTAATTTTGTGCAGGATTAAGGATTTGAGTAGGTACGAAACCATCTAGTTATTAAAGTCCCCCTAAGAGGTATAGGAGAATAATAAAGTCATATTTCAGACAGTTGAATTCGACCTCAATCGCAACTCAAACCGTTTCTATTTAAAGATATCGATATATTTACCAAAGTTCCATTATTTCCAATAGCAAGATGTGGCAAATGAATTGAACAAATAGTTATCCAATTCCATTCTACTTGCCGATCAAATATATGACTCCTGAGAAAACTTCGGATATTTCAAAAACTTCTGTGTACTCAAAAAAGAAAAGAAATATTTGGAATATCCTTCCGCAGAAGTGGTTTTTTAGTATTCTTCAAACAACGTCGTAGACTGGAAATGATTGATTATTCTTAAAAATTTTGTAAGTTCCAATAATCTACATTTAAAAATAGCCGAATAAACATATATTCAAAAATACTCAAAGAATTACTAACAATACACGTTATATTGGCGTAGGATTTTATAATATGAGTACTATCTACTTAGATATATGTATGTATGTAATAATTGCAATCAATAAATTTAACCATGTTCTGGCACTTGTGTTTTGAACTGTTATCAATAGAATAAAGTATGTAACTGCCTGCAAATGTGAATAATGGAATTCACGTAGTGGGTGAATTACCACATTCTGGAGTAACATTCATAAATTCACTGTTAATTAAATTTAATTGTTGAGTAGTTTTGACGGTTTTATTTTCGAAGATTATTTCCATTACAACGAGTTTGAGTATTAAATTAACCTGTTTTCAGTAATGCATTTGAAATTACGGATGATGTAGCATTCGATGAGTTTGCTTAACGTTTTTTCAAAACTGATAACTACTCATGCAGGAGTTTTAATGTCGGATAATGGCCGTGTGTAAAAATTCTTGAAGCGAGAGAAATAAGCAAATTTTTATTTTCTGGTTCTTCGAACTCGTTTTCGCAATTTCCGGATTGTTTAGGATTTAAATTGGTTATCGATGAAATGCTTTCCATGTCGATTATTTTCCATCTCTTTCTTTTTTCCCTGTTGGTTCTATTTATCAGTCCAGACGATAGGAGGTAGGTTAGGTCTCGTTTTAAATAGGCAAAATTAATTGAACTGCAAAACACATTTTTTTCTTTTTTAGCACGGTATTGTGTAGATCCGCGTTGATTAAGGGTGTTAAATGAAATTCCCTGGAAATTTCTCTGCTAGTGATAATTTACGTCGACAAAACCTGCAAAAATTTTCCAATATTGGATGTGTATCGAACAGTTTATTTTTTATTTATTCCGTTCGCTAATCCAACTTAATCTTTTATCTATTTCTTCTTCATTAAATTCTTTTCGTAAATAAATAAAATGTATTGCGATTTTCATTTAATGACTGTTTACAAGGTAAAAATGAAAATTAATTTTTTGAATAATTAGTATTTAAGGAAAAAACAAGTCCTGTTTATGTGTTCCTTTAAATCCGTGATAATTAAGACCCAGCTTAATTAATTAAATTGAACAAACAAACCTCACAAGTTAGAAGAGCTTTTGTGTGTTTATTTACTTAAGATGTGGTTTTAATTAACATAATTGTTTAGTTGAAGTAACAAACAAAATTAATATTATGTAGCAGTCTTTAAATGTTTTTCAATTTGGAGCTTTTTACAGTCACTACTTCCTTCCAAACAAGAGTAAATTTTATTGCGTAATTAAGGATTGCAACAAGCTCTAATGTTACATCGCCCTTTAAATATATCTTTCACTAGTCTATCACCCTTAAAAACTTGAATTGTTCCTGTTATCTTCATCGAAGTAAACGTGTTTATTGAGCAAACAATTTATTTGGAAACAATTTTATTTACAACATATTTCCTAACTGCAGAAAATTGACGATTACGATGATAGAACATAGTTGGTAAACTCAAATTATATCGTTAAAAACTTTCCAGACCAGATTGACGTTAGAAAAATTATTCGAAGTAAAAGTTTTTATTACCCGCGTCCATTGATAAGAGTGAACGATTGGTTTCTATTTTCGTCATTTACTCCTTATGACGAATGGATTCCCGTTTTCCTCATTTTAAATTCAAATTAATCCCCCTACAATATACTTTTAAACTTAGAATTCCCACTAAAAGTAATTTTGCACCAACTTTGGGGACGGGAATTTCTTCACTTTCTCGCTTTTTTTGTCAAGTTTTTTTCTGACTTTGTCACAAACATTAGGTATCTACTAAGTTACAGAAAGCTTTAGTTTTTTGATTCCTAATTCATTGTTTTTTCAAGTAGATACTTCAAATTCTAATAAAATGTTTTAAAATTGCGAGAGATTTTTTATTTGATAGAATTGTTTCGACTTAAATTTTCAAAACACATGCAATTAACAAAACAGTTTAGATAAATTTGTTGTTTGTAAAAGTAATTTTAAATTTGATAAAATTAAAAGCCACTGGGAAATTAACACAGATGGAACTTTATAAACTGCCCGAGATTTTTTTCAGTAGAAATGCTTTTTATTATTAGGAAAGCATCGTTCCAGTGACATCTTTTTAATGAAATTTAATTAAAAGTCTATATTTAGATAACAAATTTAATAGTAAACTTGACTTGTTATTGTATTGAACTAAGTTGAATTCATGCAATTGGATTTTAAATTATTTCTCTATGTTCCGGCATTCGTCCATTTCGATTTTGAACCATAAAAATTCGGTCACTATTGTATCGAATCAACTGATGAAAATCAAACCAGAAATGATAATCATTTAACTGCATAGCTACATACATAGTATATGTACTAAATCGATTCAATTTGGAAATGGATGCAAATGAAGACATATCTAATCAATATATACATACATAATTTGATTTATTCCCTGTTTATTTTATAGTTAATTACATCAGGATACATAATATTGATGTATGCACCTATATATGCACGAGAAAAATTAGAATATTAATTAATTGACTAGTATAATTAGGTAATGGATGGAAATTTTTGATATAAAACTTTAGATCCACTGTAAACTAATTAAAATATACCTGCATATCTTTAATACTTTATTTACACAAAGTAAATAGAAAATAAATAAAAATTGCACTTAGCTAATGTATTAGTATGAATTGCGATTGAAGTTTGGGACTTCTAATTAAGCAAAGCAAAACATGCTAGCTAAAACGGAAAGTAATTATTGGCATTTCATCGTATTTGAGTTTCCATAGGTGTACGTTGAAATTGATGCAAAAGGTCTTTTTTGATTAATCTCAAATCTTCGAGTGTATTTATTCACATATGTTTAATCGAAATTAGTTCGAGCAAGGCTGTAAAACTAGAAAGTCAGGTACCTGGCCAATAAGTTTTAAATGCCTCCATAATTGGTAGATCTATCCTGTTTGACGATAGAACTAGCGTAATTGGCGTAATTTAACGCTAACGACAAATTACTGCTTACCTTCTGATTGAATTCGGACATTAGAAACATCCTCGATATGTCTTTCATGATTGAAGCGCTTACCATACAACATGCCCATAATTAGTTATAAACAGGAATTTGAATGAAGCACATAATAGATAGATGCACATTGAATTAGCAAATACTCCATCACTCTGATTCATCTCACATGTATAGAAATTAGTGGAAGCATTGCTACCAAATTAATAATACATTTGCAAATTTATAAATCCAGCTACATCCGTTGTAAGTGCGTTTATAAATTTACTATTTGTTGGTTGGGAATAGCTTTTCACTTAAACATAAACTATTAAAGGTTTAATATAATTGAAAATTAATTGAATTAATGTAACAGAATACCTAGCAAATACATTGTTTTGTGGAACACGTAATAGGTAATAATCTTTAATCCGATCATTCCGCTCAAACTACGAAGGCAAATAATATCTGATTAGTTTAAATTTGATTTGAAGGGGCTCATAAAGTGCAGCATTACAAATTTTGATACAATGACAATTCTCTTTGCAATATACGTACTCACATTCGCTCTGTGGATGGGAATTTAATATTAAACCTTCTGAATATCTATTTACGAACGCGTTCCTGTTGGATTATTAAATACAGATAACTATTGTAGGTGAGACTATACAGTTTATCAAACAAACGAAATATGAACAATATCTAATTGTATTAAATTCAGCTTCAAGTGCTAATTGTGGAATTGTATATGTATATTATAGTTGATGAATTTTATAAAGATAAATTAGCTGACTTCTAGACAAGAGGATAATTAATTAATCTAAATTAATATATTCCGATCAGTCCTTCTCGTACAAAAAAAATTAAATCAACGCCCATGCAAAACTCATCCTAATTTGTTGATGGCTTATTATCGCTTGGTATTCGGCCATGTTCGAGAGAAGAGCTGTAGCCTCAACTATACCCAACTTCAAAAGCGAATTAGCGTTATACATCATCCAGTACGTGATTACGTTCACAGACAGAAATTGAAAAGATCGAACACTTAACTTTGTTACTCTTACATTAATATGCATGATGTTTGCGGTCTAGGGTTACTATACTGTTGGCGATTTGATAAAGATGCAGATTGCTGACTACCGAATGGATTAATCCCGATAGTTTGTTTGACGAAAATCAATCAGGAACGAATTTGCCATAGTGTTGCCAATTACATTCGGAACTCGATCGAAATTGAACGTTCGATTTTCCACCTTTAATTACGACTCATCTTTTATCTTCTCTAATGAAGGATTACAATTGGACGAACGTGTCGGTTATCACCGCACACTAAACACTACACGGTTATACAGTAAATTTGTAATCAAAATTCCAGCTTGATGCATGCACAGGTCGCAATTAAGCACGAGGTTCGTTCAATTGAAATTTCTCTTTGATTCAAGAAACATTGCAATCAAATGTATTTTTCATCTTCTATAAATAGAATATTAAAAATGAAAATAGCAAATGGTTTTTTCAATTTCCAACATCCTTTGAATCACGATCCTTTACTATACGTCATACATAATAATGTTGTTTCATAGATATTTATGGAATATGATCCTTCAGTTAATGAAAATAAAGTTAATGATGACAAAGTAGAATGTTTCCAATACACCTACAGCTAGTTATCTTGAATATTATCTATCTACTGATATCGGAAGGAAATAGGTTCGGTCAAAAATAGAAAAAAAAACTTACATGTGGAGAACAAGTGATCCCACCAATCGGTCTTGCAGAGATAAGCTTTGAGATCGTCAGCGGTTCGTCCAACGATGACAACAGGGGGTGCGACGAGAGTGCGAATGAGGAGAAAAGCGGTAAAAATAGTCAAAATGACGCCGAGTCTCTTTAGCAGATTCGTATCAGTAATCTTGACTGCTTTGGCAGAACGGACACGAAATATAACGGATATCCTGCAAAAAGTAATAAAGATTTTAAAATGCGAATATTTACAGCTTTTTTAAGAGTTATCTAGGATGTTTTATATCTAGTTATAAATATTCTATCAGTTTTGATAGTCGTTTTAATAGTTCATAAGTTAGGGTTTTCGTTACATAAAATCTGATCTATTTTATGTTGATTTTAATGGCTTAAAACGAACAAAATTGAATGGGCAATAGAGCACCAAACTACTGTCATTATGTTCTTTTAAAGCTAATAGCCATTCGGTAAACGGATAACATTGTTAGTGATTTATAAATACAATATTAATTATAGCACCTGCCTAAAAGTCTTTGTCAATTTAATTAGAAATTTAAAACTGCTGTCAAACATTAATTTACAATTTTTAATATGTCTCGCAAAATCCAATGAACGTTCTAATTTTCCTGCACAAACGATATCTTTGTAGAGCATTTGAGTTATTCTGTATGCTGTATGTAGTCACGAGCAGGCACATATTAATTTACGGAGAAAGGTTGAATTATGATCCAAATTCAAAGGTATTCCTGTTCCGAGTTTAAAGTGACTCGAGAAATTTGGAACAGATTAGCCAGACGGTTATCGCTAACGTGGTTTTCGTCCATTTAACATTTTTATTCTCGCCTTACTGCGATTTAATAACGTATAAGATCTATTTTTAACAAACATGTATAATTTATAATTGTAGCGTTTCTTCTTAAATTAGGTCACTGGTCAATTCAATTAATACAATAGTAATTACCTATATTCTAGCATATAAGATTTTTATGACAGTTTATATCGTCCTATAAATCTAGGAACAAAGGAAAACGATTCGCTTAATTCTTCTTATTTTGTTTAGTTTTTACGATTTTTCTGAGCATTCTGCGTCTGTCTTTACCGGAATCAAGAATAGAGATGAGCATTAAGGACATTAGGATATGGAATCGACACGCCCAGGACATTTTCAGCATAAGGAAGTTTAAGCGGTTGACAATCACACCAACATTCATATTTGACGACTTTATAGTTTCACGTAAAGAAATATTACTCTCCAGAGCCGAGACTCTAGAGCTAGAGAATAGAAGTTTTAAAGTAGTCTCCATTCATTGATATAAAAGTTTTAATAGCTTCATAATATAATATCGCTAACCTCTGAAACCACAAGGGTCTATAAAATGTTGATGTATTACGGTTTAAACCGTTATTATATCTAATTCACTATTAAGGAAAATTTATAATCATATTTTTTGCTCATATTGTTGTTCAAAATAAGTAGATTTCATAAATTTTCCTAATGGCAAATTTTAATCAAAATCCAAGATATTCGGAATACTTACTTCATATTAAAAAATTTTTATTCTCATTCCTAACTGCTGAGAACTTTTTACAACCGTTTTGTAAGTTCGTAAGTTTCCCAGTGGGAAAGCCATAACTCGTCTAATTTTAAAATTATAACTTCATAAATTGCAACAAAAGAAATTTAAGAGTTTTAGTATCTTGTAGAACATCGATATAAATATATTTCCTGTTTCGAAATGACGACGACAGAAATTCATATTTATTATCATTAGTATAACAAAATGCCAGCGGCCGAATCAAACGCTGCAGGAATTTGCTAACAATGCCTTCCTTATTAACAAATTTGATGAAACGAATCAAAAACCGTCAGCTAAGTTTGTTTTACTTTGGATCGGTTTAATAACTTTACTTTCCTTATTATGGGATAATTTGCATTTTCAAAATTATAATGAGGATTATAATTAGTTATAACCCCGATAGCTTCTCTCGTACAAAGGTAGGCCTGAAATTATGTACGTTCACACAATAAGGGTAAAGTTGAATGAGAAGTCTGTTTGCTTACCTCCAAGTTTTCAGCATCAGAGCTCCGTATGTAAGGGAGAAGCCGATTTCTCTCAACCAAATTCTAGCTGTACAAGTATATATTGTTGGTTTTGGATACATAACGAGCATCTAAAATGGAAAACACATTTTAAGGGTAGTAACAACCTACCAAATGAAGGAAAAAATGCAATCTTTCACAAAAATATTAAACTATTATATACGAAAAAACCTCGATTAATCTTTCCATTGGAAAAGGCTTTTTCTCGTTACTGGGAAACAATTAAAATAAATTACTGCAATTACGACGGTTTTTTCTTCTAATAAATAAAAAAAAGTTTACATTTCGAACATTTCGAAGCTTTTTCTTGTTTGCGACTAAATTGCAGTTGGAAGTGTAGATGAAATATTTTTATTTTCGTTTAGAACTTCAGACCATTGAATTGTAGCAATTAAACTCCGAAACTTCGAACAGTCGATAGTTCATTTTCGTTTTTACTTTTCTATCTGCTGTTGTTTCAGTTCTTTTTTTAAGCCTCATATCTGCTCATTTCGGCGGTACTAAAATCCATTATTTTAAAATAATATTTGAACCATACTTTTATTAATCAATAACATCTAGCACATTTTTAAATAATGTACTGCATTATACAAAAACAATGAACAATGAAACTATAAAATAAGTGCGATTAAAACGGATTTAAAATGTAGACAATGTTGAGTAAAAACCTCTCCGACAATAATTTCAATTTCCTTCTAACCGACTTTAAACCCTCGGACATCTGGTATGAGATTTTTCACCATTTTCGTTTACACATAAAGCTGTCATTATAAAAGAAATCTTATTAGACTCAAAGCGAGTAAGCACCCAACACAATTGTGTTTTTTTTGTTGGTTTTATGTCTACAAGAAATCTTAGGAGGTTAAACCAATGTGAGATATAAAATAACCGGAGTTTTTTTTTATTAGAGTACAGTACAGCCTTTGGGTTGATGGAAAAAGAAGTTTCGTAACCCCAACGTATTTTATAGAAAGTAAGCCTAACAAAGATGGTAGATAAGTAATCCAGAACTATTACTGAATTGATTACACCTAATCAAAGGAAATATAAAATTTGTAAAGTGTTTTCAAAACTTACCGTACTATATATGAAGAAAGCACCCAAAGCTATAACTCTAAGTAACACTGGACTAGCCGCACGAATAACCTAGAAGAAATTGAGCAAATATAATACAAATGATGAATTCAATACATTTAAAGCAATATATACTGTATATTGAATTTACATTTATCCTGCGCAAATCCTCGTTAATAAAGGGATCAATTTAATTCTCGTGGAAAATCGCAGGTTGTTTGAACTTACAAAAAATCAGATTTTTTTTCAATTTAATAATCCCAACCGAATTATAAACTTGTATACTGGTAATAACCCAGAAGTGAGCAGGCACACGACATAAATGTATTTACAAACCGCCACTTAGAATCATTAATTTTACATTTCTTACTAAGACAATTATCCCCATTTGTACTAAACTATATCCCTTTATCCCATGTATTTGTAAATGAGAAATAGTAATTCATAATTCGATAATCTCGTTGTTCTTACCTTCACATTACCATATTTCCATGTAAAAAATACAACAATGGGCAAACAGCAAATTACCACGCATGAAAGAACCAGAATAACTGTCCGCATTACCCAATTCAATGTAACAACACAGGGACGCTCATCTTCACATGATTCGCATCCTTCTGGACAAGGCAGGCATTCGAACATACCCTCTTTTTCGTACTGACTTGGCTCCCCCTGAAACAAAATTGTAATATTTATAATACGAAGCTGTTGAATCTACAATAAAAATTCAGGTTGATAAGTAGAATACAAATAAGAAAGTATTAATGATTTGGTGGAAAATTGTATTGAACGTGTACGACGAATAAAACTGACAAATAACAGCGTAATGGTTTTGACAACCCTCATAACAATTATTATTAATCCTCCATCGGCCACACGTGTCGTTGCATAACATTCAAAATACAAACGTTAATTATTTCAGCAACAAAACGTTCGTCGGAATATTTTCGCATATAAACCGAAATTTGAAATTTCATTATTCAGGTGAAAAATAGGAAACAGTACTACCTACATCGTATTAACAACAAATATGTACGTGACGGTCATTCCGCACAAATTTCGTGCACCAGAAATTGTTTTTTCGAAAATATATGTTCCATTTTCAATTTCCAATTGACAGAAACTGCGCAAAGAGAATGGAAAAACTGTGTTCATTCGAAGTAAATTTAGGTTGAATGCGTCATCAAAAACTAACACCCGAAAATGACACAAGATACCTATCGTCTTGTAAGAATGTTTTATTTGTAGTTAGAATTGTAGGTATAGGTATATATTTATTCTAGGTATCTTTTTCTAATTCTAGGATTTTAGTATTTCGATGTTAATTAATTAATATTCTAATATAATTCGCCTCTTTCAAAAGAGAACTGCTCGAAATACTTCTCATCAAATGTGTCGAATGTTAACAAAAATTGAGAATATTTCCTAAATAAATTTTCTTAATCAATTTTATAGGTTTCCCGTTGGATATCCTGTAGGGCTTTCTAGTTAATGATAGTCTTGAAATTCGTCGAGCTGTAGCGTCTTTCCGAGATTATATTATACGCTGGTATTTTATACGAGAGTAAGGAATTTTATTTGCTTGTTATGCGAGAGAGTTTAGAAGTGCGAGCAGTAAATGGAGGTGTTTAGAAGAAATTTGGTTTTATATACACCGTTGAATGTGGTTACAATGTTCGAAATAAAATTTCAGCCTTAATATTTCATGGCAGTTAGGTATATATTTTAATATTCTGAAATGTATCGGGTTTTTTATTGTAGGGATTTATCGTTTCGAGCGATGCCAAAAAATTTTAATAAGCATTGTCTATATTACTTATTTTATGAAAATGTGTTGCTACAGATAATCTGTATGTACTGTTAAAATGATAATTTATGTATAACCCATAAGTTAAAATAAATTAGTATTGTCAATATAATTTTTCAGTAATGCCACTCCCATGGACAATCGTTTTTAAGCCACTCGGTACTTTAATTGTCCTACTAAATCTTGTCAGTTAAATAACATAGTTTCTGAAAACAATGCTAAATCAGGTATTGTAGTTGATAATGAAATTTATTTTGTGAAATTGCGAAATAATACATTTGGAAATAACGTGCTTTGGCATGTTACAATCACCTACAGATTGATTTAATTACAAAACAATTCATCGATTTCAACAATGTTGAAATTGAATTAAATTATTTTAATGATATTTTTGTATGTGCAAAAATTCCATATTCCTTAATTAACAACCAACCAAAAAATTCTACGAGGGTTCTAACTCTAACTAAAAGCAGCCCCTTTCATTTATGATAATAAACGAAAAAGAAGATATTAATTTTATAATTTGGTTGTAAACAATATCAAATTTAATGACGTAATTCCAAGCATCCTGAGTTAAACAATTGTTATTTCCGCTTTTGATGTTTAAAGGAAAGCCTCTGTTAATATTCCGGTCAAACAACCTAGATTGCCAACTTCAATTTTACCGATTCATTTTATCCAACTTTTATGGCTTATAAAATAACGTGCTCTCATAATATACACACCTACAATATAAATATTTTAGTAACTTTAAGTGATATTTTAAGAGCTTTCGTAGATTCAATTTAATAATTTATTCTAATAGGTATGCGTTGTTTGTGAATATTATTGCTATTTTGTTGCGAATCGCACTTAAGTGCGTTTGTTTCGTATACTTCTATACCTAATTACTTCCTTCTGTTACAAATGTTATTTGGTGTCCTCTTTAGCAGTGAGAGATATGTTTGCCTCTAAAACTGTTCGTCCCAAATTGTCTGCTTAAATCCCCAGAAGTTGAAATTGTTTCTGGTAGAACGTTTATATGCAGCTGTGTAATACCAGGAATGCATGATTTAAATCTTATAACAAGGACACGTTGTTTGGATCGTTTGGGCATCTGGTTTAATCCATATGGAAACATTTCGGACATTTACTAGAACATGGAGAGGGACTGGTTACATTTACTAGATATTTGAATGAAAAAGGGCTAATTTGAAATTCGGAGTATAAGAGAGAATCCTTTAGTTTATTACAAGATCGAAAAATATGTAGAAAAAATCAAAAATAACAAGAAAAACCTTGTACAAAAACCAAATAAATGAAAAACAAAAGTTTCTTTTTCTCTTATAACTTGGGGTAACTTATTTGCTTGGGGTACTATTTCATTTATGTTTCTATGCTTACGTTGTATATACCTATATACTTTTCATTTCAATTTTCCCTTGTTTTTTTTTTCACCGAATTAACAAAATTCATTTTTTTGCTCAAACAGTCGACTCAATTCCAGTCCAGAATCAACTCGGTTTACTGAAAATTATTTTTTTACATCTCTCGATTTCATTGAGTTTTACGCTTCATACGATCCTTACGTGTAAATAATGTTACACATGTGCTTTATTTAGCTTTTTACTTTCCTGCCGTTCTGAATTTTTTTTTGAATTTAGGGCTTCCTACATTTATATATTCCTTGCGAATTTAATTTCTGTTTAATAATTTTTTTCATTCCCATCACACCTGCTGCGGTTTTTTTATTAATGATCATTGATCGTTAAACGAGTATGTATACGTTTTTTTATTTAATTAAATGCGTATTTTTTAGAAAAAATATCTATAATTATAAAATATAAGTGAATCGTACGAACGATTACTTCGATAAGCAACAATTTCTATAAAACTTTAATATTGTTCTTATTGACTTCATAAAACCAAAATAATTGCATGGCTTGATATATTTTATGTGGAATAATCCCGAGAATGTGAAAAGTTCTTAAGCAAATCGAAACAGATTCCGACATACTCGACATTCTCCTTATATTGAGGTATCTATAATAATTGAATTTATCTGTGAATGAAATACTGGTTAGGGAACTTTGTATTCGAATTCAGTTTGAGTTTCTTATTAATTGTTGGAACTTTTAACCGAAATTGTTGATTAAATGGAACTCATCCTCGGCGCTGTTACACCGTTTTAACTAACGGTGTTTTGAGTCAGTAGCACCTATTGTTTACAAAATCTAAATTAGTTTGAAACTGTTTATTTGCACGGAAGGATATTTCCATTAAATGACAAAAGGATAAAATACTTGTTCTTGAATTCATTATGAAATTGTATTTAACAATTTGTCTCGCTTAATGTTCAGCCATTTAGCATTTTTAACAGACCAATACATTAATTGCTATGCAGAATATTAATTTCTTGAAGTTTATTTGATTTTATCACATATAATTTCAGTGTGTAATTCATGTCGAAAGCCTAAAGGGAATTTAATTTAAAATTTATGTAACACGCAAAATGTGAAAAGACATTTAAAACCATAGAAAGGCCAAGTTAATTACAACAAATTTGAGTCGTTGGAAAATAAGTACAAAAATATTTTAGTACACTTAAAGACTTAGTATAAGCGACTTAACGAAGTTACAGTGCTTTGATTTATTATCAACACCCGTTTGAACCCTGTAAACAGATTGGATATTAGGAAGCTCGTTATACCAATAGAAATTTCAATTCTATATTCCCCTAATGAAAAGAAAGTTAATTAGAAAACGACTAACTCATTTGCCAAAATACGAAATATATCTTTCCTAAATTATTTATCCTCAACACAGACTAAAATTTAATTTTAGGAGGGAAATATGAATTAATTATATCGTATTAAAATAATTTGTTGATGTGTGCTCACGTAACGGCTACAAATTTATAAAGTTTTGAAAACAAAAACATGCTTTTATAGTGAAATAAAATGTTAAGCTAGAATTTAGATAAATCCGAAATTCAGTGATTGTGACAAAGTGCGAAAGTATGGCATGTTGCAGATAACGGTCCTAACATGAAAATCCTCCTTATACTAAGAATGAAGGGTAAATAAATGTATTTTCACGGAGATGAGACAAAACAAGGGGCAAATAATGGCACATCGCAAAAGTTTGAAAAAAGCAGATTATTCACGATAAAAGTACTGTTTTACAATGCTAAATGCAATCGAGTTTTTAATTGGTTAAGGCATCTTGGAAGCTGTTGATAAGCTCATAATTTCTTATAATTAAAAATTTTATTTAGCAAATTAACATCACTGTACAGTTATCTCAATCTGTTCTCATTCTTGCTATTCCTGTCGAACTGTACTTACAGTTTTTTATTTTTTATTTTTTTTTATTACTCAGTTCTTCTTTTAACCGTAACAGATTTCGGGTGTACCGTAAAAAGTACCGGGAATTTGTATATAAATTTTAACGTTTTATGTTTTACTAAACTAAATCTTTTTTTCAGCCTTAATTTAAAATATTGGAGGAAAAGGTTGCACGGTACATTTACGCTGAACTCTCTGGAGACCTGTAAATTTCACTTTGCTGAATAGCAGCATTTTTTACTTTGTAACTTTCTGCCAATATATCCTGCGATCTGAATCTAGAAGTGAAAAGCAGGAGTTAAGATCCTGACAGAAAGATCGAAGGTTAATAACATTAAGGAGATTTTTTAGGAAATTATTTGGTGCTTGTTCCTGGTAAAAAGGCATAATGAATAATCATTTCTGTTATTTATATTTATAGGTTTCAGTAAATACATTTTCGACGTGTTGTATCTATCAAAAAAAGCAGTCCCAACGGAAAATGTTTTACGTCAAGTTTCTACAGTTACCTTGTACTTTTTATATATTTCCTGTCATTTCCCACTTGAGACGTCTTTCAGTTGGAAGGGATCTCTAAAAATTCGGTCTTCGCTTTCTAAATCTGATATTTACTTCTACATCCAGCAACCAACTTGATAGAATCGGGACGGTTTTAACATTGTTTATAAATACTTTAAATGCCCTTTAAATACTTAGAAGCGTCCATACGTCGACACAGCGTCATTTATTAAGTGATATTCGCGACAAGAAAAGCACCGTAAAAGCCATTAAAGGACTAAAGGATCAAACAACTTCATACTTACTAATCATAGATAATTAACTTACCACTAGACCAACTAAATAAATATTTCAGAAAATTTCAGAATCTTATTACAAAAAAATATAATTGACTACATAAATGACGTGGTCTACACTTGGTAGAATTAATGAATTTATGCAAGAATAAAATTTTACAAATCGCTCGACGAAGCTAAAATTTAATATTAATTTTGAGTGTTCACAATTATTGTTACATAGCTGGAAAATTTACTCGGAATTCAACGTAAGCAGATAATTTACATTGAAGCCATTTCTGTTGAATGGAATGGTGAAATTTCAATTTGCTCCGAATTCGCATGCTCTTTTGTGTGCATTTTAAACGTATAAGTTACGAATTGATAATACCGTCCAATAAGTTTCAATAAAAATTCACTTGAATTTAGGCACTGAGCGGATTGAATACGGATGCAGAAAAATGCAGATTAATAAAAAGGTAAAAATAGAAAAATATATATATATATTGAAGCCGGATTTATTATGGCAGTAGCAAGAAATCATATCAATTTATTCCGTTTATATTTATATACCATCAAATAGTGTAATTTATTTCCCGTGTTAGTTTATTTTCAGTAAATTTAATTCTGTGGGTTATTAATGAATTAACTTTAATTACAGTAATGTTACAATATATACGTACATAAATTATTCTCTGAATATTCGCTATTGATTTCATATTATTTTATTTACATTGTTATACAATACAACATATATATTATGAAGTGCTTATGAAAAAATAAACTATATAAATTATTGAAAAATAAATTGAAATCAAAATTATTATGTTTTTTAATAGTTTAGAAAAAAACGAAATTAAATGGCTTACTGTAAATTAGCTTTTCACTCACAACCATTCCTGTGGTAAGGCTTTCAAAAACTTCATCTTCACATGATTTAGCTGAAACACGCTTTAGGCGTCATTTGCGTTCAATTCGATAAGACGTTATCCTATGTTGACGAATCGATGTAACACCGTGATTAGCTTTAATCATTATATTAATATCTTTAGTTCGCCTCCTACATCTTAAAATCTAATGAGTATGCTTATCACGTTTTCTCGCGGACTCTGAGATGGGTCTAACATTTAACCGTCTAATGTCCGATAGTTATATTAAGTTATTGTTCCTCTTTTAGAACAACCCAGTAGCGCGTTATGATACCTACCACATCACTCGAATTAACAATTTAAATTAAATCGAGTTATTTAATGCGGCTTTTATTAATTATTTCGTGCAATGAGTATGGAATGGATTGTACGTAATTTTATTGTATACCTATATTAAATATGCTGCTATGATGATAATAAATAAAACATTGGAATGTATTATAGTGTTTATATTCGTATACGTAATAGGTTTATTATTAATTAGGTTGTTTCGATTATGTTTTTAATCAAAATTTGATAAATTGCCGTATTAATTTAGAGGATTCTTTTATTTTAGTTTCTCAGAAAATTCATAAATTCGTGAACAAAATAAACTTAAAGGATAAAGGAGAGAGTAACAAAAAGTTTGCTACATTAGATAAATTCACAGTTCAATATGCGATTTTATTATACATTATAAAACAGCACGTCATGTTTTAGAAACGTCCAACTTACCACAACTTACTTTTCTGATATCAAAGTAGTAGAGTATAAACACTGATGCTAACGAGGATTTAGTATAGCCTAGGGGATTACGCTCCTATTATATTTACATTTAACATACTTTTTTTTTGATTAGTAGTTTTTACGTTGCATTTATAGTGAATCTGGCGGAGCTGGAACTTCCGTTTCTCGCAGAATTCTGCACGAATTCATTAAAAATTAATGCCGCACATGCTCATGGCGTTTAGTTTATTAAAAATACTTGTTTATCGGATTAAACTTGCACGCAAATGCACGTGAAAATTAATCCTCAAAGAAAAATATCCCTACGTTGATATACCGACTAAAATTTTTGAACAGAATCGATTATGAAATATTAATAGGTATATCGAGGTTCTGTTTCGTTGGGTCATCCGATAAATGGAAGGGAAAGCACTTATGTCAGTAAAGTTCCCTGTTTATTTTATCTCCCTTGGGTTGCCTCATTTCCTAGCCGTTCCACTAAATTAGGAATAATACATAATAATGCTAATATTTGTACCTTGGTTAGTTTATATTCAAAGAGCGAATCAAGTCTGCTGCTCTTTCCCATTTCATAAAACGGTGGAAGCTCTTATTTGAATGGCGTTTCCATCTCGTACTCGCATTCTCATTACTCGCTACTAAATAGATAAATTCGAAAACAAACATCTCCAGTTCGGAAAAACGTGTCTTTCGACGGAAAAATAAAGGAAGCGTACAGATAGAATAGGCTAATTTTGTGAGGAAGGAACATTTACTTAATTCCGCTACCTGTGAAAATTACTGCTAATGAAAGGTAGTTGACTAAGTGTGCTTTCAGTAGTCTTCTCACACATTTTGAGTTTTCACTTCACTCTTAAGATATTACGAATTGTTTTTGCCCGTTTTTTTTTCTGTTCGTGTAGATGAATTTTACTTCAATGAGTTTCAATAGGCGGTTGTTTCGCTATTTTATCCTTATTTAACAATTTTAATGGATAGATGTACAATTAATTTTGTACAATTTCTCAAGAAATCTCTTCGTTTTTATAAGTACACATTTATAATCTTAGCGAGTTCAGCTATGCCTGTCGATCTGTATCTCAAAAAATCTGTTTTCGGTAAAAATTTCATATCGTGTAACGTAAAAACAACATGTCAAGGTTAGATAATATATATTCAAATTTAAACTTCTCCCAGAGACTTTTATTTGCGTACGTTAAATTTTATACAAACATCATACATTTTGATACGTGACAATAAATGCACTGCTGAGACTTACAATCGTGCACTGCTTTATATTGGCATTGTTACAGCAAAATCACATTTATATAGATATGCTAATGATTTCGCGTGAAACGTATTTGTAATAATTTATCCTTAAAAATAATGAACGATGTTAATTCTATCTCCCCTCATTTAATTAAGGGTAGATTATCCGAAAAATGTCTTTCTTTTTTCGAGAAATTCGAGTGTATGAGGAAAGTGTGTCCCAACGAAACCACGTGAAGGACTTTTAGGTGTTTGAAGTATTTTCGCATGGCGTCCTTTTAATCTTAAACTGAACGTCAGTATGTGTAAATATCGTATTTCACCTATATTCTTAATTTCTTTTGATGTCTACGCATTCTAACCCTTAGAGGTTCCCTAAAACCCTTTTCACTATACAGAAAGCATCCAAAGCATTTCATCCCTTTTTTTGTTGGAATACAAGGAGAAGAAGGTCCACTTCACAACAGATATTTTCTCAGTTAATTGATTGAAGATTGGCCTTAAATAAAAATGATCGTGACAATGCATAAAATTTAGATAAAAATATGTTATAGAATTTTATTATCCAACCTATTAGTTCAAATCGACGATTTATTTAAAAATTCTGATCGTTTTTTTTATTCGTGTTGTTTAACAGTTTTATGTTCATGCAAAAATATGTAAACCGTTTTCGACTGTTGCCAATCCGATTTTGGTAGCGATTGGAATTTTGAATCAAGTTTCACTGAACAATTCTATTACGTAGATGCATGCTTTGTAGAAAAATGGACACATGCATATTCTATCTCCATACAAATACAACATGCACATTTTAAATGGTATTTCTGTAAGCTGTGTAGTTTTTAATATTCAATACTAATAATGAAAATACAATAAAAAATATTATTCTCTTTTTTGCATGTATATTTATATGGCACATACTTTATTCATTGCATACTGAAAGCAAACATTTATATACAGATAGAAATGAATGTTTACGCAATAATTAAAGAGTTAGTAAGAGAAAAGTTAATTAAAAGGGTTAGAAATCTAATAAACCAGTGGAGCAAATTGTAAAGATAAATAGATCAAGTAATTAAACTTGAGAAATTTCTCTTACGTGTATTGCTGGTTTAATTTATTGTCTATTGCCGAAGAGTTTTTTTTTCGTTAAAATATATTAATACATCATTCAACATTCTCGAATAATGGAACGCATAAACTTGAAAAACAGTTCTTATGAGTGTGACATATTATTTTATCGAAAAATATCTTGATAAATGGTTCCAAACTTTCTAAAGGTTACAAAAAATACACTCAATCATCTCCTCACTTTTGTGTTAAGTGTTAAATTGCGACTAGACAGCCTATTTTTTATGATTTGTTTAATTTTTCTTCGTTTTAAGTTGGGCAATTTTAGATAACTAAAATGAAACAATCAATATAAAAAATCAAAATTTACGTTAATAATACTTTTAAATTTAAAAAAATAGACAATTACAACCAAGTATGGAACTTGGCATTTCTTTTTATGTCATTATGTTAGGAAATGAAAAGATTTCCTATTTTCTGTGTGATTCCAATTCCACTACGCTATTTCTTATAAAGCAAATAACGCGATTTGACAGAACTTGCCAGCTTTCCACATTGGGTTTTATTTTTCACTGTAACAACGTCACAGGTTATGTAATATACTTTATTACGGTATTATTTGATTTCTCTATTCGGTTTGTTTTTATGAGAATTTAGTGAGCATTCCGAGTTTGTCGAATAGCTACGTATAATATAGAATGCATAACTCAAAATTCGCCTGCACATCTGTTACCAGTATTATGGAATTTAATTTCTATTTCGCGTACATTGCTTTCTCGAAATTATTTCTTCTCTTCTTACCTTCCAATCATAGATCCTATAGGTACATATTTTAGGAAACGTTTAATAAACATAAAACGAGATCAGATATGCTGAAACAGAAATTATGTCTTTAATTTAGGCTTCTTGGCAATTCTTGTGATTGAAAAAAGTTGCCACATAGACGCTGCTTCGCATGAAAGGCAGCCGTTTTATTGTAAAAGTTTTGTGAAAGGCGTTTGCTGGGAAAATATGTACACATTAAGTAATAAAGCTGGAGTCAGATTTTCCGAGTTGGATCATGAAAAACAAATGGAGTAGTTTTTCATTTCTAAGCACTTGATCCTTACTGATAACACTCAGAACATTGGCAAAATAATCTTTAAAACGATGTAAACGCCGCGGATGTAAAAGCAGGATAAAGCTGATGAATGTTACCTCATTTTCATCTTTTGACAGTGTGTGAGTAATTAATGAGGGGAAAATCCGTTATATGTATGTTCATCTCTTACATCGGGTTCATTGATTAAGCAGATAATTTTAAAACCAATAAAATAACTATGTAGGTATATCAAACATTAAAGCACGAAAAACCCAAAAAAATTTACACCTATTATTTTTATTCCCGTCCTTTCCTTTTGTGTGTTGTGATAAAATTTAATTTATTGTGTAGCATTTATCTCTATAGCAACAGTTCACCAGTTGAATCTCTCTCAACATAAAGCAAGGTATTTATGAAAAAAAAATCTTAAACTTGAGATTGTAAAAACCATTATTTTAAATTAACAGAATAATTTCTAAAATAATTTACATCTTCGTACCGTAAAGTTTTCGATTCCGAAATTTTACTTTGCAATGACGATAACATTCAGATTAACCGAGAAGTTTCCAGAACAAAATCTTGTTTGATAAAATTGCAAGCCATTTCTGCAAACGTAACGCCTTTTTAATAGAAAATAAGTTTTTTAAACTGTACATAAAAGTGTAGCTCTTTTAAATTACAGCGTCATTTCTCGCGGAAACTTTTTATTTCTCGGTTTGCTCTATTCATTGTATAAATTTGCAAGCCATAAATCGCAGATACAATTAAAACTAAAATATTGTATTCTCGGATTTTTTGTTTGAATAATTACCAAGTAAATAGAGCTATTATTTTTGAATTTAAAAGAGCTAATTTTGCCCATTTTTTACATTTGTTACGCAAATTTGAGTATTGTGAAGATTTTAAATTATGTTCTAATTAACAAAATTGAAATTTCAGTTGGCGCAGTCATCAGTAGGATTTTGTGTATGTGCAGTACAAACGTTAATTGCATAATTAATTTTATTGAACAGAATCCATTAGTGTAATTAGATTTTCTTAAAGCCAATTTTGTATAATACTCATCTTCTTACTACTATTATTATGTCGACTAACAGGTTCAATATTGTGGTTTTAAAGGAAAAAGTTTTTTTCTATTTACAAATGTATAGAATTCGTTTCGCAAAATCCTGTTACATGCTCCTGACTGAATAGAAACGATAGAAACTAAAATTATTTCTACGAAATGTCCGCTAGAAAGGTAGGTAGCGCTTTTATTTATTCAAAATTACTCTTTCGTTTAACTAGAAAACCACTAGATATATGTTTATGTTCCATTTAAATTCATTCAATTTAATTATTCTAAAAAAATAGAAACTGCTTCAGATAGTAGGTACACTATGCTTTTGTTTTATTTATACAGTTGTTTTTATAATAGAGAATATATTATAGTGCCCATTATGATAGTTAAAGTATATGCAACATAAAATAAGTTTAAATAATTAGATAGGTAAAGCGATTGTAAAGAAAAAAATCCAGGAAGCTTACGAATGAGATTAGGTAAAATGACATTGATTCGACAAAAAATGTCTAAAAATAAAGACACTTAACTCTGACTGGAAAGTTCTGCTTTACTTATCTTTCTTCGGATTATAGTGTCAATATTCCAATCTGCATAAGGTAATCCTGGAAGCACTGAACTAAGAATAGATAAATAAAAGGCGCAGTAGGTAATGTCTGCACTCTGTTACATTGAATGAAGCTGAAATCCTCGGAGGTGTTTATGTAGTGGAAGACGATGTAAAACGGTAGTCGTTCCGGCCAACAAATATTTGATGCATATTTTAAAAGAAAAAATAACTATTTTTCTCTAAATAACACCGTAGCGACGTGTTTTTTCGGAGTGATATGTCACAAACAAACCGTTTGTGGAATCTCCTATAAAAATAAAACGAAACAAAGTCGAATGCACGATGAAAAAAGCGTAGATATTCCCATGAAAGGTAGCGTGGTCAACACCGTACATCAAAAATATCGGGATTTTGTCAGAATTCTTTTTTATCAATATCTTTTAGTACAATTTATTTTCAATTCCGATCCAAAAACAACATTTCAATTTTATTTAGAAAAAAAAATGTGAAGAATAAAGGAAACAATAAATATCTCAGATGCTCCTAAACAGCAAAATCATCGAAACTTTGAAACAAAGTAATATATTTTTTGAAAGTAGTTTATCAAACTACAGTTAAAATGACAATAAAAGAACTGTTTGTGATAATATATCTCTTTTTGACGATATTATAAATTTTTTAATCGAAACATATTTAATTGTTTAAAATTATCCATCTTATTTTTGTTAAGTAATACTCGCATTAACAGGAGCATATTTAAATGCAACTTGCAGAAATTATACAACTAGGATCTCATACAAGCAACCTCATGAATGGAAATATCGTAAATAACCAATAATTGTCGTGACAGAATCGTTTCAAGCATGGGATGTTCCTACTTTAATCATCTCAAGAATTCATCACATCGATCGCCTCCATTGTAAGCTGCGACGGCTTAAATCGGAATGTCTAGAACGTGGTCGAAAACGATTCTAGTGAGAACATTCTTTACTGCAAGCTACCGCATCACGAGATCATTCAATCAAAGAATTTGGACGGATCTTGTAAAGTAAGGAACTAAATGTATGTATGGAAGCGCTTTCAACCCCGCAAAAGTCAAAACAATTAGACTTAATTAATTTATTACGTAAATATTAATAAAGAGGTAACGAAATAAATATTAATTAACATAGAGAACAACTTATTGGCGAGAATTCGCTTTGATTAAGCGATGAAAAAGTTGTATAATTGAGCCGGAAATCGCGAAGTCACCTCAAAGTTAGCTCACTCAAAGTAAACGAAATTCGTGAATTTCTTAATAAAATATTCTGATTTCCATGACTTTTTCGCGCGAGTTATTTTGTTGTTACCGAAAGTTCAAAGTTACTCAGAGACATTGAGTAAATACCTGTTTATTCAGTCGGTTAGGCACTTTTAAAATTTGATTACGTATGTAAACCAGCGAAGGAAGATCTGCATAATGTACATGAGTCATGAAAAGTTTGTAACGCAATTTAACTATTTCCATCCGCGTATAAAATTTGCGAGTATGATAGTTGGACAAGTCCTGGAGTCTTGTTATACTACGGGAAATTCAACTATTTTCATTCACACTAAATTCTTCTCTAAATAACTTGGAAATTTGATATATCATATAAGAAGTCTACTCACTTGTCGTTACTTTTCCTTATAACATTTCTGCAAAATCAAACTTTAAAAACCCATGCAATTTGTATCTTAGTAATTCCGCGTCATTTATCTTAAAAAATTTAAAACAAAAGTTTTTGACATTCCTTTAAAATGCTTCATCAGAAAAACGAAAGCTCGTGCGATAAGGAGCACGAAATTGTCGCTTTGTTAAGGGCCGTAAAGTAACCCGGGAAAAATCCTCTTTCCTTAACTTTCTTATAAAATTTATTACCCTTAAACAAGCTTCACATGCAGCAAAATTATTATTTATTTATTGTTTGGAAACTAAGCACATTTTTTCAGGAATTTTGTTTCAAAAGAACTTAAGAAGGAATGTAGGTGGATGAGAAAGCTCGATATTCGATATCTTTAATAACAGGAATGCACCTTTGTTATAACGTTAAGAATATTTTTTTTATTCGGTACATAATAGAATTAAAATTGTGCATACCTATTGCTAAACATACGAAGAAGTCGATACTTCCGAAGAATTGCAAATATTTAACATCTCTGTTTACATAAAAGGAAAACGTCCCCTTTTTGTATATCTCGCTCCAATTTTTGTTTAAATTCCTTTGAGATTAGTGGAACTCGAACAAGCGAAAAACCCCGGGTAAATTAGAAAACCTCTATCTGCAATGGGCGTTGGATGTATAAATGAAACATAAAACGTTCCCAACTGATAAGTAATTTTTAAATACGTAGGTACGGTGAATAATGAATAAATATCTGTTTTAATGTTTAATTCGGAATTTTGATTTTTGTCCATTCATGGACATTAATTAAAGTATTCCTATATCTAACATTTATAAAAAAATAATAATTAAAAACTTACAAGCATGCGCTTCTCGTATTCTTCTTCCAAAACGGTACCATTGTAGTAACGTCTCTCTGCTTTAATGTCTGGAAAATAGAATCCAGGTCGACAGACGCACTTGTAGCTTCCGCGTCTGAATCCTAATCCAGGAATTGGAACGCACTGAAACATAAAAAGCTGTTGGCAGTTATTCTTTTTTATTTCCAATTAATATCTCCGATTTTCCCTCGGGAGCAATTAAAACACAAAAGAGATTTTCCGCAAAGAAGTAAGTAAGTAATCGCTGATAGGCACCTATATGCTGCAGCTCCATTGAAATAGAGATCGGTGTTTGAAAATAATCAATGAGATGCTTGATGAAAGACTGTTTGCTATGGTCGTTTGAAGTAACATCACATGCGTGTGAAATGGGTTTCACGTGACCTCACAAACGTATTTGATTACATGTTTGAAGTGAAATTAGATTTACACGTCGAAGGTGGCATGCCAATCATGCCATCCATATTACGCACTTGCCTAATAAATCCAGCTAAAAGATGAAAAAATCATCGAAGCAATGAAATTATCATTAAAACTCTAACGATGTAATTTCCTAACAGAAAGAGACAAAAAGTAGTACATTAATTTTTTTAATTCCTCGTTTTTACTTTCCTAACTCAAATCAAAGGGAATAATTTGAAAAGGGCAACAAAAACAAAGGCGCTACTAAAAGGCTATTAAATTTGGAAGAAGCTTATAACGGGCCGGACAAAAGCCATGCTTTTTACTGGAGTTGTAAATTATTAGTGGTAACTTCCCGTTTATTGAAACACATTATTTAGCCAAGCAACTAACGACTTGTTTTTCGCTCTACCAATCACCTTTACTTTCCGCTATTGGAATGTTTCAAGAGAGAATTCAAATGAAAAGCGATTGATTTTTAATGTTCTTTATAGATAAGTTTTACTATGGAAAACTAACGACTGGAAAAATTTAAAGACTCTCGTTATAAACGAGGTATTTCCGAATGTTTTTGTGTTTTTCTACTGATCGTACACAAATAAAGACAACAATGTAATTTATCACCCTGATCTAATAAATTATTAATGGTTGTTAGACACAGACATTAATCTACCAAAAAACGCTACTTTTTCTTGAAGGAAGACGTACATATACAAATGATGTTAGAGAGCTATAAAAGATCGCCAGATAAGTCCGAAAAATAAAAATAATAAAACCGATAAAATCTTGTCCTTCTTTTGGACACTTTACATTTCAATACATAGACAAGTACAAGAAATCTTAAACAATTGTAGTAATAGCGCAACGAATGTTTGATATTAAGATTCTAGTATAGCAAGCAAGAGACATTGATGAATTCATTAATTACAGCATTCATTTGTTGAGAGAACTCATTTGCAGGAATAGCTATGATTAGAAATTAAACACAACTATTATTTCTCAAGACTGTTCATTAAACTAGGAAATTGTTTGTCTAGAACGGATCTAAGATGCATTTACATGTCACTCAGCATAGCATTTAGCACGGAGCAGCAATCTCAATAATAACGATGATTTCTATGTGTTCTGAAATTAACACAAAACGTATGTACGTTTTATTATTCGTAGGAATTTTTATTAAATAATCTAAATTTTGCCATAATATTTATTTTTGCCAGTTATTTCCATTCGTTGTTCGCATTTACTTTCTTTTTCGAGAGGCTGGCATTCAAAACATTTGTCACTTCTATTATTTTTTGTTTTCTGAGATAACAAGAATATATGAACTAGCTACCTACCTAAAATAAAATATATCTCCATCCTTTGTAAACAAAACAAAAACTCCGTAATTTTACCACGAAAATGTTAGCCAGATAGAAAAAAGAGCCGGCGATTTATTGCTCGAGCGTAAAATAAAAGATATATGCACCAATAACACATTTACATCTGTTGATGTAAGGATATATCCCCTTTCCGAGTGACAGCTTAGAGTTTAACGAAGCAAAAAGGATTTTGATAAAATATGCGGTGTATCCTTTGAATGTGTTCTAAAATTTTAACGAGATAATCTGTCTCGGAGCTGCTTGCATTTCTTTGATATAAGAGATTCTCTTTAAATTTCACATAAACAACAATAAAAATCTACTGGTATATATAATAGACTAAATTATGAACTTTATATTCTCTTTAATTAAATAGTTTAATACTACAATTAATTATATTAGGAATATATGTCAATGTACCTAGTTTATTTTCAGATAAATTACTCTTTTATCATTAATAATCTATTAAATAACCACAATATATTACCTAAAGGCTTCATAAAATCCGATCGTTAAAATGGCTTCAAAGATAATGCTATCCATCAAAATTCATTTTATAGCATATGATATGTTGTTATGGACCTTTCTCACCGTAATTTAATATAACTCATAAGATTCAATAGGTATTGCAGTGAGCTGCCCTATTTTCCCGGATATCTAGAAGGAATTTAGGATATGTTACCGCAGAAGAAGCCAGAGCTTCCGCTGTAGTTATCAATTTCGTTGCTTAATCAAGTAGAAGTAATGTCTGTCTACCACTGGGATGATATCGTTTAATGAACCAGAAGTAGCGTTTCTCCGGTCAACTGCTAATGTGATGGTTCTGATTAAATTTTGAATATTACATTATTCATGCTTCTTTTTCTTGTTTTAATGCATTCTAGCTCATTGTAACCATGAATATTTTTTATATCAATATTTATCAAATTATATCGGTAATTTTTAGATGTTCTGAAATTTTATGATGCAAAAAAATTTTCATTAATAATAATATGTAATATATTAAAAAAAAAATTCTCGATTAAAATCAGCGATTTATCCCTGAGAAGCATATACCTGGCTTATTAAAGCGAATGATAAAATACTCTTTTTGAAAATAATTTATTAAAGACAAGGGCTTTTTCCGAATACAAATTAAATGAATTCATTGTTTTCATCTTCAAAGTCAGAACAAACTTGTTCCTTTCTTTATCTTTTGATACAGAAATCGTGTTAGATGAATGGAAACGTTCATTATTAAACTGATTTGGGTTATTTAAAATTTCCTTTGTTTGCTGCTTTAATCCTCTTTGTTCGAATATTTTCCAAACTCACTGAAATCGCAGAAAGTGCATACATTTCTTTTTTTAATGCTAAAACGCCATTAATTCGACGTTCTGTTCTGGGTCCATTGATAGAGTTAATCGAGCGAGTCTTTAATTGCGAGTTATTCGGAACTTCTCAAACTTCCTAAACTAGTTTTATTTCTTTTTAAATACCATTTGCATCGAGCTTTTTTATTCTTTATTCTTAATTACGAAATACAAATTTGGATTGAATATTTATCCATTCATTCTTTATAAGTTTACATTTTCAATCATTACTTCACTATACATCAGTAAAACCCATAAACTCTGTAATAATTTCTGTTAATTAAATTATTCAGTAGAATGGAGAGTAAATACACCACATCAATTAACAAGACAAGATGCATAACGTTAATTTATTCAGGATACAAGGCTCCAAATCCTTTATAACTTTTCTCATTTCCCTTTCTAAATGATCAGTGAAAAACATATTTTAAACAAGAGAGACTTCTAGTGAGGAGTGATTTTGAACCTGTCACACATTTAAAACTTGTTTTGGTTTCGGAAAATTAAGGCAACCGCAGAATAGGGAAAGTACCCGACTGGCCTGAAGGCTTGGAATGACAAACTCACCCATTCTACACTGCTAAAATTTCCAACGAGGAAAATTCAAAATGACTTTTTATTTTTTCATACATATCATACATTCTTTACAAAAATTACGTGCCTATATGCGTTTAGAATTTTTTATGGGTTGCAAAAAAACATACGATACCTTGGTTATGGTAATGAGTTCATTAGGGTCATTACTTTTTCTTAAAAATAAAATTAGAATAAAATTATGAAATTTTTCTTATTAATATTCAGTACTGGATTAAGGCAATGGAAGATTTATAAAACGCTTATAAGGCTTTTATGATGATGAGTTTTGAAACGACGTTTTTTTTAATCTAATTATAGCATAAGCGAAATATTCTTAATCCCGATCTGGGAATAGACGAAATTATAAACAGAGAAAATTCTTTTAAAAATTTGCATATTTTTTAATTAATGTATAAATGTAGAAATGAATCTAAATTTAATCTAAACAGTTTCTTAACCATTACAGCAATAAATTTTATTCTAATTTTACATAGCGTACGAACGCTTATTCATCAGTCCCTAATTTGAAGCTAAAATTTCGGAAATGTTTTAAATAGCAATCGTTAAAGTGGGTAACTCAGGCCACATGTTGCTGCATATTATAAAAAATACGTGATATCATCAGCCCTAAAAACATGTTCGTAGACCAAGTATAAATTCGGAGCACATAAAAAATATAAATTAGGGTTGAAATATTTCGGGAAAATACATTTTTAGTCCCCTTGTCTTAATGACTTTAATATTTAATAAAATTATTTGCATATTGGAAACAACATGATGTTGAATGTGTGCTATACTTCTGCACTAAATCCATGGAATTGTATCAGTTATAAATTGTTGCCGTATTCGTTGTTGCATTTCAAATACCGTTAGTTTTATAAAAAGTCATTCAGTATAATGCAACTTGCTAACAAAGACAGCACTGTTCAAAAGTATCCAACAACTGTGTTTCAAACTGTAGTAAATACACTAATAGATGTGATTACGAAGTTTCAGTTCCACGTGGGAGGCTGATTCGAATACGAGGAAGTAATATATTTGTGAACTTCCCTAGGTGATTCTTCTCGTTGAAAGCTTCGTTTTCGTGAAACAATATATCTCAGCAACTAACTAGAGTAAACATCAACCAGCAAATAAATATTTTCAATACCCTCGAAACACGCAGATAAGTAAAACAATTTTGTCGCATATATTCCACTGTAAATAAAATGATACATAATAAAATTTTCCAGAATATCCGCTTGGTTCAGACGCTTAACAAAAACGCTGAAATTTTCGGCGGTTTAATAATTTTTTTCATTAAATTAAAACCGAAGGTATATGACAAATGTTTTGGGGTCGTATGATTCGAAATGAGCCTCTAAAAGTTAATATAAATTTTTTTCGTTGCTCATATCCCTTTGGCAACATTATTCTCAGGCGGTGTGATATTTTTAATTAATACCCTTTCATAATGACGTTTAACGAATATTAACTGCACAAAAAATTTTTAGAATACAAGCACGAAATTAAATTTGTTGGTGCTTTTTTTTGGTTCCCTTGAGGGTTCTATTTTTTAAAGTTTATGTTAATACAAACAGTATATCATATCTGACACATTTTTCATGTTATTGTTTAGGTTGTTATTACATAGAACATTCATTTTAGCATTTATAGCTTAATTGCTTTAGTTTCGTTGCTTACCGTGTGACTTGATTAAAGCATAATAAATATTTATGTTTTTAATAAATTTTGTAATAATTTAGCTCTTTTATTGTAATCTGTACTTTAGTTAAATTCTCCAAGTCATAAGTTTATGTTGGTAGAACGGTTACTTAAAAACATTTTATTGTTGGGATTGCGCGAAATTTATCTCCAGTTTTCTCTCAATATCGGTTTTTGACAGATTTATTTTATACCTGTTATTGGCAAAAATACAAATCATGCAAAATATTTATTGTAGCCTATGAACAAAAAATTCTTCCATATCGAATTTAAAAGCGTTGCCCAACTTTTCTAAAATAATAAAACGATATACATTACACTTACTCCCGAGCGAACTGAAGAGATGAGGATCACATAATAAAACAAATCGCCGGAAGTAAATTAAATGACTGACACCGAAAAAATAGGCCTAGAGAAGCTTTAGCTTGATGAATGCGGTTGACGAAAATAACGAAAGTGTAGAAGAAGGAAATTTAAGTCAATAAATAACATTTGGATCCCACATTGTTCACATTAAAAGCCCCTCTCTGGGGAAAGAAAATCTTTCACCTCTGCAGGTAGTTTTATTCGCTGAACCAATTAGTTTTTCCTACCTTAACATCACAAATTAAATGACTATAAAAAGTAAATTTAAGACCTTTACCTGGGTTGTTCCCCTTTTGCATTTATCGGAAGCGGCGAATATATTGAGTTGAGTTCCACCCTTTGGCAAAGGGCACTGGTCGATGTCAACTCGTCTTAAGTCGATGTCGATACCACTTGTACCTCTGAAATATAAAAAAAGGATGTTGAGATTACAATAAACCGCAGAGATATGCGGAGACGTAAAATGATAGATGGAAATCCTCATATTTGTATAAGCACGTTGAAAATATCGAATGAGACTGGAATAACAATACGTGATTCTCAAATCTCTGAAGAAACCTCCTCTATATAAAATTCCGCAGATACCTAAGTACGAAGCACTCTTTTTACTTCCATGTCAGATATCATATTTTCATAATTGAAAATATAAACTGCATACTTCAAAACGTTATTTGAGCATGAATTTAGTCCCAGTAATTAAATTAAGAATTCACTTTTACGGCGACCTAAAGGCAAACAATTCAAAGCGCATTCGAGAGTAAAATACCTGCAAATATTTAAAATCAATTACGAGTGTTGGATATTATTGTTCACGTGTCAAATTGGCAATTAAGGAAAACTAACTTCGGAAACACGCGAGAAAAGCTTTCGACTTGACCTTGATGTAGGTAATTTTAAATCCGTTTTACATCAACGTTGGTCTAAAAGTGTATACTTAAAATCTATCGTTATAATTGATCAGAAATTAAATAAATAACGAATATTAAATATTGTTTATGGTGTTATTGACGAATTAAAAATATTGCTACAACTTCATAATTTGAAATAATTAATTTTTTTAGAAATTGTTTCCCTTTGCATAATAATTATTACCTCGATATATTATTAGAAAATTGCACAATTAATTTGTAAATAGTCCTTTAGTGAAAATAGTCAATTGATTGTTAAACCATTAAAATATAACGAGCCATTAAATTTGTAGGCATTTCGAAATTTCTAATTAATAGATGATGATAATTTTAATGCCCTTTATCGGTATAACATTTATCAATTATAACAAAATCAATGGCTTAATTTTATTTGAAAATAGTTAATGGTATTATACATCTCCACGCATTAGCTTTACTTGGTCATTAAGCTTTTCATTAAGATGCATCAAGATCCAGCCGTTCATTAAGATTTTAAGGAATGATTTTCTATTGAACAGGCTTTCTTGTGATTTTGAGTAAATTACCCCTGATGTATATGTTTTCTGATAACAGCAAACTTTGCTCCTGAGTTCTTCTCGACTATACCAGAAGAAATTTTAGAGATTCAAAAAAGGTATTGACATTCTTAGATTAGTTTCGGCGAAATATATACAAGTTTCTAAACTAGTTTTATAGGTAGAGGTATATTTCACTGAAACGCTTTTCCTGTACAATGTCCATCAAATTACTATTCTCCAAACTTCATGTCTACCTTCTTTCCTTATATCTCCAAAGAGCATGTACTGAATGATTTTATAAATTCTTCTCATACTGGACGTCTTCCGTTGAATGTCATTGAATATTTTCTTTTTCCAAAGAATTGTTACTCGTAAATTTAATGAACGAATGTCCTTGATTTTGTTTGGATTGAATTTGAAATTGCTGGTTGATTAAACGAAAAATGCAACTAGCGTTGTGAAGGGTTTTATATTAAAAGTAACTATAGCTTTTGCACATTTTATTGTCAAAAGCATGAAAGAGTTTCGTTGACGTTAATTAAATTTTTCATATGCCTGAAAAGTTTTCCTTTGTAAATTCAAGAGCCAAACATTTTGTGTGCAAAATGTAAAACTATCTGCGTAAATAATGAAATACTTTCATTGGTTATATATCTAACGGATATTAGTTTGATTGATATTAGGTACCCCTTTCTAAATAATTTAAATAATAATGCGACTTTCATAAAGTTAAATTATATTTGCTTCATCAATCATAAAAATTTTTGATGCTAAAAATGTCATATATCCTATACATTAAAAAAAGCACAGTAAAATACTTACGAAGATTAACGTATTAAAAACACATCAGTTACTGTCACAAGAAGTTAACGATTTATTGCTCCTGGTGAAAATGATGCAAAACTTCTAGTTTTCAAATATTCCGAAGCATGAAAAACGAATACATACTTCGCTAGGGAATTGTCTTTTTATTTGCCGTCTACATAGTAAGTATGTCGTATTACTTACAAATTTGTTTGTGCAATTTTCTAGCTTCTTTTCAATTTGGTCTTACTAATATTATTCGAGTTCTTCCATATTTTTATTACCTACCTACTTGTTTTATTCATTTCTGTGTAAATATTTTCTTTTGATGCCTCATTTGGCAAGTTTCCATTTCAAATTTATCAATACCACAAAAGTTACGCCTACTGATGTGTGTCTAAATGGCTGAAATTGAATTATAACTGGGATAGTTGATTAAGGAAAAGCATATGTAATTTCCATCATGATATGTTATCCTTTGAAGTATATTTGGATACATCTGCAGAAGATGTATGATGTATCCATTCGATAACAAACAAACTTCTGATTCAGTTACTGGCGTGCATTTTAGTAGTAATTGTATCATAATTGAAGGCAATAAATTTAACTATTAGTTAGGTGCATATTCGATACTCGAGGATAAGTGAAAAATGTGTAATATTTTTGTAATCAATTTACGATAAAAATAACAAATGTCGGAATAAAAAAGCGCAGCCAGTGTCTTTCTCCTATAATCACTAAATCTAATTGATTGAGTTCGTTTTTTGCGATCTTGCCAATTGCTTTCCGTTTTCAACGTCTATGAGCTGTCGTACACTTAAAGCGATTGTTTTCATTTCACATTTAATTAGGTCAATAATATTTCTTTTATTGGCAACTATAAATTTTTATACGATTTTTGATTATTTGAATAATTTATATTGCACTCACATCCAATAATTTTCATCGAAAAATTATATTGTTATTTACATTTCACATGATGGAATTTCATAATTGTATGTAGGTGTTTTTAGCGTTGATTGCAAATTGATAAATGGATTTAAACTAAAATTTTCAGATTAATCAAGTGATCTAATTTGTTTAGGCCAAATAACGAACAATCCACTTAACGTAAACAAAAACCTTTATAGTAGATTTTAATGGAAGCCTGTCTATTTGTGTTACGTGTTTCTAAATATTGCAGTTCAGTCAATTATAATAACCCACGCAATTCGTTAGCAAAATCCTCAAATTGAGCTGGTTTATTTTTCTATAAAATTAACTTACTATCATCTATATTTTCAGCTCTTGAATTAAAATTTAAAAGCATTTTCCTCGCATTCGAGTATTCCGTTTGACTATGAAAAATGATAAACCCTGGTGAAGCACAATGCTGTACTTTTCATAATAGGTTAATAACACATAACATTCGTAAAACCTTTAAGTACTTGCATGGAGCTCATATTTGCTTCAAATAAATTATTCAAAAAGGATACAACATAGGCTGCTGGCTTTTAAAATTGCGGTTAAATAAAGCAGTTGGATATGCAGAGTATTACATAAATTTTCACAGCTACTTATTATTTTCAGTACATGAAATATGTAAGCTAATGTTGAAAAAGGTTGCATTCATGTATTTGGGATGTGACTTTTAAAAGGGATTTGAAGAAAATGTCGGTAAACATTATAGTATCTATATGATAATGAAATATTAATGTGTTTAGTTGAATCTAATATTTATATTGCACTCATCCTGTAAGGATAATACAAAATGTTTACTAGTAGATAATATGATGCTACAGAAAATTTCTTATTTAATATTTATAAGCCTATTTACCTTTTAATTTTCCCAACGATAACAGATTTGATCATAATTCATGTAATGATTGTTTTCAAAGCAGTCTCAAAAGTTAAATTACAAAAGTTGGATTACTAAATACATTAAACTTTGCTTAGAGTAATCATATGGCGTTTTGGAACGAGTGCACGTTTACAAAAACAAAACTCGACATTCCCATTATCGCCTTTATATTAAATGTTTAAAATTTTACGCCCTTTAAATATTCATGTTCGCAACGCTGAACAAAATATAAGTGGATAATACGAACAGATACCGAACAGTGAATGATACATGAGAGATTTGAATTAATAAGGAAATTATATCAACAATTATAATATAATAGATTTGCTTAATCAATCGATCAAGCTGAGCAGATTTTTTTATTTATATAACATTATATCGTTCAATTACTTTATACTGAATATTTTCATATAGGTATATATCTGGGAATGAAATATAAAATTAGGAACGTTTTGATGGATGTTGCGTTTTTTTATAAAAGATTTTTCATTCTAGGCTTCTTCAACTCTCTAAGGTCTGTCTGAAAAATATTTTAAATTCCAAATTGTGATCAGATCAGTGACGGTTATGTCCTGAGATATTGGAAATAAATTAAGCTTTCTTTCACAAAGGAATCGAGAACTTTATTCAAAACAAAATTGTCTTCTAAAGAGTAAAGTTTCTTTATGGAATTCGAAATATTTAGAAATCAAATATAACGAATAATCTTTCATTAATTAAAAGGTCTATAGAAAGTTAGGTAATTCCAGTTGATCTCCAATTAAAATTTAAGCACCTTTGTTCAAAACGAATGCGCTATACACCATTTACCATGAATCCCGAATATTCCTTTAGTTTCCACAAGCCCTATCGCCGGGGCATGGGAATGTACAGAATTACTGTAGATCCTTTACGCTGTTTGGTTGACCACATAGTTCCTCACAAGTTCAATGTAGGCCGAAATTTAAGCGAATCCTATTAGGCGCTAGTGACTCGCTAATCAGTCGCTTGTTGATAAATTGCGGAGAAATGTTACGAGGTAAGATATAAGAATTAATAATGAAACTTCGATGCTTTTAATCAAATAGAGGAGAATTTAGAACGAAATGTCTGATGAGCTGATGAGTAACAAAGTTCAATCCAGTCTAATCAAAGTAGGTGGAAACAAAGATAGGCAGTTTCGGGAGTGGTTACTATGATACCTTGTTAGCTAATATCGAATATTACGTATTGAATAGGTATTACGAAATTCAAATTCATTAATTCAATACTGCTGAGTCTGTAAATTGGCTTTATCGCTAATTAAGCTTTATTTACCAAAGGATTGGGAATTATCTATTCCATCGTGCGGATGAAGATTTTGTATTTTTTAGATCCGATTATTTTTTACCAAAAATTAATCGGTATTAAACGAATCACTTAATAAGCATTATCGGCCATTGAGGAAACCAAAACCGAACTTACATCAGAAATAGGATATTGTTGTATCGATTAACTGTAAATGCTAGTGACATGCAGTAAATCTTGTTACCTCATATAGACAACAGATTAATTGATGTAGAGGTTGTTAATGCTGATGAATAGATGAATTTATCGACATCAAGAATCTTGTTCTAAATATTAGATGTGTAGGTGTAAAATCACTGTAAACAAAAGTTTGGCGTAATTTTAAATACTGTCTTCTTTGTATATTGTAGACTACTACCACATGAATAATATTTTAACGTGTTTGCTTCTCGATTTATTATATAAATTCATAAGTGAAGAGAAAACATCTTCAATTCTCTTAGTAGCCAAACTGTTTGCTGGATAAATAGACGTTTTTCAAGAATACGCGAACTGTTTGAGCTCCTACTTATAAAAATTCGTTGGTGTGTTCTATAAAAAACCATTAAATATCTTATTTGAAGGGTGCGTTTTTATTGAACGATTTTCGTTTACCTCATGAATAATAACAATGAAATTATAATATCCAATTTTTCATAAAAGAGTCGATTCAAATAAGTATTTTATTCGAAATTAAATACAGCAGAATAATTCCTATAAAAATTATACCCGCTAAAGAGGATTTTTATTTAGCACTCAGTTGGAACATATTTGCTCACTCTCAATATTTCTTATTGGAAATTCAAGAGGTTTTTCTTGCGCGTTTCTCTGGCATAATCCATTCAATTTAATCCGGAATATTATTTCGTAAAAGATATATCATATAGGTATTCAAATAGGCCTGGTATAATAAATTCATTAAAAACATTAAGCATGCATTGCTGAGTTTCACCGTACTAATAGTTCAAATTACCAGCGGCATTATTGTAAAGGTTTTTTTTAAATCTCGATTGAGGCAAGGGATTTTTACTACTGAAACTACTCGAAAAGTTCTTATTATATGCTTATTAAATAACTTTAATAACTGATAATAAACCGTATTAAAAGTACGAACGTTTGACCTATGCCGGCAAACTTTATAAAGCTCTGAATTACTTTGAAGTAGTTCTATTTTAGAAAATTTGTAAAACGATTTCGAAAGGTAGAAATTTTACCATTATTTTGTATGAAATATGTTCGTTATCTATAACTTCGTTGAAAGTTTGAGTTAAAAGTTATTCCAATTACGGAGTGTTTTCACTTTTAGGTGACTTAGAGGGGTGTTTGATGAAAATTTTCTGGAACACAATTTACTCAAATTCAGAGCAAGCAGTAATACCTGCAATACGGTAATATATGCCACTTATAATTAGAGCATGTAGATTTCAGAAATGTTCATGATATTGTGTTTTCCGTTGCATTGAATTCAGCTTTATTCAGCTATTATATTACACGAACATCAACTTCAATACATTATTAATATAAATGAATTAATCTTCTATTGTCTCTGTATATAATTGTGTATAGTAGATCTTGTTTATGCACATACCAAACGGCCATAATTCTTGGCAGTGACGTCACTGTTCATAGAGAGCTGTTATTGGCGGGTAATACGATTGAGAGAAAATAGAGCTCTGTGATTAGCGAGACTCGGTGGCGTCACTGTCAACAATTACTGTATTTGAGTATATCATGTTTGTTCTAATTAATAATCATCTGATAATAAAGAAGGAACTTACTTAAAAAAATATGTGCCGTTGCTGTATCCAAAAAATGGTGCAGTATACGTCAGCATCCATATGTTGCCTCCACCACAATCGTAATATGGTTTCGACCATTTTCCGTCTTCGTATCGTATTGACAATATTTCTTGAGGAATTCGATTGCCCATAGCTGTACTGTTATATCTGTGAGCTTTGTAACCTGAAACAAGTATTGAAATATATTAGAATTTTACAATTTACCTTATGTCCTCGAATATATTGGAAACGTGTATTATAATATTGATTTCTTCTGGTCCATATGCCAGACTACTGGAAAACCCGGAAAACAACCGAGAACTTTAGAATACAATGAAAGGAAAATAATGGCTGAAAAAATAAATGAAATAATACAAATGCACAATACATATACATTTTTTTTTACTTTTGAAGGCTTGAATATATACTTTATTATTTACTTAAAATAAAATAAAATATTATAAATGTTCAAAAATAGGCTAATTAATGGTTATTAATTTTTTGATAGGATACATTTCTTTTTCTCTATTTGTTATCTAATCCCCATTAGGTTTGCGTAAATTATGTAATTGAATTTTGAATCGATAAGGTGTAGTGGTAGTTTTTTGAGATGTATATGGGAAATTGTCTGAAATTTAATTTGAGGGACATGAAATCTTATTTGCGCCCTTTTCGTGTTTCGAGATTTTTTTCTCGTATACTTTCAGAAGAAAGTCGGTCGAATCTACAAGCACGTCTCCTAACGAGGATTGAAAAGTTCAGATTTGTTCTTTTTGTGTTGTTGATATGTATTTCGTTCCGTAAGTTGATTTTATTTGCAGCCTAATGATACATTCATTTACCTAATTTGAAATTGACTGAAACGAAACGAATATTACTCGACATTGCAATTTTATTTTTAATTTTCAAAAGAAAATCGATAAATATATCCAAAAATTATTATTTCTTGACTATTTAATATTATTTTAATGAAATTCTTTTTTCGGTAATTTATTATATTTAACGCTATATACGGTCCTTATAAATTTCATAAATTAACGCTTATTATATTTGTCTACAGACAAAATCGACTTGTAATAAAAATTCAGTAATTACTTAACTTCGCTCACACACAGCTGTGTCTGACATCGCCCTCTATTTCCCGGTACATAATTCTGGATTGAAGTAGAAATTAATACAGCAATGTAGTTTTATAAATTTGCTTTTAGAAATTTGGAGTATATTAGTTGGTTATTCAGTTCAAGTAAAAAAATTATAAGTTTAATCGCTTTGTATTAATCAGTCGTGAACCTGATATTAAGCAGTTATTTCTTCGCCGGAATTATCGTCATTTCCGGAAATTTTACGAGCTCTAACAAATTAATTTAATTAGACAGTTATTATGTGATAAGTGGTCGTTTTACCTTTATCACTAAAATGGATTTAATGGGATAATCTTTCATTGTGCCACCTTTACGTTTTACTTTTATATTCGTTTTCCCTGATCTAATAACTTTATTATTTCATTAGAGAACATCTAACATTAAATATTTTATCTTTAATATTATATGTAATACTATGAATGTCTATTGAAACAACAAACTAATTATTATCTATGCTGGCATAGGTAATTTCGTGTACATACCAACATAACTTCTCCCGAATGGTTTTCATCAAATTTATGAAGTAATAGCATATAGGTTATTTTCTAAAATATGAAACACTAAATGATGTGGTGTACCGCAAATATATCCGTGTATATTTCAGATATATTATAGTTGATAAGGTCTCAGTTTGTGGAATCGATCAACTCTACAAATTTATTCTCGTGTTCTAAATATTAATTCGACATGAAATTCTGATATCTATCACGAAACCGAACTTACATATCTGTTCAAGTGGAAGTAGAAAATTATGGTATAATAGAAGATTGAATTGATTTGCTACGCGGTTGTTCGTATTTGATTGATTTTTGCAAATTATGTATATGTATATTTAATATTGGTGTTTAGAGGAATAAAAATAATTAATCCGGTTTAATCAAGAATTCAAATAAAATATTAAGAGGCTAATTAGTATCCAATACCGCTTAACGAAGGTGAAAGCAAACGGAATCCTAAACAGTATATAGGAAGCAAAATTATATGCATTCAAAGAATATTCAAACAGAGAAGATAGCTAAAACAAAGAGCTTTTTAAATAATCGAACATCTCCTGTATAATAATGGTTTCCTTTTATTCAAACACGTTTTCTACGTCAAAGATCAAGGCGCAAGTTTATACCTCCGTTTTAAGACGAAATATTGTAAATTAGGAGAAATATGAACACGTTTGTAAGTTTTAATTTTATTTTCAACACCATGGAAATTTGTGTATTAATTGTTTGGTTCAACTTTCCGTGTTGGTTCAACTTGCTCAACAAAAGGAAATCTAATAACATAAGTATGTAACAAATTTTACTAAAACACTTCAAGTAATACCAATCCACTCTGTATTAAATATTTTTTTCTTATTACTGTGTTCATTCTAGTTCAATTCTCTACATAAAAAAGTGAATGTAAAGTGCTATTAGTATTGATCCCGGATATAATTGCCTTTCAATGTACCCAGATAGAATTTTAATATATTGACTTTATCATGTGCAAATGGCTCATTACTAGTAGAAAATTACGAACTGCAGTGAGGCATTTATGCATAAAATAACTAAGGGCTATAATTTCTTACAAGATGAATTCGCTGTCAGGATACTCATTGAATCTGTATTTAACGAGCAAGAACTTTCATTATCTGTGCATAAGAGCATCAGGTTTTATTTGATTCGTACTACGTCAAAACATTTACATGTACAGCATTATAAAAATAAATGGATCTCATTATTAGTTTTTCTATTATTAATTTGAATGAGTTCATTTGTACGTGTTTAAGATGAGCATTACTGAAACTTTAAATTAAAGGAATAATTAAGAGGATTAAATTTCTTATCTAAATAAGCAGTTGGCAAGAAGGTATTATAAATGAAATTGTATAGCTCGAAAATAGAGACACTAACTATAAAGATAGGAGTTTATTCCATTATACCTATACATAATTAACTAACTCAATTTAATTAAAACTGTATTTTTCATGGGAAAGTGATAGTTTGAAAATCTGGACAAATTTAGTTTAATGGAATTAATATGTAAACTCGTTTGGAGTTGACAAATGCAATTAAACTTGAAACTGGAATCAAAATACTCGTCACGCAAACTAACTGGATATCTATTAATGTAACAACATTGGATAAACGTTCGGAATATTTAAGCCTCTTTTACAGCCGATATCACACGACATGCCTCTTTTTGCTGCTCAAAGGTATTTTTAATTTATAAATTTCACAGTTGCAATTTAACAAGATATTATACGACATGCTTGTAGTATATATTTTTAATATAAAGGCAAAGACAGTTATTATTCCCATAAAAGTAGAGTTTACTTAACTAGTGTTTACGGTTACTATCATTAGCATGAGAAATGGAAGCTTCAGAAGCTTGGGAAGGAGGAATATCTGCTCCAGAAATATGTAAATCAACAGTGAATGGATATGAAAACAACTTGTTAACATTGGAATTTTTCGTCATGAAAGTGTTTATTGTGTAAATAAATGAAATTAGAGCAAATTATCGTTTGTCTAATATTCCCCCAACTTTTGAGTCATTGGGGGAAATATGAAATTTAGTTAATGTACGGATTAAGAATTTAGTAATTTCACACATACGCCGATTAAATCCACTTACTTACTAATAAGTCATATTCACCTAGAGTAGCGAAGTGACCGAACTTAACCATCTAGACTGATTAGAGCACTCGACAAACTCCAAAGTTAAATACATAACTCTTCGTTGTTAAGTAATTGCTGATTAAAAATTTACTACGGCCAAATGTGCTAAGTACTTTAATAGGTAAACCTATTTTCAAAATTCCACTTTAGAGAACACTCACTTAAAAACGTTTATTTCTTAGATGTGTGTTAATAGAAACAACATTAAGCAGGTCTAAAGAAATTCTATAATATGGAGAGAAAGGCCATAAGAGAACTGATTAAAAAAATTGACTTTTCATGTAAAAATAAATAAAAAGTTAATAATTTAATGGAATTGATTAAGCAGAATGTTTCGTTCGCTTACTAGTTAACAGTTGTTCGAGTAGAATTAATACACAATGTGCTGTTAAGACAGAAACACGATTGTCTCGAACTTACTTAATCCCACCAAATTTATTTTTATCAGTAAAATAGTTGTCATGTAATTGACATGTATATGTGTATATATGAAAAATTCCAAAAAATTTTTTTGTGGATATAACAAAAAAAAATTTCCGTGAAATAACGAGCTTCCTTCGAGCGAAATGTATTTTTATCCTTTTGAGGAAACGAAGGTCACAAACTCCCGAAATTGTAAATCGGATTCACTGATGATTCCTTTTTTATCACATTTTAAAGGTAAAAAAAATGGAGAAAATCAATCTATATTCTATTTTAATAAATATTTACTCAAGAATTAAATAAATTAGCATAACCAATTATCCACTAAGTTAGAAAATAATTCCTCATTATGAAGCACTCACATAAATGCCAGTCAGTGTCATTTTTTATAAGCTTCCTCATTACATTTTTAGGTCGAGAAAACAACAAAAATTTAATAAAATTCAATCTGAATAATAATTGGTTATATTAATTACACAAGGACTTAAACGAAATAATGAATACTTAAATAATCCCTTCAGTTAAATATACCTACGTAATTGAAGCAGATCGTTCATAAAATATTCATTATTAGATAAAAATAGGAAAGGTTTTTACCCTTTGCTAATCAGTGGCATGATGAAAAAATTAAAAGGTTGGTTTAATGGCTGGATCCTTTTTATTACGGTTCGGAAGGGTGCAAAGAAGAAAAAAAAGATTATCAAACACAAAAATCCGATTGACAGTCGGTGTGCGAGAAATTTCGGCAAGCGATAATAATTATACAGATCAAAGAAATGAAATTAATACAACCTTCTCTCAATACAAAAACCAGGTCATTAATCAGACCCAATTATTTCGTTAAGTCAAGTGAGAAATTTAGATTTATTTATATGCCCTTAAGAACTTTGGATTATTAATTATAATTTTAGCGTTAATATAGACGTTTGATAGATAACAAATTTTAAAAATACAGAGGTTGCTCGTGTGTAAAATATTCCTGAAAAAACTTTGATATTAATTTCCGGATTGCGGGTAAAAATTTTTCAACAATCTGCTCGATACGTCCCAAAAGTTAAGCATACATCAAGCTAGTATTAAAAAATATCCAACAAAAATATTTATTAGCAATTCCGTACAATTTTCATGCTTTCATTTTCATGTCCGCTTTTTACAACTCCAGCTATAGGATTCCATTTTCAGCCCTTTCAAATGAAATCCAGAGATGATTCAATATTTACTGGTTAGCGATAAAATGTATTGAGTGAAGAGGTAATACTGAGCTCGTCGTAAAAAACATCGATTTACTTTTAAAGTTCAAAATGAATTTTGCTGCCGTGAAGGAACTCCGCGGGAGACATCCATTTTTTGTATATTCCGCAGATGGATAAAAGGATAAATTTCTGATTAACTTACTCAAACGAATTATAAACCACAAATACAGAAAAACGTATTCGAATATAAATTATTCGGCATCAGTTTAAAGAAATGATATAGTCATTTGTTGCATCTGAATTTCCAGATTTTTATTAAAAATATATTATAAAAGATTCAATAAAATTGTATATTGCTTATTTAATTTTATGAAGTAATAATTTTAAACGAGGTAACATCAACTTATACTTGAAGAAACTTAACGTAACAAATTCTCTATGAAGTGATGCACAACTAAAATAAACTACATAGTTGGCTTGGTTAAATTTTTCCACATGGATGGAAATCAGGTAAGGTAAATTCGTATTACTCTAAGCGATATTAATTTTCAGGCGGTAGCCATCTCTCTAAATGTATTATGCTCCCATATATTAGATTTTCTTGACCCTAAGGACTATGAATAAAACCAGGAAATATTACATACCGGCTAACTTTTAATTAGAACGAATTAGACCTTAAAAGTTTCATATTAAGTTAATAGTTGTTGTTAAATCAGTTTTGAAATAAACAACATTACTTTTTTTCAATAAAAGGTAATAAAAAAACTTGTACCTAATAACTTCTCGAAATAGAGATGTTAAATTAACCATCAAACGACACTCAAGTAACAAGTTTAATGAAATGTAAAAATTAATGGAGAGAAACAGTAGAAGCTTATAAATGTCTCCAATATACTCCCCAATTTTTCATTTTTTCACAATTTTTAACCCCTGTTGATTAAAAGATGAATATAATGGATCATTTCGAAATCGTTATATTTCAACGTCACGCATACTTACGATTTCACATGAAGAACGTTTGAATGTGTCGTTTTTGTTACCTTATCTCATAATTCAGTTTTCCTGTAATACGCAGCAAACATTAATTGTATCACACACTTATGTTTCAACTGCAATTATTTACGAACTAGACTCGTGCATTTTATACGCTCCACTCATACATTAATTAATAATTGCAACATTGCGTAATTATTCCGCTAAAACCATTCATAATTTGAGTACGGTGCAATAATTAACGGCTATTCTTTTTACAGAAATACAAAATATTTTGCGTTATTGAATTTTCAAGAGAATAATGGTTTTACGTCTATTGGAATGCCTAGATAGTACTCTTAAATCATTTTAATAGCTACTTAGTTTCTGCGTTTAATCGAGGAATTATAATATGGAAACTATACCTAAAGGCACCTATTTTCTTATAAGCTTAGCGTGGAACTAAGATGTATTGTAAACGTATCATTACTGCACAGAGATGAGATCGAATTCACAGCCGCAAGCATGATGATGCCCTCATGGCATCCTCCCCTAGTGTTTACTTATGATTTTTATAGACGACCTGCTAAACACTCTCTTCAGACAAGGAGTACAAATCTCATGTATATGGTTTAGTAGGCAAATAATAGCATTGAAATCATACAAAGTCTCTAATGACTCTGTGCGTATTTTGAAAGGAAAATATTGTGTAAAGGTTAAATTGTAAAAGAAGCTAACACTTTTCTATCCAGTGAATAAAAATGCAAATACGCCTAAGAAAAACTAAAGTAAAATAAATTAAAACCCGCCATGAGCTATTAAGTAAGCATCTCGGTACATTAGTTTATCATAAAACTGAAAAGATGAGCAACATAAAACAGAACGAGACTTAGATTCCTAGCTCACCGCGTTAAAAAGAATGAGGTAATTAGAGTAAAAGCGTATAAAATTAAAAAAGTGTATACCTCTAGTACTCGTAAAAGAAAAAAAAACGAATACGTGCATTAAAAGCTCAGCGATTTTCACTTATCATGCAGACGATTTGAAGAGACTTTATTGAAATACGGGACATTAAATATCTACATTCCAAATAGAGGCGATAAAAAGGGATATTGATTCACGAAATGAACTAATTTGCATATTCATGAACGCACTGCAGAATTTTTTATCATTAATCAAATACGACTTACTATTGAGATTTCTATGACAGCACGCACAACTGGACCTACCTTTGGGATGGTCATGTTAACAAAAGACGCGTGTCTACGAAATTTATTGTAGATGAAACTTTCTGACATAATACAAATGATTTCTGACCTTTCACAAATTAACCTTCATAAATACATAAGCGAGCGCTCTAGTAATACAATTCCATTCATTGACCTTTATTTATTTCCTACTATAGACTCTTCCCACATCAAAGATATATTCTTCTCGAAGATAAATAATGACTGCAGCATTTGTCGCTTTTAATCTGCAGTAAATTTTTGCTTCCTTTTTCCGTTCAACGAAGTTTTTTTCAATATAAGAATGTATCATTGTGTCTGTAACAATTAAAATAACTCGAAGAACTTTTATGGAAACACGTTTTTTAAATAATGAGCTGGCTACCAAGAAGTGAAGGTTATTGTTTGTAAAAGTATGAAAGAAGAGTCAATTTGTCAACATCATGATGTCACCAGAATATGACAAGAAATCCTTACAAGATGTTCATAAAAGTTTCTCAGTCATCTCGAATTAACTTCGTTTCCAAGTAGATTGCGTTCGAGAAGTTATAGTGTTTGAACTTGAGAATATGTATTTAGTGTAAAAAATATTATTTTCATCATATATTATATGAAGTGTTTAATAAAAAAATGGTCTATATTGGGCGGTGCAAAATTACCGCTTGTTTCGAGTGGTTTTATTCAAACTTTAGCAATTAATAATGACAGTAGGAATTATGAGCGCTCCAGATTAAAATTTCGAAAGCCCATGGACAAATTTCTAAAGTTAATTAATTTCCTAAATTCAACCTAAATTATTGTAATTGCATTCATTTTACTTTTTTCATAGTTGCGTAATTTTTACTATTAAACCTAAAATAGTTTACTAAAATATATGCTGTATTTTGAACTATATTAATTAGTTTCTAACCTTTTGATTATAGTAACATAAATTTATAGAAGAAATTTTATAGTTTTCGGTCACACTTGTTCCGTTATAAATTTGGTTACATATGACGAAAGGAATAAAAAATGATAGTGATCTGATATGCATTTTAAATTATCCAATAAAAAGAATCACATATTCTACTCACTGACAAATCATCTGACGAAAACATAGTCGTTTTCAAAGTTTTATTATATCAGACAAACGTGACATTTTTCTTATTCTGTGATCTTAAATGTTCAAGGGTTAGCCTGATATGTGGATATCATTTCTCATCATACTACATTATGTGCTCTCCCACACAGTGTGAACAAGCATTGTTTTAATATCAATGAAATTTGTGTCCATAAAATCGTCAAAATTTGTTAACAACAGTAATTATTGTGTTTTGAAAATAGCAAATCGTAATCAAAACAGAATTAACTTTTAATTTACACATGAGGTTTCCAATTAATAATCTCTCTGCAAATTTCGGTTGCAAAAATGTTCATGTAAAATCATTTTTGTTTTAAATAGTTCATATTTCTGTTTCTCTAGAGGAATTAATTATTTAATTAAATATTACAACCATGCATTTGCATCCGATTTTAAATTGAAATTCGCACAAACCACCTACATCCGTACATAATATATTTGTATGTAACAATAGCAAAAATTTAATTAGAGCAGTGTTTTATTATTGTGCAGATAACCATATAGATATTTATTTAGACTGAAATAAATAATTCCAATAAAAATTCCACGATATTAAAGATATAGTAAACGACGAGTTTTCAAATGTCACCTACCTTGTGTTATGCATTTTCATTAAATTTCAAAGGGAACCTCTCCGCATTAATAAGATTTCTTTTTAGTACAAAGTCGATTATTTTTCAAAAGTAAGGATAAATATTTGTTTACCTCTACAATATATATATATATATATATAGCATTCAAATTGTTTGTCCGCTACGCTTTGAAAAATGAATTCCAATGGAAATATTTTTTGCTCTTAGCGGAATTTCTGCATAAAGTACGAATTATTGAGTTGGTATTCTCACGGTCAACGAACAGGGAATTGTGAATTCAGTGTTAATAAAAGATGGAAGCCAATATATCGCGAGGGTGCATTTTTACTTGAAAAATAGAAAAAATATATCGCTGAAATTTACGCGAAATGACTAATAATTGGTTATATCGATTCGCAGAGGAAATTTCTTTTCCTTTTGTAGCCGATTGAGCTTGCCTGCTTTGCAAATAATAATTTGGGAACTTGAGCGTGCTATTGCTGTCGAGTATATTGCTGAAGCATTTTGATGATTTGAATTCATTCATATAATAATGTTATTAAAAATTATATACATACTATATGTATAAAAAAAATAATATGTAACTGAAAAATTTTGAATTTTTTGATTTTTGGATGTATAGGGTGTTCCAAATATTATTAAAATCGGGTTGTAATTAATTTCCAATATAAACATAGTTTAATCTCCTCGTCATATAGGGGTTTCCGTGAATGTTGTAGTGGTGTGGCAATGAAGTAAGGTGACTACTATACCGGTGGTCCCAGGTTAGAAAATTTAGAAACTTACGAAAAATATGGCGTGCTACCACTCGGAAGGGCAGGGAGTACTCTTCAAGGAGATGAAAGGGGTTTTTGAAGTAGGATTGAAAATGTTGATTGATGGAATTGGAGTAAATTCGAATAGGGTCTTCTGGAATTTGCTGAAACTGGAAGGGTTTATGGATTTGGTTCTCCAGGGTTTCTCAAATGGGGATAAGGACAATTCAATTCAAAGACCAAGAACTGATCAATACATTTCTTAAAGAATCTAAGATAAGTAGTATAAGTATAAAAGATACTATTGATTGATTTATGAATGATGGATGAAAAAATATGACAAAAAAGCTGAATATAAGATACCTCTTTTTGGAATTTTGTAATATAATACCTACATAATTTATTTATAATTTATGTAGGTACACTATACGAATTGCATGAAAATACTTCAAATTTGCACAACAAACTAAATAAGAATTCTACTGTTAAACTCAATTTTAAAAACAGACAGTGAATAAGAAGCAAGAGATCAATGAATGAAACTCGAATAAAATTTCAATTTTGCCTCCTCATTTCTTAAACTACTCCATTTTCAGTGGATTTGATGTTTGATAAAAACCGTGCTTAAAGATAACCCGACAGAAACTTTTTGCATTAGCCTTTTAATAAGATGTAAATGATGTGGCTTAAAATAAAGGCTAAAACGAGCTAAGTAGGTATATACATAATAATATTCTTACTAAATGAAGATAATGCTCTGACCTCCATAAGCCGCTAAAAACTTTTATACGGCAAAGCCCATCGTTTTGGGCCATTTTTCGCAAATAAGAGTCTTCCTTTCTTTGAAATTACTTTAAAGAAACTGATTTATTTAACAAATTATAGTAATAATGTTAATATTCACTATTAACTTTGTATATTTTAAAAGTTACAAAAATAATTCCGAGCTATTACTTATGATGTGCTTTTAGGACAACATGCATATATTCAGAAGCATCAAGAAGTGAATAATCCTGATAAACCGTGAGAGCTTAAAAACCAAACGCAATCGAAGACCCACTTAATATTCTATCAAGGATTTCCTTAAAAGGATATTCATCCCATTAATATTTTCTTCCTTCTAAGACGAGGGCGGATCTTTATTTTACCATATCTGAGAAAAGCGGTCCTCATCGACACGACGCGATCGTAGCGTGTAAATTATTCAATTTTCATCTTGATAAAAATTATTAATAAATATTGATTATAAATTTGGAATTCGCGCCCTTTCAAAGCATGTAGTTAACATAAGAAATAAATTTGAACAAAATGTGCATGGGACTGTGATGATAAGATCAACGACATTGTATTTACAAAAGCTGAGCTTTGCACAGAATTTACAATCTTATTGTCCAACCAAGGGTATATGTTTCACTGGAAAATGGTTAATTTTATTTGAAACCAGTTTGGATTAGGCCCTAAAATTTAGTTACTAATCTTCCTCAAATGAACTAATTCGAGCGACAAACGTGATTATTTTCATTCCTCTACCTAAGGAATAATATTGTAGTTGTTAACAGTTTACCCTATCTATGAAATGGAGTACTCAAAAAAATGGCGTACTCAAAAAATGGCGAATTCTCAAATACTATGTACCATTTTTTGCAACCGCTCAATATTTTAAAAAATTTAATAACATCGAATTCAGGCCACTCCATCAAAGAGAAGTTTTGTTTTAAATTAGGTATTCGCGAACAGGACGTTGGCGTACACGAAAAATATTTTAGCTAATTTGGTGTAATTTCACATGCAGAACACACAATAACATCACAAATACGTTATGTGTATGGCAGTTCTGAAAGTCGGGTGGCTACCACCATTAATTCAAATTACGCTTTTAGTCATTATTTGTTTTTATTACCAGAAATACGTATTCAAAAACACATCTAGCTGATGTTATAAAAATAACTTAATATAATCTGCTCATAAAATTATATTTGTATCTGTAGGTTATAGCACTCTGGAAATTCCATAAATAACAGCGCGGTAAATTAAAAATAATAAAAATAATAGGTATTGAAATATACATATAGGTATTTCATTAAACAGGTTCTCGTTTGGGGGTATTTCGTATTTTTTAATAATAGGAGGCATATCCGCTCGTTAGCTGTTCGAGCACGTCAAGGATTTTGTCAGATAGAAGTTTTCGAGCATTTGTTAGCAACAGACCAAAAATTTTCTCATTCCCTTCATTCTCGTATTTTTCATCCGAAAACAAATCCCATGAAGTTTTTGAATGAAAAATTTAATTTTTTATCAATAAGTGTGCGAGCGGCCCTAATTATCTCAACCCTCCCTTTCCAATCGGAACAGTCCCGGATATTTTATTCTAATTTCACTGAATCCGGATAATCAGTTTTTCGTAATTTTAAATTAGAATTTATGATAATAAATGCGTATTCAAATTTCTTAAATATTTACTCTCATTTCATCGCAATTAGGGTACGTAGGGACTTGTTAATTTAAAAGTCACTTGTTAATAAATATACAGGAAAAGACATCGACAAAACGAGGAATACAAAAATTTTAATTCCTGTAAAATGTTTTACGTAAAAAATTGAATATTGAGTATAAAATTAATGAAGTTAACTAAGAATTCCTGAAACTACCATTTCATTTGAATTGTAAAATAATTTTGAAGTTTCCTACATTTACTTAAGGACTTTTTAAACGTTTCTCTGCACTGGATAATTATTTCTACATCATTTCTGCTCTAACTTCAAGGAAGTGAATTGAATTTTTTCAATTGACTTAATTTATCACATTAAATCATTGATGCAAAATGACTTCATGCAGTTTTCTTGATGATGCTCGTATGCAATAGGAAGTAATTTTTAAATCGTTCTTTTATACTAGAGAGTTAATCTTAGTCAGACATGGGCAATTAATTAACCGCCATCTGTTCAACTTATTCTAAATCGTACTTATGTCAAGGCAGCCCTTGATAAATTCGTCAATGTTTTTGTTGGAATTTTTCAAACAAATCAGTTAAACCGGGCTTTTTTACTATTTCACGCAAACTTCCTCCACATTTTTGCGGGCGAAATCCCTAGATTGTCATTTCTCAAATGATTGTTTTTACAAAGTCAACCGAGACGTCGCCTTCACTGCAGAGGGGGTCAAACACTTTTTTCTTCCTTTATATCAAGAAAGTAATATCCGTTCCACCACGCTGATATTGAAACAAAAAAACCGCCCTTTTAATTTACCTAATAATTTGCGCTTTCTTATTTCAATGTCAGCTTAAGGGGAGCAATTATAAAAACAATTATAGGTAATTAATCTCAAGAAGGTTTTGAAGGGTGGTGCATTAATTTTTTTGTAACTGACTGATCTCTATTATGGTGAAAGGAAATAGAATCGAAATGAAACTAAAATAATCACACGATTTTTAACAGTTGATTGATTTTGACAGGAAAATAAAAAAGAAAACTAATGAAACTGTAGGTATTTAGAAAACGCAACAAATTAAATGTTCATGTATTTGAGGGAATGGGAAACAAGGGAGATACAGAATAATATGTATCTGTAAAAGCAGAGAATGCTTAATTTGCCAGTTTGGTTCATTCAATTAGACTGTAATGAACATGCATGAAATTGCCCAATTATTCAATATCAACAGTCAGTGTATGTATTGTAAATACCACCATTTCAAAGGAATACCCACTACACCAAAATTATACAACACTTGATAGTAAAAATAGATCCGCTGCCCAATAGGCAATTTGATAATGATGATTAATTCAATCACTTATCTGTTTCAGATCCGCAACTGTATAATCGCATCGTTATTATGACATTGTAGCCCTACAACTAGAGTAGAATTAATTTATATAAAATTAACTTCCAACCAAAACACATCTGTTACTAGAAATTGTGGGTTTTGGATAGCGAGTAGAAACGACTTTATTTAATTAAACTTGTATTTGGTCGAACTGTTGCAGCCATCTCAAAGTAGCAATGAATCTATGCAAGTTAATTCGATATTAAATAACAATGTGCATAATTCGGGATTAATTATAATTAAAAGAGCTTTTGAACTAAAGGATGTGTAACTTCTCACTATACATTTCGGTGCAAGTAGTTTTTTTCTTCTATAATGGTTGCTTCAATTAATTTGAAAAATCCGCACTAATTTTATTAAATCCCCGCCATTAGATGCGACCAAAAAATTCTAAATCTCTTCAAAACGGTATATTACGGAGCTCGAGATTATGTGGTTTTTTTAACGTCGCGGTTGAATTCAGTCTGCAATAGTTCTGGTAATTGAAACTCTCGACGTTACTAGATCTCCGGCACTTTTTTTCATTCCGTAGCAATTCACATCGATGCTCCTAAAGTTCCTGTTGTCCCTACAGTTCCTATGTTCCTGTTTACGAGTACTTCACGTTTTTTCTCTCCTTTGAAGTTTTTATTGACAAGTCCATATATTGTTTTCAGTTCGAACAATAAAATGATCATGTAATTGTTCGCATTTGAACCAATTTCGCTGTCTTGTATTACGATTTATTTACTTTCATGATTTAAGTTTAATACGAAGCAATTTATGCTATGATTAAAATTATACATACTTTAATTGTCGGTTAAATTTAGTAATGTAATTAAACCGACTTCTTTTAGAAATTAATACCGTGTACTTTGCTTTTAAATTACATTTATATTCCGTCTAAAATAAAAGACAAAAAGTAAGCAGAGATTACTCACACTGATTTATTCTTCAATTTTTAAAAAGTCAAATATTTTGTCAAGAAACTCCATTTCCTCACTGATTTTATTATTAGCAATTTAAAAGTTTGATAGATAAATTCATTTCAGAAAAGTTTGTTGGGGAAACAATTTGTATATATTAAAGAGATCAAAGTAAAATTGCATTATATTATCGAACTAGCTATTACGGAATATTGAGGATGACTTTTGCTTAGGAAAACTTTAAAATATTTGTATCGCGATGCATCTGCTCGATACAAGATTCAAGCAAAAGTTTGAATACATAAAAAAAACTTTAAAATATGACCACATCAGTAGATGGATTATGGCACTTTATCAAAAATTGTTTCCTTAGGTGACATTTATTCAATTATTTATTTTCCCTATTTCAATATAAGACAAATTAACAGTTAAAGAGTAACTATGCATGATGCATAGACTCATTTTTACGCTATGAAAATCATAAATAGGCATACAGAATAAGCATTCAAATATTTTGTGTAACGTTACTTTTAACTCGAACCTACTCAAATATTGCAAATTGTATTGTGTTTGGTAGAGAGCTGAAATGTAACAAGGGTGAATTCATTAATATTATATTTTCTTTTCATGCCGAAATGCAGTGAAAAATGGAAGATTACAACACCATTTCTCGAAAGGGCATTTCAACTAAATCATAAAAAATACATTCGTTTTATTATTTATCGAGAAGAACGACGACGACAGGTACGTTTTTTTACAAAAGGAACAAAGAATCACGTAATTAATTTTTTTAGGATTCACTAATAATACCCGAAGGTCTACAGAGATAATTTTACGAAATACGTAAAATTTCGTATTTCATCTTTCTTTCGATAAGAAAAACCATTTAAAAAAGCACAAACAACTCGGAGAGAAAGAATTATCTTTCCTTATAAAGTTATCTTCATAGTTATGTCACTGGTTGTATTGCAAATTTAATGAGTTTCTTCCATGGATATATTTGAAAAACCTATTCCAGTTCAAAACGATGCAAATACACGTATAATCTATTAGTTTTACATTTAAACTTTTATTTTTAGCGGAGCGTTTTATGATCAGATGAAAATAATTGGAAAGTGTTCGAATGTCCTTTAACTTTATTGTCGCGTCGCTCTTTCCCTCATTGCAATTTATTTGATATCACGTTTCAATGCGCTAGTTTGTCTAGCTTTACCATTAAAAGTATATTACTGTTGGTTTTATTTCTTCGACTGCCATCAACCGTATAAATTAGAGGTTAAATTTTTATAATTTCTACACCATGTATTTGTAAACATGCAAGTACGACGAGGACGCTCAGTGATTTTTTTGATTTATCCTTCTAGATTTATCTTATTTTAATCCAAAGCGATCACTTGGCTAGGTATTTTTTAATCCTTTTTTTTGGCATTTATTCTAGTTTGCCCAGTAAGATTTATAGTTTTGTAGTAATTTTCCAATTAGGTACATCAATAATTAGGAATTCCTTATCAGGAAAATAAAAAGATTCAAGGGAAAACACAATTTAAATCATTATAGAAGCTCACTGTAAATATACAAATTCAACGCACATTCTCATCATTTAAGCTATAATAAATTTTCCACATTTACAAACAAAGAACACGCAAATTCATCAGTACCTGCGCAGATATTTTAATTTGAATATTTTATTTCTATGATTACCTGTTTTATAATTTAGAATATTTGTACATCAATGTAAAATTATGCATTTATTATTAAAAAATTTAGTGCATCGGTTTGCCCTAATTAGTGCATCACGAATTGTTCGTATATGCGCATAATATAATTATAGTAATATTATTTTATATATTTATTATCCATTCGGTTAACCGAAAACTCTGTAAAGCCATATGTTACCGTAAAATAAACAATAGATAACGCGAGAAGAAGGGCTCGTGTTAAAATATGCACCAAAAAGTAAATATTGATTTACAAAACTTTACACTAAATGAAGTAATCAATCCTTTAGTCGCTAAGGAGTTGTTGGCAAATAAGTTGAAGTTGGTAAGGCAAGCTTTGCACGTAAAATAAACAGATTACAAACTTGTAGATGGTAATGGAATTTTTCATGATGGATAACCTGCAGTTTGGTTATTTTTTTAAAAAAACATTGAATAGGTAGGTTTTTTAGAGCACGTGTAACAACCTTTAAAATGCAACAAAAAGTTTTAATTAAAATTTTCGTTTGAGTAACAGATCAAAAACAGATTCTGAAATGCAAGCAGTTTGTTCAATCAATTACTTTAAACAAAACGGTCTGATATTCCATTTGAGGTACCTCCTGATATTGGCAGTTTGATTAGAATTAACGCGGATAATTAAAATAGGAAAATTAACGAATTTTATTAAATTTACTATAAATATTATTCTAGTAGTGAAATAAGTTCAATTTTCCAATCTTTATTTATTCTGGTTTTACTTGAGCTCCGTTATAAAATGCTAATTTAACGAGTGATATCAGCAATAATCGTTTAAGTATTCCGCATTTTACCTTCAAGCAATAAAATCATAAGTTGTGCGATTTTTTGAACTTTATATAATGTATACTATACGTGATACTCATAATATCAGTAGAAAACATTATTTTCTTTTATACTGCGGGTAAGCACAATAGGCCTATTTCAGACAATATAATTCTTCGAAAAATTATTTCTTTCACATCTAAAAAACTTCTCTCTTATTTTATTTACCACCCTCTTCAATCCGGAATAATTTATTTCAACGACGTTTCAGCTGGAACGAGTTGCCCACAGAGAGGTTCAGAGAGCATCGATATTGCAATTTTTGACTAATTTGATTATTATTTGCTTATTGTTAACCTAATCATTGCTCGTACCACGATAGTAGCAACTGCAATGTAATTACGAATACGCTAGGATATTTCAAAGACCATTAGCATACAATATCCGCTTGATTAAACAGAGAAGAGTCAAATGCATGTAATAAGCACATAATGTGCACACAACATAACACTTAATTAGCTATTAAAGTATACTGAAAATTAAGACTTTATATCTAAGTTATTTGCAAGATTGTACGTATAATATGTATAAAATTGATCAAAGATATACATAATGCAATCTAATATACACAACATAATTCATCTCCATTTAAGGAAATACATTTAATTCAACACATAAAAAACTTCATACTATTGAAAAACGGAATTCAATGTACTGTGTTAAAAAAAACTTGGGTTAATTTTGTCGGGTTATTTATTCCTGAATGCCTAGGCGAATAAAAGAGGCACTTGGTACACGAAACGCTCGTTTGCCAAATGAATGAATGAGTGTATGTAACGATGCTAGGATGCGTCTAAATAAATGCACCTGCATTCATTCATATTCATTGAAAACAACATTAACCTGAACACTCTTAAAAATGTTTTCAGTTAGATTTGTTGCTTTAATTAAAAACCGTCGAATAGCATTTGGTATGGCTATTTAAAAGTTAGTTAATGAATATAATGGTCTATTAAAATTTTAACAGATTTACTCGTAGCCTGGAGACTGAAAAGATTACCAGAATTCACCAGAAAAACGACTTTGTAGGTCATTTTTGGCACATAAAAGATTTTTTGTATGTAATAAAATATTCGTAAAAATATTTTTAAAGACATTCCTCCAACGCTGAAGCAAGTTAAATCTAAACTACTTCTAAACTTGTTCGTGTATAATGACAAAATTAAAAGGTTTATTATCATAAATTCCAGATAGTAAAATTAACCTCATAACCAAAATTACTAAATGGTATTAGTTTCAAAACTTAGTTCCCCGATTAATTTAAAGCGATAACGTTAGGTCAATATCAAAGTATATAAAATACTGGCGACGCGATTAATGTAGAACAAATAGTTTTGTTGTTAATGGTTCTAAAAAACTACCCTATTGGGTGCCAGAACAATAATAATAACATTTTATTATTTAAAAATGACTATACTTTATTGTCACAGAGGCTTTAATAATCGACATTTCGTAGATTTTCACAAAATAAAATAAAATTATCAATTATGTGAAACGTATTGTTAAAATTTCCTTTGATCTGAAATTAGTGTAATCAAAATAATCTCACTTTTAGATTACTCTCAGTTAATCTAAAAGCAGTTTCTAAAATTTATTACTAACTTTTGCTCGCTGTGAGCTATTAACTCGGTGGTTGTCATCCCTCGTATTCTAGTTGCATAGTATCCTAGATAATTTCCCTCATTACACTAAATTCATTTTATTAGAGAAGTCTCTAATTTGATTATAAAGCGCCCATATTTCATAAAAAAAATAACTGCGTGGACTCGTATTGTAATTAACGATTTACATAGCAATTTTACTTCGGCGTTTAAACTTATTTTTCTATGCAAATTAGCATGTGAAATATCCTACACATTCTCCAGAATTTGCATTATATTTAGAGAGGTATACGACTGAATGCATGAGGCATTAATTTTATATTTTGGATGAATATTAGGGGATACGGTGAACAAAGCAAATCCTTTAGAAAAGGTTTTCGTATATATTAATTAATTTAGGCCTGTGATTGTGAAAAATGTTTAGTTACAATCCGATCCGACCGATGGCAAACTGATATTCCGTGGTAATTACTTTGTAACCACTCCAATTTAGATGGCTAATAAATACTCTAATACTTTTGATTTGTAAATTTAATTTTTCGTCTGTTTTTTTTGTTTCATAATGAATGTTTATTATACACGCGTTTATTAACCCACATCCCCAACTGCCTAAAGATATTGGTGTAAACTTTGGATCCTTCTTTCATTAAAAAAAACCCAAAAGCATTTTCCCCTTGCCTTAATGAGAGGTTATGTCGTTACGATTAATAAGGAAAAACATGACTTCCGTAAATATTTTTTATTCAAAAATAAAAGGAAAAACTTCAAAGGCCAAACGAATTTGTATTAGTACCACGAAGTAACAATAATTTTTTTTCGAATTTCTTTTAAAAAATTAGAATACAATGCTTTTAAATTTATTAAACCTTGATATTCTTCGCATTTTACAAATTCAACATATTTCTTTTACTTTATATTTGCTAATTAAGAGTTTTTGTTGCTTTATTAACACGTTCTTGGCAGTTTAATCGTCTAAAATTAATAAAAGCTCTATTTTTATGACCTACTCCCTAGTTTTTTCTGGTTAGTTATTTTATCGATCGCCGAGACTACCAAGATTGTTCGTTACGCCCACATTTTAAAGCTTCCGACTTGACTACTTGTTCGTGCGTTGTTTATTCAAGGTGCACGACTCTAATTTCACATTAGACGGTAAATTATCGCATCTGAAATTTCCCGTCTTTAATTTGGCCTTCACTGCAAAAAGTCTTGTCCTTTTAACGCCAACGAGGTAGCGGAGTATTAAAATATATGAATTAATAAATTCAGAAGCGCAACTTTATGGTCGAACAGTTTTGAAACAAATTTATCCTCGCCAGGAAAAAGGTCTTAAATATTTTCGACATTAATGGCTATAGACTTATTGGAATACGTTGGCGATTTTCCAGGTTTTCCAATCGTGACTATTTATATCTATTTCTAGTGTTCGGAAGAGTAATACACGACTGTAACGTATTGTTTGGAGTATAAGCGCTTTTTAACCCTCAGATTGAATAGAGATTGTATACTCCCTAAAAATAAACAAGTTGAAATTTATTTACTAAATGTTCTAAAATAGAGATTTCGTATTATCAAAGTATCGCTATTAATAAGTAAATAAGGAAGCGAAATCTGACGAGAGAAAATAATAAGATATTTTTAGAATACTACTTATTTTATTATTCTGAACTGAGAGTCGACGGCTTCAATTGGCTACTCCAAGGTAATTCTAGATTAGATAACAATTTTATCTGAATGAAAATTGAAAAATTTAATGAATAGATTTCTTAGTAAGGCAAGAAGGTTCTAAAGAATAATGGCGAGATCAAGTTTCTGTCATATCCGATTCTTCTGCTTTAGCTTAAAAATAATCTGATTATGGGTTTCCTTTTTCTTAAATAAACGAATGAACCCATGATGAAATGTATCATTACAGTAAATTGATTTATTTGTAGTGAGTTGTGGCCAATAGTTACGTGTAATATATGATAATACACTAGCATTATGTCTCGTTATTTTCGAATAAGAAATATGATAGAGGCATGTCAATATTATTAGAATTTGAATAATCATTTTATGGCATTGCTGTACATAAAATTCGTTTTATTACTGAACTCCTTTATTGTACGGTTACAATACTCCCATGCAGTGTCAGTTTTTGTAGAATACATGCATGTATTTCTTGTTGGTAGAATAAAAGCATAAAACTCGGGAAACATGTAGTGAGAAAACTTTTATTTTGTTCGTACGTATATACAAAAAAAACTAGATGCTCGCAAAGTATTCTTCTATACTTCCTGCATAAATTCCTAATTTATATTTCGTTCAAAAGCTATCTTATGCCCCGCGGCGCTTCCTGCTGGAGAAACATGAATTATTAGAATTCAATAATCCTTCAAAGAAACACGTATGTCTTTAACCAGCATTGTAAATCAGAAGTCACATTATTCCAATGGCGCAGCTTGGAAATTTGCATTATTGCATATTCTATTGTTGTCTATCTGATAGAGAACTTTTTGTTTTGTTTATTTTGTTAATATTAATAGTTGAATAACATAATTAGTTATTTTAAGCTCATTTATTGCTTAATACTAACATTCGTACAATGAATGCCTGTTTTGACAATCAGTTGTTTACCAGTTAAACTTTAATCACACGCACGTATTTAAAGACCAGATTATAGTTAAGGTTTAGGTTTAGAATATTAAACTTAATAAGCTCTTTCGTTTAGAAAATTCATTAGCGGAGTTCCAAGCAGTATTTCAGCAGCTTTGAATTTAGTTTGAAAAGCATACCTACCGACCTTTCATTATTCATCGGACGTTATTCGAAGTTTGTTCGCAGCATCCCCAATTGCAACCTTTTTAACTCTGTTTGTTTTTTTCATTCGCATCCGGTTTGCTGCTACCGCTAAAGTCGCTATCCATCATTAAGCAAGCACCTACCGATAGCGAAATCGAAACACAGGCACTTGAATAATAACAATAAAGGCTGAGAGAGCTTGAACATTGATTATTCTCACTAGACGCGCCTATCACTTCTGCCAGATTTATTATACAATCCTTTGGTCGACAGACACAACAAAATCCTTTTTCTTCAACCTATTTCAATTATATATTGATTATCAATTCGGTTTCACTAATAAATTTTGTAATGGTAATGAAACTGAGAAACAAATTCACATAGAATTTAATTGGCTTTTGTCTAAAATACAAAGCGTAAATGTGATATAATTTAGGAAACACTCTCTGGTATATTACTCTATTCAGTTTTACTACAGGTAACATAGTTAAGTTAGTTATTTTGATAGTCATAGAGTTAATTGGAGTAGTATAGTTGAATCGCATCTTACATAATCATTGAGTATGAAGTTCTGTATGCTGGGATTAGAAAACACGCTAGGGTGTTTCTGATATAATGATAAATCACTTTAGTGACTAACACAGAGATTTATGACAGGTTTAATTCAATTCTGGCTTAAATTATAGAAATAACACCATATGTAGATGTGTGTAATTAAAATGTTGATATTGATATTAAAGTTCTAAAATTCCTTCAATCAGAAATAATCAGAACTGAAATAAATACTGTTTCTTATGGACGTTTCTCTTTTTTGTTAAAATTTTCAATGAAATTTTCAATGGATGTACCTAAATTTAAATTCCTAATTTGCTAATAGAGATGCACGAATTCACGAATGTATTTGAAAGTGTCCTTTGTAATCACGTGCATATTATACGATCGATAAACTGACTTTTGTTGTAGAGAACAATGTACCTAGTTCTAAATAATGTTAATACAACTGATTATTCAGAACAGATTATTCACTAAGGCAAATTTAAGCGTACGCGTATCCAAATTATCTCCCTTTCTACATTGTTATTTGCAACAAAACAGCCTCATTATTTCAACTCGGATGAAAAAGACGATTCTTCCGAAAATACACGTAGATTTATTATTTCGAAGAGAATATTCACATGTGATTTGTGGAGATTTCTAAAGTGTGGCCTCATTTTACTTGAATGTCACAAAGAAAAATGTTAAACTGCTTTTTATAGCATTCGGAGACAATTATACGTTTTCAATTTTTTTTTATTAAAATTGTACAATAACGAAATTTCTAAGAATTTAGGTCACATAAAGTTATGTTTGACCAATATTTTTTTTTTTTGAATTCCTCTCTAACCGCAAGAATAAACACACTATTTCTCCTGTAACTAAATTTATTTTCAGATGATGAATCTATTGATTCTGTCCTCTTACATCAACCTTAATATATTTTTAAGACTTCGGAATAACAAAACCTAACATTGAATATTTGACACTTTTCCTTTCACTGATGTTATGAATGCATAAGTAATCACTATGTCAGAACTCTTTATTACATAACATTTAATTTAGTGGGTGTTTCAATTAAAAATTTAATTACATTGTCACTGCCGAAAAGCCGAGCTTGTCTTAAATTAGAATCTGCTGTGCCATAACAATTACTTATCAGTTATTCAAAAGGAAATTTTTGAGATTGGCAATAAACTCCGCTCTCTTCTATTTGATACATAAAATAGAAATGGCATATCCTCGGGGAACTTCTTTCCGAAATGAAATAAGGCATAGTATTACAGGATTATTATTTTGTAGAATATCTTCATATGGAAGTAGTTTTCCACTTTATTTCAAGAAACTATTGCGATGTAGTAAAGATGTTATTAGCCGATGTTCTAAATAATGTTTTCAATTAAAAAAAAATTAAACTAATTTATTTACCCACTAAAGTGTTAGATGAAAGAACGAAAATCGTTTTCGCACATGACGCTTCCGAATAGAGCAATAAACGCATTTTCACGGAAACTTCACGATTTTTGAAAGTTTAAACGTGGCTGCCGGAATACACGCCGCAGCCGTTAGAGACGAGCAATAAATCTCAAGACTAACTCTGTTACGTAACTATTTGCGTTCACTATGAATGGTGTAAGCCGAGCACATTTTCAGTTTCTCTTACAGTTTTCAACGTTGAATTACAACTATTCATTTATGTAGGTGCGCTATTATCACAATTACCCGTAGTAGAAATTCTGTCGTATCCTATTTCGTTTTCTGAATGTTAATTGAACGGAGATGCTCATTGAATTTTCTACCCAGAAAAAGCGTCATTGTTCTGGGACAATCCGTATAGCGTCTGCCATAGCTCGATTCACTTTCAATTTCTTTACTTATAAAAAACTAATTTAAAAACTTAAATGCGTAACGGGTATAAAAAGAAAAATCGGATCTGAAGTCAAGTGTGGCTTTAATCAATATCCCGATATCATCACCTAACCTTTATAAGTATGTCCTTTGAAAAATACCGAGGAATAGAGCCTCTGATCGATAGGAAGATTATAGTAAAGAATGTCTTCTGAATGATACGTAGACATTAAGCAACAATGTTATTCTGTAAATAGGTATCAGCAAAAATTTAGACAATGAAATTGTTAAAGTTGGAATTAAATGTATTTTGTAAGAAATCGTACGTTCATTAAAATTTCTACAGAATGTAGAACATGCCTCACTTTACCTGGTACGTACTTGAAACTTGTGGCTACAAGGAACTACAAAGACTTCCTTCCGGAACATACTCAATAACTAAATACCAACTTCCTATACGATCGATTAAGTTTCAAATATGTTTTACTTAATTTCTAACACATTACATTTCTCAGACAAAAGCTAGATCATAATGAAGTTAGCACTAACTAACTGTTACTTCCTAGTAATTTGTCCTATTGTTTTGTGTTATAGTTTATTAATAAATAAAACATCCCTAGAAATTAATTATAATTTTACGAATAATTATAATATGAACGAAATGGAGAAGTATCTACGTTCAATTCTGTCCTTATTATCAGTTTAATTAATTCGAAATTACAAAGACGTTCGCCTCATTTCTACTACAAATTCCAGAAATTTGAAAATGAGAGGATTGAAATAAGACAAACTAATTTGCTTACTAAAAACAGAGGAAATCTTGGTTAAGATTAATGTTTTGTCCGAATAGTTCTAAACAACATTTGTCGGGTTATTCAATAAAGTACTTGGAATAGCTCATAATTTTATGATAAATATCGGGCATTATTCAAGTGAATCGGGAATTGGCAGGAGGTCAAAGGGTTTAACCAAATTAGGAAGATAAGGCCTGATGACAAAAGCAAAACGGAATTAAATATTCGTATTAGATGTCAAAATCAGAAATGCCATAACAATAGATAACCTAGTACAAATTGTCTACTGCTCCTTGCAAATAATAATAGAGATAATTGAAAATATTGAAGATCAAATACAAAAGCTTTAGATAAATAACAGGAGCTGAAAAATTTACATAATATTAATCACTTGCAGCCTCGTACAATGCAAATTTATTGTAATTGAGGTTTTTTGTGTAGGTAAAAAATCATTTTCGTATTTTTTAACCCTTATTTTATCCACCATCTGTCCATTCCTTATTCGTTGCCTTTCCTTTATCCCTCTCACCCAAATAATAATTTTGTGTCATTTGTCGTCCGCATCTGCGTATGCTCTATCGGATCGTTTCAGAACGCCAATTTTTGATATTTTATTTGAGATTTATAACGAAATGACAACTAATAAAAAAACTAAATTATTTAATTCATCCTAAACTAATCTACATAATAACTATTTCATAGTCAACCACCATTCTTCAAAAATTAAGCTGATGGACCAGTAGTCAGTTTTTTAAATATGAGTTATTTCAACATATGTGTGGAATTATATCAACTTGTTTTGTGTAATTAATGTAAAAGCCGGGTTTTTTCCTTTTTCTGTCGTCCCTTATATTATGGTATTCTTTCTTAGGTTTTATCTTCTTATAAAACCGCTAAAGTGTGCGCTCCAAGTATATCACCGTATACACTGCTCCTAAAAATTATTACTCCCTTTATTAACATTATAATTTTGTTAATATGAAAAGTTTAATCATTTTCTTATTAAATGGTTAATTTACTTCACAATTTTCCTAATATGAAATCTTGTTTTAATTGTCTTTATTGCCTTATTATTCATATCATTTTATTTGTAATTTTTTTTGATAGTGTATACAATCTCTCATGTTTTCTTTCTTGCGTTCAAAATATAGCAAGTGATACCAGATCAAACGTAACGTAATGAGCCGTCAGGCTTGTGAAATATATACCTCTGCTATTTTTTCTTTTCATTTTCAGAAAAAAGCCTTGCCATATCATTTTCAAGGCACATTAAGCTCATTTTTAATGTGTTGCTGGGTATATTTTTCAACAACTCGAAATTACAAGCAATAATTTCATATTTAATTAAAAACCTGAGAAAATAAGGCTGCTTTTTGACTTTAGTAAGACGTCTAAGAAAACTACAGTTATTTTCCACTTTGAGACAGCAAAGAGTTTTTCTGTTAGCTCAAATGAATTCACTTCGCTTTTTGCAGAAAAATAAATTGATTGTATTCACAACTGACCTAATTTCAAAAGGAAACAACCTTCTGAATTTATTTTTCGCATAATAAGACTTCTTTCAACTGTCATGACTTTTATGATATTTTTCTAAAATGAAAATTACCTGCTAGATGTAATCGGCAATTTCAGAAAATTTTATATCCTTCCAATTTAACTTACAAAATAATCCATCAATATGTATAGATTGTGATTAGCAAAGTATATTCAAGAATTTTAAATGACAGTTGTATTTACGTACCTACACTACATATATTTCTAATTAATATGCTAATTTGTAAAATGATATCGCGTTAGATGATTTATTCAAGTTTTCAGACAAAAGGATACCAAATGAATGTTCCACAAAGAAACTACCACTGTAGTATAAATTATCGCTGCTAAAATTTACTCGTCACTAGCTAACCACCACTTCTCTAAAAACAAAGCATTTGCTTGGGTCTCCACTATTATTATTTGCCATAGAATAATATACTTTGTGAATGAAACCATATACTAATTGGCTGGATTCCCAAGTAGGTGTCAAATAATCTTTGTATTAATATCTTAATAATAGTTCTAGAATTACGGATTCCCGATAGCTGTTATATAATTATTTTATTTTATTTTTTTTGAACATGTGAATACCATAGATGCATAGGTCTTAATGAAATAAATTTTGTAATAGTTATAGTTACTTTATGCTTTATGATATAATAATATATTTATTAGTGTATATGATAAAAAAAATTCCATTAGTTCATCTGGTTTAGTAATAAAAGCTTTCAAACAATAGGTAACAGAAAAATATATACATAAGTAGGTATACCTATTAACCTTCGAATTATTTGTGTAGTAATTATTAGATAATAATAGGTGAAAGCAACATTGTCATTTTCTTTTCTATCCTGATTGAAATAGAATCTCTTACTGTTAACTCCTATTTCATACCTTTTATACCTAACAGATTTTATTTTTAGCAAGCTTTGAACGCACGATGGATTCCCGGTGGTCTTTCGTTAAGTAAGCTGAGAGTTTAGTGAAAAAAGATGGTAAGAAATAATGTGTAATTTCCATTTTATACACGTAGGATATTGAACTTAGTTCCATTAAGGGAATCCGTATAAGATTTATAAACTCCTTCGAATTCATGTCTCTTCTTGGCTAGGTATTGGTTTTTCATCCAAGTAAATACAAGGGCAAGGTTGGGACGAGGGATCTTCTTACAAGATTATTTTTGCGAACCATTTTAAAATATATTTAAAACTAAAAACAATTTCACTAATGAATTGAACACACATTTTCCAATTAATTTCATTATATTGAGTTGTCTCACGGTATTATGATCCCATTAGATATATAATTGATGGGAATGGTAGTGACAAGAGTATTGTCCGGATTCTTGTCTTGTAAAGGTCCTCCGTTTCGACATTTTAGCAAATGTATCGTGCGCCCTATAGAGAGTTAAGTAATCGAAAGTTCGTCATTACGGGGGCCTTTCTGTTTGAAATTGTTTGGTATTGACTAAATGCTCTTTGTTCAACTTAGTAATTCCGAAACAAAGGAACTATATACATATTTTTTTTATAATGGTTCTGTTATTAAGTGTAATTAACATACCTACATATGAATAGTTATTTCGCATCAGGCACGACACCTAAATTCTTGTCTTCAAAAATAAGTACGAGTTTTATTATTATTTTATATGACACCATTTAAAAGAACAATTTTGTATAGTATTCAGATAGAGAATTGGTTGTGATCTCGAGTATCGTTTTTTATGCGGGTTAACTTTTTTACGAGTATAGCGACACGAAAATGTCATTGGTTCTCAATTTTTGTGTCTGTCAGGAATGAGGGAAATAAAAGTATACGGTTTTTACTTCCAGTGTTATTAAGTAGAGAAAAGCATTTTATTATTTACGAGACATAAGATTTAAACGAATGAATTACATTCAACTTAACCGATAATTTATAGCCTTCTTATGCACTCCTATAACGGGAAAATATTGAAAATAAAGTTCCGCGAGCATGATTTATTCTTAATAAAAGTAGTTTTCCGGAATTAAGTGCAGTTTGGTTTGTAAAAATGTGGTTCTATACTTACACTTTGCGACAATTCATTTCCATTCATTTGATATTGAGGACGAAGTTACTCTTTATAGAAATTGTTATTAGATATTTGAAAATTAGATAGACGTTGCTACTCAAAATTTTATAAAATAGGCTTTTTTTTACCTTTGCAGGCGTCCCTTGCTATGCCTATGCGTAAAGAAACACATAAGAATCGTATAAGATAAGAGTCATATAAAATAACGATCGATTTCATTGTTTGTAAAATTAGAGCATAAAATAAGCAATAAATTACATTCTATATAAGGATACTATGGAAGCATTCCTACGCTGATATAAAGTTAATGACCCAAGTCATTATAGTTAATGTTAATATTACCAAAATAAACTTCGTAATGAATTTATAAGTGAATAAAAAAGTAAGGTAATAAAGCTTCTAATGTAACTAAAAAGTTCAAATTAACTTGACTTGTTGTGTACAGTCAATTACTTCCATCTTTACTCGACTAAAAAATCTCCAAATTTTATTTTAGTTCAAACGTTATAAGCATACAGCGGTTCTTGCATTATTAATGTCGCCTTCCAGGCAATGTTAAATTGTGTTAATCTTAGCTAACCGAGCTTTAATAATTAAAATAGTAAATTAGGGTCGTTTCTATTATTCACTGCTGGCGTGTGAATGCTAAAATATCAAATTCTTACAAGGATACAAGTTACACTACTAGTGTATCGTCGGTGTAATAATGTTACTAGGCTTAATAGTTTATTTAATTATTTAATTAATCAAACGGTTTTATTCCAAATTCCAAATTCTTCCACTTTAAAATAATGGACCAATTTTATTAGAACAAGTACGAGGTATAAATTGCAAATTTAAATTTAACGTGAGGTGAGGAAAAACGCTCTATAATGTGATTGTATTAACAGCAATGAAGATAAATGTGAGAAAGTTAGAACACGAAAACGAAGTAACAAATACTTTTGAATACTAAACGCACCCTTACACTCGACCAATTTATATTCCTTTCCATTACTCCACTTCTTTGGAAAAACTACTATCTTTCGGCAATCTCTCACGAATACTTATAAAGTAAAAACAATGATACAACCTAAAGAGAAATGATTTCATGGTAGATATTTTCTAAATCGATAAAAAAGTCCAAACCAGATATTGATAGAAATCCAACATCGTTTAATACATCAAAGAAATGTATAATTCGCTTTGATCCAATTAAAACAATACTTATGAAATACAAATAAAAGTTATCACGCTTTATTCCTTTTTTTATACATTATTCATTTGTTTATTAAATTTTCTGTATTATTATGCTCGACGATTAGGTATCTTGAATTTTCAAAATAGTGCTTCTACAAAATTGCTGAATTTGGAATAATCTTACCTAACGACATCTAATTTTCTACTCTAATATCCTACTACAATGGCTTTTAAGAAAATTGAATCCAGTTTCTTATAAATATTGCGAACAAACTATTTTAGAAGCAAATGTGTTTTTAACCAGGAATTCATAGTTTCTACTGTGCTCATTATTAGTCGTAGAGACTAGCATTTATTTCATTGTTCAACATAAAATGCCAGTAACAATTGATTTTCGAGAAATTCATGAAACGTGTTTAACTTACATTTATAGCAAAACGTTAATAACCCTCGAGTTTCAAGGAAGTAAATGTAGAAGGAAAACAATTTATTTTTAACGATACTAGAAAAGTAGGTAAGTACCATTAAACTTTCATAATCCACTTTGGAAGTACTTTCTTAATTCTATTTGGAATTTCGCATTCACATTGTTTTATTCCTTATTCTTCCTGTTTTTGAATGTTTATTCTTTTCTTTTAGTTCAGAACAAAAATATTCATATGGTTTAATAAAATCGATTCGAAAAAGAGTAGGTATAAATATTAAAAATAACTAAAAATGATGTATTGAGAAATACTATTTATGCTGGTGAAAATGTGAGGAACTTCAGATTTAAATGTTTTCCAAAGCAGACTAAAATAAAATTAATTCGATTAACGATTTATGAAGACCTACATATGCCCAATTATCCCAAAGTCTTAATAATACTCGTACTATTTAACCTCAGTCACCTTTATGTAACTACTGTATGGAATATAAAACATTAAATATATTGTAATTTAAAATACTGCAATAAATACATATAATGGTCAAATGTAATTTTTTTACTTTTAATAAATTCTTTGAATATTTCTGAAATTATCTAACTTTCTTGAGCGTGATTTTACGTACAGGAGAAATAAAAATAAAATCTTTTCCGATTTATACAACTCGTTCGAATTTTACTTCGAGTTTACACGATTTGTGTAAATTGAAAGTTCTTGCTTAATAAGAGAAAGCAATTTACAAGAATGTCTTGACACTAGCCAGAGTTTTAATCCTTATATAGAATTCAAGGCACATAAAATGTTAGAGTTCATCAAGAGGGTAACCCAAAACTTTACGTTGAAGTATTAAACAAGCTTTATAATACGTCGGTTAGGTCACATTGAGTTTACTGTTCTACTACTTCAATACTTGGGCTCTGCATTATGACACTTACATCTATAAACTAAGCCCACCAGCTTAGCTTTTTAATAACAGACACTGTCTGAGGCGCAGATGCAATTAATGATATAATCCGAAGGTTTAAGAACGCAATGGATATTTTACTCAATATATTAGTCAAATTAATTTAATTATATCACTTTATTACACGAGTTTTTTCAATTAATTTAGTAGGTAAATAATGTATTCGTTCATCAAGAAGTAACTCTTTGTAATTCAACTGAAGTGCTTTGTATTTTATCTTATCTGGCTCAATTAAAATAAAAAAAGGGTAAGTTATACGACACATTTAAAAAAGACTTTCTTGAAGAATATAAATTCTAGTAGTTGAATACTATTACGTTTTATTTCTGCTTCTAAATTTAAATCCGTGACCTACCCTCCAATAAAAGAGGGTTTTGTGATAGAACCGAATTGATTAAATGTTCCGTTCGTGATCTCAAAAAAGTTAACAATAATTCTGAACATTGCAGAGTATGTTGGTAAATACAATTGGTCCCATTGTAGTTAAGAACTTGTAAATGTATTTTGGTTAGATTAATTCCAGCCGAATTTTTGTTTCAGACAAGAGACAAAAACATAAATGAACATTTTTTTCTAGCTTGTTATGGATCTCTAGAGTTAACACATGTTTCTAATCGACCATCGAAAATTCTATATTGGCCATGGAGTAGGTATATTGTGCTATTGAGTCTTGTTAATGAGATTTTCCTTTCTTCAATATAAAAATATTAATTTCTGCTCATAGCCGGCAAAATTATATTTGTCATATGCAGTGATTAATTAAATTTATAGTAACAATGCATTTGCATTTGATTAACGTAAATTTGTGTTATGATTTATACGAAATAATTACCCCAAAATTCAACCAAGTTGTTCGATTTAACCACAGAAACGACAGTGACTCAGTGAAAATAATAACCAACTAATATTATTTGATTAATTAACTGCCGTCATAATAATTAATTTGATAAATTATATTCTTAATTAAGGAGAATTTAGTTGTGTTTTCGTTTATAAGTCGCATATTTAATTTGGTAAATTACGGAGCTGAATTTTTTCGTTGTATTTTAAGTCTCAAATTAATTAATAAAGGCTTTTTACCTGTGTATGTTCTTTTCTAATTACTTGGCGTTTTTCAGAAATTTTTACATCAGTTTTTCAGGACGCAAAATAATATTTAATTCGCGATGAAACGTAAATATTTAATTTTAACGGTTCTAATTAAAATTTTAATTTTCTAAAAAAAGTATCTTGGACTTACAAACTTTTTGTCTGAACATCAATAGCTAATTAGGCCTGAAGGGGTAACGGGATAGTCTGATATACACGGAAAATACAGTTTGAATAAAATAATTTTATACATTCAACATTGAAACCCTTCGGAGGTTCACAGTACGTTTTAGTCTTTATCCGAGCTATTTCAGCAAGTCCTATATAACATCGTTTATTTATTGCAGCTCCTCCCTTTACTGTCCGTTATTCGTTTAACCTTTTTTAGGAACATTTGGAAAAGTCCCATATCCCCAACCCTAGTGTAATATGCTAACTCCTGATTGATTCTAGTCATACTCTTATTAATCTTCTTATTTTAAGCCCCAAGACCTTTTTCATTTACAGCAATCCGAAGTTTATGAATTCTATTTTAGGAACAATTTTGTATCAACAGAGTTCAGACGGTTCAAGTCGGCGGATGAAATTATCGAATTTTAGGCCTTAACTAGCTTCACCCCTGATGCTGATTTATTATTAATCAACCATAAGATTTGAATTTATTTGTAAACATTCGCAAATTTCAAATCCAGCCTCATTTCCATAGGAAACGAAAATTTTTATTGGTCGTTTACAACGTTTTCTCACTGGTTCTAGTTCATATTTTGTGTAATCCTACATTTACTATTCTCTTTGTATTTGGAGAACTAAATAGTACGTTGAATTAGGCTGTCCATTTATTCTTCCCGATTTAAATGGTGAGTGGTTAAAACTACATGTTACTAATTTAAAACTTAATTGAAAGCTTTATTTAAATAGTGATTTGAGGCATTTTACAGAACTGGAGTTATCCATATTTTCATGCTCATAAATTTGAACAAAATGGTCTTAGAAAATAGGAGGAAATCCTCTGTCAAATTAAGACCTTCAATTAACCTACGAAAAATAAATAAAAAATGACCTTATTTCGGGTATAACAAGAATTTTCTACTTCAAAGAAACCGAAGGGGAAGTAAGTTGAAAAAGGAATTACTAGGTGATATATTATAGATGACTTTACAGAAGGTGAAGTTAAAACTTTTGTGTCACTTCCTTACTTCTGTGTATTTGATCCTTACTGATGAGATATTTCACGGCAATTATACGATACTTATTTATAAATCAAAAAATCCCCTCAAATTAGAATTATTGTATACCTTTTATAGGACTCTATACAAATAATATAATTTGTATATTCTTTCTTATTTTTATATGATACCAATTGTTTCATATTTTTAAATCTATTCTGTAAAGCAAACAAACAAAAGTAAGAACGAAAAGGCTCTAGTAAAGCTGCAATGATCGGATCTGTTCAGTTCTTCCAAGTCTCTGAAATTGCTATTTTAATTAAGAATAATTGGCGAGTTAAAAATGCTTAGAATTATAAATGAGTATGTTCTAGCCAAGAGATCTAGACAAAATGAAATTAAAGGAAAAGGACAAGAGATAATCCTTAAAAAGATTTATGTAGTTTTATTTCTTTCAGAAAAAGAGTGAATAATTGTACTTAATTCTTTACGAGAACGAAATATCGTACATCTTTCGCATTAAAGAGATAATGCGATTACTCGATACAAAAGAAATTGTTTTAAATCCTAAATATTCTCTTTAAAATGCATAAAAGTTTTAACTTAATGGTCTTTCTTTATTATCCGATTGACTTGAAATTTAAATTTTATGGTGTATTCCACCCTATGTAAGTAAAATTTAAAAAGGACTCAGAGGACACGCTAACATATTCAACGCATGTTTTATTTATTAGAAGACCAGGTATTGCTGGTGTTTTTGACAGAATTCCTACGTAGTATTCTATTCGTGTTCCCTTTGTTGCAATGGATAAATATCAAAAACGAATTCAGGCGGTTTTTTCACATAACAATGACTTGTATTTCTCCATTTTTGAAAAAAAGAAAACGGGCGAGTAGGCGAAAAAATAACACCAGCCGAACAACACCATCGTAACTCAAATATCTGTGCTTCGAAATTTCCATACATTATCGTCACACGGGCACTATATATACACGTTCGGATTTTCTTTTCCTTCCTCTGGCTGAATGATTATAGGCATTATAAAAATTGTTAGTGACACGAGACGAAAATACATATCTAGGTATATATGCAGCAAATAATATAGTTCGCACCTTTACAGTATATAAGTTCGTAAAATATATCCAAGTTGTATTTGAACAGAACATATATAGACACATTTTTAAAAATATGAATATGAAGCCTTTTCAAAAACAACCCATTTGTACTTAATCAACATAAAAAAAATAAAAAGAATTAATGCAAGCGTTAAAAAATTAAAATTGGAACTAATTCGAAAGAGTTCAGATCGTTTCGATAATACCATTAGTTACTTAAGCTAATTTAAATGCGCTTAATATGTTTTATAGCATCCGAACAATAAAGTTAGACCTTATCGCATCGTCTGCGCCAAATAGAATTGGTGTTATAAAATTTCGAATAGATGCAATTTTCAATTAAACTAAAAGTGAAATACGGGTCCTTTAGATAAATTATGTAGCGAAAGTTTCTGGACTAGTTTGAATAGACGGGGAAAAATGAGTTTTCGTTTAGTGCACGTATGATAATTAAAACACTTCGTATTTGTGTTAGGATAAAATGTAGATTGCGCAAACAGAATTATAATACCAATTTCGTTTTTGTCCTTGATGACATATGCACAATATCTGTTCAATAACGTTCGAAACCATGTGCAATCTGGAAATTTTATGACCGAAAAATAGCAGTTGAAAATGGTTTTTTCATTGAAACAATATTAACAAGTGGATAGCAAATTATTGCATATCCGATACTTTAATTAATTTTTCGATCAAATGTGACCAATGAAAATTTTTTAAATTATTTTCAAATACGCAATTCCACGAGCGTAATTTACGTGAAGATAATTATATTTTTATAGATAAATTAGACAATTTCACATTCAGTTATAATGTTTGAGAACAGGATTTAAAATGTTAAAAATGAGCAAGTTTTAATAATGAAAATAAATGAACGAAGACTCAACACTCTATAGATTAAATTCGAGACGAAACGGAGTACCTTGGGTGTCGTTTTATCCTTAAATCTAACTCCTCTACATTGCCCCAATTAATTATACTTGTGAACAAAGACAAAGTAACTAAAATAAACGGAGGTAGAGACAGAATGGTAATAAAGATCGAACGCTCCTTATCGATGTTCACTAATATTGTAGTATTGAAAAGCAATGAATCCACTTAATGTTCTTTTAAATTGTTTAACTTCTATGTAGAAACATTTATTTAATCATTATTTTTTATTTAATTTTATTTTACGATGCTACTGACCCGGAAATTTTGCTTTATTTATTTTAATTTTATACATAACACATCATGAATATTAATGCATATTCATAATTTTTTTTTTGTTTTTGACGGACCTGAAAATTTTATTGTCAATCAGAATTTATTAATGCCAGTTTATAATAAACAAATTTGTCTGGTTCCTTCATGCATGGCTTTCTTTGATGATATCCATCAAATTTGTTTAAACGTGTTTAATTAATAATAATTACGTCTATTTCATAAACGAACTATACCAATGATTCCCATATTTTGTAATACAAATTATGTTTATATAATTTTGAAGGAATTTATGAAATTTATATGAAAATGTTTTCCCCGTAGAGGATTTTCATGTACACCAAATTCAGTTATTAATTCCCATTACGTAATTCAAATTTGGATCAGAGAATTTGAGATCTAAATAAAGACACTTAATAAACGCAGATTTAAATTTAATTGAATATTCCTTATATCAAGGTAATTTGAGAAAATAATGCATAAGTGCTTTATAAGTTTTGCACTGATGCACCGGTGGAATGGCACTCAAATATATAATTTGCTTCAACCTATTAAATCGAGGTATTCCGCACCGAAAATAGCATGAACAAATTAATTGAAAATCAATTGATATATTTTTATTAAACGTTGAAACACTCAGCACTTCGCCTTCGAGTCTCGATCTTCAAACCGAATTAATTGGCCTATTTTATAAATACCTAAAATTTCAATTAAACCTGAACAGCGTTCGGGAGGGTTCCGTTTATTTTACATAAATATCGGCTTGCTTACTGTACAAACAGCTTAAGTTAAAATAAATTGTACAAATTAAAAAAGTTTCGAGTCAACTTAGAGTTTTCGGATATGTTCAAGGTGCAAAAAATTCACCCGTAATTCTCAAACAAACGTTGTAAATCTTGTTACTGGCGCATAAAAAACGCCTCAATGCAACTGGCATTAAACACTTGATTGTGTAAATAAAAAAAAATTTCCACTTGTTACCAGTTCATAACTTTATGTGCGGCTGCATCGACTTCACTTTGTCAACACGAATTTTGCAAATACCGTTTATTTCCTTTCAAACTTTTATTAAAACAGATTTTCCTAATAACCTACAAAACTTCGTCTAAAACAAAAATGTAAACTCGTTTGTGTTCACCAAAAACCGTTTGAAACCAATTTATTGTCAGTTAGACAATTCCCGAAAAGAAAACTTTCCTATAAGTAAGTATCAAACTCTTTACAACTCGTCTACAACTTCTTGACTTGTGTTAACTATTTCAGAACGCCGTAGGGCTTTTCGGTTGATTTGAAGATGAAAGTGGTGAGCATAGATTTTCGGCATTAATAAAATATTAAATATTGTAATAATTTATTGAAAAATGGAATAGGTAGTTTCGATATCAATTTGGAAAGTATTCTTTTGCAGATAACTTAATCTCTTAATTCCGTTTAGACGTTGGCAAATTAGTCTAGAAAATGTTTTGTTTTGAAATCAAATCTCCAATCTGGGTCGTATTGGTGAAGTAATTTCACGCCCTTCAGATATACAAGATTGAAGACAATTCTTGTGATAGGAAACAGGCGAACTAATAGAAAGTCGAATGAAACTAATGGAAATGCGGGACATATTTTATTAAGTTTTTTTTTTCACCAAAACAAATACCATCTAAAGAATGCCGCTGTTGAAATAACGAGTTTTTCGAAATGAAATACCAATTAATAAATAATTACTACATAAGTCTTAAATAAAATTTTATTCAAATTGAAACATTTACCTATTAGTTTCACGCTTATTTATGAATCATTGCAAGCTTCGAAAGTTTCGTTTTCCTTATTAGCGAGAATAAGCTTCAAAAGAAAGAGGAAGTTTTCCTGAAAGGTTTTCTCCAATAACAACATTATAAAATGTTGCTCTCTAATTTGATGTAATCGCATTAATATTTCTTAGTATCGTTTAAAAATGTTTTACCTTAGCTCATTTGTTGAACGTAGTAATATAAAAAATAAATATGAATACATTAAGGTAAGAGTTTTAAGGAGTCTTAAAGGTTACGCTGGTATAATAATTACTTTGATGGAAATCGCAAACCAATCGAAATTGAAAATAATTTAATTAGTTAATAAATAAGTCCGAAAATATCAGATTCTTCCGGCTTAATATCACATAAAAATAAATTTGATTATTCATGATTAATTAGTGAATTTATGGCTCTAAATGTGTAAATTAATTATCGATTAATTAGCTTGAAATTCTCGCACTTTTTTTATTCTAACAAAATCAACATGCTAGCCTGGCGCACGTTTTGAAATGGATCCTTTATAATTCCTATTTACAACGCCTGTCTGCCCAGAAACGACGCAAAAATCTTCCATTCCGTTAGATTAATTCGTCTTCCTGTCCAACGTTGAGGGTCTAGAATATTCGTCTCTTCGATTTCTAGCCTACCAAGAGCAAAGTAAAACTAAATCGAGGTAGACGAGTATGAAATGCCCAGCAGTGTGAAACATAGATAAAGTAAAAAAGATTATGATTGCATTGGATACGCGCCAACGGCAATACTTCCACTTCTTGTCGACATAACGGACTATTCTAGCATCGTCGGATCTAACTCGGGTGAAAAATTTCTAGGTTGAGATTTCGCAAGCGATATTTCTTAATCCGGCGAAAATAAAAATTGCTTTTTTTAATTCTCTGGAAATATTTAAAAATCCCTTTAAAGTGCTTGTTTCACTTGTATACTTTTCTTGCACTATAATTGATCCTATTAAAGTTTGTACAATTTTGAACTTGTTAACTTATGTATAATTAGTTTTAGTTTTTTTCTATCGGCAAAGAAACCCGAGAAGATGGTAAATTAAGTTTAACTAAAGCAATTTTTGTTCAGTCTTCGAGGCTAATAAATATTAGGTACATATTGAAAAAGTCTAAAACTTCAAATACGTAATTTTGAAGTTCTTAGGAACTTCAAGTAAAATCTTTGACATCGGTTTCCGACATCCTGTAAAGGAGTTTGGAAAATTTTCACCAACGTTTTTCGTTCAATTTTAAAAGAGAGCAAAAGATGTAATGTACACTTAACCTATAAGATTTTAGATAGGTTATTTCATCTTATTTTATTTAAAGTACTTTTATTTAATAGTTATTTGTGAAAATTAAGTCTACTTTATGGGCTAAGTTTAGCTGATTTTTAATCTATAATTGTAAGACTTCCAAGAAACTGGAAGGTTTGTACTTAAAATTTATGCATGGCGCAAAATTATCACTATAATCTAAATAGTATCCCCAACTTATGGAATAAATTAAAAAAATCAACTCGGCACATTTATAAAAAAAAATCCAATATTTCATTTTCTTAATAAATTGATTCCAATTTTCTTGGTCTGTTGTTTTTTTGCTTACTTTTGAGATTTGATTTATCGACGGAGTTTGCGAATTTTTGTCGGACATTCACATGTTTCATCACTTAATTGGACACGCTAAGTACATATTAAGATTCTAACCCCGTAGTCGCTCATAACAAGACGGATTTATGCTTTACACTTACCCTGAGTAATAATAATACAGACCCCAATTCATAATTTCCCAGCAGAAAAAAATATTCCACAGAGATTAATAGGTACTTTCAATTTGTTACATACAATAGGTTGTATCGGTTTTTTATACAAACATTTTGAACATGAAAAGCTCAAGATTATGTGTATTTACGCCCGTTGTTCTCTCTATTTTCAGATAAATGTTTCTTTAATTAATTTAAGCATTAAATTCGATAATCCTCAGACATATTGGTATAATTAATTATCCCAAATTTAGACATGTTTTATCTTATAGACGAAGTAATATTGTATTAGTTAAACAAGTTCAATTTAGATCCTAAAACAATTAAATAATGACAAACATGTTAATTCGTTGTCATTTTCCTTGCGGTCGTTAACGGTTTAAATCCAACATTTACGTTCTTGTAAAATTGCAAAGACGAACAAATTAATGTTAAATTTTACATGCCAAGATTCCAATGTGTATTCAATTTATCACAACGTCGTTTACTGTCGTCTAAACCTATTAATTATTTGAAAGAAAGTCGCGCGATAAGTAATATGAAACTAGGTGGAGATGACAAATCGATGTACTGTATTGGCATTTAAACAGAACGCTCTCGCCGAGAATCTACTTCGCGGTGAATTTTTTAAATAGAAAACGGAAATTCGCTTTTTATGGATTGAATATTTAAACTTTTCCCATCGAATTTACGTTCCGCAGGAATCTCTAGATGTTGCAGACATATGGAAAGCATTTTGCATTTCATATTAAAGTGAAATTGCATTATTAATCGCAAGATGGATTACCGTAAGACCTTAAGATATTGATATTAAAAGTACCAGCATAAAATCGTTAATATTTGATATGCCTGAAGGAAAAAGCGAAATAAAATTGCGCTTCTGAAACATATCGGTGTATAATTAGGGCTCGCTCTATGCACAGTTTTTATTTTAGTTATCTTGTATATTCAGCCAGGATGAAACGGAGTTAACGTAAACATACAGAAGCCATCGAAACAGTTTCAATGGCGATATGAGGGTATGAAAACAATTATCACAAAGCCAAGCTTCCATATCCGTACCATGCATAAACAAGAATTCCGTTCTTCAACTCAAACAAAATTTATCAAAAAAATTGATCCCGATAATTGTTAATAAACGCGCGAAAATGAAGCTAATAACTGTAATCCGAATTTAAGAAGCTTATATTAAAATTTATTGGCAATGCCTGTAAAGCTTCAAATTATGATTTAAGGGAAATCTGCGTTAATGAACTATTGACTTTTAAATTTCGACCCAGATGAATCTTTTTCTGCTGTAAATCCGCATCATTAATCATAATACAAATATTGTCATCAACAATCCTAAATACGTGAAATTCCAAATGCTCACAAATTACAACTTGGGGCAATAACTGTGAACGAAATCTGCTTGGTTTTGTTCGGCTCGGATCAGTTATGTCAATTTTTCATTTTAATTGCTGCAATTAATTATCCTGCAATCAATACTCAATAATAATGAATATGTAGTGAAACACTGGTATTAGTTCGTATTGTTGTACTGATCGCATAAATCTATTAATAAAAAACTATTGTACATTTCACTCATTCTTCGTCGCCAGGAAATTCAAAAAAAGCGCCCGCAGCTTTTGACTAATTAGGGCCGTAATTCAATTTTATGATCAATTTGCCAACTCTGTGATTTAATATATGTCCGTATCTATAAAGGTTTGTTCACATTTAACCGCAATAACAATCCTTTATGACAGGGTTGTTTTGTATTATTTAGTAAAACACCAAATGAAAATTTTTTGATTAGATAATTTTGATATACTAATAACACCTAGAATGAAATTAATGAAACACCCCATTTCAAAGTTTATCTATCTGTCTTACAAAATGGAAATATTAATTTTAAGAAATACATAAACATATTTACCTTACTGGCATAAATTATTACAACATTCTGATACATACGGAGTTTAATTTGTAAACTTTTAGGTAGATTCTAGGTTATTAATTAAAGAGAATCATGTTTGGAGACTTCTGAAGTCCCTTTATGAATAATTTCGAGTGTATGCTCGTTTGAACTTCTCATTTCTTAATAAATGATCTGTAGCCAAACTTTAATCAAAACATAAAAGACCTTTCTACAATTTGTAATTTGAACATGTTTATAATTGGATCTTGACCTAATTATACAGAGTTTGTGTTTATTTAAAGTGACGTCTAAAATATGTGACCAACAGAGATCAATTCAAATTAATGCGTGAAATAAATTATCTGGTACAATTTTCATAAAATCTACTATTTTCCCAATTAATAGAAGTCTGTTCAAAAGTCGTAAAATCAACACCGTAAATTCTAGAATCAAACAATTTTTTGCAATATGTAAATAAATTAGTATTTACTGTGACATCAAGCGGTTATCAAAACAAGTGATAATTTAAATCTCGGTAACCAAATTATAAAAAATTGTAAATTATTATATTCAATTTACGAAATTAAAAATTTCATTTTACTATAACATTTAAGTTGTTAGTTTTGATTCATCGAATTTTAAATTGAAATGTGTATTTAAATGAGGTATTTTTCTTAAAAAATTCGAAATTTTTATGAAAAAACGAGCAAAGAGAAGTATGTGAAGTATTTTTTCACCAAGTGAAAGCCCGCTGACAAAAGTGACCAAGCGACCACCACCGGTAATTTTATAAATAAAATACTTAAAAAAAAAGTTTGAAAAGTTCTTTAATCCCGTACATTTCGCCATATTTTATACATAGCAAATTACTACTGCAATGGAGTACCTACCGAAATTTTTTAATTAAATTTTCTGAGAAAATATTGGATAGCAAAAGATACCTTATGAAATAATTTTCCTGCATACAGGAATCTGAATTTAGCCTCTATCCGAGTATGGGAAAAATTTAATTAAAATTAATTTCACTAAATTTCAAATTTACAATCAAAACGAAAAAGTTTAGTCCGTACTCGAGTTTTACCTAAAACGGGTTTGATGTGTAACCATTTGAAACAGGGTTTAAATTAAGTATCAAAGAAAAACAAGGGAAAGATTGGCTTACAGCCATTTTGCAAGCTGCCGATTCCCACAAATGTAATTTATAAAGCAAACTGACTAGAAATCCCTTATTCTTTTCAAGATTAACGTTAAATTCCATTGTTTTAGAACAACGGGTTATAAAAATCACGAACTGTAAATCTCGAATAATTATACGAGAATATGTATGATGTAATTTCCTTTTTTTGGCCGTTTGTCCATTCAACGAGCACCTTCTAGATATAAAACGGTCACACATAATAACACATGAGAGTACCTTATCTTATTCAGCATCTAAAAAACTAGACGTAAAATTTTATGTCATTCTCATTTTAGTAGATACACGTCATGTTTGCAAACTTCAGTAATTTTCTAGTAACTATTTCCATTCTTTTCTAAATTTTATTAAAGGGATTTGGTGCAAGCACGGCGAAGTTTATTTCACACTATTTGTTTTCCTTTCACTTTTTTATTCAGCTTTCCGTGACATTCTAAGAGATTTTTTTCAGGTATTATTTATGAGCTTAAAGGTTGCCAATTTTTTATATTAGCACGAAATGATATTTATGAAAGATTATTTGAGAAAGTTAATTTGATGAAATAACAATTAACATTGTGAAAATTGCATAAGGTCATAAATTTTTGCGGTGTGAACTGCAACTCAGCCACAGTAAACACGACTCAATTACATGATTATCAATGAGTTTTTGAGATATGGGGAAGCCAGGAAGGAATGCATGCATAAATGAATCCCGTGAGAAACCGGCCCTATAGAGATCTTAACTCCGAATCGAGCCATTTGTAGAACAGTTTTGAACTATTATTACAAAGTAAGCAGTCGCCGTGCTATTGTAATCTAATACCCGTTGAATTATTAAGACATAAGTCAGCTAAGGGACTTTGGAATTTCTTGATTCCGAAAACATGAAAAGGGGTGAATTTAAAATGAATCACTTTGATCGAGTCTTACCTATTTTAGGAATACAAGATCCGCAATTAGAAATTCATGTAAAATTTTTAATAGGCATTTAAGTTATTAACAAGATTGTTTATAAATAGATTAAACTAACAACAAACGCTCATGTAATATAAATTTCGTTAGAATCATTTTATCCCTATAAGAAAGTACATACATATATATTTTCATTGTGCTACCTCTTCCAACGCTTTTATAAAGTTTGGTTTTCATATAATTCTTTCTTAAGCAAGTAAAAATCCTCTCTTGTCCAGATCGATTACTTTTAATACAAACAACAACTTGTATTTAGGAAAGTTCGCATCCGCCACAAAGTTTACGTATCAACATCTAATCCAATAATCCGACAAACCTTATTTGCGAAAATTGAGTTGTGATTCGTTTATTGAAATCTATTCTAGCTGAAACATCTCCAATGTGCAAATAACAGAAACGTTCACGCAATCCCAAACGCCATTGATTAAATTACTAATGAGAGCGCTGTTATTATTATACATGCATTATACTCGGGCGGCTACGCCACACGCTTTTCTAAGAAAAACTAATAATGATATGAGCTAGACAGGCATCTCTATTGATAAAGCCAAACTTAAGCACACCGTATATAATTAAAAGTTTTAATTTACAATATTAATTAATATTTTTTGCCAAAAAGTCCAAAATATAGTAGCGAAAAAATCATATAATTAATTATCCCTATACATCTAAGTAAGTTGCCATTTTTATATTCGCGGTTCACCTTTTTTCATAAAATGATACCTTTTACTTTGTAGGGATCAGCAGCTTTAACCTCATTTATGAAGTAAATACTTATAAATTTTTAATGGCACACTTTGAAGCATTGGCTTCTCTACGCAAATTCGAAGTAAAAGCATCTATACATATACAACGTTTTATTCACTTACTTATTGTGTTTAACATATGGCGAAAGCGATACATAAAGATTGGCCGCAAGCCTCACAAATACGATAGGCATTCAAGAAAACAGGAGTTTCAGAAATTGGAAATAGTTTTCCACCGATTTAAATTGTGTTAATTTATACGTCGAGACTGCTATTTAATTTCTAAAATTCTGGCCGCATTCTGCCTAACAACCAAGCCGCAAAGAGAGAAAACTTCCAAACCTGAAAAGCTCTCGGAGTATTTGAGATGTAATTAAAAGTTCAATCCATGGTCAATCCCTTTTTCGCAACTCCGCTAATCGAAATTGCAATCCTTCCACGCGCTATCTTTTTCTAAAAACTTTTCAGGCTACTTTTTTGCACCTGTTGATGCTGACTGGCCAACGAACTTATAGAAATCAATGAGACTGCATGTACATTTTTCTCTGTACTTCCTACGTATCTATTTGCTTCGATTGGTTTGCGAAAATTGCCTTATCACAACATAGAAAGCATAAAGTCGAATTGAAACTGGAAATTTCATAAATATTTATAGTACCGAATGTCAATATATATACAGAGTGATTCAAATAGAAAGGGAAATCACGAAATGTGGTTTATTTCATATGACAATTTAATCACTTTAAAAACATAGTGAGGTAGATATGTTTCTAAGAGTATTTCCGGGCGTATAACATAAATTTAACCTTTGGTTTTCGATTCAATTTAGACAAAACCAAATCAAACGAGAATATAGAGAACGAATTGCAATAGAGAATAGCTAATTTCTTGGAAAATTCATTCTCAAGGAGTTGAACTTCTCTCGTAAGCAAATCGAATTAAGCAACCAAATAATCACACAAGACAATACCGTAAGTGAATTTTCGCTATACCGTACTGTAAGATACATCTTCTGTTTCTAGTATTGTCTACATAACGACATTAACGGTATCGTAAAGCTGCATAAAAAGATTAGTAACTTATATGTGCTACCGTAAAGATGAACTAACAAGTTCATTTTCATCGCATGTTTACTCGGAAAATTAAACGCGCTTTATCTTCATTAATCTTGATTAATCGCTTTTATTTCAATAGCATGTAAACTAATACAGGTCGATTAGGATATAAAAATTAGATGTTTTATTAAGATTTCAGTACATTATTATAGCAAAGGAAATACGTTCCTATTATAACAGGAAATATTGAATCAATAAATTGAAATATTTCAAATGTACAACATTGTACATACTAAATTGTATAGAAAAGTGCTGAAACTATTCCCGTTAAGAAGGTATTGCAGAATTTCTGTTCGAGCTGAGCTTGCTGAAAAACACTTCGGTGTTTTATTTGGCAAACGCGACCTACCCCTTAGGTGAACTGAAGAAAACAACGTTTCGTAAAACTTTAACCTCGCGATCAGACTTGCGGGTAATTCGGAGTTAGATTACCGTCAAGTCCAGATGCTAATTTACTACTCTTATTTCATTATGTTGGTCCAGTTGTCGGTTTTGGTTAAAGCATAAGTACTGATATCCAGAGCTCCTAACTCCGGTTTTTTATGAATCCGCTGGCAAAGTGTTAGGTAACTTTGAGTGCTTACAGGGAAAATTAACGGGCTTGGGCATTTTTGGGAAGAAAAAAAACATATTTATAAAACTCCAACACGAAATATGCAAACCAAAAGCATCATTATTAAGCTGTTAAAATTTCTACCACATACATAAATGTAGATATTTTATCATACAGTTATTTTAGATTTTGAGAAAGTATGCAGATATATGCAAATTGCTTACAACAAACGAGTGTTGTTGTGTGCTGCGATAGGGGAAAGCGGAGGCAAGGTGAGGTATCATTATTAAGAAGAACTGTTTTTATTACAAAATTCGAATTTATACAGAGAAATTTACCAAGAAGAGATATTTTATTGAATTTTCAAATTTATCAAATGGGGAGACCAAAGCAAACCTGAATAATGGAGCAAAACAACAATTTTTGAGCCTTTGTGTTGCTTGTGTTTTTGAGCCTTTGTGTAATTAATAAACTTTCCTATTAAGTTGTTGTTCTCAAAAAATTAATGATTAATTACTTTCCAAGCCTTAATATTGCGCCATTTTCCCTTACTCCAACTCGGTATTCTATTTGTATAATATGCTAGGTCCTCCTGTATCTATTCCATTTGCCTGTGTTACTGTTCCAACAATGTGTAAATTTCTAATTTCACTTAGATGTACACGAATATAGAGTCGGTGAAACCTTTTATAATTTCAATTTGCATGTCCCACTTGTAAATTGAATCAGAAGTATTAGGTAATAAAGTCAAATTGTAATGTAGAAATCTCGAAAAGCACAAAGGAAAATTATCTCGTATAAATGTAAATACAATATAATGTAGGATGGTATGTTGTAAATTATAACAATGGGAAACCCGCAGAAAATCATAGTTCTTTTCATACAGCACCGGAAATCCGCAGAAAGAAAGAAGCGTTGAAAAATAAAGTTAACAAGTTAATAAATTTAATTACACTTTCGGATATGAAAAATTTTTTAATAAAATCGTAGAGCCCTAATTAGAACTTGAATCGTATGTTCTCTGATCCAAAAGAGCTATTAACAATTTGACATGGCTATAACCAGAGTTATGTTATTCTTTGAAGATACCATGTAATTCAGTATTATCGAATCGAAGTCTCGATATAACCAGCATAAATTTTTTTATGGCATATTTTATTTACTAATACATTCGATTCCATTAACATAACAGGAGTAAGTATACATATAAAAGAAGAAAGTATTCGGGCAAATTTAAGTACCTCGATAAATCATTCATTTTGATATCAAACGTAGGGCTTCGAAATATTTATTTTAGCAGATTTTACTTAAATGTTTAATACAAGAAATAATCTTAACACTTTGCTGGTTAGAAACACACTAAATACGCAACTAAAACGACTTAATTCGAAACAAAAACCGTAATCATCTCTAATTTGTCCTATATATTGCTCGGAAGGGTCTCTTGGAAATGCAACAAAAACTATCAATTAACATTATGACCACATAACAAGGTAAATGTAAGAGGTCAGGTTTAATGGAATTTATGGCAAAAACTGTTTTAATGTTGGAGGAACGCAATCACAAAATTTAATTTGTTGGTTTCTTTTCTACGATAAAAACCTTTATCAAAGTTTAATATTTTTCCAGTAATAGTGACATTAACAAATCGATGTCAAATTCAGGAATTTATGATGTTAATTTCATGTGAAAAATTCTCTCGCAAGCATTGAATGAGACTACGTCAACTAATGTTATATTGTCGTACAATCTAATAATAACTAAATCGTACGGGGTATTTTCAAAGAGCAACCAGATATAACGATTTACACTGTTTGCATACCAACCTGTACAGACTCTCAAAGTGCTGCGTCATAAATTCAAATACTCAGAGCAAATAGCCTAATCTAAATTTGTTCAAGCATGAACACTTAATTAAAAAAAAGCTCTTGCGCTGAAATATGTTATGCAGGATAAAGCGTCTTGCAGCACTCTGTTGAAACTATCTATTTTTTATTTCTTATAATATGTTAATCAAGAAATTATGCGCAAGAAGTAACCTATGCACGTTGAAAATTAGTTAAATTCAAAATATGAATATTGCGAAACTAAATTAGAAAATAAATGTCTGATCTAAAGAAAGTTAGTTCTACTGATGGATATTAAAAAGACATTTCGTCGTTTATAATACATATAAATAATAAATCAATAATATTAGAATGTAGTTGTAATTTAAATTCAGTCATCTTGCTCCAATCCATTTGTAACTTTTTCACGATTTCTTTTGTACCCTAATAAAACCTCGACGAATTAAAGAATTCTGGAATTTTGGAAGTAAATGTATGTAATCTTACTTCAATTTACAAAGCGACTCAAACGCTTAGGCACATGTAATTTGAAAACTCCGACAAATTACCGTAATTATGCAAAAAAATAATTTTCGGTCACGTAGAGTTTGTTTTATGCTTTTCGTCCGCATAAATATCTAATATGAGTTTAGAAAATTACAAATCGAGCATCCAATTAATAACCAAATAAGATACGCATATAACGCATATGCACAAATAATGCATACGCTGCATAAACGCATATGAACACCAATGATTTCAGTTGAAATAGGGCATTCGTGTTTTCAAATCTATACCTACTATCTAGTGAAGCAAAGGAAAACATTTGCACAGTGCAAATATGACAATAAAGCTCCGTATAGCTTTGTCAGTAATTTCATTGGGTTAAGTAAAAGGTGAAACCCTACAAGCCGCGGTTAAGGATTGGATTTATTATCCTAATATTTGAACCGTGGTTTCGAGTCTCCACATCTAACTATACAATTTATTTGAGAACAAAAGAGGCAATCGCTGGAATGTTGTAGAATATTAATTTCCCAGTAACATTATTACTATCCGCATTTTAGATGTTTTTATGTTTAAAATGTTTTTCATAATATGAAATTTTAAATACCATTTTATTTATGAAAATCCTGCATTGTTGTTAAAGTCCCTTTGACCAGTAATTTGGTTACAGTAAAATAAAAATTCAATTTTATTCGCTACCGAAAAAAATAAAAACTGTGCCTAATAATAACTTGTATTTATCCTATTCACAATGTAAAAACTAATATTTATATCCAGATCCAATTTAAATTTAATAAACCACAAAGAAAAATGAAGTGAACTGATTTATTATTTCTTTATGGCATAAAATGAATTTCTAATATTAGAAAAATTGAAAGAAAACCGCAATAGAGTTATGTTTCATTGTTCATTTTCTTGTTATTGCAACTCGGAACAAATTTATTTTAATGATCTTATTATTCAATATAGGAGATTTTTGGATTTCATTATTCCAGGAAAACCGCATTTAAATAGTACTATCAGTCCTTCTTACGTATTTATTTTATACATATACATACTTCTTTTATATTAGTATAGCTAGTTTTTCTATATATTAGGATTAAATGGAAAAAAATGATACATTTCTTCTCTATTGTGTGATTGAGAGTTGGCTGAAAGGAATGCTGTAAAACATTCATCATTTCTACAACATCAGAAATGAATCAGTACATTTAACTTATTGATAATTCGGAAAAGTTTGAAGGGAATTGTGTATTAATCTAACAAAATGATTTATATTTATCACTCCACATTCTTCTCTTAGAAATAGATTAGTAGAATGAATTCAATTGATACACTACAATACAAAGGTGTTCCATAGATAGCATAAAAAATTTAATATTTAAGTTGAATTATTAATAATAAATGCATGTTGGTTGAATTTATTGAAAGGGGGCTAAGACAGGCAAAGCGAGTTTAAACAAATTATTTGTTAACGAATTGCTCGTTTATTCAAACTTTTTAATAGGTGCTTTCGTTAATATCGCTAAACAGATTGAAATCAGCCATGTCTGTAGGTGACACATCAGTTATTTTTACTGGAAAATTTCGCATGCATTTACATTTATATCTTTGCATTTTTTGTTTCCTGTTTCCTGTTTTGCTCCTTCAGTAAATTAATTTCAAATTTTCAAACGTCATAAGTATCCCTCACTGATAGACAGCTGCATTTTGAAAGCGAGAAATTTTACATTAGTTTATTGAGAAGTTATAATTATTTCGTTCATGAAATTTATAACGATTCGTACGCAAATAAGAATTATATAACAGAAAATTATAGTCAATCTGTTGGTGGAATTTTTGGTACTTTTTAATTTACTTCCCAATATCATAACTATAAGTTAATAACACTAATTCGTAATTACTGTCGTGTGCCGGTTACGTTCAGTAATCTTACCCTTTTAACATCTATATTGTATTAAGTAATCAATTAGTGTGTGACTTAAACTACACGCAATATATGTGATTAATGAAATTAAACCTTCAAAGTCTCCTAAATTTTAGCAATCATGTGGTTTTGTCAACAATTTTGTCAAAGGCTACTTGCTTTAATTAGATACCAATTAAAGTGACTAAAAGTTAAAGGAAGAAAGTGTAGGCAATTGCTAAAATAAAAGATCATTTGTATTTTTACTTTTGGTGAATAGGTTTTTAATTTACGAGAGCTTACGTAAGTTTTAAATCTTGTTGTATACCAGCTCTGTAGAAGGTAATTAAGGGAACGTAGAGTAGAGTAATATATCAGACTTATTAAATTCATTACCATTTATCTTTTCAGGATGCATTAAAGGTAATCCTATTATACGTATATGATATTGCAGTAATCTATAGTTATATTAACACCTTAAATTTATCTACTAGAGTTTCGATTCTAGATAATAAAGTGGTTTAATTCACTATTGATTTTGTTCTAAACAGGAATCCCGGAACATTATTTGACAGAAAACCCGAATTTTCGCAGGAGAAATTTTTGTGTATAATGAACAGGAAAATGAAATTTCTTCGGGTAGTAAACTGAATGAGGTTATGACCCGAGAGCGTTGATTTTAAACAGAGAAAATATTTTTGTTGTAATATATAATTCGATTTGACGGGTAGGAAGGTGTTTCGGGAGGACTAAAAAGCCGGTATCACAATCTTAGCAATAACGTTCTTAACCAGATATTTTCGTTTAAATCCCAGCTGTAAAAAGCGTAAGATAGAACAAAATTGTCGAGTATGAGACGTCTTCCGCAGTGTTCAAGACATTTATTTCGTATAATATCGGACAGGACATCCTACTGTAGAAAATTTTCAACTGGTTCTAAACTGCTAGTTGGAACAAACCCGAACTTTTATCTGCCATCTTCTTTATTCGAGAAACATCCTCAGTGACAATTTTCTTTTTAGAAAGAATTGGACCATAAGTTCCCGATTACATTTTTAAAGTCTTAACGACTTTTTAGAAAATCGGATTGCGTTTAGGAGAAGTGGATTATACTTCCTATTTCATATCTATTTCTTAGGATACTTTGTAAAATATTACTTAATTGGTTTCTTCCACAAAAAAAGGTAGGTAAATCCAAAAAGGTTGCGTTCGATATATATCAAGGATTTGGATAAAATTAGGAGAGGTCAGGTATTAGGGTAAAGATTCCAAAATTCCTTTTATCGTAAAAGTTTAACTAAGGAACATTATTTTTAGACATGTTCATTAAATCTAAAAAATACATATAATTGAAGTTTTTTTGCGATTTTACATTAATAAAATAAAAAATTCAGAAGGAACATAAGTACAACCGTTTATATCTTTGTAGTACAAGTTTTTAAAAGTGCTAGTACACTTACGTAGAATTTTAATTAGTTTTGTTAATTTTAATAATCCGTTAGAGCTGCGAGACGTAATGCAACTTTACTGTTTGAATCATTATTCAAAAAAAATTGGGCAAAATTATAGAAATATCCAATTTTTATACTTGTTTCTAATTGAAATTTATCTGTTCGCTACTGAAAAAAATCCAATTTTAAACACAATTTTGCAGAGAAATGAACTGATATTTGTAAAATCTATTAAGATTTAATCAGATTTGTAAACTTCTGGACTCCTGCCAAAAACCATATCTATAATGCACCTACCTGTGTTGTATAACTACAATTAAATTCGTCTATTCGTGAACCTACTATATCCGGGTTGAACAATTTCACGATAATCTTCGTTCCCTGCGGTATGCTTTGAAACATTGTGTTTGTATGTGAGAGCCTATGGTCAACCGTAGATAGGTTGTACAATATTTAGAGAAATACATTTCTGGAAAACAGCCAATGTTGCAAAACACAATGTCTTGCATCACGCTAGCGCTTTCTGTTATTCTGTTATCTACGCTAATTTGCCGTTAAAAAATAAATTGCAGGTATATTTCGTTTAATTCTATCGATTTTTCTTTGATTCCGGCAACATTGAATAGACAATTTGATTAGATATTAGATGGAATTACAGATAAATTGGATCGGAACCAAAAAAATTCCCGTTCGCAACACATATCAAATCCCCTGATTAATGTTTCCTTATCCATCACTTCGAGCACGTGGTTTACTACCTAAAGTAGAAGGTTAGAAAAATACTGAACTAAGTTTGTTGCTGTAATTCAAGGAAATCTTTCAGGATTAATTTCAGTCAGAAGGGCATTAAGGTAATTAAATACTTAAAATACTTGAAATAATTATGGATAATAAATAACGTTTTAGCAAAATATATTTTAGAGAAGAATACAATGAAAGAAGCAGCTAATTTGCTCTCGCACTTATTTACGTCTCTTTTTAATTATTTCCAAATAGTCGTTTTCATTTTACCAATTCACAGGATTTTTATTTTTAGAAAGATTTTTTAAATGTAAAGCATTATCTATCCAAAAAATCGGCGATGTTAATTTGTAAAGAGCCATGAAGGTAATGGCAATATTTCAATGGAAAATTCGTTAAATCCTTTTGCATTGTTTTCCAATTTTCAAAGCTACAAATCACGTTAAACCTAAAAATTGGACTATTCTATTGAATGTATGTTCGCTTGTCTTTTTCATTCTATTTTAGGAAAATGGTTCTACATTTTACCTCTCCAGAGAAATTAAAAAATAATATTTTTGCACAAATAATTCACTTAATGTGTAAATTATTCGCTGGGTAATATCATTTTAATTATGAATATTTTCTATTAAGTTTGTTGTTAAATTGTTGTTTCATCTAAATTATAAGAAAATAAAAATTTATGATAAAAGGTTTAATTCATAAAAGAGTAGTAATTAATTGCATATTAATTTATTAATATTTGTTGTACGTGGATTGGTATTATTGTGATTTTAAATGAATTTTTAATGTCCTATGCCATATGTATAGATTAAATAAACCAACAAATACAATAAAATATATGAAAATGTGGAGTTTTTTGTTATCTTTCATTGAAATGAAAATATTATGAATATTACTAAACTGTTTTATTTTCTCGTTAATTATTAAAAGCGTTTAAACAGTTTTGTTAATTTTTGAAATAAATACAGAACCTCTAAATTGTTCAATGAATAATATATTAGTTAAACAATAAGTAATTTAGATTTGGTTTAATGCAATTATTCCATATTCAAAAAGATTGAAAGTGCTTTCCAACCTCTCATTTTTATCAGAATAAAAATCTGTGGAGGACTATCCTTTTTTTTCAAGAGAAAATCTCAAAGAAAAGAGCGTGAAATAAGCTATTACTTTAACACAGAGGTAATTATTTACAATTTAGATTCGCAAAATCTCGACGAAAGAGAATTTATTGAGAAAATAAATCGGTTTTTGTTACGTAAAAACTAAAAAATGATAAGTTAGCTTACCATAAGTATACTGTTCATTTTCCTTAATGACTTTTTCGGCGTTTTTTCTGGCAATGTAGAACCACTCGGATGTGTTTCCCAGATAATCGTATTCGACTGATAGATCCTTAACCAAGATGTTTCCCTCGGGCAGACGATAAGCGTAAGGACAAAAAAGCACATGGTCTTTGTACTGATGTTCGTCGTAACAGTTCCCCGCAGCGAATATAACGTCATTGAATTCTACTAAGGAATAAACCATGGAGTAAAGTAAATCTTCGGACGTAAGTGCATTTCTGTCGGCATATTTCCATATTCGAGTCAGCATGTTGGCTCTATTAACGCAAATATCAGCTTCGACTCTAAACCGTTCTTGAGCATATCTGTCTACCACTCCTTCGCCTAGGTTTAGATCGGTTCCCGCTGTGCAATTCTCTCCAAGTAGATGTTGAGATTCAACGATCCGCAGGAAGCGAGTTACAATGTCTGCTTGACCGCCGCTCTCAGTTCTCCTCCATGATTTTTCGCCCGAATTATACTCTCTAAAAGTATTTATATCGTTTGCATTTGCGAACATTTCCGAAGCAGTTTCATTTTCATCGCTATCAACTTTATTGAAAATACGTTTCTCTCCCATGTATAAGACAGTTTTGTCAATATGTTGCCAGCTATTATTTGAATGTATGACTGAATTCGTATTTACTTTTATATTTATGTTTCCTTCTGACTTTGTTCGGTTCGATTTCTTGATACTTTTGTGAGCATCTGGACTTTCAGAAGACAACTTTATAATAATTTGCTCGTCGGTTATTGTTAAGGTCGAATTATCATACATTGAGTCGGTCGATTCTGTTACAAATTTATTTACATTAGCTACATTTTCGAAATCGGAGGAAAACTTTTGGAATTTCAAAAAATGGTTACCATGCCGCCGGTTCCTTATTAATCTCGCTCTTCGGTGCCTTATTTGCAGATCGCTGGGGAATATCTCTTCAGTTAAAACATTTATTAGTAACAATAGTAATATCACATATTTTAAATTCAGGTTTATACGAAACATCGTTAAAGTTGATTATTGACAACACATATATACATTTATTAACAGATAAACACCGATTTTCTACGAATATTTCAAGTTTACAGCTGTTTTAGAAAGTTCATAATGTTGGGGAAAGTTTCGAGGAGCACGGAAAACGCGCGCGGTTTGGTGGTTGAACGGAGCATGAAGCGTGTACTGCCGATGCCAAGGGTCGGTGGAAAACTGAAAACTGACTCCGCTCAGCTCGGGGTGAATGTTGTCAGTTAGAGAATCCAGATGCGAGCAGGGATACAAAAGCGCGCCACCTAGTCATAAGATGCTGGCCAGCGCAAGCGTTCTTTACACTTTTCACTCCTACATGTATATTATTCACGTATTTTTCGAAATATTTTCAAAACATACACCCTCTAGGCAATATATTTCTTTGTCGAATCTTGCGATACGCATCGTGCGTACCTGTTGCTTACTATCTTTTAAATAGGATCTTGAAATATTATCATCATTCTTATTCGTTGTACACTACAATTTTTTATACTATATCTATCTAGTTATAATATTTTTTTCTAAACTATCCATATTTATTAACCCTATGAATTCTTTGGCACACACAATTTGGAATTCTCTACATACTGTATTTTATTTAGGCTAAGCCTTCCGGACAATTTATCCAGTAACGTACCTTGAAAGGGCAGTGTTCTGGACAGTTAATAGTTATCTTCTTTTTTTGTTTCCAAGTAATTAATGCTCTATGCAGAGAATAAATTTTTATTACACTGCGGAAAGTTACAAAAAATATAATATGAAACATCATGTTCATCCTGAATTACATACTCAACCTTTAACTATCATCACTCTATTTAAATGCCTGTAATAAACAAAACCTAGTACCTACAACTCTTCAGGAAAAAATATTCATTTTTTTAATGTACATTTAAACGTTCAAATTTGGCATTGATCAATATCAATACTTGATACAAACCACTGGAAAATTTGATATTTAATAACTACAAATTAGTGAAGTATTTTTCTTAAAATACATGCCGAAAATACCAACAGTATCTTATACTTGTATTACCACTGAATCCCGCATGTTAACGAACAGCACTTAACAGTAGTGAAGATCATTAAAAATAATCCGCATGAATCGTTAAACGTGCGTCTAGCAAGAAATTCCCAAGCCCTGCTTGTTTCTGGCCTAAATAATCATTGTTTAGAAGTTTCTACGATTTTCCGCCTTTTAGTATAATTACGCTCATCGCAGTAATCAGGATTCCTGCTTCCCTTTTTCTCCGATAGTAATCTGTCATAGATATCTCTAAGAACGCTGATAGAGAACATATCACGAAACAATTATACACGTATTTACACTTTAATCAAGATCGTGAAATTACATCACAGTAAATTATTAGATGTATAGGTATTTTAATTTATTACTACATCCAATGTAATACGTTTAATTCTATTTTAAGGTTTCAAATTTTAGAAATCCTGCCTTTCAATTTCAGACAAAATCGTATTTTGTAAAATAAATTTAATGTTGGATATATATTCTCAAGACGTAATCTGTATTCTTTTGGGGTCGCAACTATTAGCCACTGGAAGTCGTAACAGGAAGTAACTACCTTATTAATATTCTAAACGAGGTTTTAAACGGAGTAAAACTAAAAATACCATCAAGATATATATATATAATGAGCTAATCAAAATAGCATCAACATTAGGTTTACCAATTTTAAAAAGGACAGAAGCTCTTTAGTTATTCTCAAAAGTGCGCGATAGGAATGGTGGCAAGGTATAGTTCACATTATTTTTTATGTGTACAATAGCCGCATTTTATTTGATATTATTCTTACGTTTCATTTTTACCCTTGTCAAAGAAAAATAGCTGGGTGAAGTTGAGTTAGTATCAGACGAATTGACGGAGAAATAAACCTTCCAATCATTCTGTCCCAATAGGGTTCATTAATTTTAATTAATCTGCCACTGTACGTAGATATGAACAAATTTTGTTCAGTAGTTTTTATGTTAAAATAAAGTACTTATTTTTAATTATTTTCCATTGACTTATAGTAAATCATTAATAGTAAGGAATTTTGTAAATGTCATAGATATAGCAAAAGCGCGACTAACGAACAAAAGCGAATATTCAGTGTATTTCGAATGCCTCTCAAACAACAAAATATTGCACAGGAATAATACTTATACTGATTTTGCTCGCGTCGTTATTCGTTCGAACTTTTTCACGCGTGATTGATGCTAGCACATTCGGTTTTATCCCCGCGTTGTTGGATGGTACGGTTAAAACTGAATCGAACCACAAACGTGTCAGACAGCCTTTAAGAATGTGTAAATTGAATTTTTTTAGAATCTACCGTATAGAAGGGCATAAAAAAATAGATCAAAAATTTCTGTTATCGAATAAAAGACTTACGAATGGCGGGAATGCTAATAATAAAAATGTAAATATATTTTTTTGTTATTTGTCATATATTTAAGTGAGATTTAAGAGAGATTCACATCAATTTTCGCTCTAAAGATTTTTCTACTACTTTATTAAATTCTTCCCATTCTGAAATTTAATAGCTTTTTAAGAAAGTAATTAATTTTTATGTTACAAATAATATCTACCTACATCCTATATATTTCTATCATTTTGCAGGATTTTATACTTCCTAGATACGAGAACGATAAAATTAAAATGAAATTCTTTCATGTATTTATGTTCATCTAATTGCAAAATTCCATAGGAGCTACAAAAATCATTAATCATAGACAATTACCTAATTTGTAAACAGCAATTTTTAAGAGTTTTTATAGTACTGGCTAGTTACATAGATAAAAATAAATACTGCTAATTTAATGTTAACATCCCCATTGAACTGCGCCACGAATTTAAAAAATACCTAAGTAAATTTCTAATTATTTCACAAGTTAGTAGATAAACTCTAATTTAACAACACAAACATACTTGACTACAGGTATCTAAAGGACGTTAAGCTCGCCTAATTTATTCCAACTCGATTAAAATTCCTAAAATGATGCGTTAATAAGGAACACTTAGGTCTAAGAGATTTAATAAATTAATTAGAAGGAGCAAAATATCGGAAAACCCTCAAATGCCTTGTCTTTGTTCCTTTCATTTTTTTAGAGCTTCGATTATACTTTCACGGAGAAAAGAGTGGAAAATTTAATTTTTAACGTACCTAATATTTGCCTGGAATATTGAGTTAATATAATTTTTGAAAAGTAAATTGTGATTAGTAAAGATATTATCTAATTAATTTAGAGCTAAAATTATTAATAAATTTGGTGGTAAAAATTTTATCCACCATTTATGAACGAATTTTTAATTTTGGTGGTTACAAAGGTTTTTCACCATAATTTTAATTCAATTAATTTCGACTACAAGCTGAGAAACGGAATCTTAATGGTTTTAAAACAATTTGCTGCACGTGCAACTTTTACGTGTTCGGGAAATTTATTTAGGTAGATTATGCTCAAAATACAAACAAACTCTAATCGAGAGAAAATTATTAATAGGTATTTCTACCCACTGAATCTGCGAAAGCTAGTAGACGAAATATAAAATTATACTGATATAACGATAGAACAAATATTTGACTTTTAAACTAACCATTCAGTATTCTTCGCTTCGTTGATTACCACAAGATCTGCTTTGAAAACTCCGATGTACAACCAATAAATATGTCCTTTATGTTTCACGGATTTCTTTATCTCGAAAGTATGAATAAGTCAATTTTAAGATTACCAATCAAAAACATAGCTCGGTATGAAGCGCAGGAGAAAGAGAAGATGCTAATTTTTTACTTTTCTCATTTTATACTTTCCGCTTACGATAAAAATCTGAGAGCAATAAAGAACTACACAAAGATGTGATTGAAATAGTTGAAACAAGATGATTGTGTCCTGAGTTGGAAGTAGATTGCAGCCGTACGCTTCGTAATTTTCAAAGGGCTTTTGTCTTAACTTTCAATTAGCATTTTTTCAATTCGGCCGGGGAATAATCTTTTAAAATCGAGATTAAATTAATACCTAATGAGTTTAGCTTTAATGGTGACGAAAGTCTTGTCAGTAAATATGCGCGATCGTATAAATGTAGTCAGTTTGCTTAAATTTTAACTGTAAGTGTATGTAAGTAGGTATTCTTTTTGCGTTCATTACATTTCAAGTCTATTTCACTACATATAAGGGTGAGTTGGCAAGAATTTTTCTGCGATATATTGATTGCTGTTATCTAATATATACTTCAAATAAAAAATCATTTCTCCGGGAGATAAAACAAATAGAAAACAATAAATTATAAAAGTCGGTGAGTTTAAACCAACAGAAGCTTCCATTAAAAATAATGACCACAAAAACATTCTCATAAAAATGTAACGAAACTGCCGTTTGGAGACTATTTTAAAGTGGATGTCGTGTTCCATGCTAGCGTATGTGAACGCCTTAACTTTTACTCAAACCCGCTTATAACCATTAACTTCAATAATTTTATACATAAATATTTCGAGTTGAAGGTTAATGCAAATTTTTATAGTTTTGCATTACATGCCATTTACACTCTCCACGCAAGTTTTAATAGTACTACTTCGTAAATATCTTCAATATCAGAGCCGTCACCCGTGCATTTCTTTATTGCCCCATAAGGAAATTAAAATTCATCACTTTGCTCAAACATAAATTTAACTTTTAAAATCCTTTCCTCTATGCACGTAGTGTTTATATTGTTAAGTTGTATTAAAATATTTTTCATACATACATTTCACTTTCTCTATGCGACTGGAATACGAATTAGATTGCAAGCAATTTGAACATTGCACCAGCCTCCGTCGGATTTGACGTGCCACTTCTATTATCACTAATGAAACACGCGCAACGCTAATATGGACAAGGCCGAAATTGTTTCATGAAACTTTGAAAATAATAGGTATATATTTCTCATACAATGCATCTGTGGCGATAAAGCGTCTAAAGTTTAAACGTTAAGATAACATACGATCATATCCTACTTCTTACCTCAATGCCTTCATCTGCATATACATGCAAATCTAAAACACCAGCTTTGTTAATTTCAGTAGTTCTACACACATATTATTTGTGTTATAAGTGCATACAACTTACATACCACTAAACAAGCATACAGGAAATTTAACTCTATATTTGTGTAATATGGAAAATAATATTGATAAAATTGACCGCATATGATTCGTTTTAATAATAAACTTTGTTTTATTTCTATGTTAATGTTAAGGTTGCAACAGACAAAATTTTGAATTACTTTAAAACGAACGTGATATTTGAAATTAGTGAAAATACATTTTTCATAGTTTTGCATTTTCTTTTGCATTAGGAAAGGTATATCAAAATGTTTTATGGCATGTTCATAGCTTTTCAAGTTCTAAGCGTGCTTTAAAGTATGAACGCAGCACAAATCTTGATTCAGTTCAACTAGTTCATAACGAAATGTAACAAATGGAGCTGAGGCACGTTTTTCCTTTGGCTAAAGACCGAAAATATTACCGTAGAAACTGCCGTGCATGTCTGAATCTTTTGTTTTATTTTTCTGATGTAAGGACCGACTCCGTATGAGAAATATTTCGGACTTATACGTCAGTTTCGTTTCGTTTGGTTAGAAGGTATAGACAAATGGATGGATAAGATACGTTGAGAATACTAATGTCTGAATAGATTTGTCTTGTTGGATTTGCATCAAATCGTATTTATAGGACCTACCGACACTTCTGAGTACAAGGAAGAATAAAGGAGTTGACAGCTATAAGCGCAGGATACCGAAAGTAATTGCTGGAGCTGGTGGATTTATTTTTTGAGCGAATCATTTTTGCCTTTATATATTTAGCGATGAAATCACCGAAGTGAATAAAGACGTTATTAAGAAGGTTAATGTGGGATTCCTTTTTTACTTTTATTCGGAATGTTATAAATGTAATTCGCAATAGCACTTCACCAAATTTCATATACGGCGAAAATTTTTAACCGAGGAAACGAGCATCAACCGCAATGAGACGCGGTTTTATTACATCATTTAAAACGAACGTGTTCGCCGTAGAATTAGTGATCTCGATCGATCTAGCCATAAATTTGAGATTGTTCAAATTCTATTAGAACCGATTGGAAAAGACAGTTTGAAACGTAATAAATTTTTAGTGTTCGTATTAATAAAATTTTAATTGGATACATTCATTTCAAATCAGCATTTTTTTCATACTCATTGGAAATTGTCTGAATAAATTATTACAATATGATGGTCAATGCTTGTTAAGCAAAATGTCAATACCCAGCATACCGCTCCTTGACAACAAGAATATAATCGCAATGAGAACAAAGGCTTTCCAATTGGCATAATGTTCGACATGAACAGAACAGAATAGGAATTCCAATGTATATATACGCTGTTAGATGCCGTATGTACATTCGATTTTCAAGTAATACTAATCATTTCGCGTATACCAAGGGCGTTGAAACTTAACTTACGTATAAAATTTCAATTTACCTAACTACTCCTAAATTTAATGACCTAAAAAAAAAGTGAAGAAGGAACGAAGGACAGAATCATGTTTTTAAATCTTCTTTTCATAAAGTAACTCAACAATAACTAACCATTTTCCTGTAGGTATTAAACTACCTCAGTTATTAATACATGAATTCAAAGCTTCGTCATAAATTATTAAGTGCAATTATGATCAATTATCCGACCTAATGGATCCACTTGAGCTCAGTTAGAATACTAATTTTCACAATTCAATATTACAATAAATAGTGTAGTTGCATACCGATTATTGTTGCTCATATTAATTATCAAAAATAAATTAACAAAAAAGCAATTAAATTTAAATACTATTAAAAAGCAAATTAACATCCCTCGATTTTATTTCATTAAATAAATTTCCGCGAGTAAGCAATATATAGGATTAACTATATTATAACTTTCTGTGTAACTTTTTACTGCTTAATAAATTGTTGTATTATATATTAAACGATCCGAGAGAAATCTAAATGAGAATATTAATACTGACGAATGGATTCTTCGCTCTCTCTAAGTCTGTTCTGCCCTAAATGACAAGAGTTTTTAATATAAAAATTAATTCATGTTGAAATAAATATAAATAGGGCTTTTGGTAAAAACCTTGGGAGAACAAATAACATAATCGTTTCTAAAAATATGCGATTTCACGTTTCGAAGAGGAACAATATCTAACGAAAAAATTTCGTAATTAATGGACTTTCACGTAATGTGCAAAAAAACTTCCACACAATGAGCGAAATTAACATCGATGGATTAAATTGCTTTCAATGACAATTAAGGAATTTATTGTGCCTAATGCTCTTCACAATTAGAAATATTTCCAAAAGCTTTTTATATTTAATTTTCGATTGTTATAATGGAAGATTTACAAAAATTTCAGTTGAGGTGGGTTAAAAATCTATCTTTATAGGCAATACAATCCAATTTAATAAAATCTTTATGTTTTTAAATGTATCTATTTTTTATCTAGTTGATATTAAAAGGTTGATAGCATATTAATTAAAGTCATGTCATTAAATTCAATTGCAACTATATTGATAATAAAATGGTAATTATACTACTAAAATAGCCCCCTTGTATCTCTTGTAGAAGCATTATACAAAACATTATACAAAAAATACCTTTACAATAGGTAGATTAAAATAAACAACGAGTAAATTAAATTAACAAAATACCCAATAGCTACCCGGATTGAATATCTACTGTGTAGATTGTAGAATATAAGTTAGAACTGTTTTGCCCTGTTTGAGTCAATTGTTTTTATGCCTGCCGCAACGTGGTTTCTCTGAATTTAATGTCCTAATGGATCCCGGGGTGAAAAGAGAATGACCTTGTTGTGATTTTCGTTGTGTCTTCTTCTTGTCATTTCGTTAGGCAGGTTAGCTATTCCGTTAGATTAGCGTTTTTAGGACAGTGGCTCAAGAGATAATGCTGTGCACACACCAAACCCAAATCCCAGTTAACATATTTTACTTTTTTTTTTAGTTTTCACATGCCTAGATAATCCTTTACAGTACAGAACATAAAAAATTGACAATCTAACTTATTTTTTTGTTGAACCTAAATTGAAAAAAGGTGTAATTGGGTCAATCAAAATTGATTAAGGCATTGACGAAAATTATATCAACTATATATATTTAAGAGAAGTATGATTCATTGATGATCTTCATTGATCTTCATTCTACAGTGTCTACTATTGCTGCCGATATATTAACGCTATTTTCCATCCTATGTAATTGAGTTATTTTTGCTTATAGTCTGATTTTTTTCTGCATAATTAAAGAGCGAAAAAAAGTTATTTTATCACTTTAGCTTTTACGCATTTTCAATGTCTTTTGGGAGATTAAAGGGATAGAGAGTTGATCAATTTATTCTTTCATCCGCCGTTGAATTTTATTCTCTAGCCTTGAATCCCTTTACATTGAAATTTATTTGCTTTAAAATAATTCGTTCCACGAAAGAAAGTAAGAAAGTGTAAACTGATGTTTTCCCTACATAGTACCCGCTATATACAGAGAATTTAAATATAATGAGGATTTATTGTCCTGTTATTTAATTAACACGTTAATATACTTTTCCATATACTTTCCAACTAGCTGAAAATAGAAGTTATCTACTTTTAATTCGATTAATTCAGATATTTAATTTAAATTATTTGTCTCCGCACATACCGAATGATAGCTTCAGAGGAAATGGAACAATTAGACATAAAGCCCCTGTTGGTAATTTGCTTGACCTTCCTTAATCTAATATTCTCTGAAACGCAATATGATCAGCTAAAATTTAATGAAGCTTATAGCACCCTGTACATGGTAAATACATTTTACTGTTTACAAATTTAACAACTTTAATTTAAATTGAACATAACGTTATTGTTAGTGAGACAATTATTTTTATGTAAGAGTCTGTAAAATTTTTACTTTTATTCTTTCAGCTCTTTTTGCGGGAGTCTGATTTATTATTTTTTTATTCATTCTGGTGGAATTAATAAAGAAATCGTTCCATTTCATTTAATGGTGTTAAATGAGCGACGGCTATGGTCTAATAAATAAAAAAATGACTTCAACCATTCGTGAGTTATCCAACCATTTTTTCAAAGACCTATATTCTGACAAAATGGTTTTTCAGAACGAGAACACCACTCAATTCGTTATTAACAGCTTATGCGTCAGTGCATTTTCCCAGCAATTTCACTGAGCATCAAAATTAGTTAGGGTTTTTCGATAGAATAATTGGTTCCTTTGGATTGTAAACAGATTAGCAAAAAAAGGAAGAATACACTTGAAAAACATCAATTAGGTGAGCAGACATGAACAGGAGACTTTTTTAGGTTTAACTAAAAAAGTATCTCAAAGGGAATGAAAAAATTGGCTGCAATAATTAAAATTAAAACAAAAGATTGAACAAAATAAGTCGTTTGTCATTAAATAAGCTCTTCAAAAAGGATCATTAGATTTCAAAAGGATAAAAAAATTTACGACACAAATACTAATACCAATTCCATACTTGTAAAATGAGTTGCCTACATTCAAGCAGTTCGGACTGTTTTTAAAACGTAAAAAAGGGGTATCACTGCAGTTTAACAGTTGAAATTACTATAATTAATACACCTTTCGTCAATTTTTATTTGATTTATTAAAGCAAAATTGTTACAAAATTCTGCAATAAAATATTAAATATGTTGGAATAAATAATAGATGTCAGTGTAGATCAAAATTGGTATATAGGCAACCCGGTTTACAATACTTGTATATGTTTCTTGCATATTCACAAATAGTTGATATTCTTAAATATTTAGATGATAAGGAGAATTTGTTGTTGATTAATAAAATAATACGCCACAAGACGTTATATAAAATCATTACAGTAAGTATTAACAAATACTTAGAAGCTGCAAATTTGAATTTGCCGCAATAAGAACATCCATCGTCCATTGGTAAGATCCGAACCAATCGGAGTGAGGTAAGAGAAAGTCGACCAGTTCAAAGAACTGTCATGATGAACCATTAAAATATGTGTAAATTTTGTTGACTATCTATACATCACGTACTTCTTTCCTTTTGACAAAACAAGTATGGTTGAATTTAGATTTGTCGGATTGTCGGGTTAACCTAAAAATGGAACTTTTTTCAACTGGAACCGAGTACTGTTCGAATAACGCAATGATAGTGAAGTGAAGTGAAAACTATTACCCAATCTGTGAGTGCATCTGAAAACTTTTAGTGATATAAATTAAATTTTTCCTGTGAAAATCAACATATTAACCATCTTTGTTGTATACTATTCATACAATCGATAGCTGGTGGGGGTAGTAGGTACCTACATGTAGTTAAAATGGGTTTACTTTTGCGAGTTCTCGAAATAAAAAATAGTTTGAAGTAATCAAAAATAGAGGTAAATTAGTTTTCCTTCCATCGCTAAACAGAAATTAATATAAAGTGATTTGATTTCAAGTGTAGTTTGTTCCTCATTTTATTCCAAATACACGGAATTATCAGGTAATAAAACATCATTCTCGAAAGTAACTTTTACGATATCTGTGACTTACCCATTTTGTCAGCTATAATTTATATTAAAATGTGTACTTGCTGAAATTTTGGATGGAAACTTGGTCGAATATTGTATAGAAAATCCAGATGTTATGATGTAAATTTGTCAAAATGACTACTAAAGTTGAGAAACAATTAAATGGAAATAATGGTATAAAAAGCCACCCAGGAAGTTCAAAAAGTTCTCCAGTTAAATCAAATGATCACTACTCCCAGTACAAAGAAGACACTTTTCAATTCGAAGTTCCTCCAGAAGCCCCAGTATTTTATCCCACAGAAGAAGAATTTCAAGACCCATTAGCATATATTGCAAAAATACGACCAATCGCAGAAAATACTGGAATATGTAAAATAAAGCCACCATCAGTAAGTATTTATTTTTATCCTACAAAAAATACTAGTGATAAAGTATTTATTTTAATTCTGAATGACATAGCAGACATGTTCTTTTAATTACATCCTACCTAAACTTGAGTAGACTCCATTTTTCTATAATACACATCTACACAAATAGATACTAAAATACCTAAAATTTACCTACGGACTAAACTAAAACCATTTTTTAAACACCTATCTGAAATATTTTTCAGTATATCACTTATTTAATTCATAAAAAATATTGTCCTGCACTGTGAACCTATTATTAATTATTCATTTGAATACTTTATGAGCTAATTTTATTTTTAATTTAATAAAATTCTATAGTGGATTTTAAACATTAGTTTTGCTCGATTATTGTGCAACACGGTAACTAAGCACTTAAATTATTTGCATACTTTTTTATCAATTCAGATGGCATTCTAAAGGCACAAACAATTTACTAATAGAGAATTGATATAGTAATCAAATTTTATAGTATTTTTCATTTTAATTCCAATTTCAGGGTTGGTCCTTCGTTACTTACAATCATTACCTACTTCCTTTATGAATCAATAATTATTGATACACAAATGCTCTAAGGACATTGTCAGGCATAACACATTGATTTTCATACATGAAATTTAAAAATATTACTATTGCTTTTTTAGATTTCATATTGGCCACTCTTTAAAACCATTTAGGTCAAAATCCTTGCTATAATTCAGATTTACTCGAGCTGTTATTAGATGCTCATTATATTACATCATATCTATCAAAACTATTTCTCATGAAGATGTAAAATAAGAACCTGCTTTAGAAACTTAAAATGTATTGATTTGTTCGAATAAACTTATGATAATAATCATTTCCTCGTAGCACTGGCAACCACCTTTCGCAGTAGATGTAGACAAATTGAGGTTTACTCCTAGAATTCAGCGACTTAATGAATTAGAAGTGAGTATTGTGAATTTTTGGTGCGATATTGTTCTAATAAGGCTTTTTTTTAGGCGAAAACTCGCGTAAAACTTAATTTTCTAGATCAGATAGCTAAATTTTGGGAACTGCAAGGTTCGTCGCTTAAGATACCGATGGTAGAGAGAAGAGCTCTAGATTTATACACGCTACATAGAGTTGTACAGATCGAAGGTACAGTTAATCAAAATTTAGTAGTCAAAGGATATTACAATATATTTTTGTAGGCGGATTTGAAAACGTTACAAAGGAGCGAAAATGGTCGAAGATATCACAAAGAATGGGCTACCAAGTCGGTAAAAGTATTGGGACAATACTCAAAACGCATTACGAAAGACTTCTTTTCCCATTCGATGTCTTCAAGGCTGGAAAAACCGTCGATGTGGTAATTAATTCATTAATTTTGTATATTCATATAATTCTAATCAAACAACCTATTCTAGAAATTGGAGGAACATTCTGATGACATCGAAAAGGCAGACAAAGATTACAAGCCTCATGGAATCGTGAGTCGCATGCAGATTAAACCACCGCCCGAGAAAAACGCGAGGAGATCCAAAAGATTTGATAACAATGATGACAGTAAGACTGAAGTACGTAAACAATAACAACAATAATCAAATTCCGATTAACATGATTCGTACGTTTCAGAATTTAGCACTTAAGATTAAAGAAGAGAAATCCGAAGACGATGAGGGTGGTAATAAAGAATTGAGGCGCCTTCAATTTTACGGAGCTGGTCCGAAAATGGCTGGATACGACGAAAAGAAAGAGCCCAAGCCCCGAAATAAAGCAGTGAAATACGATTTTGATCCGGTATGTTCAAATTATACCGCATTGAACGTTGTAGAGGTAATTTTATTTATTCGGAATTTAAAAAAAATCTGTATATTGGGAATAGCATCATAAGGTAGGGAGAACCTTCATGTTGTAAAACCAATTGACATTATATTAAAACTGGTTCAACCTCAATAATTTAGCAACATCGCTTTGTGTACTAGCATAAGAGTTTCGTACTACACTGTGCCCAAGATGTGGATTAACATGAAGATCATGGAAACTGTTTAATGGGGGAAAAGTTGCTCTCTTATAATTTCCAAGATCCCCATGCTGTTCATCCATGGGATACATTAGCATATATAGAAAGCTTGATAAACTCTATAAACCAGTATCAATACAATGATTTACTTTATAATTAAATTGCAGCTAGCGAAATACGTTTGCCACAATTGCAACCGCGGCGACGCAGAAGAATACATGCTGCTCTGCGACGGTTGCGACGACAGTTACCACACGTTCTGCCTGATGCCGCCTTTATCCGAGATTCCGAAAGGCGACTGGAGATGTCCGAAATGCGTAGCCGAAGAAGTCTCCAAGCCGATGGAGGCTTTCGGATTCGAGCAAGCCCAGAGGGAGTACACGCTTCAGCAGTTCGGCGAAATGGCCGATCAGTTCAAATCCGAGTACTTCAACATGCCGGTTCATGTAAGCTTGATAATCGTAGATGAAACTGTTCGATGTTCTTTTAATGTGTAATTTAGATGGTGCCTACTAGTACAGTGGAACGGGAGTTTTGGAGAATCGTGTCTTCGATCGATGAAGACGTTACTGTTGAATACGGAGCGGATTTGCATACGATGGACCATGGTTCTGGTTTCCCTACGAAATCATCGAGCAACCTTTTCCCAGGTGATAAGGAGTACGCGGAATCTAGTTGGAATTTAAATAACTTGCCTGTGCTAGAAGGTTCTGTATTGGGTTATATTAACGCCGACATATCAGGAATGAAGGTAAGTAGCTTGCCAATTATTCCCTTTCAATATATACAATAAATTCTGTTAGGTACCTTGGATGTATGTCGGTATGTGTTTCGCAACTTTCTGTTGGCACAATGAGGATCACTGGAGTTACTCTATCAATTATTTGCATTGGGGAGAAGCTAAAACTTGGTATGGAGTGCCGGGTAGCAAAGCGGAATCGTTTGAAGCGACCATGAAATCGGCCGCTCCGGAATTGTTTCACTCTCAACCGGATCTTTTACATCAGTTAGTCACAATTATGAATCCGAACATTCTGATGAATGCCGGAGTTCCTGTGTATAGAACAGATCAACATGCTGGAGAATTTGTTATAACCTTTCCTCGGGCGTATCATGCTGGATTCAACCAAGGGTTAGTAGTACGTTTACATGTAAATTGTAGTATGTACTAATCTTATTATTTTTAGCTATAATTTTGCTGAAGCCGTGAATTTTGCGCCGGCGGATTGGTTACGAATGGGTCGTGAATGCGTGTTGCATTACTCACATTTAAGACGTTTCTGTGTATTTTCACACGATGAATTAGTTTGCAAGATGGCCCTAGATCCGGAAAAGCTGGATCTCACAATAGCCGCAGCTACTTATCAAGATATGTTAGTTATGGTGGACACCGAGAAGCGGTTAAGGAAAACATTATTAGATTGGGTAAGTTATTATATCGATTGTTGCCATTGAAAATTCTACTAACAATTATTTCTGTAGGGTGTTACGAACGCAGAAAGGGAAGCCTTCGAATTGCTCCCAGATGATGAAAGGCAGTGTGAAGTATGCAAAACTACATGTTTCCTATCAGCCATGACTTGCAAATGCACTACCGATATTTTAGTTTGTTTAAGACATTATAAAAATTTATGTGAATGTCCTCCGCAAAATCGAACTTTGAGATACAGGTACACGTTAGACGAACTTCCTGTAATGCTGAAAGCTTTGAAGCTCAAAGCCGAATCCTTTGATCATTGGGTGGCTAGAGTTAAAGACGCTTTAGACCCGAAAACGCCGAAAAACTTGAATTTATCAGATTTAAAGGCACTGTTAAGTGAAGCTGATGGTAAGAAATTTCCGAAGTGTGATTTATTACAAACACTAACAAGCGCTGTGGAAGACGCTGAGAAATGTGCAAGCGTTATACATCAGCTAGACCTCAACAAAATGCGTACGAGGACAAGAAATTCAAATGATACCAAATATAAACTGACAGTGGAAGAACTAACTCTGTTCTGCGAAGAAATAGACAGTTTAGCTTGCATTTTAGAAGAGGCGAAGAGTATTAGAGAATTACTGCAGCAAACTAGAAAATTTGAAGAAAAAAGCGCCGAACTGATAGCTTCCAATCTGGCAGGCTGTTCAATTGCAGATTTAGAAGCCTGCAATTCCCACGGAAATGGACTGTGCATAGAGCTCCCGAATTTAAAGCTGATAGGAACCAGATTAAAGCAACGTCAATGGCTTCAGAGTGTAGAAAATTACAGAAATAAAACCGACGTAATGGGCTTAGACGAAATCCGAAGCCTCATTCAAGAGGGTATACTTTTACCTCCGCATCCTGAATTAGAAGAAGAATTGTCCAAGTTGCAAGGAATTTTGCAAACCAGCGAGGAATGGGAAGAACAAGCAGCAGAAATTTTGAAATCGGAAGATAACAATGTGTTAATTCAGGTCGACAAGCTACTTAAGGAAGCATCGAAAATATCATGTTTCCTTCCTACTGAAGGGCATTTGTTTGATTCGATGAAGAAAGCTAGAGACTGGTTGAGATTGCTGGAAGACATGAATTCAGCCGAATATTATCCTTACTTTAGCGCAATGGAGGAGTTAATAAAGAAAGGACGATCACTTGCTCTGCACTTAGTCGAAGTAGATAGAATGAATGATTACTTAGTTTTAGCTACAGGATGGAAAGAAAGAACCTCCAAAGCTTTCTTAAGAAAAAATTTCACTTGTTCATTGATGGATGCCCTATCGCCTCGAACATCAATGCCGAACTGCTCGAAAACTCCAAAGAAAGGAAAAAATAGCGACGAAGAACACAACGGCATATCATTGACAAACGCCATGGATCCAGCAGCAGTAGTAGCCGTTTTTAAAGACGCCGAAGACATGGAAATGGCGATGATAAAAAAACTGAGAATAACGAACATGTCTAAGAGTTTAGATCCGAACGATAACTTCACATTCTGCGTCTGCGGAAAAGGAGTGCACGGCGTCATGATGCAATGCGAATTATGTAAAGACTGGTTCCACTCCGTTTGCGCGCAGCTTCCAAAAATAGCAAGCACCAAGTTCAAAGGGAACTTCGGCTCCGTGGCGTTGCACATGGGCTTCAAAGACTGCAAGTTTCTATGCCCCAACTGCCAGCGTACGAAGCGTCCCAGATTGGACGTGATTTTAGGCCTTCTCATGTCTTTACAAAAGCTATACGTCAGAGTACCTGAAGGGGAAGCATTGCAATGTCTCACGGAACGCGCCATGAACTGGCAGGACAGGGCTCGCCAGCTGCTGCTGCACCCCGAGCTCGAGATCGCCAAAAACAAACTGACGATGTTCAGTCAAAAGTATAACGAAGCCGCCGCGAGGCAAAGGACTGAGAAAATTATATCGACGGAATTGAAGAGAGCTTCTAAGAACCCAGAGCTACACCAAAGAGTGCAGGAGATCACTCCCTACAGCGGCGTCGCCGACGAGGGGGTGACGTGCGACAGCGGCATCACCGATTCGGACGATGCTTCCAGGGATTCCCGGGAGTCCGACGATCGAATGGGGGAGCACGCGTATTCCCTTCACTTGCCTAAAGTCGGCGACAGCGAAGAGTACACGCTGCATTTGAACACCGATATCAAACTACAATTGGAAGAACTGCTTACCGAAGGGGATTTACTGGAAGTCTCGTTAGACGAAACGTTTGCCCTTTGGAAGCTTCTACAAGCGTCACGCGACACAGAAAAAGAGCCGATACTTATCGATTTTGATGTAAGTAATTTATAATATAAAAAACATACTCTAAGTTGAGTTATCTTGCTATTGAACACACCGGCAAATTTAAAGGAACAGTTAGTAAATGTAATTTATTTCTGTAATTTATTTATAGTTTATTTAATAACAATTTTATTGCATTGATTAAGGAATGGGACCGATTGCCTCAATAACTGATCGATGGCTCCCACTCCTCAATCAATGCAATAGTTATTAAATTGTCATTAAAAATTATGAGTTGGAACATTGAAATCTACCTAGATATAGGCCATAAGACAATGAAATATAGAAATAAATTACATTTACTAACTCTTCCTTTAAATTTGTGTGTAGTTCATATGCATTGCTTTAATGTGACACAAATGTTACGTTTGCAGGCTCATATGAAAAGCGCTCCGAAGAAAAGAGGCCGGAAGCGACTCTCAGAGGAGACCGATTCCAACAAGCCCAAAATAAAAGCAGTTAAAGTCGAAGGCGAAAAGAAAATCCGCGGTAGAAAGGTGAAGAACAATAAGGAAGCGGGAAAGAAGAGGACTTACAAGAAGCGAGTGGAACGGGCCCAATCTACAGCTTCTGATAGCGATGATGAAGAGGATGAAGAGAACTGTGCTGCGAACGGATGCCAAAAACCGACGGGACAGAACGTTGATTGGGTGCAGTGCGATGGCGGTTGCGAGCAATGGTTTCACATGGCTTGTGTTGGTCTCTCAGCCGAGGATATCAATGAAGATGAAGATTATATCTGCATTACGTGTTCGAAAAGTACAACTTACGAAAATTTAGATAGCAGATCTAGCAGTCCCAGATCGCCTGATTCGACACAGCCTTCCACATCTAGAGATGTTTCGTAGTACCCGCCCTCTAGTTCCCATTAATTTGTTTAATATAATATATATTATATATATGTCCGAAAGAAGGAGAGTATTTTAGTAGATACACAGTTCAGTTGTGATAATTTAATGATAAGGATTGTAAAATAATTTTATTGTATCACCCACCCTATGTATATTCTTTGTTCAGCCGTTTTTTATTCTCATTTAGTTCGTTTTCATTGTATATAAAATCATGGTAAAACTTAAAAATTTGTTCCAGTGATGATCATATGACGAAACAACTGGCATCATTAATATACTTTTTTTTGTATACAGTTTTATCAGCAATTGCGAAACATGAAAAACAATTTTAAAATTAACGTTATATCAATAATTAAGGTATATTATTTATTAAACTGCTCGAAATTACTGTCTAACTTGCATTATTAATTTTAAAATTATATCTGTGAATTGAAGGAATATTTAGTTAAAATAACACTTAATTAATAGTTAGGCTGTGGGAGTAAACTTAATTATGTTTCAAGATATAAGTTTATAGGTAGATTCAATTAAAAATCTTTGTAAAATAGCGATTATTTTAAGTTGCATTATTTATTTTTTAGCTACAATTATTAGATTTTAGTTTTTTTTTTATTTTTTTAGGATAATTTATTGCTGATAAAACTGCATCAACAAAGAATTATAAACAAATTTGGCATTGCACTTGATTATAGTATATATTTTTATCATGCAAAATTTTAATTATACATAATTTGTCGATTTGTCAGATATCTAAATATTCCAAACACGTTTTCCATATCGTAATAAATTATTTTAAGTAAAATCTCGACTCTTTAATAAATTTGTAAGTAGCCTTATAAATGCATTATAAATAATTACAATGAAATCAACCTGAATTTGTAAAAAACGTTTTAACGATTTCTTCTAAAATCACTGAACTCTGATGAATTTGATACATTTCTCTATCTGACTATTGAAATCAAGTAATGTCAATTCGTACGCAAGTCTATTTTAAAATTATGTGTTAGTTGTTTCTGCCTTTCGTGCAATTTCTTATAAAACGCTAAAACAATAATTTCAGTTGATTGAATCAAAACGTAACTAGCCATTTTGCAAAGACGATAAAGGTGTTATTAAGTCAAATAAATTTCGACAAATATTTTATGCCAGTAACCAATGAATATAATTCTGGAATATTTCTTAATCTCTTATCTTATCGAATCGGGTATTTGACATGAGAGTTGTTCTATTATGATGTAGTTGCATAATGCATAAAATATTTGCCAATTTATTGATGATTGGAGATTACTTGTAAAAATATTGTTGGTATTTTCAACTGACAATGAGCATTGATGATTATTTTGAAAGTATATGTATGTAGGATATTTATCCATATTTCCTGTAAGTTTTGGCCAAAACAATTAACTGTGTTCCAAAATTGCGGGTCTGCATTATAATATGTCAAAATTTATATTTTCTATAATAAATTTAATAGGTAGATTAAAAAACAATAAAAAAATATTTCAATTTTATTTTATTTTGTATTTTTCAAATTTTTTTATTCATAAGTGGGTAAATACTCCTATAAAACCGATTTTAAAATCTAACTACTTAAAATGTTAATATCCCTCGTCTTACCTAGCCCGCTGAAATTGTCTTTGATTACTGTTCTACACCTTTGGGTATTCAATATACTTTTGTGCTTATTAGTTCTGTCTTATCATAAATATAATCTTATACATCAGTAAACATTTTTTGTATTTTCATTTTTACTTATAAATTAATATTCTTAGTCTAGTTTCTAAATTTTTATGTTGTGTATTTTTGTATTTTAAGGTCAGTATCTTATAAATCGGTTTACAATTTCGAATTCTTCGTGTTTTTGTGCAAACAATGTCTAAAAAAATCAATTTTAATATAAGATTTAGAGTTACAACTCTCCGAAAAGTATTAACTAGATGATGGATTTATCTTTGAAGAATACTTTTTCATATTTATAAAAAATATAGTAAAGTATCAAATATCGATAAGATAGCACTAAGATTAAACAATATTTACTTCAAATATAAATCCATAAAAAGATACAAGCATCAGCCTGTACATAATGTTTTTTTTTACTTAGTATGTGGTTAGTCGACTTATTCGCATTATGATTTATCCTATAGGACTGGTAGATCAGTTAGACTCTCTATTAAAACAAATTACTTCTTGAAAATACTAATACTTAATGGAACTTAAAGTATTTTCAATATTAAGAATCTCTGTGGATTTAATTTTTTAGCAGGTGTCATTAGGGACAACTGTTCTTATTATGTTTCTCCAGCTCTTTATTGCGAATAAATAAATTCGTTGGCTTGAAAACTCTTATTTCAGACTAATTGATATCCCAGTCCACATTGAAACTAGACGTTAGAAGTACATTTTATTTTTGTATATTTTCATTACCTATGTGTTGAAGTAATATATTTCATTGTAAGACTTAAATTCATTTTGTTTGAATTTTGTCAATAAAAAAATTGTCATAAAATGAGGTTTGATTAATAAGAGTGTGTTGTCCCCTTATCCACCGAAAACCATGGAAATTGAAGCTACAAAAAGTACCTACCCATTTCAGGTTGCCAAATAAACTGAACTTTTATAAGACATTTAGTTATATTTAGTTTTTTAAGAATATCTTCTTGATTCATCTTTAGTTAATTATAACGCCGGTATTTCGAATGCTGGCGTAGGCTAAAATATTTTTAATGACGAACCACGCCGTAGGAATATATATTTATATAGTTTTTAAAAATGCATTTAAAAAAAATCGACCTATAATGATGGTCAATCGATTACTTTTGTTGGCATGTGGTGAAAGTAATGTTTATGGGATGTTATGCGATTTTTATTGTTATGCAAATATTTGTGGATGTCCATGAGATAATTTCCAAAACCGAATGTAGTTTACCAAATAAAGCCTGCAAAAATTTGCAATATGAATACTTAATGAAATCATTTCGGATTGCCGATGTGCGGCAATTCGTATTTGTTGACCTTTAAACAAGCAACTTTACAGAATGCCACATATGGAGCTACAATGACATTGGATTTACAAATGGAAATAAAGCACATATCAATAACTTATTATTTTATTTACAGAATGATAATTAGTGTACTATTTAAGCGCGTGAATTTGTAAACAATTCTTTTAATTTTTCCAAAAGGAATTTCAGATTCAATTTGGTAAAAATAACAAAAATATATGTAAAAAAATAATTTATTAACACAAGAATCGTAATACTAAAAAATTTACAAACTCTATATTATTTTTTATATAAATAACAGTATATATACATTTTATATTCCGAGTGATATAGACAATTTGGCCAAATGTATCTAATACCATGTAAAACCTCTAGTCATCTAGAGAAAGCTAGTTTTATATACATTAATTACAAAGGCTTTAATATTAGATGTTTCACCTGTTGTACTAAAACGTACAACTAGTTTACAATACAATTCGTCCTAGTTGGGTAATGTATCATACAGAATATCTTTAACTGATGGAGATAAATGTTCAGGGAATTTAATATCAAAAGTAACTATTAAATCGCCCTTGCGTGTAGGTTCCTTGGGTAGAGGTAGACCATATCCTTGAATACGTTTAACTGTATTTGGCTTGATGACTTCATTGGTATAATGTATGGGTATGGATTTGTCCGTCATTGTAGGTACTTCAATTGTACAGCCACACAACGCCTGTAACAAAGCAAAAAATGTATAATATATCATCAAAATAATAACTATCACTAAAATCTGATTACTAAAAATAGTATCACTATTATTTTTAGAGTCAGACGTCAGAGTAGGTCAAGCAACATAACTATTATTAGAATTTTAAGAAAGTGTACAACTTATTGTAAATTTAAATTTAGATAATTTTTTAGCATAAAAATATTCTTACCTCCTTGAGTGAAATTTTAGCTGTGTATTTAATATCGCTGCCTTCCCTTTTAAATAGCGGATGGGGTTTATCTCTGATTATAAAAACTATATCCGCTGGTATTTTATTCCTTCCTTGATCTCCTTCTTTTTGGAATGTAATTTTAGTACCAGACTTCCAACCTGGTTTGACATTGATTGTCAGCACTTTGTCTTCCTTTTTCGTTGTACCATCTGGCTGCAAAACCTTCCTGCTGATCTTCATCTTCTTCTGGCAGCCTTTCGTGATGTCCTCCAGCGAAACGTACAAATCGTGCTCTATCGGAGGATCCTGCTTCTTGTCTTTGTTCCTGTTAGGACTGTTGTGGAAGTTGAACGAATGACTCCTGAAAGCCCCGCCGGGGCCTGCCCTCGGCGGCCCACCAAGTCCCACCGAAGCGAACGGATCATCCACATCCATATCATCGTCGTGTATTCCTCCGAACATTCCACGATTGCCACCGAAGTCGAAGAAGGCTGCGAAGGGACTCGAATTTCCGAAGAATTGAGCGAATGTGGCCCTCGGGTCGCCGTGGAAGGTGTATGTGAAATTGCCACCTGTATCGTTCCCTGCTCCACCGGTAATGCCACCCTTTAGGCCCTCCTCGCCATACGTGTCGAAGATATCGCGCTTTTTCTTGTCAGAGAGCACTTCGTAGGCCTCGGCTACTTCCTTGAATTTCTCCTCTGCTCCAGCTGCCTTGTTCTTGTCGGGGTGATATTTCAGGGCTAATTTGCGATAGGCCTTCTTGATGTCATCGTCACTGGCGCCTTTCGCCAGCCCTAATATTTTGTAATAATCCTTTCCCATCGTAAAAACAACTATTTTGCACTAAATTGTTTGTATTTTCGCACAGATGTTCGTTCAAAATTGTCCCAAATCACAATATACCAAATATGCGAATCCACTACTTTACGTCTACTCAATTTCAACTCCAATCGCTCACTCCCATGCGCAGAGGTCTTCACTCCTTATATATTTAAAGGCTAAATTCGAGAACATTCACGATTATTCTGGAAGGTACTGGAAATTCATCAGCGTCTCATTTGAACGGTCTGAATCTAGTTGGCGTAAATTAATTTCGTTCGGCAGTAAATCGGTAAATAAACACCTTTATCTTATTGCTATGGCGAATCCTGTGTGCTGACGACTTATGGAAGTCGTCGATCGACGAATTTAAACAATGCCAATAATTTTTGGGCAATTTTCAGAAAATACGCGAACCTACAGCACTGGCAAACCGCACGACACCTTTCATCTGACTGACGTTCTCCCAACAGGCGGGAACTTTAAATAACTTCAGGAATTGCGTGGGTTTTGAGACGCATTATTTTATAGAAATTTCGATTTAGTTCAGCTGAAAACTTTTATAACCTATTCTCATAATCTAAAAAAACAAAATTTAAGCTGCAATCAATTTGCGAAATTGCACGCGTTTTGTTTTCGACGGTCTCAAATATTAAATATATTATTATTAATGCGCGAAAACAAGTTTATTTTTTTGTTGGTGTTTTATTGTAATTGCCAGTTTTTTAAGCCGAAACAATCATTGAAAATGATTTAATAATGAGATCAGTTTAAACACCTCAGCGTTTCCAAATAGAGTAGAAACGAGTTTTTATTTTTGATGTATACATTCTTTGTAGGCGTATCAATAACGAATTTCTCTTTTTTTGCTTAAATCTTGCCCACGATTATGAGTAAATATGTAAGAAAAAAATATTATTTACTATTACCGCCGGGGAAGTCACCGCACCTTAAATTGGGAGCGAAAGGTTAGGTGTTTTCATTCCTTTTTTTTCAATATCTATTATTTATTGGACTAAAAATAATATAAAATAAGAATTTTAAAAATTTCCAATATCAAAAATCAATTTAACATGACAAATGACAAGTGACATTCTCAAAGCGATGTTGCCTTTTGATTTTATGAAAATCGACTTGAATAAATCGCATTTCTATTAGTTGAAAGTTTTTTTATTAGATATTTCAAACGTTTAATAACAATATCACATAATTTGCATATAATAGATAAGGTAACACATCGAGCACGCTCAATAAATGAACTATATCAACACGGGATTGGTCGATTAAAATACGCCGATAATTTAATAACGTCCTATCACGAATCAACCAATGAAAAGCGCCTAATTCGATTATGAAATATTCGTGTGAACCGTTCCTTATTCTCCGTAACCCGCACCGTTGCATATTGACATTTCTATTTGGTACAACACCTACCTATTAGATTATTGCTAATTAATTAGTTTTTTAATTGTGAAGAAGTTTTTTTGCTTAAATATTTTGCTAATATTGAAGTAAAGTCGAAATGGATTTAAATTTATCGGTTTTTCAAGAACCCAGAGGGGTTATGAGAGTTCTTCACCTCGTAAGTAAAATTACTCACTTTAAATAGTTGTTGTATGAAGTCATACACTTGAATTAAAAAATATACTTTATTTCAGATCTTTTCAATCTGTGCCTTTGCAACTATAACAGGCTACTCGGGCTATATAAAGTACGGTTGTTTAAATACTAGTACTTCGAAGCCTTTCAGCTATCCATTCGAAATAGTGGTAACAGATTCTGTAAACACTAGTGCTAATAGCAAATGCAACATTACTATCCTAGGAGACTTTTCATCTGATGCCAAATTTTTTGTATCGACAGGAGTATTAGCTATGCTGTATACATTAGCTATTATTCTTGTATATACCAAATTCGATGAAATCTACAAAAGCAATACAAAACTACCTCTATATGTAAGAATGCATTCCTATTAAACATAATTTGTATTCAACACTTCTCATTGCATATTACATAAAAATAATCACCATTGTATTCACTTAGCATATTAATGTTCATTATTATTGCTTTCCAATAGGATTTCCTGATAACAGTTCTGTTCGGAGTCCTGTGGTTATCCAGCAGTGCTGCTTGGGCTAATGGTTTGACTGGATTAAAAACCGAAACAAATCCACATCTGGATGATGATCCAATGTGCAAAGATTGCCAAGCAACATCCAGCAATTTCTCCACGTTAAATATATCTGTGGTAAGTATCGGGGAATATGAATAAAAATTAATAATGATTGCACCATCTTTTACAGATTTTTGGATTTTTGAACTTCTTCTTGTGGGCATCAGATTTGTGGTTTGTTTACAAGGAAACGTCCTGGTTTCTGGGAAACCAGAGACAAGGGGTCGATGGAGTTTAAATAACACACAAGTATTATTAGAAATGCGTTCAGATTGAACTAGTCGATACTGCACAACCTTTGCTAGAAGCTACTTGATTTTGGTTATTTGTGTCATGAAAGGTAGGCCAGTCATGGTAGGATAGGACTTGTTTTGTAATTATTATTGGCATTCGTTTCACAAAAGGTTAGTTTTATGGATGCAAATATTTTTTGATACTACTTATTTTTGTAAACCAAAATATCGAAGAGGATTTTATTTTTTAGAATGTTCAGTTTTAGTTTTTCTTTTTACGAAAGTACATTTTGATGTAGTAAATGTTGTTATATTCTAACGTAGCAAAGATAAATGTTTCTAAATGTTATGAAAGTATTCAGGAATACTCAGACTTACACATTATCTTCCCTTAAGGATACCTCCCCAATTATCATTAGTCATAGTGAAGCTCTAAAAAATTAGAATATCGCTTGAATGTTAAATGTTAAAGGTAATTTCAGCAAAAACGTTATTACATATTGAGATTGCAGGGGCTCTTATTCTCAATATTTAGAATGATTTAACAACACAGAAATAATTGTCGGTACCTAAAAAAATAAAAACCTTTTGTGCGTTAATGCTCAGGAATGAGGGTCCACAAATAATTTTAGTTTTTATTTATGTCCAATATTTATTTGGAATGTTTTATCTATTTTTTATACCAACAATTTGTATACTTTTGTATGTTATTAATATCATTTAATTTATTATATTATGTAACATTTATTCGCAAAAATATGTTTCTGATATACACAAAGCATAAAAATATATATCAAAATAACATTTTTAAATATTTTATGAGAATTTTACAAATTTTGAAAATCCTAAGAACTGTAATATCAGTAAACTATCAGGAATTTACATAATATACATAAATTTCATTTTTATTTATAGTATATTAATTGCCTGATTGTAGTGTTTACCATTAATGATGCCAATATTCAATGACTTTAATTTTTGAATCGTTGAATCTACTTTTTATTTTCGTCCATTTTTCAATCTTAATTTATATCTTTTATTTTAGGATATTTGTAAATTGTTCTTTAAGAAAATGCGCTGCAATTGTTTCCATATTTCATGTTTCCTTGATTTTATGAAAGTTTTACCGGGCAATAAATTATTAAGTTAATTTTTAATAAGTTAAAAAAATGAATTTAAATATCAGCATTTTCTTAGAAAACTAATATCGTACTAGTTTTTTTGCAAATGTGGGAATTAATATATCCAATTAAATAAATAATATGTTTGTTATTTACATATTTATCTTTAGAGCTTGTTATTTTGTAAAAAATAGTGCTATCACTTTTGTCATTGCAATTGTTACAATTATTTTAATTTTCAATAAAATCATAATTTACCGTTTATTGAATTGTTGGTTATTTAAATTCTTCCCAAGCAACAAAGTAAATAAAAAATACAAATAATTAAAATTTCTTGAGTACCATTAGTAAATTTATAAACGATCTGAATAACACATTTATGAAAGTCACTATAATAGAAGACTAAATCTGGCCTTTTTCAAACGAGTAAAATAGTTTAACAAATCCTATTATTATTATTATGAGAGGTTATGTTTCATGTATTGATGATGTGACATTTATTTAAATTTACCTAAAATCGTACATTTTCAATCCGATACCTCTGAATTATAATTATAATCATGTCGAAGTTCCCAGTTCTTAAAAATGACCGTATTTTGAAAGCTGCCAGGGGCGAAAAACCGGATAAATTGCCAATTTGGATAATGAGGCAAGCTGGAAGATATTTACCAGGTAATAGAAACATTTATAAATAATGGCAACATTAAAAAAGTAATTTTAAGAATTCATGGAATTACGCGAAAAACATTCCTTTTTCGAGATTTGCCAAACACCGGAACTTGCATGTGAAGTTACCTTAATGCCTATCAGACGGTTTGATTTAGATGCCGCTATTATTTTCAGTGATATATTGGTAATACCGCAAGCTTTAGGAATGACTGTTGAAATGAAAGCCGGTGTTGTACGTAAAGCATTATTATTATATATTTCATTCTAGTACTCAGGTTAACGAGAAATACATAAGATTTCTTTTATTAGGGACCTGTTTTGCCAAACCCACTGACTCCAGAAAATTTCCATCAATTAAACGAAGACGGTGCTGTTTCAAGACTGGAGTACGTTGGAGATGCGATAACATTAACAAGACATAAGCTGGAGGGAAAAGTACCACTATTTGGTTTTTCCGGAGCTCCTGTGAGTGTGTAAATAATACTAAGTTTACCAAAATCTTACTCTGATTATTAAATTTAGTGGACCCTAATGGGTTACATGATAGAAGGAGGTGGATCGAAAACCCTTAGCAAAGCTAAAAAATGGCTCTATCGGGACCCGGAGCTAGCTCACCAATTGCTGAATTTATTAACTGAAGTAATTGTGGATTATTTGGTAATGCAAATAGAACACGGGGCCCAAATTGTACAAGTTTTTGACAGTAGTGCTGAATATCTCAACAAGAACTTGTACACCAAATTTTGTATGCCTTACTTGAAACAGATATCAACAAAAGTAAAGGAAAAAGTCAAAAAGCTCAATCTAGAACAAGTGCCAATGGTAGGTTAAAGAAATTGTTTCAAATAACAAGTTAGAAAATATTTTAATTGCAGGTACTTTTTGCAAAAGGGGCTTATTTTTGCTTAGAAGAGCAGGCTGATTTGGGATATGATGTTTTGGGGATCGATTGGACAATGAATGCAGACTTTGTTAGAGCCTCACTAAAAGATAAAAACGTTTCTATTCAAGGAAACTTGGATCCATGTGCCTTGTACGCTAAGAAAGAAGAACTGAAGGACATGGTGATAGATATGGTCAGAAATTTTGGATCTGACAGATTAATTGTTAATTTAGGACACGGTATTTATCCGGATGCTCCAGTGTCAAGTGTACAAACATTTATTGAAACTGTTCATTCTATGTAATGTAATCTTTTCGTTGGAAATATATTCGTACATTTATTCTTATTGTTTGTTTCATAAATACCAATTCTTCCAAAAATACCCTGAAAACCAAAAGCTTTGTTTTAGTTTAGAATTCCATAAAATCACATTAGTTCCTCAGGCAATAAAATTTTATTTCATACTTAAAATGCTTTATATTTAGACGAGTCGATGTAACATAGGAAGTCGGTAATTAACATTGCATAAAGACTTCTGATGTCTAAAAATAAATGCATGTTGTTCAGTTAGTACTGTACGCTAATTTTCTGTGATTTTAAAAAATGAGGCGTTGAAAATGCGGTATTTATAGATAGTTCATTCATAAAAAATGAACTACTCATTGTTGAAAACGTCGTGTTATTCAAGTATAGCAGGTTTTTAGTCTCCAATCGTTTTTTTACTTCACAAAATCATCTTGATGCTCATGCATAAGTGGATCAAAAATGATAACAAACTATCGAATCATGTGAGCGTTAGATTTGTAGGGTTATCAAAATAGAAAATTTGACCTTTACCCATACATTAACAATGATTACATTTATTACACTAATCTAAAACCAATATTTTTTTAAATCATTCAATTGATTTTGGATGGTTATAATTTTGCGAAACATTGTCCCCGTCGGTGTTACGAGTATTCATATTAATTCTGAAATTAAGTTAATTAATTCTGAAAGCTGATATTTTTGGTTAAACAGGGTGTTAATTAATGCAATGTACTTATTTTAATGGGTTAATTGGCCAAATTTTGAGTCAAAAAGTTCATATAAAGGTATGTTCTCCGAAGCTCCTATCTACCCTAAGAACTACCCATATCTACGCCACTGGTTAAAATAAAGAAATATTATTTGTTTATAAAATGCGTTAAAATGTTATCCTAGAATTCAACGTAATATCGCAAAGGGGTTTTCAAATTTTTGTAAAAAATCTAAATAAAAATAAAACTTTACAACCCTGTATATCGAAAATCGAGCTACGGAGGACGTACCTTTATATGAACTTTTCGACTCAAAATTAGCTCAAGAAATCACCCATTAAAATAAGTACATTGCATTAATTAACCTGCATACTACTTTAAAAAGAGTTTAAATTGTTTTGTAAAAAATCAGTTTCTGTATCTAATAACTATAATATTCCGAAAAAGCAGAATATACCATGGGTTGCTAAAATCTTAAAATACATATAGAGGGAAGAAAAAATGAGCGAGGGCTCAAAAATATATACTAATGACATGAGTACAAATTTGAATTTATATCTGAAATAGTTCGTGAGATACCGGGAAAAACCTAACATCCTCACCAAAACTGTAATTTTGCAGCTTTATTTGATCTTCTGAAGCAAAAATTATTTTTCGTCACGTTTTTAAACACCTTGTAGATATAAAAACTATAAATTATTATATTCAAAATTGAATAAATGAGATAACAATATATAGGTGTCATAGAAAATTATTGATTCAAATTTGGTATAGGAAAAAAAGCAGTGAATATATCTCCTAGTTTAGACAACAATCCGGATGTTAAATTATCAGTACACCAACGCTCTTAGAGGAAATTAGCCATTGGTCGGAAAGACGTTCATGATATGTTCATATTATATTTGATAACTAAAAAACTAATTTTAGTTCCATTTCAGTTCGGATTGAATTCATAATAACAATCAAAGAGATAACACAGTGTCGAAGATCAATTTGTAACGTGTCACTGTCCTCAAAATCTTCAGTCGACGGACGGCTTTATCGTTTTTGATCCCTGCCGAATTTCCTAATTTCGAATAGATTACGCGGACTTCACGTACCGACTCTAAAGTGAAAGAATAAACAAAAAGGAATAGAAGCAAGTGTTCAACAGATGTTTTACAAATTTTAGTGACTAATGAAAGGGATATTACACCAGAGTGAAATAGTTACAGTCGTTGGGCTGTTTTAGGGAAATAACATTTTCGAAAAGGTCAGTCTTCCTGTAATTATATTTTGTTTGGTTTCTCATTTAGTAAGTATCAAAGTTATCTTCAACTTTAAATGTTCGGTTGTGATTTTTTAAAATATTTAAAACATGTAAAAATACTTTAAACTTATAATTATTAAAAAAAATGCTATATTTATAAGTACGCGCTTGGTCTATAATTTAATGCATAATCTCTTTGTATTAAATAAATATTTCGAATTTTTTATGCGTAAAATGCATCCAAATTTCAAGTTTACACACTTTTATAAGAAGCTTTTGCAAATACTTTCTTCAAAATAATGCTGAATGAAAAAATAACTGTGATTAAAAATTATGGAAGATCCTTTGAAATGATTACGTATTGCAAAATAGGAAATTGTGTTTTTCAACTTTAATTTCTTTTGGGGTGGGGTTTGTTATTTCTAGACTCTTTGTCTATCTGGTTCTCTATTCAAATCCATCAGTTATATTCATAAAAACGTTAACAAACTCAAATAAGTCGAGTTTACCGACTTTACCACTGAATAAAATAGCTTGATAAACATAACTATGTTCAATAGGCAAGCAGAATTCTTGAATTTTTTCTTTTTCTCCAGTTGCATTTATAGTTTATTCATGCAAATTTCCGTGCATATCCCTCAGCCTGTGCAAGTGCTAGTCTCTAGGTTCCTTTTAAGTACATTTTTTACTTATGCCTCTCGACGACAAACGACGGGATAGCTCGCCGACCAATCGCCTCGACATGCATGGGAATAAGACACGGTGCACAGTTCACATGCCTTGCCTCCATCTCTTCTCAACAACACAGTTTTCAGTTTTCAGTCTTCTCCGATAACCGTGCTAAGCAACCCGGGCCGTCGCCCCTGATTCACCAGATATTTTCCTTCGACTATTTTCACGTTATTCATGCGATGCGGGAAGAACGAGTTGTATTTTTGGACGTGATGCTTTCCTCTGCGTTATGGCAAAAGTGAAATGTAAATGGACGCGTCTGTTTGAGTTTGAGTAGAGTACACGTGTGTTGTGCAGGTAAACAGAGAGGTAAACAACCTTATTCTATGGTACTATCCGTCTCGAGAGGATATTGTGACTAACATTTAAGATCTACCTACCTACCTACTCTTCTTATTCTATATTTATATTGGGCACTTAATAGTGGAAAAGATATTGAAAAATATTCGGTTCGCAAGATTACTCGGTATTAACTTTCTTTTTGAGGTGTAAATGGCAGGGTGAGTTTTTAAAACTAGGTCATCTTACAACCCAATTAAAATTAAATCTATAAAAGTTATCGGCAAAATTGTTTTGTATTTAACATACAAAAGATAATAGCTTCATTAAATAATAGTCGAATTTAATATTTAAGTTACAAACGCCTCTTTGAATTGTACCAAACTCTAATCATGTTATAGCTCATCTAATTATTTCAGATTCCAAAATTTTTGAGGATAAGTTTAGACCGGAACAAACCGATTCGACATCCTACAAAAGAGTTTATGAGCATTTGTTAATGCTACAATTAATTACCTGTAACAAAGCGCTTTAGCGTCATAATGGGCATTAAAATTATTTTATCAAAATAGAATTAGAAACGCGGTCGCGAAGCTATTTTACGCGCTTTAATTAACAATTACTCATTAAGTTCTTTAAAGGATAACATTGGAAAATAAAATTTTGATTTATGGACTTGTATACTTATTGAAACGTATACAAAGACAATCTGGTATTTGTTTATATTCTGATACTGTTTATTTATTAATGAAATGCAAATTAAAACTAGTTCACGTCAATCTTATTAAAGAATAAGTACTTTGTATATTATATGTATATAATATATTGTTCTTGCCCGTTTAATATTTCTATATTTACTTATGTGGTGTATACAAGCACTCCTAAACTCTACCTACTATCGTATTACTAATTACAATATCAGCAAAAATTTTTGATATATTTTGAGTTCAAGAAACCCGATAAGTTTGTACTTGTTAAAGTAATTTTTATTGACTAAGTAAATATTTGTAACTAAAAAGAAGCAGGAAATAGTGAATTTAGGAGGAATGATTTTACTTCCAATAATTTTTATTAGTCGCATTCGAGCTTATAAATGCTTAATCAAAAAGAGATTAAAATTAATTACGATATCGCACTTTCTTGTAGTACTTGATTGAATTACTTAATACCACACATAATGCATTGAATTCCGCGTTTTTGTATTTTTAGCAATCTTTTTGTTACTGTAAGAAAGTCGATTCTCTTAGTTGAAATTTAATATGATAGGTATACAAATTATAATACTTTTCATTTGGTGCGGCAAAAATATTTATGCTTTAAAGTTAATTAGATGTTTTGTTTTACAGGAAAATAAGTTGACTTGTAGATATGAGCTTAAAAATGCGTTACTCATTAGCACAATGGGTGTTAATGTTACAAATATATCAAAGTAAGTTACTTATATTATGAATTTATAATATATCAATAATGTTTCAAGTTTTAGGTATTAGTAGTCAGTACATTATTGGGGCTCGACAGCGAATATTTAATCCAACTAGAGGTAAGCAATCGATTTTTTAACCTATTTGTGTTTGATTATTTATCTAATTAAGTCACAAAACATGTTGGAAATATCTTACTTAGCCCATCCAGACTTTAATACAGTTACTAGGAGTTTAACAAGAACGTTGACGTTTTGTCTCGATGGAATAAACCCTTTTTTATTTTGTTAGACCCACAGTTTCAAAGGGGAGATCAATCTCCTCCACCGGATACAGATTATCAGGATAATAGAAATGTCCAGGACATACATCCTTTAACTAATATCCACAGGATTCGTCGGCCCGGAGTGCATCACAATCATGGTGTGTGTTAATTTAGCGAAAATCCGGTGAAGGTTTCGATGAAATAACAGTTGTTTTATTGTTTACGTTTTAGGTGTTGGTTGATTCCAATTTTGCGAGACTTTTAACACACTAATTTTTGCTTGTTTGTGTTCGAATTTTTTCATGCTGCTCTAGCATCTATCACTTGCTGATCCATCTTGTTTTTATTCTATTATCTTTTTAGTTAAAACAGTGTGATGAAAATTTTGTTGCCCTTTACTTACACTTTGTGCTTGATTTTAAAATGTACCAGACAATCCTCGTTCCTCCACTATTTCTTTTTTTTTAATTGTAGGGTACGAACCGAGAAAACTTCACCCCTGTGAGCAGAGTTCCTGTTACCCAGCGACGGGTAATCTACTTATTGGAAGGGAAAGTCAATTATACGCGTCTTCGACGTGTGGTTTACACGGCCAGCAAAGATATTGCATAGTATCGCATTTAGATGCAGAAAGAAAAAAATGCTTCTGGTGTGATTCTAGGCCTTCCGCTAAACCGAATCCATTATTAAATCACAACATCAGCAACATAGTTTACAGACTATTTCCAGGGTAAGTCATCTTTATTGCAGGTAATATTAATGTGTAATGTTTGGTATAATTTTAGAACTCGTCAAAAATCATGGTGGCAATCGGAAAACGGCAAGGAAAATGTTTACATCCAGCTAGATCTTGAGGCGGAATTTCATTTTACCCATTTGATAATAACATTTAAAACTTTCAGACCTGCTGCTATGGTAATTGAAAGATCGTTTGACCAGAGCAAAACATGGCAGGTAAATATTTACAAAACATCCAACTTTTAGCAGCTACTTCACTGCTATTTTTAGGTTTACAGATATTTCGCCGCGAACTGTTCAGAAAGTTTCCCGCATATAAAAGAGGGAACTGCTCAAGAAATAACTGACGTTATTTGCGAATCCCGTTATTCAGGCGTTGCCCCGTCTACTGACGGTGAAATAATCTACAGAGTCCTGCCTCCTAATCTTCCAATAGACAATCCCTACTCAGAGCAAGTGCAAGGTTTACTCAAAATAACAAATTTGCGGATTAACTTCACGAAATTGCACACTCTCGGTGACGATCTCCTAGACAGACGGGAGGAAATCCAGGAGAAATACTATTACTCCATCACTGACATGGTAGTGCGGGGATCTTGCTCTTGTTACGGCCACGCCAATCGATGCCTTCCTCTGCCCGGGATAGATCCAAAACCTGACATGGTGCACGGCCGTTGCGAGTGCACCCACAACACCAAAGGACGCAACTGCGAAAAATGCGAGGACTTCTTCAACGATTTACCCTGGAGGCCGGCCATCGGGAAGCAAACGAACGCTTGCAAAAGTAGATACACCGCAATATTTATCCGCAACGACGAAATTAATTCTGATTTTCAGGATGCAACTGCAACAATCACGCTACCAGCTGCCACTTCGACTCGGCCCTGTACGAAGCCACGGGGCACGTGAGCGGAGGAGTCTGCGACGGGTGCCAGGACAACACCATGGGCCCCAACTGCGAGCTTTGCAAGCCGTTCTTCTACAGGGACCCCCAGCGGGATATCCAAGACCCCGAAGTCTGCCGACGTGAGTATATACCCCATTTCCAAAATCAATGTTTTTGATCTCCACGTTTCTAACTTATACAGCATGCGATTGCGATCCCCGAGGCGCGCTTGACAACGGCATTTGCGATTCTGTCACCGACCCCGTGAACAACTTAACGGCCGGCTTTTGCCACTGCAAGGACAACGTCGAAGGACGCCGGTGCGATTCGTGCAAAAACGGCTTCTGGAACTTCACGGACTCGAACCCTCGGGGCTGCCAGAACTGCACCTGCCACACGTACGGTACCATTGGGAACCAAGGCTGCAACGTCAACACAGGAGAATGCACTTGCAAACGATACGTGACTGGAAGAGACTGCAACCAATGCTTGCCTCAGTATTGGGGGCTGTCGGACAAAAGCGACGGCTGCCAACGGTGCAACTGCGACCCCGGCGGCTCTTACGACAATTTCTGCGATGTCATAACAGGCAATTGCAGGTGCAGGGAGTACATGTCGGGCAGGGCTTGCGATACACCGAAACAGCAGTATTTCACCGCGAGTCTCGATTATCTACTCTATGAAGCCGAAGTCGCTAAATCGAATGGGCAAGTAGTGATCAGAGAACCGTACAGAGACGGCCGGGAGAACACGTGGACTGGAACTGGTTTCGTCAAAGCATTCCAAGACGGATACTTAGAGTTCCTCGTCAATGACATTAAGACCTCGATGAAATACGATTTGGTTATAAGATACGAACCCAGCGTTCCTGATGCTTGGGGAGAAGCTACCGTTACTGTAGTCAGACCCGACCGAGTCCCTTCAGGATCTTGCGAAGGCGTCGATCCAAGAGAAGATGTCAAAACTGTTCGTCTGCCACCATCTGCTAGACACGTTGTGGCGTATCCATACGTTTGCCTCGAAGCCGGAAAAGTTTACAAAATCATTATCGAGGTGAAAACTTTGAACGTCCAAAAGGAAGTACCGACTGCTTCAGTATTAATCGATTCCATTGTGCTACTACCCAGAATCGAGGACATACCATTTTTCCAAGGTTCCATAGACGCTGATAACAGGAGGCACGAGTATAACAGATTGCACTGCAATGATCCAGCTTATTTAAGCCCAGGAAGCCCGGCTTCCGAGATCTGCAAAAAGTACCAAGCCAGCATAGGAGCGTACGTGTTTAACGGCGCATTTTGTAAGTAATAAATTCATTCATCATGTAGATACAACTAATATCTCTCTTGTAGCTTGCCAATGCGATCCTCACGGCTCTGTAAGTAAGCTCTGCGATCCCTACGGAGGTTTCTGTACTTGCAAACCGAATGTAGTAGGTAGACGTTGCGATCGCTGTGCTCCAGGAACTTATGGTTTCAGCCCAGATGGCTGCAAATCTTGCGATTGTAACAGCATCGGAGCCTTAGACAATTTCTGTAACGTCACCACTGGCCAGTGCAAATGCAGAGCTAACACCTACGGCAGGGAATGCGATCAATGCAGGATCGGTTCGTGGAACTTCCCTCACTGCGAACGATGCGACTGCAACGGGCACGCGGACATCTGCGAAGCCAAAACCGGAGTTTGCATCAGCTGTAGAGACAACACTCAAGGGGACCATTGCGATTACTGCGTTGATGGCTATTACGGAGACCCTAGAATCGATGTGGACATTCCTTGCAGGCCGTGCCCTTGTCCCGGGCATCTTGGTACAAATCATTCTCATGCAGATCGTTGCATACTGGATTCCATAACGAAGGACGTAATTTGCGAGTGCCAGGAAGGTTACGCGGGAGCAAGATGTGACATATGCTCTGATAATTACTATGGGAATCCAGAATTGCCTGGAGGAAAATGCCAATCGTGCAACTGTAACGAAAAAGTCGACCTTCTTGCGCCGGGAAATTGCGATCCTCACACAGGAAAATGTCTTAGATGTCTCTACGATACTACAGGAGACCACTGTGAAGTTTGCAGACCTGGATTCTTTAGATACGCCGATGATAAACCTTGCGAGGAATGCGTGTGCCATATATTAGGAACTAACAGCACAGCAGGTCATTGTGATGCTTACAGTGGACAATGTCACTGTCTTCCAAACGTATCTGGTTTAAGATGCGATGCTTGTATTCCTAACCATTGGAAAATAGCAAGCGGTGAAGGTTGCGAAGCCTGTGCTTGTGATCCATTAGGATCGCTTAGTCCGCAATGTAATGAAGTAAGTAGTTGAAAATAGCTCAAATATCATAATTACGCATTGTTATTCATGTTTAGTTTGATGGGCAATGTATGTGCAAGCCGGAATTCGGAGGACGACAATGTAATGAATGTACACCACGATCCTGGGGTGATCCTAAAGAACAATGTTTCAGTAAGGAATTTCAGTTGAAACAAAACTACAAGCAATTACTGAATTTATATTTTTACAGAATGCAGTTGTAATCTTAGAGGTTCCAGAACAGAACAGTGCAACATGCAAACCGGAGCTTGTGTTTGTTTGGAAGGAGTAGGTGGTTACAAATGCGATACTTGTGCTAGAGGTTACATCGGATCAGTACCAGATTGTATATCGTGTGGAGAATGCTTTGATAACTGGGACAGAATTCTACAGGAAGCTAAAAGTAAATATTCAAACTTACACCACAAATGCACGTTTATTATTAACTAAAATTTCAGACCAAACATTGGATATCATCGATAGAGCCGGCGACATAAAGAAAGTGGGAGCTACTGGTGCGTATTCCAGAGAGTTTGATGAAATGCAAAACCAATTGGATGAAATAGAGCTGCTTCTGAACACAACTGACGAAGTTGATGTCGACGAAATCGAAGATGAACTTCAACAAATACGCGACAAAATCAACAAAACGGAATTCGAAAAGTTAAACAAACTGGACGATGTACTTGATGATAACAAACAGCAAGTATCTTTGAACGAAGTTAAACTGAACGAATTGAACAATTCTCTGATCGATTTAAAACAACAAATTAAATATTTGGAGAACAACGGAACCAAACTACAAGAAGCTAACGTTCAAGGGGCTTTAGTTCTCATTGGAAACGCCAAAGAAAAATCTGACAAAGCCGTCCAGAAAGCGGAAGAGTCGCAAGTAAGTTTCAATGCTTTCTCTTATATAACTGTTATACAATTCATTTAATTGCAGGAAGACGTCAAATACGCTGAAACTCAATGTACAGCTACAGCGAACTTCCTGAACAACACCGAGAAATTATACAAAAAACATTCGGAAGAGAACGAGAGAGAGTTGCAGAACATTACTGAAAAAATAGCGCAACTCAACAGCCAAATACCCGATTTGAACAATTTAGTGTGCGATGGCAGGGGAGATCCCTGCGATGAAATATGCGGTGGTGCCGATTGTGAAAACGGTTGTGGTAACTCCATCACTTGCACCAACGGTGCTAAACAACAAGCCGCCACAGCTATTAGAAATGCCAACGATACCGAAATCGTGCTTAGAAATAAAGAGGGTTTGGCCAACGAATTTATAAGAAATGTATCGCAAATCAACACCAACGAAACCAGAAATCTAGCTAAGGAGACTTTGGATAAAATATTCGAGGAGTTAACCAGCGCGAACAAATCCTTGAAAGACATGAACGACATGCGCAACGAAATGAGAGACTTCATGGGACAAAACAAATCGAAACCCGCGGATATTAAAAAATTAGCGGAAGAGGTGTGTATATCAAGAGTTTCTTACAGAAAGATCGAGTTTATAATTTCATTGGTTTCAGATATTGAAGAAAAACGTTCAAAAAACCCCCAAAGAAGTTCGAGAACTGGCTGAAAACATCAAAAATGCAATCGACAGATTGACGAATACAGACTACATTATCGAAGACACTAAAGCAGATTTGGAAAAAGTTTACCAACTAAAAGAACACGCTAAAATTGCCAGGTATTATTATTAACAATAGTTAAATAATTAATTACTATACGTTTTTTTCTTAGGTCAAATGCTACAAAACTTCTTAAAGAAGCTGAAGACGTGAATACTGTATTAAACAAAACGCAAGACGCTCAAAAAGAAGCTGAAGCGGCAATTAAAAAAGCTTGGGACGATTATCGAATGGTGGAAGAAATTCTGGACATGGTAATACTTCAAATTAAAAATTATTACTACATATAACTAATACCTATTTTGTTGCAGATTGGTAATAAAACAGAATCTGCGCAAGATGTGACCAATCAAATAAACATCAACATACACACTTTAAGAGACAAACTAACAGATTTACAAAGGAACATTACAGAAAACGGAATGTTCGCAAACAGGGTAATCGAAGAATCGGTAAATATAAAAAAGAATGCCCATAAAACGAAAGAAGAATCTGGCGTTTTGCAAGATAAATACAACAAGGCGACCAATGAATTGGATGAAAAATTAAATAACGTCAGAGCAACAAAAGAACGAGCTAATGAGTTGTATAAGAAGTCACTTAATTTGGTTGCTAAAGTAACGAAAACTCAAGTAGAAATTGAAAACTTAGAAAATAGTGGACAATTAAGAGATATAGAATCTCTTGAAAGACAGTTACATAAACTCATAAAGAAAATGAATGATTACACTAGAAAACTTGACGATCAAATGCAGTATTATAAAAACTGCAATTAGGAATGCCTAAGTACTGCCTAGTTTTAAAAATTTCAAATTAAAATTATTTTTATTGTCCAATAAATAAGTATTTGTACATATATTTTTAAGTTTTCCGTAACTTGTTTAAATGTAGATCCTATATTAAAATTGTTTTCTAATGAACATTCAAATTTTAATTAAAACAGAATTAGAAAAGCCTTATTCAATATAGAAATTTTATTACACATTCCAAAAAATTTTGAATTAGCTTACCAGTATTAAATTATTCACTTGTTCATATTGGACGAATGAATACAACAGTTTCATAAAAAGTAAAGAAAACTTTAGAAATGATAGTTTTTAACCAAGTAATATAATTTATTGTTTCAATTAAATGTATATTTCAATAAAATTAAAAAGAACAAACCTCAGAATACCATTTTTTGCTATTATAACAATTCGCATTAGTGCAATGCGGACACCTGTTCAAAAATTTATTTGATACAGGAACCTTATTCTGCAAATGATTCTTGACAATATCACAGAGAGCTTCGATGAATAATGGATGGTCATTTGGAGCTGGAACTCTACGAATAGTCTCTACTCCAACCTACAAAAAATATCAATAAAATTATCCATTAATTAATTAATTTTAGACTTACCTCCTTAGCTAGATCTTTGCAATATTCAATATCAAGCTCGTGCAGTGTTTCTATGTGCTCGTTGACAAAAGCAATAGGTACTACAATAAACGTTTTTCGCCCTTGTTTAACGTAACCTTTGATGGCCTCGTCCGTCATGGGCCCCAGCCAGGGCAGTGGCCCCACCTTCGATTGCCATACCAATTGATAAGGATGGGCGAAATTCAGCTCTTGCATGACTTGGTGAACCGTAGCACCAACTTCTGATGGGTAAGAATCACCACGGTTCACAGCCTAAAATTTTTTCGAAATGTTAGCTAATTAATGTTCTGATAATGAAGGTTTCGACTAACTTTCAGTGGTAGGGAATGCGCTGAAAAGAGGATAATGGCCTCTTTTCTTTTGTTTTCTGGAATTTGCTGTAGTTCTTTCTTGATGTTCTGGGCAAAGGTTTTTGCCAATAAAGGATGTAGTGGCCATCGATCGATTACCGATAATGTCATATCGCCTAGTACATCGCTAAAATAATGAGATTTTATTTTATGATTAATCCATATTACTAGCATTACTTTTTCCGCAAATGTCTGTATATCTCGTTAAAACTAGATCCAGTCGTAGCACAAGAATACTGCGGGTACTGGGAAAACATAACAGCATGTTTTATCCCATCTCTGGAATTTAAAAGTCGGTAGAAGATATTTCAAGTACTCTTAAAATTGAGTTATTGTACTTTTTTAACTCGGCAAAGGCGTCCTTCGTAAATGGAGGCACATATCTGAAGGCTACGTATGGTTTGTGTGGGGCTGTTTCAGGGCACTTTTGATCGAGCATTTCGCACATAAGTTTACCCTGTAATTTTGTCCATTTTAATATTGGTGACCCACCACCTATTTCCTTGTATTTTTTCTGAACTTCGGGAGTTCTTCTTTTCGCTATCCAAGGTCCTAGTGTGCTAAAATAATTAATAGTATAAAAAAAGGGATTATTTGTAATTAATCGTACTCACTTTTGAGCTATGGGTAATTGTATCATGTCCCTGTCAGTCATGATTCGATATAAATAGTCGTAGACTTGATCAGTGGATTCCGGTCCTCCCATATTTATTAGCACAATTCCTGTTTTAGGTTTCTTTAAACTCGTAGAGAAGCCTCTTGTCCCTCTCAGGGTTTGATTCAACAAATTGCATTTTATATACAAATTGTTGGAATTAGCACTAACACTATTATTAAATAAGAACCGACGAAACATCGTGACACTCTATTTTCACTATTCAATATTCATGAATTGTTTTCAAATCAAATCAACTGTAAATTCATGTTAATCCTGCACAAAATAATTATAAACATATGTAGAAGCGGAAAGTAATTCGTCTATGAAGGTAATTTTAATTTAAATACTGTAAATTTATTGACATTAATGAATTGCATATTGCACTTATGACAATCATGCAATATTTGAATTGCTTCTATTTTGATTCTATTTCATTGAACGTGGTACAGAATTTGAATTAAAAAATATTTGACTTGCTGTCATTTTAAATATTTGGTGATATTTGGAAATTTTAATTTGCTCTCTTTTTTTATCGCATATTATGCATCTATCTTTTCTCTTTTTCCAATATTTAATGAATTATGTGGCAACGTGGTAAAAATTTCTATAATTAGACGTTTATGTCAGTTGAATTGACGTTTGACGTTTATTTGGGCTACTAGATTTCTTAGACGCTTTAATTCGTAGTGTTGCTACTAAACAGCAGATGGTACTGAAAAATTCGATTGAGCGTAATGTAAAGTGTTTCCGTTTTTTGTATAGAATGAAAAACTAGTCGTTTGAGCCTCTGCATACAAAGATCGTTAGATGCCTCGTTTTGATTCAATTTTAACGTGCAAATAGATACGACGCTGCGCTTTGTTTTTCTATTCGCTTATTTTTTTTACTACCGACAGAGGGACTTAACACCTGTGGTGTGTCCGCGCAGGTATTACCGCGGAAAGTGTGATTTTTAAGTGTGGTATAGTTTAAAAAACAACGGTGTAGCTTTTGGCCGATACAGATTCCCAACTTGGATATGGCAGCTACTAGTGTTGTAGTCCTAGATCGAGGAAACAACACTACTTGCACTATAAACTTACATGGTGAGATGCTTCGTTTGAGGGAAACATTAGTACTTTTAGTCATGCTTTACATGGCTCCAATCATTTTAAATTATAATACCCGCTCTAAAAAAACAACATAACCTTAAATACTTTTTTTTTTCACATAAGTTTCTTGTGTTTTTAGGGGCCACTGTCGTTTCGTGGAGAGTTAATAATCAAGAACAATTATTTGTCAGGTAAATTATCTAGAGTTGATTAAATTTAGTTCTTAAATTCAATTGGTAAAATATTTTAGCAAACAAGCTGTGTTCGATGGCAAAAAAGCTATTAGGGGAGGAATACCTTTTGTATTTCGTAAGTTTTTGTAGTTCATTAAAAAAAAAAGAACCACTGATTAAAAAAATACATTTTTAGCACAATTTGGACCCTGGAATTTTGGCCCACAACATGGATTCGCCAGAATCGTTAGATGGAATTTAGAAAAAGCACCCGAAAGATTACCTAGTGGTGACGTCGAAGCTATATTTTCCATAATGGACACAGATTTCACTAGATCCATGTGGAATTATACGTAAGAAACTTTTTCGAAAGGAAGACCCTAGTTCGAATTAAAGGGAATTCCAATTGGACAATGCAAAAATTTTTGATTTTACTATTTTTTTAGTACGACCTTTGTCAAGGTTATATTCCAATTTCAAACAATTTGAATACATGGAAATATAGGAAACATCAAAGTTAAACCGTTTTGAATAAGTTAAATATTAAAATTCCCTATTGTTTGCTTGTAGGTACCCTTCAATTAGTTTTCATGAATCGTTATTTTACCTCGTAATTTAATTTATAATGAATAATAATTATGAAATAATTGATTTAACACTTGGTGCAAACAACCAATGAAGTAGATACAATCAAGAAATGAATATTTCTCATTATTAGTCTAATTATAGTTGTACCTTGATTAGCTTTACCAAAGAAGATTTTTTGCTTCAAAGTTAATATAAATCAGGCGCTGAATACGGGCCATTATCTCCAGAATTAAAGCTGTAGATAATTAATAAATTGTGCAATTTAATACCAGTAATAAGATAAGGCTTATCCTCACGTTTATAACCACATAAAATGAAACTATGTTATCCACAAATCCTCATATCACAACAAACATATTCCTAAAATAAGCTAATTTTGAATTAACAAACAAAACGCCTACTTCATATCAGTTGCTTTCTTTTTTGATTTAATAAATTTCGCATGTAAAAGAAATAATGCATTTTCAATAAATAAGCTTAGATTTTATTTCGCAGGTTTCGACTAACCTACAGACTGATTCTACGTGAAAAGGAATTACATTTCAATATTGCTGTATATAACCCGAGTAAAGACTTGACATTCAGTTTTAATATGTTATTGCACACCTACTTTAAAGTTCCTGATGTCAGACGTTGCCAGATTACTGGCCTACAAGGCTGTGCTTTTTTGGACAAAACTAGAGATGGAGCAATATACCAAGAGGTGAATCCCAAATTTATGTGTTCATAAATTATAATTATACAAGTTTTTGTACAGGCTAGAGACGTGGTGACTATTGGTGAATGGACTGACAGAATCTACCAAAACACGCCTCAAGAGCACATCATAACCAACGTTGTGTCAGGTCGTAAGATGAGAATTCAAAAGTACAACTTTCCTGACACGGTTATTTGGAATCCTTGGATAGACCAAGCTAAAGATATGGGTGATTTCGGGGACGACGAGTATCCAAATATGGTTTGCGTAGAGGCCGGGCATGTGTCGAGTCCCGTCATTTTACTGCCGGGCACAGCTTTTGAAGCTAGCCAAATTCTGCAGGTTATGTGAATTCAACTGAGACCATATTGTTTTCATTTTTGGTACTCGATTGGTTCCTTGTATTACTACTAGTAACACATGTGTGTTGATAAACGTTGATGGAATCAGGTATTTAATAAGATTTGGTCGTACGTATTTCACTTCATTTTTATATTCGAAAATAATGGACAACTGCCACTGTTTTAATTAATCATTAATTAGTAAAAGTACCTGTTTATTCAATAACATTTTTTTTATATTTGCTTTTAAAACCTCATTCGTTTTTTTAATAGTCACTTTACTTTGTATGGTTAGGTGTTTTGAAAATTAGGAAATAAAAACTGATAAGTAATTTATTGCTCAATAAAATTTGATTAGGTAAATAAATAAATATATATACTAGATTTAAATATTCGTAGATTTAGATAACTCAAATAGTCTTCAAAATTTTAAGACTTAAGTATTTTTAATAAAAATGATGGATGAAATATCTGATCTCATCAAAATTATAAAAAAAATACCTACAACCTTTTCGCTAATTTGAATTATTTATTGTTTTATTTTTTAAGTTTATAAAACTGGTAAAAATTCCAGTGGAAGTGATAGATAGATTTAGCTATATCAACACAAATTGCAACTAAATACGTAATAATACAGGATAATTCAATACTGTACTTGATAGTCTGGCATAGTGTAAATCGGAATAAAAATGTTTATCTTACATATTATGTAAAGTCTTATTGAATGGATTTATTTTTCTTTTTGAATTACGTGTTTCTAAATTTTTCAATATATTAGTTTTCTTTCAATAGTTAAGTGATGAAAATTAATTTAGTAGATAGCATACAAAAAACAAGACTTGTAATAATTTTCTTTCTGATTTTGTTGATTACTGTTGTAATCGAATGAGGTCCATCGTCTACTTTTTTACAAAGGCAATTTATTTTTGTATTTAGAAATAAATACATTTTTATTTTGATATATGTAAGACTATAATCGAAGAAGCAATAGTTTAGTACCTAAATTATAATGAAATGTCTTGAGATACTTACATTCCCAAGACATATAGCCTTATGTCGTATACGACTGGTAGAGTTATTTGAATATTGTAATTGACTTCTTTTGTGCAATAGTTATCTTTTTACAGCTAACTTAATATTAGGTGCTGCTTTTAACGTTAAATAAATTATTATCTAGAAATTGGGGTTTTATTTCCTGGAGAATCTTGAAAAATTCCCATTTCAAAAACCACAGAAATATATATTCATAATGCACTCCCCAAATGCTTTATATTGATGTATTGAACTTCGAACCGTTAATTTGGAGCAGGTGAGTATTTTTACATTTACCCGTGTGACAAACTGTGAAACGCCCACAGGAATAATTATTGGTAACAATTGGAGCAATTTTGCACAATAAAATCTTGCCATGCCTGATAATCAACCAATAAATGAAGCGTCTAAATACAAAACAGCACAATTACAAAACTGTATTAAATAAAATTTTAAAAAAATGTATACATATTGAACTATAAACTTCGCGTTTTGATTAAAATGTTTGTACACTAAATGGGATGATTCAAAAACTACAAATATTTTTGTATATAAAAAATATTTATTCATTCAATAATTTTCTTTATTTTTTGAATATTTTATTTGATAACGCTAAATGTGTGGCTTTAGAATTGATTACGTCAATGCAAATTTACCAATTTTAATTAAACCGCAATTGTTCTAAAAAATCTACATTTTCTAAAAAAAACTTCAAATTAAAATTATTATTAACTATATATTTTTAGTATCTTGACTTATTTTAACGACGCCAGTTGCAGTGCGTAACTAATTATTTTGCAGCGCTTCGAGCTAAATTGCTAAACGAAATAGGTATGTTAGAACGAGTATGAAATTAATAAACCGAGTAAGTAACTACTCGTGAATATTTTAACTTTTAACGCCGATTACAGTTTGAATCTAATCATTAACGTGATCTTAGCTTCTGCTTTTCATTGTGCAGGTAAATACTTAAGTGCTGATAAAATGTTGTGCCCCGGCTGTTTGTTATCTTTGCAGTTGTTCCTCGTGAGGAAAACTGCGTTTCTGTTTGCATTACTCCTTCTACTTTGTGTACCTATGGTACTCCCCTGTAACGTTTTTGAGCGGTTAATATTCCCGATCTCATCGGGTTAGCGAAATTTGTAGCTACTCGACCTTTCCACCAGCGACATCACGCACGCAATTTATATTGATAGGTGAGTGATTGCTATTTGTTAAATTGTTTTATTCGCTTTTCGAATGCGATTTCTTGTATTAAAATGTTGGTATTTTCCATCCTCTTGTTAATTTTGAATATTTGTGAAGTGGAGAATTTCGAAATGGACAGAACAGGGATATTAATTATGTATTACTTCACTCGTTCAATTATATAGGAAATGCGATATTTGCAAAGCAACTGATGAAGGGCTGTTTTGTACAGCTATGCAATTTCCAATTAAATCCATAAACCAGGAAATATGATATTTTCAGACTCACCGAAATATGCTTTATGAAAAAGGATCAAAACACATTTCCTGATAAATTCAGAAGTGTAGTATAAATAGTTTTAATATCGAACACAATTACTGTTTATCTGTTGTATAAACACTGACGAGAAGCGAAATATAACAAAGAGTAAGTAATTAAAAAAATATGTCATAAGCATATATTACCTACTATTTTATATTAATGACCACTAACAAAATTAATAAGCATGTAATACCAATACTTAAATTACTTGTTCGGAATCAGAACGCATTTTGACTTAAAACGGGCTTACTTTCATTGAAAGTTAGCAATTTCTCATGCCGTGAGAAAACGATTTTTTACGGTGAAACAACTGATATAAGCATTCAGCCGGTTATCTTTAATTGACAGTAAATTAGAAAAGTGTTTAAAGATTATGTACAATTGAAATTTTATCAACTTCAAATACATTACACCAATTAAATTATTTCAAGTAGGTTCAAGTAGTATTTCTAGACATTTGATTGTTGCTTTTTGATTCAAAAAAGGAAATTCTATAGATAAATTAAAGATTACTTTTTGCACCAATAACAAAATATTTTATAGATCAATATGCATAATTTGATAAGAATGCACATTATTCAACTTAATCTGCATCGCGGTTTTTTATAATCGTTTTACAACGATATAAGAAACAAATCAAAATAATTGGACTACAAAGACAATGCTCATAAATTTGAACAAAACTCGATTACTTTTCCCATTTTTTTTGCATCTTTGACCTCAAAATAGAGTCGCTTCAGTTTGAAGTTAACACATAAATTATATAACATTGAAATCCGAATTAGAAAGTAAAGAATCTTGCATCACAAATCAGCCGGTTTGCGGCAGCTATGGCAAAAACCGTAATTTTAAATCATATACAAAACTTTAATTGCAGTTAACCTTGCTGAAATTTCATAACAAAAACTTACCTTCACTCGCTTACATTCACTGTTTGATGTGAATAGGTTAATTTGATTGTTGTGAGCTTTATTTTGACCGTTTGCCCTGGAAGAGTTGATTGGAAGAAGTGCATGGTTTTGTATTTGTTTTCAAGTGAAGTGTTTTTTTGGATTAATGTGCTCAATCGGATATTCCTTAAATGTTGGTATTTTATTCTTGTGCATTATTTATAATAAATTAAAATATTTGAATGATTTAATTAAACGTAATTATATAAAAGACGCTCCGGTGAAAAACAGGTGTTTGTTTTCGTTATTGTTTGTTATTTCAAGGTTTATTGTTTTTCTCTTTGAGGTAATTGATCTTAGAACTTTATACTTGTTCATTAATCATTAATTAAAAGTGAAACATTTTTAGTATGTAGTGACATTTGAACTTTCCCTGAATCATTTTTATTTCTAATACCTATTTCAATTTTATAATTAAATAATCAAGCTACATGTAGGTAGGTGCTATTTTCTCTTGTTTTTGTGGAATATCATTATATAACTTCTCAATTATCTGTTAGCCTGCCATGCAAACGAACAAGATAATGTGTTTTTACCAATGAAATACCAAACCTGTCACGAAAGAAGAAAATCTCGCACGTTTCTTCGTGAGTAGATAAAAAATTTAAAAATGCCATCGGCGCTATTTTAACTATAGGATGCATAACTCGAAAATGCTAATCATTTCTACAATATAAATTCAACTCATTTTACAGGGTAACATTGTTGTGAAACGCCGCTGGTAAATAACACTTTCAATTGGAATATTCATTCATTAAGAAAGACCAGATATATTATTGATTAGACGTGTGATTCTGTTTATTAGTTTGTCCCTCCCCACTCTCAATTTCTTTTTAAACGATGTCAATCCGGTCCTGGAAGCGCAGGCTTTTATTCTTTTAAATACCTTTAGGTGTTACAGTGATTAAAGTGATGGTATGAAGGATAATTTTTATTGAACTTAAATGTGGATATTCATTTAACAAAACTGAAAAAGCAGTCAGTGTTTGTCTAGGTAGGTGTTGAATTTTTGTTCCAATTTTGTTTGATGTATTATTTCGAAATATTTAATCGGCATGTTGAAGAAATATTAGAAAATATTAAAATTTGAGGTAATGTTGAAATATGTATTGTTTAAATATTTTTAATTGGCCTGCTTTTTTATAGTCCAGTTTTTGTAATTTATATTAGTTTATTCATACATAAAAAATTAATAAATAAATTTATAAAAGTTGCTACATGTAGGTAAAAATACTTTAATTATTTTTACATTGAACAAAAATTCAGATAAGTGAAAGAAATAATCTTATAGATTTGTTGGAAGATACGAAACGTGTGATTTGCATTTACAATACCTCATATATTTGCTCCAAAGACATTTTTTTAACCCCTAACCCTTATTTATTACTCTTATTGTGCAACTAGTAAGAAGAATAAAAAGTTTTAAGTGATTGACAGACTTGATGGACTTTTAAAAAGTTCAAGGAATTCATTAAAACCATTCCCAAAATAACTAAGAATGTTATTAGTTTCATGAAACTATGAATTAAACTAAGACTTTAAGGATGCCGGCCTATTAATTATCTATCTGATGACAAATTTGCAACGGTAGACATCTAAAGCTTCGACAATACCTCATATGTAATTAAGTGTGCTTCTTTTATTCGTGTATCTCCAAAAATTCCTAATTTGTACATATTAAAAGTATTTTAGTCATTGTTAGAAATAATCAGCTTTTAATTAATTTTGGACATATCTATATCCACTGGAATATTTTAATCTAATCGTAAAAGATTTTATTTAAACTACACTTGTATTACATTGTTAGGTTTATCAGATTTATCATTTATATCAGAAGATGAAAATTATATAATTAATTTCCAATATTTTAAAAATAATCTAACACCTACCAACAATAAATAATTAGTTGTATTATTATTAGAAACAGTATTTTTATCAATCATATTATCGGTATGAAATATTATTAAATTATTATTAAATAATTTGATAGATCGATATTATATAAACAGAAGATATTACAATAAAGGCAATTTTACAAAGGAAATTGCTATTTTAGCAAAATATTTGTTCAGTACACCTGTACTTACACAATATTGAGTATATTATATAATGCATACAAAGGTAATTGAAAAAACTTTTTACCCAGAACAGGTAAGAATTCAGTTATTAAAATAAAGGAGGGGTAGTTAATTTAAAATTAATTAATCACTCCCCTGTCCTCGATAGATTCATAATCTTAATTGAATTGATTATTCCACATTGTTTTTTGATTTCGAAAAGTCATTATTAAACATAAACTTTTATTGTATTATTGTTTTATTTATTGTTGCACTATACCTAATTACCTTAAACAAACTTACCTGAAAACAAAAAAAATATATTATAATAATGATTTAATGATTTTTCAATAGCGGGTACAGTATACCGCAAAGCATTTCTATAACGAAATATATCAATATATAACCTAAGTATAGGTATTTTTAACAATAAAATCATAAAATTTAAATAGTGATAAACCACGTTTATCGAATTATGCAGTCATAAATGTGCACTAGAATTGCATTTTTTTAGTAATATTTTTATTTTCAGACACCGTTGTTGCCATACTGAAAAATGCTGCGTTCTTGGAAAAATAAATTCGATTTTCGAAAGTTTGCCCCCGTTCACTCCGATCCAAACATTTTTATAGCCAGTCAGGTATATCAGAGTAGTTATTGGTCAATTGGCTTTTATTTAATAATAATTTGCTTTTTCAGTGGCAGAAAAATAAGACTGAACCTAATTTAATATACCTTATTTATCGCACTGCTGTAATGCTGTTCTTTTTTATTACATGGGTTATAACAATAGCACGGGAATCTGGCAAAGGAAAGTGGCCGATATTCCTCACAAACTGGGGCTACACAACAAATACAGTACAAGCAACTTTAGCATTTATCATGTTATTTTTCGCTTATATAGGATCAACATTTAATAAACCAAAAATGAAAGAAAACATATTATCCCTGTACTCATTTTATTGGGTAGCATATAATGTAGCAGCATCGACCGGCCTAGTTATTTCAGTCATATACTGGACAGTTATATTCGATGGTACAACACTTCTGGTACTCATTACATAATTTATTAATTTTTTATGTTACAGCAAATAAAATTGCGCTGGACGCTTTAAATTTTTTCGTTCATGGAAACAATTCTATACTTATTCTCATAGATGTGTGCATAATTGCGCATCCATTTATAATATGGCATGTTATTTATCCTGTGATGTTGGGAACGATTTATTCGATTTTTACTATCATTTATTACGCAGCAGGAGGCACTGGCAAGTGAGTTGAGATTAAATAGCTTCTTGATTACAAAGTTTCTTAAATGTATTAATGCGTGTTTTTTTTTGTTTTAGAGAAGGAAGGCCGTTCATATATAAAATTGTAAATTGGGACAAACCCGGAATGACTCTTGGTGTCTGCTTAGGAGTGCTTATATTTGTCATTATCATTCATTCGCTTATGGTCTTAATTACGATAGCGAGACAAAAATTAGAGAAGAAAATTAGAAGTAAGAAATTAGATATAACTATGGAAACTAAGAAGCAAGCTGCTTATGTAAACGAAGCCATGACAGTAGATGTAGTATAAATAATTATTCCATAGAATAGTATTGAATTGTGTGCCATAAGGAAAGGTTTCTTTTCGTAATTTTTATATAAAATTGTATGTATATATAATGTTGTTTAAAAATAAATATAGTTCCTTTAAGAGTATTTATTGTAGGTAAACTAATTGAGATTATTTTGTTAATTATGTTAACGTTTAGAGCGGTGGAAATTTATTAATTTGATGTACAAATAGATTTACCCATTGTTTAAATAATTAAAATGTAAAAAAATCCCCAATTTACTTAAAATTAAACTCTATTTAGGTATCTTCTAATAATTTTAATAGTTTTCTTAACATTAGATTAATGATATTAGAATATTTATGTATATTTATTCAAATATCACAAATTAATGACTACATAAAATAATTTACAATATTTATACTTACATTTCAAAATTTAATTAAATCAATCACGTCGTTTATATCACTGCTAATATGAGCAAATGCATCGCAATTAACAATGCCCCCGAATCCTACTTCGTATTTGCGTGAATCCAATCCAGATATTCTGTAACCCTCGTGTAAACTCCCGGATATCCAGGCTCCCCGCATTTATTCCCAAACGACACCACTCCAACTTGTATCCACCGCGTGTCCCAGTAAACCATAAGAGGCCCCCCGGAATCCCCCTTCAATTAACGCGGTTAATTAGAACTTAAATAAGTAATCATTAATTTTAAATTACCTGGCAAGCGTCGGTACCCCCCTGAGAATATCCGGCGCAAATGAAATTGGCCGTGATCGGCTGGAAATACGCGTCGTTGCAATCTTCGTTCCTCCAAATGGGCAGCACCGCCTGTCTCTGAACGGTACTCTCTTTACCCCCGTAATACGTAGTACCCCAACCCACCACGGTCGCTTTCTTCCCGGCGAATTTGTCGTTCCTCAGCTGCGGGGGCGGCAAACACAGGGGAATCACGTACTTCGATTTGCGAGCCGGCTTGTCCAGTTTCAAAATGGCTATGTCGTTGTAGAAACCTATCCTCGAGAATTGCTTGTGCGTCCTGATTTCCGTGACGTTGAAATTTACAGGACTCGACGGTTCGTCGTCTCGCCTTAAATCTACGTCTCCCAAACGGACGCTGAACTGACGCACTGCAAATCTGGAATAACGTGCACTTTGATAGTTGTAATCCAAAGCCATGGACTGGAGTGGTAGAAGAACAAGTTATACATTAAAACAGATAGCAGGATTTGCTTGGTTTGGATCAGAACTGAACTAAGGAGGACCTTGCTGGACTTCTATCAGACTTTAGTCTATAGGAACTTACGGTCTTTGTCTTGAATCTCGCGTGCAATGTGCTGCGGTGAGGACATGAGTGGCTGTTACTAACGAACCTCCGCACCAAAATTCGCTCCTTCTGGGACCGTGCAGAAATATGGCTGCCATCCAGGGCCACTTTCCAGACAAGGCTTCTTCTCCCCCTACTACTCTGAATTTAGCCGATTCCGGTTGGCCACAATCTGAAAATTTGTGAATAATAATAATTTTGCTTGCGTAAGGAACACATTTACCTTCTGGATTGACGAAATTATTGATAACTGGTATTGTGGTGTGGTTGATTTTGGACGTATTGATTGCCACAGGAGTCAACTGTTGCCGTTGGGGTTTTTCCGTGTTGTAATAAATAGCAGCGAAAGTGACTGGCGCTGGGTTGGTGGCATGAGTTGTGGTTGTTGTGGTCATTGCTGTTGTTGGTACAGAATTTGTGATGGCAATCGAACTCGGAGACGAGACTGGCGCTAAAACTGTCGTTTTCGGACAACAAACGCCGGGTTCAAAAAGACTCTTAAAGCACAATGACTGCCTCAGGTTTCCTAAATTGAGCAACAATTGAGGACAACTGCTCAAGTCGTCGCAGAATCTGTAAAAAAAGGTCGTGAACTCTAATTTTATTTTACACGTCAACTTTCATTTGCAGTTGGATTAATTATTAACTGAACAAGTTGATTATACTATTAACTAATCGTAACTTTCTCTCGATATTTGCATCATGGACGATATTAGCGTTTTCCAATGATACAACGAGGTTATTAGACAAATAGCTTACCCCTCTGTGTCTTCAGGTGTCGTACAAGCTCTAGGGTCATTAGATTCGTTGTTGTCTTTCCTATCGGCTTTATCAATTTTATTGTTGATACTTTCTTCTTTATTTTTTATAATACTTTCCGCATTTTCCACATCCTGATTAATCACTACTGGCAATGCTTCCCTAACAAATGGAGCTATTGTATCAGTTACATTCCTCCCTAGCACGTTCTTGCTAAGAGTATATAAAGCACTTGGTACTTCTGGTGAGAAATTATTGGACATTTCACCACCAGTTCGAGTCATATTCACCAAATATCTACCCACGGTATTCAGAGCTCCAAGAGTTTCTGTGATTTTATATATGGTTTCTGGTTTGAAATGCCTGCTGGAATCTAAATCGACGTTTCCTTGATACCTGTCGATATTGCGATATTGGTTTACATTACTCGAATGAATGTGAAAAGGTGGAATCTGCTCATATGGCGCATTTGGATATCTGTTGTAGTACCTCCGTTGGGGGCGTACTTCCATTTGAGGCGCACGTATCCATCTCGTAGGGTTGTTTTGTACGGCAAAATTGGGCTGATAGTAGGTGTTAGGTTGTTGGGAAGTCAATGAAAACAGAAAGCAAAATATCGACATTCTACCTAAAATAATAAAAAACAAATATTATGAATAATAAATTTCGTAAGCCACAAGAGCCTTTGGCTCGTTTAAATGAAAGCCGCGCATGATTCATTATGTTGGTCAACAGCCGTTTAGATGGGAAACTCCAAAATATTATATCATGGAGCACACGAAGCGGATGTGAAGTATTAAGTACACGCTTCTCGCAAGTCGAACTTGGGTGAAAGTGAAACGAATCATTTGTGCTACCTTGACACTTAATACCACTCTCGATCGGATTTTAGACACAGAAAACGCCGGCTTACGCAACGGAGCCATCGATACCGACGGTACCGTCTACGAGGACGTTTCTTCGTTGATATTTTTACAAGGCAAACGTTTGTTGAACTCTCGCATTGGAAAAATCGTAGACGATCAACTCGAGAATTTTTCAGCACGAGCTTATTTAATGGAACGTTTATTGCTGGAGTGAACGATTATTCTTGGAGGAAATATAATAGTGTCGTTAAAAATCGAGGCGAGTTTATTCCCTTCTTTTCAATTTTCCTGAGGATTTTCTTGTTTTAATAAATTTCCAGTATACTTTTATTTTCCATTACTACTGTATCATACTACAATTCATTATTATTCCTTTCCCAGAATATTACTCATTATCTCAGATTTTTGTAATGTCACTATTTTTTACACTTTGCAATAATTTAATAACGTTAGTTAAATGTCCTTATCTATCTTTAAGGATCTGTCTCATTGAATTACAATAAACAAAAGAGTGAAAAGTTTGAACGTTTCCACGGTTTTCATTTTAATTTGAATTCATTGTTAAATCGAAAGGTATGATTTACATTTTACAATAAACTTTCATTTGTCCGTTCAAGATTTAATTATTCGACAAATCTTTAATGAGATGGCGAAATATTCGAATGAATCGCCATTCGAATCCACGCAAACATTCATTTTTCATTCATAGAAATATTAGTTTTTCAAGTTCACAATTTCTCCTGAAAGTAATCTGGTAAAACCTTAACAAGCTTTAAATGAAAGTACAATTTTGCACATATTTCGCGCTGAAATTGTACATTCAAATAACATCCAAATTATATTATCGCTTAAGAGTAATTAATTAAATTTATATATTTTGTGTACCTACCAAATGAGTTAATCCACAGACGCATTTCAAAGTATTTCGTTAATACACGAATGTCAGCGCAACATTCACACATACAAGCCACTTAACTGAAAGTTTTCGTTTGACCCAAATTTTGCCGTAGTAAAGACGAGTAAACACCAAAGAAAGTGACTACTTGAGTCAAATAAATCCCTTCTATCTTCATTTTCTCCCACTAGCCATCAGATGACATTTGTTATTTTACTTTCGTTTGAGGTATTTTTTTCGCAGAATGATTTGTTTACGACTTTATCCGCATATCAAATCGGCCAATTGTAGCAATTCGTGTCTTGAAAATAAGAGTGCATAAAAGAGACTCATACTCAATGGGTGTGAATGAAATGACTTAATTTTTAAAATTCAATTCGACTTTCTCCTTAAGAGCTCAATAGGGTATCAATGATTTCTGTCGTGCAAAAGAGCTATTCTGCCGTGCCATTATATATTCCCTAAAAATAATTTAGCGTTTCAATCCAATTCGTGAATTAGAATTTTTCGTATTACCAAATCGATTTGTTCCTTTGCGTTCTGTATAAATATCTCTGCATGAATAAATTGGAGCTATTGTGTGGGGCCCTTGATTTTAGTTGCTACAAGGGATTTTTTTCAACGCTCGCTTGAACTAATTTCGCGAATCAATAATGGATCAAAATCCAGCTGTCAATCCTTAGAATGTGGGCGGACAACCCGTGGAGGGTATGCATTAACATTCTTCTTGATTAGGTGTCTAAGGAAAAGGTCACATTTCTAATATACATTAACTGATGAATAACATATTTTATCGATTTCACATTGTCCGCTTATCAGCGGATTTTATAAAACTGCATGCTCGCGTGCGTTTTAAATCTTTTTAATTATGGAACATTATATGAAATTTTGAGATGAAAATTCGCTAGTGCTGTATCGAGTTTTGATAACATGATATACTATTGTGGAGTAATTGTTGTGTAATCGCCAGCGTTGCCTAGCGATAATCTTAAGTCGAAATAATTTCCCTTTGAAACGATAATGCGGATTTTCTTTCGACTTATTAAATCTACCTTGACCTTTCCTGACCACATTTTACATAGGTAACATCTATTTCTCATGAAATTTTTATGCTTTTCGCGTATATTTGTTGGCAATCATTCTCGTAGGAATTTCGTTGGGTTTATTTTAATAGGTATCACAATCATAACTATTCTATTTTTGTACTGTAATATTTACAATTGAAAATTTCACTTCGTTATGTATTGGAATGAAAATTGTAAAAATTAACTCGCTATCTAAAAATCATATATTTAAGGACAAGAAAGTGAAAAGATTGATTTCAAATTTAAACAAAGCATAACAAATTACTATTTGTTCTAGTCTACATATAAATAAGTTTATTCAACTATTTCATTTTAGTGAATAGTTCTTTTATTTGATTTAACGGTTTAAACAAAAAAAAGCGTAAAATTTCGAACAAATTGCAAAATTTACTACACTTTAGCTAAAGAAAACTGTAGAAAAAAATAATTTCGCAAACACAGATCATTTATGATCTTTTAAAATTATTATAACAAACTTAAAGCTTGCATCAAGAACAAAGGGAATTATTAAAAGCCGGTGGCTCCTTCGCTTCTAACATACATAAATGGGCACAAAGAAAAAATATTTTCCATTTGCGAAGGATACCTCCGCCTAAAATTAGGATACGGGGGAGCTTATACGGCCTTACGTTTATTTATATATGATGTAGATCACAGAAAAGGGGTTGCAGGTTTATGACGTAACAGTTTGCGTGAGGTTCTTCATTTCAAGGCGCCACAGTGGCCACTAAAACTTATCACTTCAGGATCTCCCAAGAAAACCTACATACACCGTGAACTAAATTTAAATACACCTTGTTGTATTCAGGATTAGGTACCTGATGATTTATTTACCCGACCCAATTACGCTATGGTTACCCAAGGGGTGCATTTAAGGGGTATTTAATTTTATTTCAATAATGTTGCTGCTGATTCTGAGATATCATCAATAGCACTAACAAAAGATGCACAAAAATGTACTAATCTTTGATTTGTCATGTGATGGTAAAACGGGAAACTTTTTGGAAATCAGGCAGCTACTAGATGGATGAAAAACCCGATTAAAAAAACGCTGCTGGATTATAATCGGGTATAATATTCTTTGGTTTAATTTGTTTAAGTTTGAGCCACAGTATAATCGCTCTAGCACGTGCATGACTGAGCGAAGAAAGTGCGCAAGTGTGTGTATGGGTTAATAATGTTGCAGCTACAACGCATTTCAGCGTCGGCTGTGATTCCAAGACTTGTGGAAAAGCTTTGAGCAGTTGAGTGCAAACATGAATGCTTTGTATGTGACAGTGTCCGTAATACCGATCATACTGGTGTTTGCCGGTTTAAACCACGCTCATGGACTAACGACATTTGGAAAAAACACCAACCAAGGGCAGAATCCGATACCGCAAACAAACGGTACGGGTGTCTATTTTTTCATAATTTTAGTTCGTAAACTTTTGCTAACTAAGTTTTATTTTAGTTTTTAATCTAAATGTTATTTTATTTTAAAGAGCTAAGCTTTTTAACAATTTTTTTGCACTAATTTGAGCTTGGATTCACTTAAGTTACTTGACTTTACTGGTGTATTGTAAAGCGCAAGTTTTCCTAAAAAATAATATTTCTAGTTTTCTTATAGATTAATAAAAGGCAGTAGTAAAATCAAGTCTGAAGCTTTTCTAATTTTAGCTGTACGCGTGACCATAAATGGCATATTAATTTTTTTTCTGTAGCGATATATTACTTTGAGATTTCGAAATAATAAATATTTATGAAGGAAATTTAAAACTTTGATAAACTGATGATAATTAATAACATGTTTGCCATTAATCCTATGTTATTTGTTATTTCAATAATGTAAATATTGTTAATTTCATTATCAGTTAATGGGTAAAATTTTTCGATTTAAAAAAAATCGAATTCAGCAAAGCAATTTCTAATGATTATTTAGGGGAGTGAAGTGATTATAATTGTTCAAAATAACGTAAACGTTATTTCAGTCGAAGTTGATCCAAAACCAATTAAAGTTAAATGTTTGTTTCTGGCAATTTAATTAGGATATGAGTGAGTGAATGTGTTCTTTATGAAGGAAATTAGTAATTAATTTTTTCAGAAAATTGCTTACAATGTACCAACAATCTGTAGGTAATTTTAGAATTAAAATACACTGTAAAAATCTTTACGGGTTCAAACAATTCCTTTTAGAAACAATTAAAAAATAAATATTCTTTCATATTACCACTATACTAAATAGTTTCAAAACATGTAAGTATGCGAAATATTCTCGTTATCCCTATTAACATGGCATGCTAAGAGACCTTTACATGGTTTCTGAAAATTTCCCAGATTTATTATACATATGTATGTAGGTAAATATTTCATGAACAACCCAGATTATAAGGTATATTAGGGAGAAGAAAACTGATAAATTCACATTGCCTCACTCTACTTAATTATTTATGCAGTGTTATACAAGTAAAAGAACGATAAAAGAAAAGCATGGACGTTCTTAGCAAAAAAAACTCATTTGAATTTTATCATCGTTGTTTAATTAATCGAATATTTCAGTAAAACCAATAAATTGCACAAGTCAAGCGAATTGCACATTAATAAAGGGAACAACATGCATAAAATCATTTTGCCTGTGCGGAGACAACAGCCATCCGGCAAATGGGAAATGCAACGCCAAATATAAAGGTAAGCATGTTTTACTCATTAATAATGATTGCAATAAACGATAATAATAATGGCAATGGCGTGAATATATATGTCATGATTACAACTAGTTTATTGGCGTGAAAATAAAGTTTACAGAATTCCTCGCCGAATAACGTGCTATGCCAAAACTAATTGTAAGACAATTTACTTGCTACAAATCCTGAATACGTCATCTTAGAATGTTGCGGTAAGGTAAGGTTAAAGGTTGCGCAGGAAATTACCTATAAATTTTGTGTAACGCGAAGAGAAAAAGGCGAGTAATTTTTTTACTCGCGATGAAAATCGAAAATATCCGGTAAAATCAGCATTATTACTACCGATGCTATGTGATACTCAAGATGACCTGTTGATCGAAAAAACATATAATTATACTCCTAATAATTAGTGGATTATATTTAAATGTTTTTTGGAGCAAATCTAGTTTCTACAAAACGTTTCCAACACGCCCATGGCTAGGAATACGCTTTATCAGATTTATTCAAATCCAAGAAAGTAGATATCACAAAAAGCGGATAATAAAAAGCACTGACCCTTTCACCTGTATTTAACACGATATAGTAGTGCTGTGAGGACTTATAATCAGGTAAAATGTTATCAAATTGGGACAAAAGGTCAAACGAACAAAACTTGAGGTTTGCGAATTTCTACCATTAAAGATTGCGACGAATATAATTATGGAAATTAACTACATAAAATAAGGACGAATATAATAATCAGGTTGCTCCATGCATCTTTAATTAGTTTTAGCGTAAATAAATTTAAGGGTTCTCCCTGTGCGCGCTTTGTTGTTGCTTCAAAAGTTCTTTGAAAATATGTATTTTTGAAATAATCAGTTTAATAATCCTTCTAATAATTTAGTGAGCTGTTAAATTGAAATATAAAAGACTTTTGCCCGTTGCCAACAAGTTGTCTAGAAATCTGTTAAAATATTTCATACTTAGCGGGCTTTATTTAACATTATTTCTAATGAGCGATCGATTTTCAGGACCGAACCATATATGTACAAACGACGAAGAGTGCGTAGAAAATGCCGTTTGTGCAGAATCCAACGACAAAAAATCCATTAATAATTTACTAACTAATGGTAACAACAATAACAATCCTCCAATTTTAATATGCCAGTGTCTAGATGGTTTATTTCCAATTGGAACTGTATGCAGTGGTGAGTATCTGTAATTTCTTAGAAATTTAAACTGAAATTACACATGATGGTATTGATCCAGTATAGATTATTTAAAGCTGATCAGATTCTTGTTCTATCTACTTTAGTACCATTTCTAACAGATGAACAATCGAAATAGGAAACCTGCGTTTTCATTTTAAATTTCACCGTTTCCTCTGCGGGAATTACAGGGTAATTTTATTTCTTCGTGCTGAGGAAATTAGCAGTTACCTGCCCGAGTAAATTATTGATTTATCCATACTTTGTTATAGGTGCCGCGGTGAATACAGCGCTGCCAGGTTTGATGATATTCGTTGCAGTACTGGCAAAAATTTACTGAACTGCGTGGAGATTTTGTGTAGAAATTTTGCTTGAGCACTGATAAAATACTGCACTATAGAGATCAATTAATATTTTGCTGCTTTTAATCAATTCATAGACAGAAATGTGTGTCAAAATTTATTTAGATTATCTACAGTAGTTTTAGAAATTGCGGATTATTTTAATTATTCTTTATAATTGTGAAATTTTATCTAGATGTGTTATTAAAATTTGATGCATTGAAAAGTACAAGTCGTAGTTAATTAAGTCAAGATTTTATATTTAATATATTCTAGTTTTTCAACACCAGACACTTCAATATTTACCACTCCATGTTACATGAAATACTTATTTAGAAAAGCACTTATCAAATAAAACAAGTTGCATGACATGAAGAAAACTTTATTGTAATTTTATGTCATAAACTGCATCATTTTTTGAATAAAATGTTTATTAAATAAAATATGTACGTTTTAATTTTAGTATAAATACAAAACATACTTACTTAATCATTTTACCCTTTTTTTTCATAGGTACATGAGCTTTGATTAAAATGTATATCGAATTAACTTTATTAAATTTTGTAGTTAATAAAAATGTATTTCAAAAAAAAAGACTACATAAAAGTAAAATTTACTAAAAATGTTAAAGTAGGTATGTTGACAATTGTTTAAAAATTTGCACTAAAACTTAAAATAAAAATACAACTAGCATTACAACATATCGACGATGGGCTTGTAATATCTCTTAAGTACCCTTTCTTCGATAATACATATATTAAAGCAAATCATATATCAGAAAATTCATTTTATGTATAGTTAATTTACTAATAAAAATTGAGCTTTTGAAAGGTTTATTAATGCACATTTGATTAAACATACAATAGAAAAGTTTTACTTGTTTTACAGGAATTTAGAAAATATTACAAACTCACCGTCGATATTATACTTGGTACACAGCCATAATTAATTTTGGAATGTATAATAATGTGAGAACTTAAAAGATAGGAAATTTCACTTATTACTAATAAAACTGTTCTAAAATACATTACGTGGTTCAATAAACCTGAGGGAGTTTTTCGTATAAATATTCAGTTAAATTTGATTACCAATAAAAACTATAAAAAGTAGTCGAATCGTCGACATAATTACGACAATAATCGTCAAGGTCGTTTATATAAAATGTGGACGTTTTAGTTCTGGGTGTTGGCAGATCACCGGGGACAATTAAATCAAATATGCAAAAAAGGTATAATTAAAAATTCGATAATTCATTCGAAAAATAAATAAAACATAAACAAAAAACAGAATATTAACAACTTACGTAAAATTGTATTTTATACAAGTTTAAAAAGATAAAATTTACTATGTGAGCGTCATTATTCAATAAAAATTATAATATTAGTACGCATTTCGAACCCCAATAACTAGAATCGATTTTCAGTTCCTCTCTAAAACAATAAAAATTCAAATGAAGGAATATACGATTGGAAACAACTCATACGATAATTAAATTGCAAATACAAATTGCCTAAATATTGACATATTTACAGAGATAAAGCTTACTCGTATGATACAACAGGAAAAAATAGGATCATTTATGTGTACAAATAGATTAGTGTGCGTCATTTCTGATATAATTTTTTTAAGTGAACTGCATATAAATATTCGTTGTATAATAAAATAATATCATGTTTGGTATAGGTGGCATAAAAGAAATCATTGTATTCTTTATTAACACATTGAAAGCTTTATCTTTTGTACGTTTTGCGTTAATTGATTTTTTTTCAGCATTTGTTTAGACTGTATTATTTTTTTTTGGTTTAAGTCAGTCATGACATCGCATAATGTCTTCTTACTGCTAAAAATATTTTCAATGACACTGAAGAACGACATTTAGAGTTTAAAAACAGCAAATGAATACTTGTAATACTGCATCTCGATTAATTTTAAACACCGATCGTTAAGGTCGCCACGATGGCGTTAAGAACAATCATATCCCATTGAGCAACAACGTTGGAGTTACATTGCAAATCATCCCTAGGATAGGAGGTAGATGGTGGAGACTCGTCGCCGATTTTGCAGTGTTCGCCTCTTGAAGCAAATTCTTTCTACAAAGCCAGCATTAAGATGTCATTTTATCTAGAAATTAATGCGTAAACTTACGGCACACATTTCTTTGCATGGAGGACATTTTATGGCACCCTTATGAAGCCATCCATTGCTAATGATTTTTATGGAAATTTCTTGATTGGCATGGTAACATTCATATGAATAATTTCCAACCTAGAAAGGAATTCATAAAAGGAATAAAAGGATTACACACAAAAGTAAATTGTAACCCACCAGAATGTGTAATCGGCCGTTTTCGCATCTGTAAGCGTAACAACCCGAACCCCAGTGCTGCCATTGCCTCATTTGCCTGCAAGACTTTTCCTCCCACATCTGATTGGTGTGCTCGAAACAACGAGATTTTTCACCGTATTTCTCCAAAGCAAAGTTTTTGTCTGGCACTGAAATTTTATATTTTTAAGAAATATTTACGATTGTTTTTATTTTATATAAGTCACGCTGAAACTTGTCAATTAGAAATAAAAGATGTGCACAATTAAATTGTAAATGTAGAGTCGACTCTCCTTCTTATTCAATTGGAAATAATCATTATTTTTTCACTTACTGGGATTATTTTCAACGTATTGGCAATGGGAACCGCGTACAACCACGTTTTTCGACCGCCACGTGAATTCTTGAATATAAGGACAATAATCCGCCAAGGACACAGATCCTCCATAATTGCCTTCCATACCGGGTTCTACGTAATCTATCGAATCAAAATTCTACAAAACAGTACTAATTAAACACAAGAAAAATCATATTAATAAAAAGGTACCTGATATAACAGGGGAAGGGGTTGTTTGTGATCAACTAAGTTACAAAGAGCTACTGAGGTACGATCATCGGTGCACTCGGTTTGCAGTGGATCCCTTTTAACTTTGTTGCAAAACGGATGAATAGAACTACCTCTGAAAACCGATTAAAATACAAATAATTACCCAATTAGTAAGAATATTTCACCTACCGAGCTGCCTTGTTTGTAATCCATTCCTTGCAACTCTTCAAAACGAAATCACAACCTAAATTTTTACCCCACGACATGTCATCTGCCATGGAGTAATTGGCAATGTACCACCCCGTGTCCTCCAATAAAGCCAACGTTATGCGCGATATTATAGGATTTTGGGTGTGCGTACCAGTCATCGCTTCGTTCTGAAAAAATTATATACCTTTTTTCAAAACGAGATCCAGCTGGATTCGTACGTCAATTACCTCAAAAACCCTTTTCTCCCAATGCGTTAACGCCGTGCCCTCCTCTCCTTGATCTTCCAATTCAGCCCCTTCTAACTCAGGACAATTAAAATACCTCCTGGCTTCTCTAGCAACGTTTTTCGTAACCACCATTTGAACCTCCCGCTGCAGGTAACCCGATTTAACCAGCCAATTGGGCCTGACGAAGGTTTTTATAACCTTGTCGCTCCATTGGTAAGTTTGCAAACTGAAATCGAACAATTAAAATGAACTTTTGAGTTAATTTTCCGATAATGAAGTTTCGCCTACGTTTCGTTCAAAGGCGGTTTGCCCGTCTCGGGGCTCCTCTCGGTTAAAGGATTCCCATCGGCGTCCCGATAGAAAGCGTACAAGCTCATCGAGAAGCCCAGGGCGTGGAGAATTTCGTGCTTGACCGTAGAAAGGTGTATTTCGAGCTCCTGCCGTTTCGTGCTGATGCTGTTGGGGCATAAATTCGCATGACCGGCTATGGGCCTGCAACAAACAACCGTGAGAATCGCTCCGGCGCTGGCGTTTCGCGGCTTTATCACCTATCCAAGGCGGACTCTTGCTGACAATGAGACGCGTACGCGACCGTTAGGGATTTGTTGCACCTCTCGGTTTGCATGGCGGATATGTAAAACACGAAATCGAAGTCGGGGATGCCTTTTCCTTGCTTGAAGTTCTTCGCGATGCGGCAATTCTGGCCGGTGGAGTTGCAAATTCGACAGGCGTCGAGATGGTCTTCGGGTACCTCCACTTCGCCACACATGGTTTTTTCCTTGCAGGAGTCGATGCAGTGAGTCCAGCCATCTTTCACGAATACCTGGGTGTCCGTACATTTTCTGTAAAACGAATGGGAAATTCATTTTCCCGTTCAAACATGTACGCTGCAAGAGAAATTTAAAGCGCCTTCGGGTGTTTTGTTATTACAGAAGAAACTACGCAGATTTGCGGATAAAGGAACAATAAAAAATTAATTATTAATATTGATGGTTTTGGATCTTTCAAGGATTAGTTAAAACAGAAGCATTAATTTTCTGTGTATGCGGACACGATATTAAACGAATTAAATATTTATTTACGAATATATGTATGTACGTAAATACATAATTATGTATATTAATTCCGCGGTTTATTTATTATCAAATAAAAATTTACTTGAAGGTTAAAATACCATAAGTATTGTTTATCTAATCATTGAAAACTACTCTTCCAGCCTTCCGATTGAATATCTTAAGAATTATAAAATTTTATACGTGAAGGCGAAATTACGTCGATTGTCTTAATAATTTTTGGAATTAGCATGCCTTGAAGATGCATTTCACACGACAAGGTTAAACCGTGACTATTCTTGAAAAATACTTGCTCTTTGCATTGACCAATCCTTAAAAATACACTTATTGTTAGAACGATTGTACCTTTCTATAAATAAGTGTTTCCATCATGTTGCAATTGAGTCTACACAAATTATTTGGATCAAACGCCATTTTAAATAATTGGCGAATAAGAACATCATGATATGCTTCTGTGAACACAATATCAGAAGTAATTCTTAAATTATCAGTCCGGGTTTTCCAGAATTTTATTCACGTATGTACTATGAATAATAATATTTACATTTGCAATAACTGCCATACACATAATTAATGTAGTTTGTATCAACATATAGATGTTGAATTCATTTAAAAATTCGAAGAGATAATTATATTAGGTAACAAGCAAATAGACTAACAGATTGCAAAGGCAGATTAAACAGGTTTTTATATAGTTTTTTCGATGTTAAAATATCGTAATGTTATTACTAAGTTCTTCAAAAGACTCATAAACTTACCTTGTTAATCGTATTACATTTTCCGTCCTTCTGACAAACAAAGCTTTTTCCCAGAAATTGACTGCTTCAGGTAAAATAGTATTCTGGAAAATACATATTTATCTAGGTTAAGAGTGTCTTACTTGTTCAACATAGAAAATAGCACTTTTCCAATCTGAGTAAGACATATTTCAATTAGATGTGCGATGATAGTAAAACACGAAAGAAACATTATACCTCTAAAAGAACATTTTTCTCAAATGAAAGCAAAAAAGATTGTTTGTTTGAAGCACAAAGTAGACAAAGGTATCCTTACTACTCTATTTTAAGAAAAATAGAATCAGAAACAAAACAATCATCGTATTGTTTCAAAAGAACCGGCAAAGAAATATCCTTAAAATTCCTAAAGGATAGAAAACAATTAAGTTTCGATTAGCAATTTCTACTTTTACTTCCATAATATCATTAATTGTCAGCTACACTGATAATTATAATGAATACTCACATTTATTAACTCGAATCTTTGTTGATCCAATCTGAAAGATAATATATAAGAAATTTCAATAGTGAAAGTGACAATTAAATACTAAATTGTTTACGTGCACACTGCCTATAATAGTACCTATTAATAACAATAATTATATAAGATATTAATTGTGAATAATTTAATATACACTTAGTCAAAAAACCTGCTGATTATTCTTGTACTTTTTAATTCAGCGTTATATAATATTTAAGAAGTCAATTACAATATGTAATATAATTGTTCTTTAAACATACACTTCATTGAATTTAATTAGAAATAGGGTAGGTACAATAAAGTTAATTAAGCGAATAGGAAATCTATTGTCTTCAACTAGAGACAAGAATATAATTAAGTGTTTTAACCGTAATAGGTACAAAATGTATATCTTTTTTATGAACTATAAATATAAAAGACATAAAATGTCATCCTTATTCGCGTAATTTAAAGTTAAAAAGGAAATTCATTACCTGTATACACTTTGATCGTAGTACAGCAATATTCTCAGCGATTGATCGGCGCTTCTTTTTTTCAGAACATGCTCAGGATCTACTTTTGTGTGCAAAACCTAATAGAAAATAAAGTAGTAATTGGTAATTAGATGCCGCCCACTCTCACAGCCAGACTACTTCATTCAGGAATAAATTGATGTTTATAAAATGCATCTAACAGGGCTAGATTTAATGTCAGCATACTTTATACATGCATCGTTGGGTAAAAATAAAAAGAAAAACAGTAATGAAAAATATAAAAATAATATAGTTCAATTTCCATCAACAAATTGGTTCAATATTACGTGGAAAGTACGGAAATTGTATTCTTGATGGAAATTTATTTGTTAAAGCATTTCAGAGTTTTAGAAAAATTATAACTTCGTGGAATATTCACATCGTTAGCAAAATGAATTGAATATTAATCTGCATAATTTCTGCAACCATAGCCAGTAAACAAAACCATATTAATCGGGTATACACAGACAAATTTCACAAACAACGTATACAGACTTTCATTCATAAACTTAATTAATAACCGAGCAAATGAAATTGCTTTAACTCCCGTGCGCCTTGTATTCAAATGTCCTTTCAGTTCCTTGCAGTACAGTAATTGTTACCATTATGAATGTTTCATATACGCGATTACAAGTCGTATAATTAAACTAATAAAGCTTTTTAATCTTTAAACTAGATAAATTTTGCTGCATATTTCTCAGAGTTTCTTAATAAATCGCACTCACACGTAATTTTAATAAATGCTTAATTAAGGTTTGCTCGATTATAATTCTATACAAGGAACTTGGTGCGAACATTTGTGGAACATAAAATCTCAAATACAATGTGTTGCGACCAAAATTAAGGTATTTATATGATAGATAAACCACGAAAATAATTCGGAAACATAGCTTAAGAGTTATAAATAAAAAAGTATTTTAAAATATCATAATTTTAGAAGCCTGTAACTTAGAAACGAGAACTCGTATGATAATTAACAATGTCCAACAGAATTTTGTTCTCATTTATACATTATTGACTCTTGTTGAAAAAATTAAGTTACTGGACATTTTGTATATCTACATATGCATGTTCTGTTGCAAGATTATTATTTAGTAGGGAAATTACGTTAGGAATCTACGTAATAGCCCTTCATATTTTGCATTAACGCAATATTATCTGAAATTCATCAAAGCGTAGTTTAAATTGCCAATTAGGTAAATGGTTTAATAGTCATTTGAATTCATTCAATATTTTTTATAGGTATATTAATCAAAGCTCTTTCGTAGCAACAAATTAAGTCCATAAATTCGAACATATGCAATAATTTTGTTTTTGAAATGGAATGTTTATATAATCGTTTTGTGGCATGATGAACTGGAAATTTTAATTTCGTTAAGTAAATACTTCATACAACATATTCCAGTATTTCCCAGATATTCCTGATTGCTAAAAATAGGCTATTGATTTATTCTACATATTAAATTTTCAATATGTGCTATTTAATTATTAATTACAATTTACATTTTAATGTACTAATTTACTTGTTTTTTTTTATTATAAATGGCGTTAATATTGTAATGTGTGCCTCTCATTGTATTGAAATATTGTGAAAAACCTTTTTATTATAGGGTTGAGAGAAAAAGATATTTACGCTTTGTTCTAAATAAATAAAATTTTAAAATTCAATCATGAAAATGGACAGGTTAATTTCATAATAATTTAAAAATGCTTATTTCATGTTATTGCTAATCCGACTGTCTCTGGAATGAATAAGTAGGTAGGTAAAATGTGTTGCAAGGAAAAATTTCTTATTGAGTAATAAAAAAATTAGGAATTGCCTATGGTAACTATGGTAAGTATACATAAATTGTGGTAACTTTTTCTAATTTCAATGTTTCTATTGTTTGTTATGAGAATTACTATTGGATAATACCATTTGTTTGGCCAAAACGTGAATGTGTAACAATTTTAATATAATTTTTGAAATAGGTAATAATAATGTTTTTTTTATTTAATCTTCAGAAAATATATTTATTAATTCATGTACTTAGAAAATTATAGTAGGCTTATGTATAGTAAATGCAATAAAATTAATTGGACATTATTGCGAAAAATAAATAAGTGTATTTGAACTTAAAATTTTGCTATTATGTCCTTACGTTTAATTGAAACAATTATCTTTGTCGCAACTAGGACAAATATATGGCTATTAAAAAAGTAACGGAACAAAACATTTAGGCTGAGCAAGTACGTGTTTGTAATCAAACCATTTACCATTTGTTAAAGTAATTACTTTCCACTTAAACGGAGCCCACACCAAACCAATTTAAAATCTACACAAAACTCCTAAGTGAAAACTCAAGAAAAAAGTATGCAAAAAATGCGAAAGTTTATACAAATAAAACAAAACTAACCTCTTGTTGTTTTGGATGCACATGATTGCAGTGCCTGGAGCTTGCAGAACAATTAATGAAAAATTCTAACAAAACGAAATAAAAAAAACTGCGCGTTTTCCATGTAACTGGTTTCACCATTCTTGCGAAAAGCCGAGGAAATCGTTGGAAATAAACATTCGCGTTTTTGAGGTTAGGAACGTCTGTTGATAAAATCACATTTGAACCACTCCTTCTAACTTATCAGAAACAACTGATTCCGCCGTGCTTCGTGCTTCAGCTTGTGCCTGCTATGCTAACTAAATAAGCCTACTACGCGAATAAAATACTCTACCGTATACGGCAAACAGCGTTTCTCTCGCGACTCACAGAAACTCAAATACCGGCGCGATCAAGCAGTTTTCTAATTACATTTTCTACAATTAATATTTTTTCAGAACAAGTTTTAACGAAAAATTCCAATAATTTCCCGATCAATCTGTCAGCACAAATGATTTATTCCACGGAAGAATTTGTATTTCTTGTGCTATGTTAAATTTTTAAATACCCCCCAATAAGTAGGTGCAAATACGGGATGATTGAAAACACATATTATTTTCAAAAAATATTCAGAATCTAAATGTCGAGAAAGAGAATTAAATTACCTATAATTTGTAGTAGGCGTATGTAATAAAAAAAATTAATTCAGTTACACCTGTTAGATTAATATCTGTAACTGTCAGTTTTGACATTTAAAAAGTCAAAATTAACAGTAATTAGTGTAATTAAATTCAAATTTTGACCTAAGAACCAATTGAACTAAAAATCTATAACGCATGAACGAACTAAATAGTTTTCTCTGGCCTTTAACAACAGCGCCATTTAACCAATATTTTATGGAATACTTCCTTTCCTTACCATACAGAACACAATTATCGTTCCAAACGACTTCCATAGATGTCGCCAGTAAATTACCATTTGAGGGTTCGGCTCGAGATTGACTTGAGGCATCTTTTTCTTCGTCGAGTCAACTCGATCCGGTATCTTTTCTCTTCGTCGAGTAGTCAACTCGATCCGTGTTTAGTGTTTCCTCAGGATCTATCTAGGCTTCAAGCCCATTTCAAACCCGCATGTAAACAGAGTATATGTTTATACCATTAAAAACTTATTTAATTTATAAACGAAATATTTATATCCCCAATTATCAGTTATTGTCATACTAGAGTTAGTCGGCCATCCTCTTCTTTGACAACAGTGCAAGTGAGAAAGAATGTGATTGACTTGAATGACTTGATGTTTCCTTATGAAATTACTGTTGTGTTGTTTTGTGATTATTATCCCATCCCAAAAAGATTGAGATGGAAAGTCTGCGGTTCCGCCCCCTATTTTTAGTTTTGTTTTAGTTTAGTTGTAAAATGACTTCATAGTTTTTAACGAATGCTAAATATTGTTAGCAGAGTGGTTAGAAATCCTTTTTTTGTGTGGTGCTTTAGTTGGTTTTGTAAAATAATCGTTTTATGATGCAAAATTAATGTGATTCAGTTGACAAGCAATTTATTAGTATTCCCAACGGTTGTCAACTTAATTGTTTACAATCTAGAAATTGAACTCTTTATGCCCTTTTTAAAAAGGTTAATTATTCAGTATAATATTGGTATGGTTACATATCTACAATGACGGTTGATTTTAATGATTATTTTTGGGTAAGTACTGTTTATTCAGCACCTTTGAATCTTATCTACTTACTTGTAATTGCCTAAGTTAATTACCAAATACTATTTATTTACTAGGGGGAGAAAAATAATGGATTTGATGTCTTATACCATAATATGAAATTTGGCTTAGTTGCTAGCAAAGAGTTTGCTGATTTTCTTAGAGAAAAGTAAGTAAATTTACACATACAAGTTTTTTGTAGACAGATTTTTAATATCTGTAGGAGACTCCTACTATTTCTAATCGTAAACATGAACTCACTTTATGAGCCAGACTAGAAATTGGTTAAATTTGTAATAGACAACAAGCTGGAGCTTGTTGAAAACCGATAACTCTTCTGTAACTATTGTAATAATACGTATGGTGCACATACTTACATAATTTTGACTATAATATGATCTAAATGTGCATTTCACTTTAATAATCAATCTATTAATAATCCGGAAGGGTATTTTTGTAGCCGATTAAATTGCTATAAAAACTTGCCTATTAAACTATAGTTTACATGAATTCTATTCGTCATTCGCCTAGTTCCAATTTTGTTGAGCATTAACATTAACTATTGAACAGTAATGTACATTGTACAGCAGAAATGAACATGTAAAGAATGTCCATATGCTTTAGAATTATATCGTACAATATGTGTTACAAAATGTTACAAAAATTCAGAATACACGATACTATAATTTTTTTGATACATGAAATACCAAAAGTGTTTTATATAAAAAGAGTAATATAACATCCAAACACAAGTATATAAAATTAAAACTAATGGTGCATTTTTAACATAGGAATTTAAAATAAATCTAGCTCGATGAAATCACTATGTATGTATAGAGGCCCGAGATTCTTTACAAATGCTTTAAAATTCAAATGTAAACAATGTAGGAAATGAATACACTGTGTACAGAAAAACAAATCAGTTACTCAGCTTTATACACATTTTTTAATTTGGAAAAATATATTTCGAGTGCTTTAAAATTTTTATTGTAAGCTAATATTCATTGTAGATCAAATGTAGAAGAAAACAACTCGAAGCTATTGAGTAAATTAGCGAAACAAGCAAGTACTTGTTGTGTACAAGGTACATTTGCACCATTATGGCAAGTATTGAGGACATCGGCAGAGAAATTGTCTCTTCTTCACATGCAAATGGTCCAAAAAGTAACAGATCTAGTTAAGGAAGTAAGCAAGTACTCTGATGAACTGCATAAAAAGCACAAGTTGGTAAGTCATTCATGGAAATACTTTATTACTAAACAATACTTATGAATTGATAATATTTGCACACAAATAATTGAATGTTATCTAATTACTATATCAGATATATGTACAATTAATAATTTCGATGACTGAAATAAAAATTACTATTCACATTTTGTAAAAAAATAGCTTGGTTGTATTTGAGATATTTTAGTAAAATTATAGTAGTTCTATCACAAATTACATTATTTGTTGTTTGATAATTATTATCACAGTTGACAAAATGATCTGTATAGTTGTCAAAACCGTTTATTGTATGTATTTTCTTTATATATATTTCTTTTAATTTGATTTAAACCAATTTTGATTTTAATGTTTTAAAGAATTCTTGTTACTGAAAACACAATGCTGATTATACCCGCATGTTTTTCCTAAAATGAATTCAGGCAATGTTGTTTTTATTTTTATTGATGAAGCACAGACATATTTCCGTTTGATAAGGTTTTGTTTTCAAATTGATATGTGTGGTTTTATTTTTCCTTAATATAAATTTGGTGGTATTCATTACGCAATCATGATTAAACGTTTTATTATATAATTAGAATTAGAAATTATGTTTCATTAAATGATCACTGCATAGTAAATAATTTTATGTTAACGTTTAAAACGTATGATAATAACATGGCTATTAATTATAAATTGGCTTGATTATTAATATCTTGGCAATTAAATATTATTTCATCATTCTTTCATTGTCCCGTAATTAAATAAAATTGAACTCGATAAAGAAGTTCATTGTGTCGTTATTGGATTTGACTCAATTGGACTTTCTTCACTCTGAAATTCCACGTCTTTTAAATTATATTTAGTAATTAATTGGCCTTTCATAGGTAAAAGAGGAGGAATCCGGGACACTGGAGGCAGTTCAAGCCATGCAGGCGGTGACAATAAATGTTCAAAAATCTCGTGACATCTACACCCAACGCAGTTTGGAATTAGAGAAGTTACGCAAAGAAAGCAATTCTCCCAAAGAGATAGAAAAAGCGGAATTGAAACTGAAAAAGGCACAAGAAGATTACAAAAGTTTCGTAGATAAATACAGTAGCGTTAAGGAAGATTTTGAGAAAAAGATGTCCGTAACATGTAAAAATTTCCAAGAATTGGAAGTGAATCATTTGATGCATATGAAGGAATTTCTCAATAAATACTCCGATGTTATAGAATGGACACATCAAGAAATGGGAACTGTACATTTAGAGTTTAGGCAACAATGTATAGATTTAACAGTAGATCAATTACTTGAACAATTTGTAAGGAGCAAATCGACAGGACTCGAGAGACCAGGTACTCTTCTTTTAATATAACTATTCATCTTAAAATAGCCAATTTCGTTGAAAAAATAATTCATGATTGGGTTATAGGCGTGTTGAATTTGGATGACCCACTTACATCCCCCACACTGACGGAGGCAGAACCAAAGCCAACAAAGAAAGAAGGTAATGGTCAAAATGAACAATCCGTGCCAACACATGCCAAAACATCTCGTCGAACAACCTCTCTCTTAAACCTCTTCATGTCTAACTCCCAGGGTACGTTTACGGCCTCCCGATGGTTAATAACACTTTTAACGGGGGCTTGGGCTATTTTTTAGGGTCACGTGAAAGTCGAGCAGGTCCTTGTAGCGCGCCTTCGAGCCCGACGAGTCCGGAAGGCGAGCAGCAGTTAACGAGACACTCCAATAGAGGATCCAAGTGTAAATTTTTCTCTCCTTTTAGATCTTACCAGGACCGAACGGACATGTAAAATTTCTTTCAATCGTATTTTCACGCGTGATCTTGTTGTCTCCTAAAATAGCTGTATTGACGATTTTGAGGAATTTTATGTCCCCATCCTGTCTTCAAAGCTGCATGAGTGGCCAGAACTGTATATTAATTTTTGGTGGAGGTTTTTCTTTTATTTTTTCTTTTTCAGCAATACGTGTCTTTATGTTGATATAGAAGGCTTTTATTATTTATTTAATTTTCTCATTGTAACCTGGGTACCTAATAAAGGATCATATTTCTTCAAATTTCCATAGAATCATTGGAACAAAATGCCATTCATTATCCTTTGTTGGTTATTTGAGGCTTTTTATTTATCTTTTATAGCAGCATGGCTCACTTCTATTCATTTATGGCGTTGTGTTGGCAACTCAATATTTTCTACAATATTATAAAAAGTAACGCTCTAGTATAATTAGCTGAAGCCGATAAACATTTATTTTATTGTCGCACATTTTCGTATTAGAGTAACTGCTTTAAATGGTATATATAGGCACACTTTCATTCACCTATCGTTAACAATATTCACATGAATTTATTTGACTCCTCTATAATAAGTGAAATATTAATACAAAATGTGTTCTTAGGGTTTTTAAGAAGTAGAAGAGATAAAACTAAACAGAAGAAAACAAAGAAAAAAAGCAAAGATAATGTTGATAATCAAAGCAATAAGGAAGAAAAATCAGATCTGTAAGTTTTTCATGCGCTTACAAGAAATAGTTTTTACAGTTAGGCCACTCTAATTATGTTCGTAAGTTTAATGTAATTTTCTCTAATCGATGTTATTATTATTGCAGTGAGGAAAAAGATGATTCTCAAAGAAGCCAAAGGACCACAGACACAGGGGATCCTTCGACTCAAGAAGTCGACGAAGATGGCTTCGTAATAAGACAGGAAGTTTCTCATAACTGGAACAGCGAAAAGGGTAGTTTTTATTCATCATCCGATTCTGACTCAGGTATTCAACTATCCGGGCTATGTTATAGTTTGCGTTACCATTTTTTGTATTCTAGATGAAGATAGAGAGCGCAAAATTCACGTGGAAATCAAACCTTTGAACAACGGATCAGCTCCGATGTCCGCTTCAGTTGATGAATTAAGAGCAACCGTCGGAAATTTATATTTATCTCCTACAGGAGGTTTCGCAAGACGTGGATCGAACATGGATTCCGGAATCGAAAAGATGAAGAGATCGCAATCTGTCTCTCAGCAATTGCCAAGTAGTGATCTGTTGGGCCTAAATTTCCTTCAAAGTCCTACTGCCTCGAATGCTTCCACGCCTACTAGTTCTCATCCGTACGCTCCTCTGCAGAGCCCTTCACAGCTAGCGTTGAATTCCCCTACGCTCTCCTCGTCTTCTAGATACGCAGGTAAGATGCATTTGAAAACCTCTACTAGATTGCGCTATGCAGTATGGTTGTAACAGGTGTGGATGATAATCCTTATGTTTCAGAATTAGGAGACATCTTTTCCGAAGACGGGGAACTGCAACAACCTCCGTCTAAACAGCATTCTCAGCGTCAAACGCCGACTCCAACGTCCGGCTACATGTCAATTCCGCGGCCGCCTTCACGCCGCTCCGATCCTTCTAGGAATCTCATGAATCAAAGTACAATATCTCGTGCCGATAGTATAAATAGCTTAGAATTTCGTACTGCTTCGGTCCCCATCGGCGTTTCCAGAGGTCCTAGTCCTCTGACCATAGGCATGGCGGATACTATTCCTCTCGCAGTGGCTTTTCACGAGATTGTTCATTCGTATTTCAGAGGCGCCGACGAGTCACGGTGAGATATTATGTTCGATTCGGTGCATTACATTAATTTTGTATTTGTAGGTGCCAGGTTAAGATGTCTGGGGAAATGATGCTGTCATTTCCAGCTGGGATAGTAACCATACTTGCGAATAATCCTAACCCGGCTAAATTGGTTTTTCGGGTTAAGAATACATTCAGGCTAACTAGCATATTGCCCAATAACCAATTGATCAATTTGTAAGTGTTTGGTTTTGAGAATGAATTGTTGCTTAATGTTTGTCGATTTCAGGGAGAATGGACAGTCAGCCGCAGATTATATAACTATCGAATTTAATATGTTCGCTTTGAGTTCGTTGTTAAAGAAGCAATCTGAACAAAATCCAAGCGCCTCTTATTTTAATGTAGATATATTAAAATATCAGGTATGTTTATAGCTCCAACAATGGCGAAACAAAAAAACTGCATAGTTATTAAAATATGGACTTTTGATGCCCTTTTTTGATATGTTTTGCATACCATCTTCGAGTGGTTATTAAATTGTAAAATTATTTTAGATCAAACCAAAAGCAGGGGCAAATTCTTGCCCTTTTCAACTAGTCGCTTATTGGAAGTGCTCGAGTGCTCATACAGATTTAAAAATTGATTACAAGTATAACTCTCACGCCATGAGTTCGCCGACTCCGTTACTAAATGTAACTGTTGCTGTTCCTGTACCTGGAATAGTGAAAAATATGCAAACTAAACCTACAGCACAATGGCAAGTTATACTGATTAAAACATAATACATGATTCTTAATTATATTGTGATTCTAGGCCGACAGAGAACAACAGAATCGTATGGAAGTTTACTGAGTTGTCTCAGCATTCAGAAAATCATGGGGTAGGATCCGTAGCGGCTCGGTATGATCTTGAAAGTGGTCCCGGCACACCGCAAACCGTACTAACGCAGTTCAATTGCGAGGGCACAACGTTGTCAGGTATTGACTTCCAGCTTGCAGGTCCCGGTTATCGGTTATCACTAGTCAAAAGAAGATTCGTATCCGGTAAATATATCTGCGATGGGGATCAAAAATTTAGTTCTGGTACAGGTACTCCATCTACGGTCTCCACGGTTTCTTCTGTCGGAGACCAAAATTGCTAGCATTCCTACATATCCTGTGCAATACCCGTATTCTATAATTTTACGTTAGTTTCACTATTTTTATTTATGACCATTTCCATGTTAAATATAGCATATTATATAGTTTATGAATGATGCTATTTTATATTCAAATAAAGGTTAAAGCAATATATTCTTTGAGACATCCATAATTAAATGTCCTATATTTAGTTTTGTGCAGTATTGATTTTTTTTTAAATTGTGGTATAGCTTTCTTTGTTTACTTAATCGTTTTCTATTCGTTCAGGATGAAACAAAGGTGTGTAGGTAGATAAATCAAACCATCTTATAACAGAAAACTTTTATGTATTCTTTACTTTCGACTTAATAAAATAACACAAGTGCGTTCGATGTTACACTAAATTAATCAATACTTTTTGCAAGCAAATGCATCTACACAAAATAGATGGATATTAAACAGTTTTTGTTGTTTTTTTTCTGAAATTGTTTGACGGAAACATGAATGTGTTGGTTTAAAATATTTCACTTTTGATTTGTAAAAATGGGACGTTTGGTGATTTTGGCTAAGGAATAGAAAAACAAAAAATTCCTGCGATCAGTTTTGACGGATTCGGTTTTGACTGTTGGACGCAAGGAATAAATATTAAGCATTTGTAGACCAGTATATTTAGAAAAGAAAATGGCAATTTGCTTAAGTTCAATAAATATAAAAACTAGCTAAATTAATATTTAAGTATATTTTTCATAAAACTTTAGCTCGTTAAAAATTGGTATAGAAATTTTACCAATTACCCTAGTAGATTTGTTTAAATTTAATTAATGCGTAATGCCTTATTACAGACGGAGATACAGAATTGCAAATGCTGATATAGATGTATATTATATATGTAATACTATGTATTCAAAATTTTCATTTGAACCTACTAGGACTATATGGTAGAAACACGTTTATTAAAGTTAATTTGATTAATATATTCATACACATATCCCTAAATATACTGAACTACGTTGTTACAAAGGTAAAGCTGAGCTTAATAGCTAAACAAGGACTGCAAAGAGCATATCAAATACCATGATACATTTTCATATTAAAATTGGTCTTGATATAAAGATGTAACACGGCTCGGCTCACAAAAAAACTTTGTTGAACAGTAATTATCGAAAGTTCTACCCTGTTGAGAGTCTCACGGGCTTGTGATTCATATTATCTTCATTATGATCTACTGTTCACTCCTCCCAGTGATGTTGAAATGATTTTTAGATCCTGACAAATATGGCTCTTCTAAATTATTCTACCTCGAACACGAAGGATTTAAACTGAAAGAAATAACTTACAATAATAATAAAATTAAACTAGACTAGACTAGTTTTCATGATTATTTTTGATATTTAGTCGTTTGATTTTTATTGCATTCTCTGAATCGTTGCAACTGTGAAAAATCTACTACCTTCAGATAAAGAGTAAAGAGATTTGATGGCATTTTTGGAATTTTTGAGGTAAGTTGAACCATTTTTTTTTATTTAATGAAACAAAATGCTTTCTTAGACTTGGGGATGATTGACTTAATTTGGTAACTTCTCTTTACTTGTACATATGTCTTGTGTTTGGACTTGCCTGTGCAACGATGGCCTTGCCTCTGCCCGAGTTCATACTCCTGCTGAAAAATCAATATCTAAAGCAAGTAACCAAATCAATAACGAACAGTAAGCAGAACTCAGGTGGTTTAAGATAGGCCTCCCGTGTCCTTAGGTTGTTGCAGAAGTGTCGGCGGGGCTGACTGGGCCACCGGAGGCGGCACATCTGGTGGTGTCCAGACCTTAACTTCACTGTGTGGTCTACTTCCGATGTCTCCTAAATAACAATGTGTTTGGATGAAATTAAATAGACAAATGAGTAATATATGGAAATTGGTGAAAAGTTGGTGAAAGTTGGGAAATTTACCTTCTCGAACATTTTGAGTAACAGTAAATGTTTTTCCGGTATCCAAAGGCACTGTCCAATTAACTGGATCAGGGGAACGCATAATTATCTGTTCGGGAGACTTTACCCTAGTTGGTTCTGGAGGCGATTTAATTACGGGCTCATAATTAAGGCTGTCGTATTCATCTTGCATTGGAGCTTCTTTATTCTCCGCGGAACCCTTCGCAGCTTCGGCTGTTGAGGCAACAATAGTGCATTTTAATTATTAGTGATTTTATTAAATTAGACAGCATAGTAGAGACCTAGCTACATTTTACAAGCTGAAAATGTAAATGATTATCAGATATTTCATTGTCGATATCTGATTAGAAGTGTTTAATAGATACTACAGGTTACACCCACTAATAAACCGTGCGGCCAAAATTTATTATTTTTTTATTATTTGATACATTGTTGGTCATAATTTTTGGTTGCATGATTTAATTGAATATTTTTAGAATAATTGCTTATTGTAAGTTCGAAAAATATTCAAAAATTTTAATAAATAATGATTAATGATATCTAAATATAGCAGTGTTAAAATAAAATAAAAAGTAATACCTTCCGCATGAAATACAAACTAACAAAAAACATTTAACATTTATTTCGAACATTCTCAAGTGAATATTTTAGTTACATAAGTCTTGCGTGTGCCAAGGATCGTGCCAAACACGATGACTTACCTGAATCATCTCCTTTTCTATCACTACTCGATACTTTTTGATTTTGCTTAGATGTATCTAGAGTTTTTTGGTTTTGCAACGTTTTGGCCAATCTATCATCTTCAATTTTTGTTACTACCGAACTGGGTTTAGATCGGGATGAGACATTGGTGTTGAGGGATGCTAAAACACCGGAACATTTATTACAATAACGAAATTCACACTTATTTGTCACCCATTCAATTATAAGCTACTAAAAAAGCACTCCACATACAGCCCAAAAAATTTGAAAAATGTACACAGAAGCACCGGGGATATAAGAATAAATTTTTAATTAGATGGACAAAAATGCATATATCATTTTTCGGATCATTATCTCATTTCCTTTGTCGTATTTATAAATTTATTTCGCATTGAAAAAATTTAATTATGCAAAAAACCGCAAGGTGTATCAAAAGTGAAGTATACATAATTCCGCTTCCTTACTTGCTTATACTTTCTCTTTTTCTTGACAACTGATCGAATTGTAATCATACTATAATATAATAAAATATGTCAGCAAAAAATACACACATACAAGATTACTACTTTTCTCAAAGGCCTGAAAAGAGAATTTCTTACGAAAGGTGGAAAAGCAAACAAAATTTATCATTGGCTCGCAGCAAGCTCACGAGTCTTGGCACACACTGGTCGTATTGCTATTTCTTCTTTGAATATGAATTTGGACAGTTCTAAATAACATATCAAGCAATTAACATTCCACATGTACTAGAATAATTAGTTTTTTATCATGCATAATCGATTTTTTTATTACCGCCGGATCTAAAAATTTCTTCGATAAAAAAGGAGTAGAATTAAAAAAAAAACAGTGATCCAATTTCATTGTGATGTCAATTTAAACAGTAAGAAAATTTGCTTTGAATAAACGCTTGGAAACAACTTGACAACACATAGAAACATTTGCAATGATTGAAGCGGCTCTAAGTTATGATCTGAGATGATAGTTTTGCGTAATTACATGAAAAACCACATGCTTAAGCTTACAGGGTCTTGGTCTTTTAGTCGAAGGCGTTTCGGCTGAAGGTTTTCTCTCGGTCTTCGCTGTTGTCGATCTAGACTGGCGTTTGGGCGATTTCTTTTCAGTGCTACTGTCTGTTGTCGGTCCAACGGACTGCGACCGAACTAAAAAATTTACAATACACAAGGTATAGTTCCTGAAAATATTAATTTCGCGTTATTTGTTTTAGGTATCGTTTGCTGCTTGTGTTTTGATGGCTACCTCAAAAACTACAAATTTTGCGGTAACCATTTCACCAGAAATGACTTACATGTTGTAGGCCCACCTTGTTTAGTTTTTTGATTTGGTCTCTTAGTAGATTTCAGCGGAGAACTCTTCTTCGGGCTGTTTTTTTGAGAGCTTCTCGAGTCGTCGTCCTTTCTTGGTATTGTAGGTTCTAACTTTTCCCTAGTAGGTGATAAGATAAGACCGTCTAATTCTAAATGAATAGTAAAGCATTACATTAGTCAGCCAAATTGAAATTCCTGTCGAAACAAACCTGAACCACCCGTTGTTCGTTCTAAGTGATGTCGTATAATGTCCCTTATCATTCGCGCAGAATTCTCGGCATTCCTATAAGCTTTTGTAGGCGAGCTCTTCCTGTTATTGTCATCTTCTTTTTCTTCTTTCGTGTAGTTCTTGTGAGTCATCGAAGCCAAGGACAGCGCTGCTAGAGAACTTCTTCTTGACACTTGATCCCACAGTTCTATTTGCTTATTATAAATATCGGTAAGGCGTTCTGGCGCGAGTTCACTTCCCCATCCGCGACTCTAAAAATTCGTATAAATAGTAATAAATCTAAATTGTTTATGCTACGTACTTTATATTCCCCGGCCTTTTTGCGCAACTCAACAACTTCCTTGTACCAATATTTATTGTTAAGCGTCTTTTGCTTCTGAACGCTGTCCATGTGGCCTGCATCCTTGCTAGAATGGTCGTAATGCGAGAACGGCCTAAATTCCTTCTTGTACTCGGTGTTTAAATCTTCTCTGCATCGAGTCCTTTCGTCCACCAAAGGCTCCATCTCGCTAGCTGCAATGAATTTGTTACATAAATATTTAATTAGAAAATTGATTGGAATTTTACCGTCTTTATTCTCGAGTATGACTCTGTTCTTATGTACCATGGCGTTGGCTTGAGATCTCCCTTTCAAAGCTCCCATGGAATGGCTCTTCCTCGGAGTAGAACCGGCTGCTTCTCGTCTGGATTGGTGTCCCTGAGGCCAAGCAAATTGCAGTCTATATTCAGTACTTAATTTTGAAATAGCTTTTCTTAAAAGACTGCCGTCTTTTCCCTAAAACATACCAGATTTATTACCCGTATATTTTAAGGAATATAATACAACTTGAATGCAGCTTTATGATAAACGTTTAATCTAAATGGATGAATAACTACAGTATAGAAAATAATGATTACTTGCATTCAAATTGGTTTTGGTATGACCAAAATACATTCTACCAGTTAGAATACAATACTGAAACAAATATTTGTAATTTGGCCATCCAATAAAGACAAATAGTGTATGGTTTTGTGAAAAATGATGTGTGTTGGGAACGCGCCTTTTCCTCAATGCATTTTCAAAAGGTTGTCACGTTTCTTCATAATTTCTATATTATCCTTAAAACACTATTACTATAATTTTTACCACGATTACACTACAAACTTTTAAAATATTCACTGTACGCAGCTATAATTCTATTGATTCAATAATAATAGTGTTCTACTATTATTATTTGCTCTGCCCAAACAAACTTACTACTACGTCTTTTTTGTAGAAATACTCTCCATCGAGAAACAGCTGAAAATGAACTCTATGAAGTTACAATACAGTACAGGCGACTATTTCTGAACGGTACCAACTTCGTCTGCCAACAAACCAAAATTAAATACGCAATTAAAAACCTAATTGGGAATCCTATGCGCCATTCCACCATCCTCCCCGGGCTTAAATAAATCAAATTTCCAATTTAGAATTGTTGCCCGATTTCTAACACTAGTCATATCTACCGAAGTCTTTTCGATGAAAAGAAAGGGACGCAGGTTCGCATAAACTTGGTCTAATTAACTCCTATGATTACGACAACACGAAACACGAGGAATTTTACCTGCAGCCTCCATCAACATTGTTTCTTGATTATTTCTTCTATAGACGCTTCGCTTTTTAATTTTCTTTATAGTGTTGGTTCCATTTTTTGAATCCATCTTATATCGTTGGTTTGTTATCGTTGTGATCCCACTATATCCTTAATTTGCTTCTTCCACATCTTCAACACATTGTTTTTTAACGAATGTGATTCTTTATTGCCATTTGCCATCAGTTTTTGGTCCGTTTTAGCTTAATAAAGTCGTAGACCTTATTATAACACCTGCATAATATTAATTTTATGTGGATGTCCTGCTTGATTTTTCACATTTCGAATTTGTTAATGATGCGATACAGATATTTGAAGATTCGAAAGCTTCTTCTGTACTACACGAGTTTGTGAAACAAAAATAGTCGCCTGTATGAGGATGTATCCTTGTTTTTAGTGGTAAGTTTACCGTAATCGAGTTTTCCTTATCGGGATCGGATTCTCTGCGGCGTTCCCGGTTCCTATTGCCACCGGAGGCGGTGGCTTCGTCTTGAACGCCATTTCGCAGAGGCCCTTCCGACTTGCTACGCCTCGAGGGTCTCCACTCGCCCCCGTTCCGTTCTTCCGACTGGAATTAAAAAAACAAAAACGCCCTAATTTTATTGCACCATTTTCGACCCGCATGCAATCTACATTCACTTAGGTATCATTTTTATCCGTACCGTAGGATCTTTTGTAAATTGTATCTACCTACAAAATATTACAAATATTTGCTTATGAAACTAGAGTATGTACAAAGACGATGATTCGAAACGATTCTAAATGCTGTTTAGAAAGTATTTTGGTATCATTTGAAACTTTAAATTCGCTACAAATAACAAATGCAGCCAACAATCCACACATATGCAGGGTGAATATTTTAACTCTCATTGTCAGTATATAATGAGCATTAGAACACATTTTCCGAACTACCCTATAATTTTTGCCAAAGTAACAATATTCACCCTGTATATTCAATTATATTTATTTGGCTATAATGCGAATACCTAAAGCTTAAACCTATATTAATTCAAATTTTAAAATTATCTTACAATTTTATTATAGTTAAAGGTATAAAATATATACAAAAATATTACTCATCTAATAATAAACCAATAACTTGTTTCGTTTATATCATTCTATAATTATATTTATCCAAGATAAATCTTAATGACTTATGGTATATTTAACGGTAGAATGGACAGAACAATATTAATTTTTAGCTGCACTTGATTCCTTCATCACTATAAATCAATCATTATTTATTCTAATGGGAATCTACTTTTTGTATTCGACATTTAACTATAAGAATTTACCTATAACATAGGACAAATTAAATAACATGTCTCTGTAACATCTTCTATACTTATTATCGAATAGGTAATGTCTTACAGCCATTTCGCGCAAATAACTTGTAAGACTACAAGGACAGGTCGAAAGATAAAGTGATGGTGGTAAACACACGAAGGTTGTAAATATTTAATTAGCTTTGTATATATTAAGTCATTGTTTGTTTACGGCGTAATTCTAAGTTCGATTAATCGGAGATGTATTATACTGTGTCAGTTTAATACCTACTGAATTAATTAGTAAAATTGACCGATATTATAACGTTTTATCAATTTTTAAGCAAGCAATAAGCGAATTGCTTTACGTTGAATGTAGGGCAACTTTTATGCTAGCAAAATAGTGCTCAAAAAGGGAAGCGAGCACGTTCAAGAAAATGCTCAAAAAAGCGATAAAAAATAGCTATATCCAGTTTGAAATGCCAATTGGATTAGTATTTTTCTTGCACTGAAACATGTTAACCTATCGATTTCGTTTTTAGTAACACCTCTTTAATGATTTGAAGCTATTTTTATCCTACACAGTGTTCGTTGGGGATCAGCATAATGTTAGGGTTGCATTATTCCGTTCATCGACCCCTTACAGCGTGATTTTGGGCCAGTTTTATTCGCAGGTTCCCACTTATTTATTTAAAAATAAAATCACATTCCAAACAATTTGATCTTGTATTAAGCAGAGTCCACATTTAATAACATGTTGTATAACATCGCTATATCGCAATGTTATATAGCAAGTGTGGACGTTGTTACAAATTCATAAAGCAACAAAAACAACGTCCTCACTTGCTAAATAACACTGCTATATAGCAATGTTGATATAACATGTTATTAAATTTGGATCCTTCTTTATGAACACATTTTAAAATAACGTTAATTCTAAAGAATGTAATTTAAAATTAGTGACATGAATATACGTGACTTCCAGTTAACTACTATTTACAATGCTAGTATTCTCATTTGTCATATATAATGATAAAGTAATTATTTATTTATTTATAAGAAATACCAATTTTGTAGAATATGAGCCGTTGATCAATAAAAATTATTAAAGGAATATTAAGCATTTTCTAAAATTAGAGTGAGGTATCTAATTATTAATAGGTAAGTTTCATGATCTTGATAAATATTTGTGAGACACCTTGCCACATTTTAAAATTGGGTTAAGTTTGGTGGAAGGCATTCGAATAACAAAACTAAGTACTCATAATTTAACGAAATCAAGTACCTACATATTTTGAGTGTAGTTTTTAAAATAGCATGTTAATTATGTGGTTAATTAATTTTTATCGTTTTGCAGGAGAAAAACCTTATTACAGATGATTTAGTATCTTTATTAAATAAATAAATCATTTGCATATTACATGACTAATTTTATCGGTAGGAGTATACTAGCAATGCAAAACCCTATATTACTTATAGCAGCCGCGTTCCAAACAATTACTAATATTGCAGTGCGTGCATTAAAGAAATATTAACACTAAAATAAGTATATTACTTAAAGAACAACAACTACTTACTCTAGCTCTATCACCGATATTAAAATCATTAGTTCCACTTCCAATGAATTCATGATGCCGGTAGGCTAAGTCAGGATACTTTTTTCTTCTAGGCATCGCTGGTTCTCGTTTAGACTCTGCAAATAATTTTACAGGTAAGCATCGAGAAACCGTACAAAGTGCATATCGATCTATGTAATTACATCGAATTCGTATAAATTAATTTAAGTTACAACCGATGATTAATGGAACTGTTTTATACTACTCCTACTTAATCCGACCTATGCAGGGTTGGATTTATAATATTTAACACCCATATATGTGATGTATTACCTGAATCATTCGAGAAAAATTCATCATTGTCGTTATATCTTACGTAACTAACTTGTTTCTCGGTTTGCGGTGGTTTTCTGACGACCTCATGTCTGGGGCCCGTATACTCATGCCATCGATACGTGCTCCTATACTCGGAGTGAAGCTGCAATGAAAAATCAATCGTAAGACGTTTCAATCGAAGAATAATATCGATTTTCACAGCAACTTTGAAGCTACAATGAACAATCAAACGTATCAATCGAAGAATAATATCGATTTTCGCAGCAACTTTGATGCTACAATGAAAAATCAAACGTATCAATCGAAGAATAATATCGATTTTCGCAGCGACTTTGAAGCTACAATGAAAAATCAAACGTTTCAATCGAAGAATAATATCGATTTTCGCAGCAACTTTGAAGCTACAATGAAAAATCAAACGTTTCAATCGAAGAATAATATCGATTTTCGCAGCGACTTTGAAGCTGCAATGAAAAATCAAACGTAAGACGTTTCAATCGAAGAATAATATCGATTTTCGCAGCAACTTTGAAGCTACAATGAAAAATCAAACGTTTCAATCGAAGAATAATATCGATTTTCGCAGCGACTTTGAAGCTGCAATGAAAAATCAAACGTAAGACGTTTCAATCGAAGAATAATATCGATTTTCGCAGCGACTTAGCAGCTGCAATGAAAAATCAATCGTAAGACGTTTCAATCGAAGAATAATATCGATTTTCGCAGTAACTTTGAAGCTACAATGAAAAATCAAACGTTTCAATCGAAGAATAATATCGATTTTCGCAGCGACTTTGAAGCTGCAATGAAAAATCAAACGTAAGACGTTTCAATCGAAGAATAATATCGATTTTCGCAGTAACTTTGAAGCTACAATGAAAAATCAAACGTTTCAATCGAAGAATAATATCGATTTTCGCAGCAACTTTGAAGCTACAATGACAAATCAAACGTTTCAATCGAAGAATAATATCGATTTTCGCAGCGACTTAGCAGCTGCAATGAAAAATCAATCGTAAGACGTTTCAATCGAAGAATAATATCGATTTTCGCAGCGACTTTGAAGCTACAATGGAAAATCAAATGCAAGCCGTTTCAATCGATTTTCAGAATTTGAAACTCCCGAAATCTTGTAAGTACCAAACGGGTATTTATCGTTACTTACGAGAATTGTAGTGCTCATAAAACTCTAGGTTGAAGCATTGGATTTATTTGATAAATGGGGTGTTTAATGAAACTGCTAAGCCTTATGCTCGGGGAACTTGTAAATTATGACCCCAATAATGTCGTTGAAATCGCCATGATAATTCGTCCATTCGCCGGTAGGTATTTTTTTTACGCAGTACAAAAGCCGCATTTAAGATTTGATCAATGATAGTAATTCAAACAAATATATTTTATATTAAAAAAACGTTGTTAATATAGTTTATTTTATATTATTCCGAATATTTTCTAGATAGAGTCAAAGTGTTAAAAATTAATTAGGTTAATTACCGGTGACATTATTAATTATAAAACAAAGGAACATTAAACATAACCTCAATACCTACTATGTTTAAAATCAATTAAACACTTTTCCTAATTATTAACAATTTCCTCTCCCCAATTTTAATTAAAAATGGTCGATAAACTACGCGTAACTTCGGCGTACACATGAAAAATTAACAGTATAATACGCCGGTCCTGCATATTAATTAAACAGACCATATATTTACCATCCGCATCATCTCCTGCATAGCGATTTCCATTGAAATGAACAATGAACTTACGAAATTGAAATTTACCTTATCGACAGGCATCGAAGGGCAAGCACGACAGAGATTCCAGAAGGAGCCAATCATGAGTTCTAGCTTTGGACACTGAATTTGTTTTGAAAAGAGGCCAGGAAGCCATACACCTATATACTAGGTTGCGCGTTGGGCCCCAGTCTTTTAGGGGAAACGGCACGGGACCACTGTAGTTGGAATCAAGTCGAGTAGTCGTGTGACATACTGAGCCCCACCTTGGCAAAATTCAAGAGAGTAGATATGCTGGCGTTAGAGGACAGTCGTAGGAGGATCAATAGAAGGGCGCATGGTTTGTTCGCGAATACACAACTTGCGCAAGGGGTTTTCGGTTTTCCTACCCTAAGGATTACGCAACTTTGGCGCCGGTAGTTTCCTATTCAACTGAAATATCATCCGCTTATTCATAAGCCATGCATATATCTGCTAGTTGTGCAGGAACACACCTATTTCTAACGATTATAATCGTATTAATCAGGCAAGCTTTAACAGGTTTTTAGTGAAAAAATAGTGAATTTAGATGATTTTGTTGTGAAGTGGATAGATACAGACTGTTTTGACTCCAACGCTGGGTTTTAACGAAACAGATATTTGCATAAATTTAAATTGTATTAAATAAGAAGATTAAAGATAATTTAATCTGTTTCTCGGAGTTTGAATGCACATGTTCAGTAACAATTGCCTTTAACACCACCGCTTTATACACACAATTTACTATTATCTTTTAGTTCTTGTTTCTTTCTAATACAAATGAAAGTAATGCACCATAGGTATATCGGACTTTTAATGAATTAAAACTAAGATCGTTAGGCCTTATAGCAGATGAAGAAAAAATTTCCCGTAAACTTATGGCATTGTTTGAAATTGTAAAGTTCTCACAGCCGAAATTAAATAAGTTTCGAGTTCATTGCTCGATTATACGAAGGCAAATATCAATTTCGACAGTATTTCCTGTCTGCCGTGGTGCGAAGTTGCGAAGTGGAAATGGCATTCAAACATTGACCTTTGACCTAGGAGGAAAAGCGGCAGTAGAGCAAACGGGCTGAATTCATTGAGCACTTAACTAATTTTACTGTTTCAATTCAATTTAATTGTTATCGATGCAATTGCAATAGAATATTAAAATCTATTAATCGGTTTTTTATGTATTCTTTAACTGTATACTTTTTACAATTACTTTTCAATTTCTTTTACAGGCGAATGGGGCAAATTTATTTAAAAAAAGCAAAAAGTGCGTAAAAATACCCGCCCATGGTGTTGGTAAAAAATTCCATTAAAGCGAGAATTTTTTCCAGTTATTTTATGCACTGGAGTAGTTAATTTTCTTGAAAATCATTTGTTTCGCTCGCTACTTTCCGGCGGGGAATTTTTTCTGAAATATTTGTGGTTTATGGTTAAAAAAGCGATTCGAGCCGAGACTGGCAAACTGGCTGTTAAATTGAAATAATACTTTTTATTTTTTCTTTATTTATTTGTACTTTTACCTACTGTTTGGAATGCGGTGTAAAAAAATGAAAAAAAATAATGTACTATAACAATCCTGATTTCCAGGATAGTTAAGTAGACAATAGTCAGAAAATCACTATGAAAATTTAAATTAGTTATTTAAAAATTAGAGCATATTTCTGGGAAACTTTAAACGTTCTGGTATTTGCCTCACCATAATAATTTTAATTTGCTCATGGAATTTAATGTACCTATAATAAATTCTCAGGGGTATAATTATGTAAATGAAATAATAAGTAGATATGTACTTACTAATATTACAGATTCTTATAGGTATTATAAAAGTATTCTTGTTATGAAAATTATAGTTTTATTTTCATTTATTGTTTATAATACATAGGCAACACATCAAGCACAATTATTAATTATTTTACTGCAATTTTTTTATTCATACCTATACTTAAACATGCCCTATAATCTGAAAAAAAAAATTAAAAAGGAAAAAATGTATATTCTAAAGACCAAAACAATATGTATTATTTACAACAATTTATAAGTCTTGTCGTGAAGAATATCTATGTATTTTATTAGTATATTCAAATACATGCGTGCCGCTAATAATTTATATAATTTTTCGATTCTGCGGAAGCATTTTTATTGTTAAGCAGGTACCTCGAGGTTGTTTACTGTGGCCCTTCTTCCGCGATCGCCATGTCAGCCGCCAAGCGGAACCTCAACCGCCTCTGTTATGGATTCTTGCAGCCATCAGGCATCAGGCAAATAAGCGTTCATGTTCATTCATAAGCTAGTGGTAGCTACGAGAGTAAAGACCCACCGGTTTCATTCAACAATTGTCCGCTCACCGAAAAGCACGGGCACAGAAATGCACGAGTGATCCTAAGCCGCACAGGGCACTATCGTTTCGACACCTGCTGGGAAATTGGTGCATACCTTTCGATTCTAATTCTAAAACTTTTCGTTCGAGTCCGTGCCTTTCTGCCCACTCGAAAGTTTCATACATTCTTTGTAATTTTTTTTTTTCGTTTGTCGTGCTGAGAGTGGTAAAGTCGGTTCTATGTTGAATTATATTTGAAGTGCGCTGGTTTTACTTACTTTTTTCGAAATGAACTCGAACAGCATCGTTGCAGTTTTGGTGATTGTTGGTTTTTCACAATGTAAGTATATATTTACATTTTGTTTCATTCAAAACTTTGTCTTTAAGATAAACATTTTTCCTGGAATATGTGAGTATAAAGGTATTGAATGTAACCAAATAAGTAATATATTTAGAACAAATTTAGTAACAATACCAGGCATATGAATTATACCTACAATAAGCAAATCTTATAAATGCACTCAAAAATTGCAACTAAATCATTTTCTCAATATATCAGTTTCAATATATAATTTTCAACTAAGCATTTCGACTATTTTAATGGGAAAGTATTTTGCACAGGAAGTTTAGCTTTGTTATCTGTTAGCACAGGGTGAAACATGCAGATATGTAATGTATTGTCTTATTTAGTCTCACACGCTCGAATCTTCATTTAAATAGTAACTTTTAACATTGTTTTAACAATGGATTAAACTCCGAATATTAACTCTAAAATCTCAGTTGAGTTATTTTTAAAAAAATAATTGAAACACTAAAAAAATTAAATGATGTATTTGTCGGCAATATCCGCTAACAAATAAACCCGTTAACCGTTGTGAGAACGTGTTCCAACAAGTCCCGAAGTTGATTATTTATTTCAGTTGGCTTAACCAATACCCATTTATGTTTCCTTATGATTTAATCATCTTACCTATAAGTACTGAATAAAAAGTGATTATATAATCCTATGTACTTTAGAAGTTGCATCTATATTTAATTAATTTGTTGCATCTATTATGATATTGAAAATTCATTCAGACTTTGTGAAGGTACTAAAAAAATAAAGTAAATTTACGAACGACAAGCCCAGAGAAATGACTTTCAATGTAAATACATACATAGCTCTGAGCTAATTAAGTAATAGAATAAATAAAGGATTGCTGTTAAACATAATGTATTTAAATTGTAGATAAAGTTATACTGTTAATACTCGCAGAATGGTTGGAAAGGGCGCTAACGCGCCCTTTCTTGGGACACTGACCCGTTGCCAGGTCGTCAATTGTTGCAATTAAATCTTTTGGTGGTCTTGTCACTTAGTCAGGCAATTACTACCACTATTATACACTCTACCATACAACTATACACTACTGCTTCATTATCACAAATCACTAATTGTAAGCTCAAAAGTTTATTAGCCGTAATTGTTAATAAAACTTTGATAATAGCGTCCAAATCCAAAAATTTGTTCGCTTCAAATGAAATAAGGTTTATAAACGCACCCCAAAAAATAAATAATTGTAAGTCTTTCTTTATTAACACCCAAGAACAAAATAACAAAGTAAAGTAATACATCATCCGATTCCACCTTATCAACATAAAAACTAGTCCCTCCGTGAATCATACATTTTCGATACAATTCTTTCGTTTTAAATAAATATCCATCGCAGTGCCGTCCCCATTTCTAACATATGCTAATGCTAATAATCGCTCGGCCAAAATCCAAAATGCCAAAATATTAATGCACATTGCACACCCCACTCTCGACCGCTTCAAGTTAACGTTTCAAAGTAAAATGCCCTCTCACGGTTCAAGTTAAAAATATGCGGTTTGTTTTGTTAGTTTGAAAAAACTACGCTTAACAAATTTGTATTTTGTAATATTTTCGTAAACCTAATAGTTTTCGATATTTGAGCGTGATAATTTTAATTATGACTAATTAAAATTAAACCTTTTCTAATAACTCAAAAACTAATTGTCGAATAAAAATTTGTAAATTACTATTCGATGTAAAAAAATAATCCCTACAAATCACCTAGTTTGAAAAAATTTCGTAAATCTAACGGCTTAGGAGATATTTGATTTTGAATTTTCCGGAAAAACGATTTTTGTTACGGCTTGTTCGCGAGGTTCGGAAAATATACCGTTCGATAGAAAAATCATTTCTAAACAATTTCTGTATCTTGTAAAATTTTCGTAAACCTTCCGTTTCGAAGATAATAATGTATTTATTCATAAAGTAATTCCTTCTCGATCCGTCCCTGTACTCTACGGAGAGACCGGTTTCGGGAATCCCTTTGCTGCGCGAATTTGAACCATTAATCCGTCGCTCGAGTCTCATGTTCGCGACTTAGATTTACCCCTAAAACTTTTGAACTGTTCAAGATAAACATATGCAGTTTGTTTTGTTAGTTGGAAAAAACTACGCTTAACAAATTTGTATTCTTGTAAAATTATCGTAAACCTAATAGTTTTCGAGATTTGAGCGTGTAAATAATAAAGAATTTAATTATAATTAAATTATTTTTGCCATAACTCCGCGAAGGAAATTTTGATTTTCCCGCGGTTTGCGTGAGATAATCGATATTAATTTGACGAATATTTTAGGAGAGATTGAGAAAAATCGATCTCTTCGTTTCCGATAAAATCGCAAAAAACCCTAAAAATACTCTAAAAATCCGGAATTTTTCACCCGGAAGGAAACTTTTCCGGGTTTCGAAATGTCGATTTTCCGATAGATCTCGTCAAAATTCGTAAAGATGGCGTTTTTCCCGCGACGATTTTCCTTCGCGTACGGCCGTAAGAAAGAAACACGCCAATCAGCTCGGTTTTACCCAGCAATATCGCAGGTTTTTCGTCGTAACTCAACAACCGTTAAAGTTGGAACCACCCCGTAAACTTTTTATTATGTAAAAAAGCATCCTCTACAGTTTTCAAAGAATAATTTTTTTTTCGAAATCGCATCTTTTTTCGAGTTATTTCGATTTCGCCCTTTCTTGGGACACTTACCCGTTGCCAGGTCGTCAATTGTTGCAATTAAATCTTTTGGTGGTCTTGTCAGTTAGTCAGTCAATCACTACCACTATTATACACTCTACTATACAACCATACACTACTGCTTCATTATCACAAATCACTAATTGTAAGCTCAAAAGTTTATTAGCCGTAATTGTTAATAAAACTTTGATAATAGCGTCCAAATCCAAAAATTTGTTCGCTTGAAATCAAATAAGGTTTATAAGCGCACCCCGAAAAATAAATAATTGTAAGTCTTTCTTTATTAACACCCAATAACAAAATAACAAAGTAAAGTAATACATCATCCGATTCCACCTTATCAACCTAAAAACTAGTCCCTCCGTGAATCATACATTTTCGATACAATTCTTTCGGTTTAAATAAATATCCATCGCAGTGCCGTCCCCATTTCTAACATATGCTAATGCTAATAGTCGCTCGGCCAAAATCCAAAATGCCAAAATATTAATGCACATTGCACACCCCTCTCTCGACCGCTACAAGCTAACTTTTCAAAGTAAAATACCCTCGCACAGTTCAATTTAAAAATATGCGGTTTGTTTTGTTAGTTAGAAAAAACTACGCTTAACAAATTTGTATTTTTGTAATATTTTCGTAAACCTTCCGTTTCGGAGATATTAATGTATTTATTCATAAAGTAATTCCTTCTCGATCCGTCCCTGTTCTCTACGGAGAGAACGGTTTCGGGAATCCCTTTGCTGCGCGAATTTGAACCATAAATCAGTCGCTCGAGTCTCATGTTCACGACTTAGATTTACCCCTATAACTTTTGAACTGTTCAAGATAAACATATGCAATTTGTTTTGTTAGTTGGAAAAAACTACGCTTAACAAATTTGTATTCTTGTAAAATTATCGTACACCTAATAGTTTTCGAGATTTGAGCGTGTAAATAATAATGAATTTAATTATAATTAAATTATTTTTGCCATAACTCCACGAAAGAAAATTTGATTTTCCCGCGGTTTGCGTGAGATAATCGATATTAATTTGACGAATATTTTAGGAGAGATTGAGAAAAATCGATCTCTTCGTTTCCGATAAAATCGCAAAAAACCCTAAAAATCCGGAATTTTTCACCCGGAAGGAAACTTTTCCGGGTTTCGAAATGTCGATTTTCCGATAGATCTCGTCAAAATTCGTAAAGATGGCGTTTTTTCCCGCGACGATTTTCCTTCGCGTACGGCCGTAAGAAAAAAACGCGCCAATCAGCTCGGTTTTACCCAGTAATATCGCAGGTTTTTCGTCGTAACTCAACAACCGTTAAAGTTGGAACCACCCCGTAAAATTTTTATTATGTAAAAAAACATCCTCTACAATTTTCAAAGAATAAATTTTTTTTCGAAATCGCATCTTTTTTCGAGTTATTTCGACTTTTTGTCAATCGCGTTTATTTTAAAAAAATCGATATCGCGCTATAAATCGGAAACCGCTCAAAATCGAATCACCCCATCCACATATATTATACAAAATACTATTCTTTACAAATTTCGATTCTTGAGAAATTTTCAAAAAACGGCTAGTTTTTGAGTAATTGTAAAATATAAATTTTTCGTTCGCGAAGGAATGTTTGTTTTTTATCGTTATAACTCAAAAACGGTTCAAAATAGAATAACCCCTTATATGTCCTATTATAGAGAAAAGCGTTCTCTACAATTTTCGAAGAATAAATTTTTTTTCGAAATCGCATCTTTTTTCGAGATATTTCAATTTTTTTGCCGAAATTGCGAAAATGACAATTTGTTTTTCCTATAACTCCGGTAAATGGATTTTCCCCGATATGCGGTTTGCGTGAGGTGATTGGTAATATATTAAAGAATATTTTGGAAAATTTTAAAGAAAATCGTCGGAAGATTTTCGGAGAAAATCCCGAAAAACCTCAAAAATACCCCAAAAATCCGGTTTTTCACCCGGAAGGAAACTTTTCCGGGTTTCGAAATATCGATTTTCCGATAGATCTCGTCGAGTTACGTCGGATAGCGTTTTTTCCGCGACGATTTTCCTTCGCGTTTGGCCGTAAAAAAAAAAACACGCCAATGAGTCAGTGAATGAATGAATGAATGGATTCTTTCGGTTTCAGTTGTATAGTTAGTAGGATACTTCTTATTGTTTGTTAAATTACTGTTTCTTTATACTAGTGAATGTGGGTATTATTATGTTTGGAAACTTTCTCGCTACTTTAAATTCAGCATGAATTTATTGCACGTTTTTAAGTAAAATTTAAAAACCATGACGAGTTAAAGATGTAGATGAATAAATAACCAGTTTAAAAATAATTATATAGTAATAAGTTTTTTTGTTCGATAGAATTAAAATCAAATTTCAAAAATTGTACAAGAATATTATGTTGAAAAATATAAATAAACTGGCCAACATAATTTAATTTACTAATGAAGGTTACAACACATTTTAGGCGCCTTCCAAGTTTTCAACTTGTTTCATAACATAACCATTACGAAGTTTTATTCCTCTTATTCTTTATAAAGTTCGGTTAATTTATTATTTTTCGGATTTCTTTGGGTAGATGGAATTCACATTAAATAGATTACCGGGCACATTTTAATTTTATTAGTTCCCTTAATTAAAAGTTTCTTATTGTTCAGCGTGCTATCTTTATACAAAAAACCACTCCATTTCTAATTTTAACTACTTTCAGTGTTCGGCTGTCTAATTAAATTCAAGGGTAATCAATTTTATGATAATGTTTGTCTCTTTTAGTGTTCGCCGTCGAAGCTGCAGGTAAAATTTTTTTACCTCACTCTATACAGGTTGTGACTGCATTCGAGATATATTTTTTACGTTGAAAATGCTGTGCAGTCTCTAAAGAAGATTGCGCATTGACTTAAAAGGAAGTCAAGTTGATTCCTAATTAGAACATCCTAGAGGTTTATTTCGCAGGAAATTTCAAATCTATTATGCACCTATTAATACGAAAAGATTGATATCTACGTTGACGTTTGCACCTCGTTCGCAGACCGACAATTACGTAACGTGCTAACTAAAATTATTAAAAAATATAAAACATAAAACATCCATTAGAACTACAAACGGCGGACCGAACTTTCGAGTTTTCGGAACAAGAGGAAATTAGATTAAACAAGCCGTAAAATGGTACCGTGAGAATTTTCGGCATGTATATAGTGTCACTAGTGATTTTATTCGAGCCATATAAGTATGACGCGGTATAATTTATTAGATACATTAAAAATGACCAGTCGTTTATCAATTATTCACTTAATTTTAGTGATGTAGGCAAATGCTGGGATGCGGAAGAAAGCCCAAACAGTAGGCCAATGGAGAAATAAAATTATTAATGAATGGTCTGTACGCTATGATGTAAAAAAATACTAGAATAAAAAAGTGATAAATGTAATAGCACCTTCGTTTGTCCAGGTTTGACTGTAATAGACCGATTATTTGGATATTACTTAAGGATTCATTTGGATCATTAGTATTGAAAATGTGCACCTGACTGACTTTAAGTTACCTATCTACTAACCATTAAAATAAATCGCTTTTGAGGATTAGGTAGTCGTGCGGATTGGTATTCCTGGCAGGTAATCTCAAATGATTATAAAAATTTCAGTAGCGTGCTCCTTTTGCTGTGATGTGCATCCACTACTTTATATTATTCGTCAACCTAAATGAACTTTCAAAATAAATATAAATATAAATCATGCATAATAATGACATCATCCAATAACATTTTGTACGAAAAATTGTACACATTCTAGAAGACTTTATAGGATTTTAGTGCGACACTGCTGGGCTGAAAATTCGAAAAGGATTAGGCATTTTCAGCATGAGTAGTTTCGTGTAACTACGGTCACAAATATTTGTTAGTTTCCTGTTTTTGAATAGCATTCCGAACGTAGGATTTGTGGAATAGTCCCCGTACAATCGCCAGGTGGTTGATTCTCTTCATAATGGGCTTTTAAATTGCTCAGAACTTTCGGCAAACGTCACTTTCAAGGCACAAGTATGTGGCCATTCAACGATGTTTCTATAGGGGAGGAACTCATTGTAAAATTAAAAAAAAACTTATAGGAATAATGTGTACCTAATTTAGTTGTTCAATCCACAAGTATAAGTATTGGATAAAAAATAATCGAATATCTACAACAAAAATATAATGGAGAAGACCACGATGTGAGATAAGCGGATTTCGGCAAAAGATACGATTAGAAATGATTTATTAGAGCTCAAAACCGTTTTCAGTTACTCAAAATGTGTTATAATTAAAAAGATATAGCCCTTCGAAATTTAAAAATTTCGGGTTTTGAATCATACCTTATCAACCAATCATAAACCACTCACGTCTTATTGTATGGTAAATAGTATGAATTTTCGAACGCAGTAACAAAGAATACACAAACGAACAAAAATCAAACTGCCATTTGTCAGATTTTTTTGAAAAATGCACAAAACAAATTACACGAATTGCAGTTCGGCACAAAACACTTTACTGATAATATTGAAGTGGACAAGAATGTTGCCAAATAAATTTTTCAGGACCATTATTTGTGTTTTTAACACGAAAATCGGTTACAATTTATACAGATGAAGATGTTATTTCTATATTAATATATCGAATTATCCATTAGGTAATGGAAGAAATGGATAAATCAGAAAATGTTTATTTCAATAAATATACAAAAACGCACATTTTGCGGAGTAAAAAAGAGTAATAGGAAACGTGGCAAACTTGCTAATTGTGACTTCTCTTTGCAACTCTCGCTTTGATTGGAGCAGAGTGTATGACGATTGTGTGACGTTTTTCAAACTTTAAAAATTAATTGCGGCCTTATTTGGCCACAGAAAAAAATAAAAATTTCATAACGCGCCTTCTTAGAGTTTTGAAAAAAAATAAATAAATAAAAAAGTCGTGGTCTTCTCCATTATTTATAATTCATTATATGTGTTTCGGTTCGTATGTATGTCAAAAAAAGCGCAGCAATTAGAGAAACTACTTTGGAAATAAGATCAGTTTATCTATTTGGAATCACCGCAAATTAACCGATAATTGTATAGCAAATCTTCTTTAACATTATTACAGTTTTCGTAATAACCCTTTTTTCAGCAATATCGTACCGCCAATGGCACAATGTAATTATTCGAACCACTTTTTCAACCAGTGGTCGATCAATTTTCTACTCATCGAATATATTATTATTATTATATTACGAATTTCGCTCAAATTACGAGTTTCTGGCAGGATTTTTGTTCTTCTGTTATCTAGTTAGCTCGAACAAAACTATCACATTGTTCTTGTCTTATCTAAAATATTTTTCCGAAAATCATAAAAAAATTCCTAGAAGGCGAGATTAGGTAAATGCATCGACTTGTATTACGATACACGTACACACAAAGGAATGCGGTAACTCAGAGTCAACGAGTCGCAGGTAAATTCAGTAGTAAATAAGCGAAAATAATAATTTATTTGCCTCTTCCCAGAACACCTAGAGGACAAAAAAAGCAACTGTTCTCGTGAGATAACCCACTTATATACGAGTAAATAGAGCGCCACATTCAGACAAGCTAGATTTTTCCATTAAAAATATAAATTGAAGCGAACAATATTTCATTTCCAGGCAGCCAATCTGCTCCCATTAAAAAAGCTTACCTGAAAAATAAGACTGAAGGTAATTAAGTGTAACAGGTAGACATTTGTGCATCCCTTGGGTCCGTTTTAAATTGGCGTAGTAGACGAGCACGGCATTTAGCCGGATGCGACTCGCCTAAGGAATCTGCACAAGGACTGAAATTTTATAAAACAGGATCCGGGGCAAGTTTAACAGGTGTCTTTTATGCCTCTCGGCTCGGCTTTGCTTTTATAAAGGTTCATAAGAGCAAGTGCGAGATGAACAATCTCTGCACGCGATGTGTTGCTAGTCCTTCAAACTGTAGCGAAGAGTAAAAATGGTTAAAATGTCACGTTCAAATTTCATATTTCAATCAAATCATTCCTATTGTAGTTGATTACTTTTTTTAGGTAGGTTATTACTGAAATTGAAAAATTAACCTCATTTTGAACGTACAATTTGATAAACCGCAAGTTGGAATAACGTATTTAAAGAGATATCTACGATTAAGAGTTATAAAATTGTGTTATTTTATTCAATAAATAAATTCATCGACGATGGAAATCTGGCTGGAAATACCTAATGTGTTAATTGAAATGACCAAATTCAACCAAAACAGAAAATAATTTCACTTTATAATATAATCTAATGAATTCAATTGATTTCCGAAGAATGTTATCGAAAATGCAGATATTTTAATACAGTCCAGTTATTATATTAAATTTAATTATTACAGCTTCCTTAAGCCATTTAACATTTCATTAGTTATCGTATTTAGTATTGCATTATTCACGTTTTTAACAATTAATCATATTTACTCTATTGTCTAGGTGAAAAATAGGAGTCATGAATTAGAAAACCTGAAATTTGTTGTGGAAACATTTTAAACTATAACATTTAAATCGTGATTAAGAACACGTTTAAAAAAAGAAAGCGTACAAAACCCTTTTAAATGTTTTCAATTTTGCAAGCACAATACATACATTTTTGCTAATAGGAGGTAATAGATATAGAAATAAATTAATGGAATAAATGCGCCTTTTCGAAACAAACAAATTTCATAGAAAAACATGGAGGTGAAGCAGCATTAATCGGTTAACAACAATAGACAATCAGCTGTTAATAATTTTCAACCACAAATTATAAAGTGGAAACACTGAAATCTTGAAATTCTACATTAGTTTCACTTTATATGCTTGACTAACAGAGTGATTATCAAGGTATATCCGTTTGTTGCTTCGTACAATGAACAATTTCATTTCCATTTGTGGATTGTTTTAAAAATGTAGTTATATAAATTTTTTCTCTTTAATTTACAACAAATTAATAACACTACCGAATCGACCGGTAAAGAAAGGTTCGCCTTTATTATAACAAAATAACGCCCATAATTTTTATAATCAATAATTCCAATTGTTATGGGAGAATTTGTTCGCATTATTATACAATGAGGCGCACCCTGTATGATCCATTGTGAAGATTGCATTGTTTGAACTTTATAGAATCATTGTTTTGGTTCGGAGGTAATTTTTTGTTGATCAACGTTCAATGGAATCTTATTCCTCGATACCGCCGAATGAAAAATATAATGGAGACCGAAACCACAACTATCTGAATCTCTATTGAGTTCTCATGGTTCATTTTAACCGAAAAGATTATCTCGAACTGCACAGCGTGTCATGCACAAATGCCTTTTCTTAGTTTTATTTGTTCGATTTTTAATTTTGTTTTCGATTTTAATTGAATACCTACTACTTTATCTGTCATCTCGAACGATTTAGTATTGTATCTTGTAAATCTTGAAAGTTCAATATCCGTATTTCTAATTGGTTATTATGCTTTGAATAAATCTATTACACAATAAAAACTGTGATTTGTTGTTGGAAATAAAACAATATCTTGAGTTTAGTTAGGTTTTGTGAAGGTTATTTGGTTTAAAAAATTATTGTTTAGCCCCGTATGAAGCTGAAGTAACAGTTAAGAGAGCTCGGTGTGCCGTAATCATTCCGCTAGGGTCCACCGGGTAGCCCGGTCGGTGACTTTGCCGTGCGACGGACCATGACAGGCTCATCATAGCCTTTTTCAACGTTTTCTTAGATAAAAATGAGAATTCAATTGCACATATGCATTTTTCTAAAATGCTAACGGTCAATTGTTTGAACTACTGTTCGGTTTACATTCAACTGCAGCGCGAAATAAAAGCGAGAAACTGTGCAATTTTTCAGTTTACTTCACAATGCGAAATAATAAAACTGACATAGCAGCGTTATAACTTTCACTATTTTGTACGGTATATCGGCTTGCTATTAAACTGTTTATTTTTCTTTGCTATATGGATGGGTCTTCCTGAATAGTGCAATAAATTTTCGAGCAGAATTTCACATTTCACACATTTATTGCTCTACCTGTATCTTTACACCTCCATACTTTATCAAAACTACGCTTATTTATTTTCTTTTTGGCTAGTTCCTCTATTACTTAGCTATTTTATCATAGGCAGTATATTTACTTAACTCTGTATTATCTAGATTGTATTTAGAACACTAGAATCTTTTGTAGAAAGAAACTTATTTGCGATAACTATTTTTGTGCGTTCCATTTAGAAATCAGGACGTTCGATCAAATAAACACAAATAACTTCATTCTAGGGTCGAATACGGAAGCATCATGTTACTTCCCGCAAGAATTTCAAGGGGAATTCTTAATGCAAAGCCCAACTGTGACCGGGAATGGTGTACAATACAGCCCACTTAATATCACAGAAAATTCGATACCAGTCTGGGGAAACTGCCACCGCAGGATTGGAAATAATTTCATACTAATGTTTAAGTAAGTTCATCGATATATTTAAAGGAAACGCCTGTTTTTATAAACCATTGATTAGTTACAGCGAAACGTTATGCGTAAGGTGTTTGCATTTAAACCTCCGTTCGTCGAATATCTTACAAATATTCGCCGCTAGTGAAGAAACCATATCGAAATGTTTCACGTACGAAGAAGCGGCGGAAGCGAATTGTCCTTCGGAGCAGGCCATAATTGCCAAAGAAGCGACTGAAATACTGTTGTTTAGTAAGCAAATTAAATTTTCCCCAGCTATTCTGGTTATTTACTGGCTGTTGCAGAAACGAAAGACGGCTTCGGATCGTACACGACGAGGCAATACTGCCCCATAGACGGCGACTACCATTTGAGTTACCGGGGAACGGTGAAAAGGCGTTCGAACGAGTGCAAAGGATTCGATTCGATGGTGAATTCGTGCCCATCGGGGTCCACCTTGAATGTCATGCTAAGAAATTGTACATTCGAAGGTTACGGTAATCATTTCAATTCAATTGTTACCACTAATTTTAACGAGCATGTTTTGTTTAGATATGAAATTCGAGTGCCTTGGACATTGGAAAGGTGTCGATGATGAACGCTATGTAGTATTTACTGATAGCAGGCATTTGACCAATCTCAGGCCTAAATATAGATGCGCTGTAAGTAACTAGGTTTTTTTAAGTATCTATTATTTATTAAATCATCATCAATTCTTAGATATACAGGCAGGATTACGAGACTGGTAGAATAGAAATGGCTCTATCCAGAGACTCGACGTGTACCAATGGATTATATAACTTTACTTCTGGATTTGAAACCATGGTGTTGAGGCCGAAAATTGAACGGCCCTGGCCAGCGGAGGTGTCGTTCGAAACTTGTAGCTTTCCTCAATGGATGTACGGAGATTGGGAACACCTCAGAGTTAAATCCGACACTATGATTTACAAAGATCACCACTCGTTCAAAACGCACACCATCAAATGCGTGGGAGTGTTAGAAGATGGCGATAAATATTTAGTTTACAGCAGAACTCAATGCGATGAAGAATCTTACAATTGCCTACGATTGGCTACTAGAGGAAATAATATATTAGAGTTTCAACTGGGTACTAATACTAGCATCAACAAAGACGACGTTTTTACTATTTGTTCTGATGAGAATTTCCAATCCGACCAATGGATTACCCAAGGACGTAAGTACTTTCAGGTTTTCTTCAATAATCCGATTCAAATGCATGCGTTGCAGGACTCGAGATTGAACCAGGAGTGTCTACAGGAATGTGCCCCATAACTGGAGAATACACGGGTCGCATTCCTGATGCAACCGAACTCTGTGCCAAATTGTGGTCGGATTGCAGGGCACCAGAACTTATGTACTATCAAGTATCTCACTGCGAATCCGAAGAAATATTCGAAGAAAGAGAGTACCAATGTCTGGGACATTGGAGAGAGCGAAGTTTGCTCTACACTTACACTGAAAGGAAGGACGTAGCTCCGGGGACGTATGAATGCTTCGTAGGTTCGATTATAACGGAAAGTGAGATTTACATCAAAGAAGCAGGAGAACATTGCCAACGAAACGTGGATCCTTTGAGATATGGAATGATGCTCACCAAAAAACAGCCATTGTATTCCTGCATAGATAGGAGTACTACTCCTAAACAAGTACCAAAGACAACGACCAGAAGACCTACCACTAGACGCACTTTACCTACTTATATACCCAAAAAAACGAAACCAGTTCCAGATTTCGGTAAGTTTATTATAAAATTGCTGCAATATTTTTTAATAAGTTAATATTTGTTGCTTTTGTTTATTCGTATGCCGGCATTTAAATGGTTTTAGTGGGCACAATTTCCTCTTGTTATACCTCAAGCTCGTCAAATAAGTTAATCAACCGTGAAAAATGGGAGAAATTTAATTTTAAATTTAACGATTTTGCGGTTCCGAGTCCAATATTTTACTCGTTGAGTAAATTACCAAATTACATTATTCGGTCTTACAGAAAAAATGATTATTCTAAGATCGTCTGTATTATTTTCTTACGGTACTAGATTTTATATCAACACGATATTAAGCCGGCTGAAGAAATCAATTTAATTTATTTTCAAACTAAATCTATATTTTATTTTAAATTATGATTTAACAAAAAAAACTTTACCGTTACATTGATGTATCAATAGATGTTGTAAATTAGTTGCTATTCAGACAAGCAGAAGATTCGGGCCGTAAATTATTCTGTTAGTGCAAAATTAATAACAGACTTTACGGAACACCCCCGTATAAACTGTAAATCTGTGGTATGCGACTCTGCGCCATGTTTGATGATCCCGAAGATAAATGATCGTTTATATACATATCACATTCGTGTGGGTGGATCGGCTATATGGGTGTGCCCACAAATGCGACAAATTTCTCGAGATATAGGCCTGATAAACCTGAATACAATCCCACATCCCACATATTTATAATATTTGAAAATAAAAGGTACAACATTCTTCGATACGATTACAATTTTGAAACGTAAATTTCTCATTGTTTCTGTAAGTTTATGTATTTAAATTTAATGCAATAGAGCAGGTGATTTATCTAATAACTCAATAATTATTTTTGTTTACAGAATCTAACGATATTCCTGATATCCCTAGGGAAAAAACGAAGTCGACTTCAACGAGTACTAGAATTTTAATCGACGGCAAGTTGTACATAATTGTATATTTATTCTACAAATATTTTTAGCGAAAAATAAGTATTTATGAGCTGGTTTTACTAGATAGCAACAATTTTTCTGCCGTTAAGGGAAAATTTGTTACCCAAGCGTCACACTCAATACACTGATATGTATACGAATAATTTTAATTTCTTTAAACAGCTCGATAAATAGACTACTTACTACTATTTGTTATTTCGAGACTATTATACTGCCATAGTAGATTTTAGCAGCCTATTTTAGCTAGCCGTATGAAATTTTTATCAGAAATGTTGAATTATTTTTGAACTTGCCTATATTAAAACTATTTTTTGTAATAACGTATTCCAAATATTAATTACTATCTATTAATCTATTATATTAATATCAAATTTAGAAATACTCTGAATTTTCAACGAATTGTACCAGACTAAATTTTGTATAGTATTTTGTAAGTTTTTATGTAGTTTTTGAGTGAACTGACTTTCAAAAAAACATTCGTTTTTAAGTGTGATGTAGATAAACTCGCTCTCGGCTTTCAGTCGGTGAGTAATTCGAACCTAGTGATGTTGATTCTATTGTGATTTAAATTTATTTATACAACTTATTGTAATAAAGTGTACTTAAGTATTATTGTGCCTTCATATTGGTGAGTATTTATTTATAAGAAGAAACACTTGGGTTCACACGAACACAATTCGAAAAAATATTTGTTATATTTTACACTCTTCGCATACAATTCCTAATTAACATGAAAAATATTTGCGTTTACTACACCAAGACATTTGAGTACAAATTTTATGATAAGAGTTCAGTACATTTTACGACTACTACATCTATTTGACACACACCAATATGGTTACAAACATATTTACTAATTTGTAATTTACCTAATGCGTATTCTTTTTACTTGATGCTTACAACAATTAATTACGAAAAGATTCCTAAAATCGCTTCTATTTACCTCAAATTTCCAAACATTAGCAAATTCAGGAGTTGTTGAAAGTTTCCAAAGCAATCAAACCATCTTCCGGTTTGGAATTTCGCGTGTCATTGTTTATTGTAAGGGATATTTCGGAATTCTGAGTTTTCATCATGGATGGTATAGAGAGATTACTATCAGATCTTTTGCAACAGCAATTGATTCGACCTTCGAAGTATCCCAGTAGGACATACACGAAAGGATCTAGCAGTAAATAAATAGTCAAAAGCATGTCGCAAATGAGGAAAACCTTTTTAAATTTTGGATCGCCCGATCTAATGTCGTAGAATTGCGCCAGTGGAACAGTCATCTGTAAATAGAAACGGTTATTTAATTTAGTATTTATGTAAAAATGGTATTTAGGCGTTCCATATTTTATGATATACACCTAATGATAAAAATGTAATAGAAAAAGTACACCGTGTATATAAAGTATCGATCGGGCCAAGAGGCAGAACAAATAACTCCAAACATCGATAATTGTTTATTTACTCACCAATTCTGGTATCCAACACATTACGAAAATGATGCAAACGTATGCCATTAATTTAGCAAATGCCACTTCTTCGGGGGTTTGGTATCTCGAATGTACTTTTTTGTTGATAATAGATCTACTTATTCTTCTTACTAATACTCGTTGTTGAGATCTAATCCTATACAATTCGCAAATTACCGAAGTGTTGCAATAAGTTATGCAGAAACACAATATTGTACCTAAAAAAAGTTTAAATAATTGTTGTGTATATTTAATTGTGGCAATATCTTACCGAATGCAGAGAATAAATAAGCGTAGACAATGTCTTTCGTTTCTTTGGCAAATCGGAATCTAACGCATGCATTTTCTTCTGGGTCATAATACACGCCAAAGCCGAAAATTGGACAATAGGTTAATGTAACTGCTGTTAACCAAAGGCATATTAGAATTCTTTTTAATCTTTGCGGTGTTATTAACTATAAAAAAACCGTTTTAATATATCTGTAGTAAGTTAGTTAAAGAATTTACGCAATTACCTGATGGTACAGAAAGGGTTTAGTAAGTGCCAGCCACCTTTCGAGAGCCATAATGAAAGCAACGCATCCAGACCCAAGTGCGAATGCCCTAATCACAACGAACATTGGGCACGTTACCCAAGGCGGTCCGATTTTGATTGGGCTCGTTAAAATAATCATTCCGATTTGCGCCATTAGGTCGTTGGTCGTCAAACATCTCAACAGGAACAAGTGCTTCTTGTTCCTTCTTTTGGCGGTTTTGTGCAGGATACATAAGGCTGTAATGTTAGCTAATAATCCAATCACAAACGCCACTTCCACAATGTACATCCAAGGACCCGATAAAACCATGGTTAAAATTTTGTTTAACTGCTGATTAGACAAGATTTGAGTTTGGCATGCTAGTGTAAAAGTCCGTCCTTTCAACTAAACTACATACGTTCAAAGCTGAATGACCGATCAAGTGAACATCAACCCATCAAGTGAACATCCAAACCTACAACATGATATTTTGTTGTTAAATAAATATTAATTGAAATGATTGATAATAAAATATTATCTGCTTGTTTCGATTATCTTAGACCATTCATCCGAACTATGATTATGAATTTATGATTGTAGGGATAGATTATTAAGTATAGATTAGTGGATAACTTTTGGATAACGGTTTGTAAAACAAAATATGCAAAATATTTATGTTACTTAAACCATTTTTGAATGTTTAAATCGGAAAATGTAACTACTAAGTAACTACTAAGTAAAGGTATCAATTTTTCGCGTTGAAAGAAAATTCGTGCTGTATAAACGAAAAAGAAATACAAATTCTTAGAAATCAATCACTATATAAACAAATAAAAATTTCGTCCGACGATAACGTGTTAATGTTTAATTGGTATATCATTATCGACGGTTTGCTTTGTATTTAATTGTAATTATTCTCAGTTTGTATTCTGTTCATTCTCCATCAGGTTTCCGTAGTAATATTTTATGCTAAAATCATTTTGTTAAATTGTATTGTTAAGTAGCTTTCCATTTTCGTATTTGAATGAATAGATAGTTATAGGAATGTTATTTACATCTTTCTTATAAAAAGAGTAAATTTAAAAACATCCGGAGTTGGTTAGTGCCTGTAAAACAGTATGGAACCGCAATTTTCAGGGCATTATCTTGTATGAACTCTCATAATTCTTAATTAGTCGAAAACACTGGCAGCAAACAAACTTAGGAAAATTGAAAATCGATATGACTGACGTATTTCTTTTATGTATGTAAACGCTAATTTTTAATTAAGCCATTATTCCATTAACTAATCTATTATTTCCACTACTCTGGATATTCATAATAGACCTTAATTATTAAGGCAAATTATGGTAAGTTTCATGTCCCTCACACAAAAGGACATTTCAGGACATATCGAGATGGTTTATTCAGTAAGAATTTTCTTTTTGTGTTAAAAGGAATGCAATTCAATAGAATATTGTGTAAAAGATAAAATATTAGGATAGCAAATAGTATAATTTTTACATTGCACGTTTCGTGCATAATAATTTTTTTCAATAGCCTTGATAAATGTGAATCACTGAAAACTTGCAGTGGTTTCCTTCAAAACCACAATAAGAAATATTTAAAATAAATTGTGGTTGTTTGAAAACAGGTGGTTACAAAAATTGATTATAAATCAATTATGTCTATTTCAAGGGCTCCTACATACTCAAATCCTCCCCTATATTATCAACATTTTTGTGTATTTGAATACTCATATAGGACAAAAACACTGAACGATTTGAAATGCAATATGCCATAAGTATTTCTATATTTACCAGAAATGAGTCCAATAATAAGGGTAATTTGATTTGCTTAATTAATGTAGTTGCAGATTAAATGCATAATTAGGATGAATTTTTGTATATTAATTTTATAAATTATTTTCAAAATTTTTAAATAAAACGTTATATTTTTAAGAAAATTATTCATTAGTTAAACTGGACATTTTATATAATTTTTTTATACTAAATTCTACACAATTAAGCAGGAGTTTATTATTCAAATTTTAAATTATTAGAATTACTTTTTTGTATATAAAAAAATAAGAGAAACTATTAAAATTCGAATATTTTCATCCCTTACATACAACTTTTTTAAACAATTAAAAATAAGTAAATAAATGAATGATGGAAGAAAAAAAAATTAAGGATTAAACTTACATATTTCGCACTAAGGTCCTCACTTGTCCCTTTACTCGGCTGCTCCTAATCAACACTAACACGCTTTTTGTGATACGGACAAGATGTTGACGCGATACGCATTCAGTAGCCGCAAGCGTATTTTATCTTCTGCTATTGCTATTACTTACAATATCCTGTTCCAAAAGTGATTTTATGGGATACTTTGGCGATTACGATCGTTAATAATAATCAACTACAAATAATAATTTCGTATGCAGACGTCGTCTTCAAATCGACTAGATACGCACATATATGAGATCTCCACAAGAGTTATTACTCTCTGCAAATATATATCCTCTATTACCACCCCATTTTCGTATAAGTTTGTCGCTTACTGCGCCCTTATTCACCTACAAAAACTTTCTTCGGTTGTGAAAAAAATTTAAATACTGACAGGATATTTTAGAAATTAAAAATAAGAAAAAGGGGCATACTTTTAATTAGGAAGGGGGTAGTGCAAAATAAACAGCAAGGGAAGGTTAAGAAGGAAATTATTGGAAAAGTGGATATCAGGAAGAAATAAAAAAATATCATATACGGAGTTTTTTTCTTCTGAATATTGTTCTGGGTTGTTCTTTAGAAAATAATAGGTTTTAATTTCTGTCTTTGAACTAGTAAAATAAGAAAGGACTACATTTCATTTTGCATATTTTGGTGCTTAGTGCGTTTTGTATGGCTTCTTCATCTATAGAATCTTTGATGATCCTCTTCATTTTGGATTCTTTTTGAATACTTTTTAATGTCAAATGTATGAATGAGTATATTTTTTCTAGGAGGAAAGGATTTTATTTATAAACTGGCCATCAAGATTCATATTGATACCGAATTGAAATAGAAGAAAGAAAAATATGGTAATTGGACCTAAATTATTAAATTTATAAATTATATCCTTTATCACAGGACATAAACTCCTTCAATTATGAATGTTCTGTGCTCTTTCCAGGCTATTAGAGCCATCTGTAGCTAGCACCAACGTATTTTATAAAACTTTAGAAATTACATACTCATACTTGTGTACTTCTGTTATTCCTTCATAGATGGCACGGAAATTCAAAGCAAAAACAGATCAATAACACAATTTTTTTGTGTTTTATGAACAAATTACTTGCGATTTCTTTTAAATTGGGTAAATTTTGTTGTAGATTTTTCGATAGTAAATATATGCATATTAATACATTGGTTAGAAAATGTTTAAATAATCGATGGGTGGTTGTTCTGAGTTTGATAACAGATTTCTGCTATGTTTTGATGAACTGATGAAATACGTTAAAAGGTGGCAGCACAGCGTTTAATGCAGATTTCTATTAGTTTAAAAATATAGCTTGATTATTGAAAATATATAACTAATAAATAAGATGCATTTGATATAATTTATAGCTACTTTATAGCAATTTAGTTTTATATTGTAAATTAGATAAATTAGCTCCTGCCTTAAAAGAATAATGATTTTCTATTAGCTTTATTAATATGTTTAATGGAAAACATGAAATATAATTTGTTTTAATAATTTTAGTCAATAATTATAGGGATTATTAGGATTTGAATTAATACGCATATCATATAATTCCAGTTTTGTATTTAAACAAATGAGAAATTGATATACCAGAAATATTATACAGTACAATTTTACATGGAGATAGTGATAGATTTGCGAAAATTGAGCAGAAATTTATATTTTGACGATTTACGTTTCGGAATATTAAGTCGGCGTTAAATGTATTCAATAGAACATATCGATCAAATCAAACCGTATGATATACATTTTGGTGGTTCGTCCCCACTATTCAAATATTATTTCTATTGATATGTTAAAAACTATAACTAATTGCCACGCATTTTTTTTCTACGAGGTGGTCGTATTTAAATCGTTTAAAGTAAATTTCTGTTCGTACAGCCGGTTTTTTAAATAAACAGCTTGAAATAAAAAAAATACATTTACATTCTATGTACACATATTTCTAATTATTAATTAAGAATTGATTTTACACCTACTGTTTCCTTGATACTTATTTTATTCAGAACTAAATAGTTAAGTAGTAATATCTTTGGTATTAATGTCCCGTTGTTACAGTGACAAAATTATTGTAAAACTCAATCTATTTTGTACAAATCTGTTATTAAGGGCAAAAATAATAACGTTTAGAGTAAAAACGATGTAAAATCAATCTTGCAATTTCCTATCTAAAAGGAACTGGACACCATTTCAAGTTACTAATTCATATTACGTTATATACACATATAAGACAAATTAATAAATTATTAAGGGTTCACAAAAAGGTTATAGAAACATTCAATTAGATATACACTCATTGATAATGTAATAATCTTTGAATTTAATTATTAGATTGATACAAGCACAGATTAAAAGTAATCTGATGATATGGTGTGAAAACTTAGCATTTGTGTTAAAATAAAAAATCGAAATATAATAGGGATTTTTTGGTAGTTGTGATATATTACCAAAACAGGCTTTCCAAAAAAAGTCTGAAATTTTTGTTGCAAATGTTGCCCAGTTTCATTAATTTTAATAAACTCAAACTAAGTACTATCCAGGACCGGCTTGGTATACTAAGCGTTTCGGAGCGAAATTAATACTAATCGAAACTTTATTGTAACTTTTTATTGCATATCATTTAGTTAACCATTTCGCGATACAAATTACGGCGACTTCCACTGCATAGAAAACGATTCATCATTCTCATATCATTTTTGGAGTAACTCTAGTTTTTTAACTGTATAATACCGTAATTTGTATGGAGGTTCTTTCTTGCCATTTTCCCAGTCAGGTCCTGGTTCTATCACAACTATGCGAATGTATTTGGCAACTTTATGGCAGAAGTAATAAAAAATCATAGAGACGATTCGAAAAATGTTTTATGTGCGTTTCCCAAAACGATACATGCGTGGATCGGGATCATTAAGAAAAAAACAATTTTGAAATTTTTATGGAAAACAAATTTAATTATTCATTATTTTTTTAAACTGTTCGAATTTACTTACAATGGCACAAAAAATATTTGTTTCAATTGCATATTTTACTCTGAAGTAGTTATTTCAAAAATTTTTACCTTAATAAGTCAATGATCCAAGCACGCTTAATTTTACAGGGTAATCCAAACTTCCACTGGAGAAATAAATATAAAAATATTAGAGTGTGCAAGAAAAAAAAAACATTAGTATCTTTAATTATTGTGTGAAAGATCAAGTCGCTTATAATTTAATTATTTTTTTTATAAGAAAATCGGATTAGCATGAATTGAAAAAACGAATTCAACTTACCTCAGCGGCTTTCTTTCATAGAGACTTGGAGTATCCTGTAAGTTTGGGAATTTATTAAAATGAAAAACATGTTTTTAGAAAACTCTATACGTCGAAAAATGGCGATAAATACAATTATTAGCCATTTCTAATATTTCCGAAATTAGCTAGATGTACCTAATTATTATGAAAACGTATTGACCTACTATTTATACATTGATATATGATTTTTTATTTTAGGTAGTGATATGGAATTTAATATTTGCAGTAAAGGTAGATTACAATAGCGCTTAACGAGAATAATTTACAATATTGCTTATTTTACATTACTATGTGAGCGTAAAATTGATAGCACAACAGTGACGTATTGTACTTTTATGAATTAACACAGACGTAACCATTTTAATGGCAAATTTAAATCGTAATATAATTGATAATAAAATTCTAAAATAATTAACATTAAAATGTCGCAACGTTATATGCGACAATGTAATTCAATTAAACGAAAAAAAAAATGTTATAATAAAATAAATATTTAAAATATTATTGTTGCAAGCTCCAACAAAAATAAAAAAACTTATAAATATAACGCCACTGTTATACAAATGAGTATATTTTCTTTTACATTGTATACTTGTATTAGACTTTTCCTACGCAAACATAGTATGTGATATGCTAATTTTAAATCTATCTGTGCGATAGCCACTGGACGAATTTTCAAAATACTGTTTATTTTGGTTTTTGAATCCTGACGATTCAATAGATTTGAGTATATTTAAATTACCTGTAATACTGCAATGATAAACTAAAACGATTGTATTGATATTAGGTATTTATTACTCAGATTTTTAGCAGGGGACAATTTTTAAAAAGTAGGGTTATTTGTTAATAAATATTATTTAAATATACTTTTTTACTGTGCTTCATGGCAAGTGAATTGAGGGATCAAGGGCTGGTATTATTATTATTAATCCAAATCTATAACCCGTAGATTTTATCTAGCATTTCGGGCCAATTCTAACTGTCTGTGGTATAGGTACCTAATTTGTTTAATGTTATAAAAAATATCAACACAAAGTAGAACTCGTAAAAATCACTAATTCCTGTACATATATAGCGCAGGAAATGCGTCTACATAATAAAATTATTTTTGATTATAATTCCTATAAATTAACACAGTAAGTTAATTCTTTATTTGAATGGATTCTTTTAATTTTTTGTCCATAGTACGTAGTATTGTTTCAGTTTTTGAAAATTCGTTCAAAATTTAGAGAATATCATTTTTTGAAATAACAATACTAAGTTAATAATCTTTGGCTTAGCCAAAAAAATTCTACCGCGTAACAAATAACCCTGTATTAATAAAGAAATTAAGATCTTTTTTTGATGATACAACACGCGACAATTTTGTCTAAATAATAACAGTACCCATAACATGACGCTATCAACCATTTGAACATATTTTCTATATGTACACGCACGCACACAAAAATATACAAGTTAAGCCATTCTTCAATTCTTCACCTATAATACACAGGTTGAACACTTTTTCATTAAACACTTCTTTCGTGGAATCATCGTAAATATATCCAATCATTCCACACTACATACCAATTTTTTGATAGCTTAAGTACTTAATAATTAGTGAATTCTTTTTGAAAAAAAAATCGTCCGCAGTCTTCCAAACAATTTCGTGTGATAGACAATCATAGTGTGTATTGAAAAAGCAGTCACACTGAGCACCACGAAGTTCTCCAAATTTCAATTAAAACAGAAAAGAGTCAAGGATTCGAGAGTGAATTGAACACTTTTTTATCACTTGCGTCAATAACGTTCGACTCCGTGTGATCTGACGCCATTGTGAGATCCTCAGCCACATTATCCGACTGGTCTTGATCTAGATCTTCGTACTCCGAGAGCATCTCGCGCTTGACCGCGTGATGCTGCATGTCTTGGTCGCGATCACGATCAGTTCGCATATGATGGTCTTGAATTAGTTCTTGCTTTACATGCAAACCACCATTCATTGGTGACCTAAACGATCGTTGCAAACGTCGATTTTAGCAAGCATGTGTCCCTATGCTATGTTTCTTACCTTATTAAATGGTCGTGTGGAGGTGATTCCGACCTATCTCTCGTTCTGCTGGCCAACAGCGAAGAATTCGTTAAAAATGATAGGTTATTCTCCTCCATCAGCGAAGCCTGCATAAACTGCTTTTATTAGTTACAGCATGATGTCGCTCTATACATAATTCGCTATCTTACCTGAACATTGGCAGGTATGTGATCTCCGTACAAAGTTGGACTATGGTTCATCGTCGGGCTTTTCGACGTAGCGCCCCTGTAGACACACGATGATTATAAGTAATATATTAATTTGATGATAATTTCGAGAACATTTAGATAGGTTAAAAAACATTAAGATGAACAAGAAAGCCAAAAATTTAAAAAGAATTTGAAAAAATGACGTACCCCGTGTTATCGGTCCAGGTTGTGCAAATGAGTGAGCAATGATAACGTTTTCGAAACGAAATAAATGTCGCAAGTATGGGATTTATTCCGCTTCAATAACTATAACAAGCGTAAGAGAAAAATACTAATCAAGTCGTTCCTGTATTTTGAAATATACCTAATTTATGTTGTCCATTGGGTGTGACTGACTGACTGACCGTTTGATAATTAAAAAAATTAAAAAATATTAAAAAATAGTGAATACAGGAACTTCTACTGTGAGATATAAGAAAAAACATGCCACATCGAGAGTTGTAAAAAATATTAAAAAAGATGTAAAAAATGTAATGAAACGATTACACACACTTAAGAATATCCAATTTAATTTGTTGTATTCATTTCATTGTAAATTAGCTAATAAATAAGTTTAAATTAAGTAGGTAATATCAAAAAATAGTTTTGGTTATTATCCTTTTACCTTGTTCATACATACTTATCTGTGATCAATAAATTTGTGCTGAGGGACGTAAGAGCTTCACATTCATCCAATGCATGCACAAATGTCCGTGTACCGTTTTTTTTAATAATTATTACAACAAGCAAAAGACAACTTTTCGCAAGCATTTGAAACATCCCAACAAAAACCGGCGTTTAACATCTTTTTTGAATGAATTCCGAATCGGCTGCATACTTGAAATTCAGTCGAAACACGGTTACAGCAAGTTTTAATAACGGCAAAAAAAGAGCGCAACGGGCGATATCAGCTCATCAAGTAACTCAATCTGTCGCCCAGCAGAAGCAGGAACTGTCGATATATAAAAATGTAAACCTTCGTTCCCGTGAAATTTGATTAAAAAAATGATACACGTACATAGTAATACGCTAAACCAAACATTCCATGAAGCCAGCTGCTTTCTATGTTGTTTTTCCTATGATCTAATATTGCTTTAGCACAGTCGCATGGCTATACAGAGTGACCATTCAGTGTATTTTTACTTACATATTGACAACTTTATTAATACAACATAGATTTTTTTTTGTAATACTATCAAGAGGTACTCGCAACTTAATATATGCGAATTGCTTATCCATCTTTCGTTTTTATAATTTTTTTTCATCATATTGTAAATAAAAATTCTATTGTATAAGTTAATCTTTAAAATAATAATAAAAATACATCGTCTGGTCACCCTGTAACTATCGTGCATGAAAGGATTGCATATAGGTGGGTAGCCGAGGACAGGTGTCATATGTCTACATTTTAGCAATTTCCTCGGTGTCTGTTTATTTTTTGGCGGCGCGAATTAATAGTTTTTTTCCGTTTCCACCGTTTACCGGTTTAGAATATACGCGTCCCGACGCAGAGTTCAATGCATTGTTTGCCGCTGCATCGCATGCTACTGCTATGCAGAACAAACATGTGTACCCATGTGCGATGCGCTTAAAGTGTTATTCCCCGTAGGGTTAGCAGCGATTCTCAACCTCCGGGGCCGACAAGTGGTGATAAATGTGTATACAAACAGAACTTTTGGAAAACATAAAACGGGCACTGTACACGTAGAAAAAATAAAACTGCGATGTTGAGAATTGGTAGTAAAGTTGTTGAAGTGTGTTTTAAAAGAAAGAAAAATTGATGCTTAACGATGGATTCAGTTGGGTATTAAAATTTTTGTGTTTATGTTTCTAGGAAAGTTAGGAAACTATTATAGTAATATCAAAAAAATGAGTTATTATTCAATTGATATGCAATTAATTGTAAAAAAAACGTTAGAAAAAAGTAAAATGAATTATAACCTGTGGATTATTTAAACAAAAAAATGTACATTTGAAAAAATTGCGGAAAGATTTTCTTTTCGATTTTCTGACGATCCTTTTTGTTTGCAGTTGGAATATCATGCAGGAATGTTGCAAGCAGAAGCAGAATGTTTGGTGATGTGTCTGTGTCTGACTTCGGGCTTCTAATGTTTCAATTATCTAACGAGCAACTAATCAAATTAATGTATAGTCTAATTTCACTTGTATAACGTGTTTTTTTGTAGCTTATGTTGAATTGATATTAGTGAACTCATCTTTTTAAGCAAATATAAAAATTGAACGTCTATTTTGATTTAGAAGTTAGAAAATGAAAACAGGCAATTATTTATTATGGGTAAAAAAATAGTATTACTTGAAAATTCTTATGCTCGCTCCAGACTCTCGCACGAGTCTTGGCGAGTGGAGGCGAGGGAAAGCGAGGCGAGGCGAGCGCACACTCGCGTTCCCTCGTGTAGCAGTAGCGTGGAGAGTCTGGAGCGGGAATTATGGTGATTAAAGTAAATGATTAAAGAAAAAAAATGTTGGAGTAAATAAATTGCCAAAAAAGACGAGTAAATGTGGTATAGTAAAATAAAAAGCAGCTAAGCGGGTAGCTAAGCTGAGCTTGAACTAGAGCCGAGCAGACAGCAGCACACGACGGCAGGTACGGTACTCTGCGCCGCCTCTCCAACTCAAGAGAAACGGCGCCTTTTGAAATGGTGCTTACTGTGCGCAGTGGGGTGGAGTGGGTGATGGGGTTGGGTCATATTTCCGCGGCCGACCACGCGACAGGTGGCGGCGCTTCACGAATTCCGCGTCGTCCACCATCCAGAAAGACCCAAAGTCGTCTTCGTAGCGCACAAAACACTTGTGGAGTGACAGATTGGTGCGAATCGCATTCTACAAACGCAGACCCAAGAAAGAGAAAGATAACAATCAAGTAAGGCAGAGGTATAAGTTTTTGGGCGACACCTGGTGCTTATACTAGTTAAACTACCTTCGAAGAAAACGGGCGCAAATTACTGCTAGAATTGCGACAGCTCTTGCGCCTAGATGGTCTCCTGTTAGTCGCCCAAGCCAGCGGCCCAACGACATGCGGTTACTGAACCGGCTACACACTCCCGCATTCACACCACACAAGCCAACGCACTTGGTTAATTCATAATAAAAAAGAGATAAGCTAATCTTCGTATATTAGAAATCAAACCATACATCGAATTACCTACTTCATATTAGTATAAAGAAACATACCATAATGGAGTTAATTCGATTACTGATGTAATGTACGATGTTATTAAATTTAAAGCGCGACGAAGAGTAGCTTAAATAAATGTATATATATATAAAAAGATGTAAAAAAGAGATTAGAAAAAAGATATATAAAAAATCACAAAACACACAATGTATACAAAGGTAAAAATGATGGACCCTGGTGACGTACCCGACGACTGGTTGGGCCAACGGACCCGAGGAACATCGTTGGGGCCTCCTCTTGTAGAATTCAACTTCGTCCACTGTCCAAACTGCCCCTTTAACGTTCTCCACGCGCATGAAACATTTGTGAAGAGATAGGTTGTGTCGCACTGCGTTCTAACAACAAATTAAACACCGCCAAATAAACAATGGCGCTACTAACAACGCCATTTAAACAACGCCTAATATAGCCCCGCAAATCAGATATATGCAATTTATAAAACAAAAAAGAGCGAGTTAAAATTAATTTCGTCTAGCAACAAATTCATTTGTAAAAACCCCAAAGTGAATATAAAATATAAGTCTAGAATATTTTCCATTATTCTATTAATGCTGTAATAATATTAAAACATAATAATCAATATTGACAAACGTATTTTTAGAATCAATGTTTTCATTTGATTTGTAAGGCTATATTTAAAGTAAATAACTAAACAAAATAAATATACTCTATTATGATTAAAAAGTTATGAATTAAATAAAAGCATGATGAGATAAATTTAAAGTTAAATAAATTTCGTGAATGATAAAATTAAAATATCGACTCATGCAAGCTACAAGCGTTTGTAAATTGACCCTGAAAATGTATAAAATACAATAAAACAGTTTACCAAATTTAGATATATCAATCACCGCTCATCGCTTTAAAAAAATTTCATTGATATATTAATTGTAGTTTTCAAATGAAAAAAACCTATATTATTATATTAAGTAATCTTATAATTTATAAATAAACTAAATGTGATTCAAGAAAATTATTGAAAATGCGAAAGCGCAATTGAAAAAGTGTATTGGTATTTCAATTTTCTTGAACCAAACCTAATCTTAACAATGTCGATTGATATAATAGTAGTAATAATCGATTGCTTACCAATCAAATAGTATTTATATAAATTATAATTAATGGCACAATACCTTCCAAGTAGCTGCATTTCTCCTAAAATAGCAAAATGTATTTTGGAACCAATTGTATATTTCGTTGAGGGTGAGTTGTTTATCAGGAGATTCGATTATAGACTGAAATAGTACGAAACATTTAATTTTGATGGGATAAAATGGAATTCGATAACGAATTTACCTGTCTAATAAGGGAAGCGTATGTAAATGGAGGCCTAACGTCAGCGTTCTTGTAAAATTCCCTATTTCTTTGAATTTCTGAAAAAACAGTTTATCTATTTTTGATATTCGTATTTCATCTCCCCGGTTAAAATTAAATAACAATAAAGGAAGTACTTTTATAAATCATTTACCCCGCATAAATAACCCCGCATAAATTCGAAAGTATTTATAAAAGTCATTCTCTGATCAAAATACCTTGTTGAACATCTAATCCAGCTCGTTCTAACATATACGGTAAACCTATTAAGCAGCATGGAAAGAGAAAACAATGACAACTTTTAACTTACAAATTCAATTAGTTTTAGGACGATTATTTCGACTTTTAAACTAGCATCGTAGGAATTTAAATTTTTTTAAAACTCACCCCCAGCCAATGACAACGCAGATTTATCACTGAGCCTCCGCCGGATGGGCCCTGCAACGTTGGGCGCCGGCGAGTGCAACACCGGCGATCTCACCGCCGACACCATGGGCCCTATCGATACGGGTGGTTGAGGTAGAGCTGCACTGACCGCGATCTTCACGGCGTTCGAATCCTTATGGGAGTCCGGGGAGCCCATCTGCTTGGACAGATGCAAATGGTGCATCATCGCCTGGAGCCGATCTCGTTCCTTTTGCAGTTGTAATTCTAATTGCGATACTACTTGCATTTGCACGCGTGCTTGAGCCGTCGAACGGTCGTCGAGGGTGTGTTCGGTATTTAAATGCCTGCAAGCGAAATGCTTAAGGGTTAAGTAAGAGATACGATTTGCTAAACAGCAAGTTTCCCTTTGCTGCGAAATTTTGATGGTTTATTTAAGATAATTCTGATTGGACTTCTTTTTATTGCGGTATGGTGTTATTGGTAGTTAGTGCCACCCCGTAGAATATTTATGGCTAAGATATAACAAAACAAAACATAAAATTCATTGATGTAAACCTATAAATTTCCAATTTATTGTCGAACTATTCGAAAACAGTGCAAAAGCGAGAAACTTAACTGTCGTTTATTCAAAACTTTTCTGTTTATGTCTTGAACGCAACAGTCGTAAAATTGGAATAATTACTTTGTTTTTATTTTATTGTCGCGAATTTGTTTTCAGTAAAACAAAGGGAATTGATCGTTCTGAAGCGATAATATTCGAATATTCATATTTTTATATCAAAAAACACTTATTTAGGAAAATATTTAATGAATAAAAAAATGTAAGTATGCAAAATTTCAAATGAATAATTGTAATGAATGATCTAATATAGAACTTTATTAATTACGTTGATGGTGCCGGCATCATAATTTGTGTCAAAGTCAACATTCATTTTGGCTTTTTTCTAAACTAATTAAAACCTGAATGAAAGAGGATTTAACCGAAACATCAAATTACAATATTTTGTCATCCTCGTCTTTTAAGTTACAAAAGAAAAAGCCAACCTGGCATAAATTAAAGAAGACATCGCGGTTAAAAAACTCTAATTACGCCATGTTTAATTAATATGCAAGGCGTTTGATCACCACGTTGCCGGATTCAATGTTAATCTCCCAAGGAGTCTACTTCCTCCCCACGAAAAAGGTCCCTTTTGTTTTGTACAGGGTGGTTGGCGGGCCGCGATAAAATCTAGAGTTGCGAGCGAAATGTTTTATTTATGAAATTAGGAGAGGTGACGCCGGAGATACGGAAGACATTTTTAAACGATAAAACTTCGTAATAAGGACTTAAATGAAGATAATGTAGATACTTTTCTTTGATGCAATTCTGTTAGATTTATAGATGTGTAGCTTCTCGTTATTTATTTGAAAATAGGTAAAAATTGGAAAACTTACTTTATAAATGCTTCTAAATTTTCACAGGGACTTTCACAACCTGGCCATTTACAAACACCGTGACCGTAAAGGTGATGCACCCTATCCGGGGTCGCGGGCCTATCGGACTTATCGTCCATCGGTTCATCCCTACTCGATCTGCTAGGTGGAATTCCTAATAACCCAGCCGAATTATCTGGAACAATGAGCAAGGAACGTTGCGCGTTTAGATAGAACCAATTTAATTTTTGTACGCCGCTCACCATTTAATTCCGGTGGAGGTTTATTCTCCCCGTGCGGGTCGCCTACGTCTTTCCATGGACTCATCACATCTCTTGTGTTAAGAGCTAAACGAAAAAATATACTGAAGTAAGCCACTTGTATGGAAGCGCAAAAATTAGGAAAGTTTAAAGAGGTCACTAAAACATGCTCGATAGCATTTTTCAGTGTTTTATAATTGGTGGTGCTGTCACGACACTGGTACGTGCGATTAAAACCGTTGGGCAACCGGCCGGCTGTTTCAAGCGTTTTGGTTTGGTGGAAAGAATGCGGGATAACGAAAGGAAAAATGAGGATTCGCAGGGGAAGGCAAGTGCCAATAGTTTTAACCGCACGTGAACCATCCGTCTCGTGTACAGGGCCGGCTAGAGGCACTCGCCTTGGGCACCATTGACAAGGGAAGACCAAGACGAGGATATAATTCGCCACAACGTTTCTTCAATACGGAATTTTATATTTTTAGTCTCCTAAAACGTCATATTTCCATTAATTGCAAGAAACAATCATGCGTTGCTATATTTCACAATAAATAAAAAATATCGGTGTGTGAATCTATAAATCGAAATACTACTTTAATTTGATACAAAATACGCATCATGCGGGACCATTAGTAACATCAGAGTTGATAAAATTAATTGCCAGATAAATTTTACACTTTCCAGCGTTTTTCAAAAGTGTACCTACCTACTCGAAGAAACGTTGTTTGATCGATAATAAATTTCTTTTGTCATTATTTTCAACTTATTTAATACAATATCCACTCATCGCAAAACCCAATAAAAAAAATTAACAAAATGACAAAAGAAATGATGGCGTTGAAGCTGAAGGATTTAATACAGGAGGTATAGGTTTCAGACGGGAATAGGGAATACGTACCAAAACGCTGGAAACGCACCAGTAGCAGACGAATCTTCTTCGTATAAAATATTTTTCATTTCAAATAATTAGTTAAAAATTCAAAACTAATATGCAATTTTTAATCTCGTTTAAATTTGATATCTCTATGTAATTGAAATAAAATGAAATTACAATTAACACTGCGCTTTCTTCTTGAGGCCATCTTCCAACATATGTTTTCTTCTTTCTTTGATTCTCACTACTGTATTTAATCGCAACTATAAATATTATTTGCTGTTTTAAAACAATTTAATCTTTTTAGCAAATTGATTGGTGAGTCGAAACACTTAATTCTTCTTATGATTGTTTCTTACTGCTTAGAACTCACCTTGATTTTGTGGAAGTATTAACGGCTGCATACCCATTCCTTGATGAACAACATATTGCCTCTGAACGAGCTGCAGTTGTTGAATCAGTTGCTGCTGTTGAAGAGCTAGTTGCTGTATTGAGCCTGATGCCTTCTTCTTGTCTGGATTTTGTAGGATATGTGTTTGTTGGATGAGATTCAGTTGAAGTTGTTCTTGTAGCTGTTGCATTGTTTGTTCTATTTGTTTTTTACCTAACTCTGCTAATTGATGTTGCTGCAACAAATAAAACGATTGAACAAATTCTAATGGAGTCTAAAAGTTTAAATTACCTGGTGCTGTTGTTGCTGTTGCTGTAATATCGAATGTTGCTTCATTAGAGTCTGTAGCTGCGTGGGACTGAGTACATGTTGCTGAAGTAGCTGCTGCATATGGTGAAGATTTGATGTGGGTGAAGACATTAATGGTGGTCCAGATGTTTGTGATTGGATATAAGTGTAGTCGTTTGGTATTTTCGTTGCATCATTCTGAAACGTAAGGTTCTTCCAAATCTATAGAGAAAACTGTTAAAGCTAAAGCTCACTTGTATTGGTGGAATTGTTGCCGATAGATTTTTGTGCGGGTCGGACGTAGGTGGAGGAGATTGTTCCTGCGTCCTATGATCAGACATCGGGCTTGAGCTGCCATTTCCTTTTATATCCCTTTCCCTCTCCTGATCCCAACTTCGATCCAGTTCTAATTGTTGTTGTTGTTCCTTTAATACTTTTTCTAGCGAAGCGGCTTGCTGCAACAACGAGAAAACACATTTTCAAAGTCAAATATAAATTCCCTACGCCCATGCAAAAAGCAGCTCGTGCATGATATAAATATGATTGATTCTCGGCGCGCTCGCTGTGTACAAGACCCCGCATTATAATCGAGGAAGCCATGCATCTTAGAGCAATAGTTTCTTCATAATACCTGTATACCTTCCTCAGATATATGGCCATTCGCAAAAATAATCTTGATGTAGTGTCTTCACCAGCGTCGTTTTATCTTTTTTTATTTTCTTTCATTTGAATATAGTCACGAAAAGAGGGAACTGTTTGCATATAAAAATGCGTTATGAGATGAGGGAGCAAAATAAAATAAAAATGGAAACGTAATAACCGCAACTCTTTTAATTAACAAGAAAATGTAGGTAGATACTCTAAATTTTATTCCTTTAAATGTCTAATTATTATGTTAGGATTTAAAAAAAAACTTATGGCATTTTTAAAATATTTCGCATTACGGCATATTCAAACGAAAACAAATTTATTTCAACCATTCAATTCGTATTAAAAATAGAAGCCAATGTTAATTAACAAAAAAGTGAAAAATACAATTCCATTAGATGAAAATATATCGAAAAAGATAACAATTAAAACTATTTACATCAAGCATACACCTATATTACGTAAGAAATATTACGAAATATACGAAAGTGAAAAAAAAACCATTCGGTGTGTCCTTTAATGTTTTAATCATAAAAATGTAAATTAAAATTGAAGACAAATTCGGCAATTGTATAAAAGTTGTGCATATTTATCAGTGGACTAAAATAGGAAGGGTCGGTCCGCCGAAATGTTTATTCAAAAGTTGAATACTTTGAAAATTTAAATTAAACGATGACAGATGAGGACGCCGTATTTTTCGATTCGGGGATATTCCTTCGACCGATGCGAAAGAATACTTTAAAAGCGCGAATTTGCATTCACAATATTAACAGTTGACTTTTTCGGTTTTCATTTGATGAATTAGTTATTTCGGTTTGATTCCAAGTGGAAGGCTGAATTAACATTTTATTGCGAACCATTAATTGACTTTATTCAGCATTCCGATGTTTCTGATTCATGCCATCACCAGCACAGACGCACTACCCTTTAATTAAATTTCTTCTAAACCTAGACTCGAGGAGAAATCGCCGGAATTTTTCTCGTGCAATTTAAAAATTGTTTCAAAAAACCGACGATTTATTATTCACGAATAATTTTCAAATAATATATTAATAAATAAATAATAACGATTGCTACATACGAATATTTATCTCGCTGTTTACGCCAATATCTTTCGCCGTTATCGAGCGTATTCCTTTTTGATACAATTCGATGTAACGTAAAAATATCTTCGATTTGGTATGTTTGTTTTGCATGAAATTAATGCCGCTGTATGCTTTGGGAGATTTTATCAACAAATGGGGTAAAACCAGTACACAAACGTACAACATGCGCTCCGCATTTGTAAAACAATGTCTTTGTTTACTGTGTATCACTCTACATTCGTTATAAGATTGAAATAACAAAATTTACAGCGGAATTTACATTTATAAATCGAATTTGAATACGAAGACGTCGTATAAATTGGCGTAAAAGGATGGATAGAATTTGTTTAATCTCTAATTAAGTGAGTGAATACACAATAGTAACCCATATTTTCTCTTTATGTTGTATTCCTTATAACATGTTTAACATGATTATGTAATAAATAAAATTTCGGGGTTAGTCAGCCAAAATGGGAAAATAAATTAAAGGCGTACGCTGGCGTCCTGCCATAGTATCAACATCAACGAAACTCACCTCAGCATTGATATTCACTGCGAAACGTGGTGCAGAAACTTAAAAAAAATCTCCTTAGCCCTGATCACATATTTCATATGCAGGGAGCTGTTTTGCTAGCTAGAGCAATATTATTTCCATATTTTTCACATAATGCCGCTCTGTATATGGGTTTTATTTCATGTGACATCATGGTAATGCATTTTAACGTCTTATCATTCATTGCGGCGTCTTCACAACTCTTTACGAAAACGAGCTTCCCGGTAAATATTTGTTAAGGGCGATTTTTCACAATTTATTGCAATAGTTGCACAACAATTGCAGTGGCGTGCATTATTTTCGAGTCATTTAACAGGAGATGATCGCATTTATCAGATTCTTTTATGCTTATTCGGGAAATGTAAAAAATTATTGGGATGTTTGTTGAATGTAGGTTTTTTGCTGTGGAGATTATCATATAAGATGTTTAATTTATAAATACATTTTGAGGATAAGTTTTGAGTAGATATAAGATTCTCATAATTTTAGTGTAGTACCTGTTTCATATAGAGGTATTGCAGTTTTTTAATAGTAATATTTGAGGTATTTACATTGAATATGAAAAGTAAAATTTGTTGAATTTACTGTATGAAATTTCATCATTCCTTGAATATCATTGGTATTGATGCCATGTTTTGCTTTAAGGGATTCTGATTAGTTTCTTCTAGTAATTTTTAGTGGGTACTTGATTTGTGTGAATAACTGATTTCTTATTGGTATATTATAGGTAATTTAATTACTTACAACAGATTGATCCATAGTTTTGATTCCTTCAGTAGGCTTTGTACAATATAAAAATTTAACTAAATTGCTTCTTGAATACATTTTATTATTAATATTGTTATCATTTAGGTCACAAAATGCATTAAGAAAATTTTGAAGATTGTCTGTGCCGACGTGCAAAATTTATACTGAAATACATGCGTTATAATAATATAATGTTAATAATAGGTTATATTAAAATATGTTTGAATTGTATAAACTAAATTCCAAATTAAATCAATATATTATAGAAAACAAGACGAGAATATTTCTACTATTTTATATTTGTTTATTACAAGTGTAGTATGACTGTAAAATTGAGAATTTATACAATTTATCTTCATCATTTATTTACACCTGTTAATCAGATTTCATATTTTTTACATTATTTACATCATAAGAAGACTTTAGAAAAATATTTTATCAAAACAACTTATGGCATTTCGAGTATTCGTCGTGGATTATGTAAAAAAAAACATAAGATACGTTTATGTATATTATCTAGATAACACAATAATATTCTGAACTTCATACCAATCCGAGATTCATATGAAGATAAATTTATACATAATTAAATAATTCATTGAGCATTTTATACTCAAAGTAATTTTTAAAAAATGGCGGTTTAATATAAAAATTTTTCCGCCAAAATTTAGAAAAGTTTGTTTTTGTAAAAACTATTTTTATTATAAAATATGGAGTAGATATTTGGGATTTCAAGCATAAATATTAAAACAACATTACTTTCATCATAACAAATCACAGTAGGGTTAAAGGATTATTAAAATATTATCAATAAAAACAGGCTTTCAATTTACTGTTCAATATAGAGCAATAAATAGGTAAATAAAGGTGTAACCTTTAATTGTTTGAATAAAATAATGAGTGCCACAATTTGCACACGTTTATTGAAGCTTGCAATAATCGGTAACGTTTGATTTCAACTATCTAAAATACACCCTCAGTGTTTCTAAACGTTCCCTAAGCAAACATCTTGAGAAATAATTTAATTTCTCTCGAGATATTTGGTATTGACAGATGACCCCTCAGGCAATGTGGACTTATAAGGATTGCCAATAATAAACATATAAACAACCTCGTGAGGGTCTAGAAATTGTTAGTAAATCGTACGTCAAATAGGTCTAAGGAAATCCGATATTTCGCTCTGTCTCCTCTAATTTCTCGGTTTGCAATGTCAATTTATTTTACAATTTTGTTAAGTTTGTTGATTTTGGTGAGAGTATTGGTGGTTACTGCAAACTTATCTATGGAAAAATGAATTAAACTAATTGTTATATTATACATAATATGTATAAACTAGCTATGTTTTGTGGACGTAAAAATTTTTTTAATTATCTCTCACCTGATGAAAAGCATATTCTAAAATCATTTGCAACTAACTCAATTTATTCTTAAATAAGAAATCCTCAGCCCACTAACGTGTTAATTAGGTAAAAGGAGAGAGTGGGAAGAAATAAAGCGGATACATACAGACTCAAAGCAGTATTGTCTATGAAAACGAGATTCCGACTGTGTATAATATAATAACCCCCCTTCCGATTTAGATTACAAACAGAAAGGGACTACTGTATTCTGTTTTCGTCGTATTAATGATTCAATATCAATTAGCGGTGTTCTGAATTATATAAAGCCAATCTTAGCCTTGAAAAGAATAATTGCAGTCTTATGAAAATTCTATTTGTTTTCTGGAAAATTGGAACGAGCCGTAATTATTCTTCGCTCTTTTGGAAGAGAGATTGCGCCGGGTCCGAGAGTGAGGAGAGGGATGCAAATTGTTTAATAAAATTTCGATGAACTTGATTTATCAGGCATTTCAATTCTTTCATTATAAATGATTCCATAAAATAGTACAGGCACATTTAAAGAATTTTCCGACCAGTGGAAATATTCTCTAAATTTATCGATCGCAATCAGCAAGTAAAATTTTTCCAGTAGCCCTTACTAATTTTGCGCGAGTCGCACAACGGTGTTTGTTCTGCAAAAATAACACCGTCTACAGAATTGGAGTTATTTTGGCACTCGAGTTCCCCTTCGAATACTCGTAATCTCTCACCCTCTCTCTATGAAACCAATAAACAAACAACAACCCCTCCGAATGTGAAATACTTTTAATATTTCGGATAACGAAATTGTCTTTCGATGTTAGGTCCATGCACGATCAATTTTTTGCAAGATGGTGACGATTGAATCTAAAAAACGTGTACAGAGTGACTCAGAACTTCAACAGATGTAATATAAGAGTAAATAAACAGGGAAGGGTAGCTTGATTATACACAATGTACAGCTCAATAGCTTGCTTATACAATGCTTATAATTGAAAATTTTCAATTAAATTTGTACCTACACATTTTTTTATCATTCTACTTTTTTTTTATTATTTTTATGAAGTCTAATATTTTTTTCTGATTTATTATAATTTAAAAAAAAATCGATTTACGGTAGAGAGGGTTTGGACTATTTTCTGATACTATTTTTATATTGATTTTTCTTATAAAGACAAGAAGTTATAACAAATGATCCTTTTATTCAACTATAAAATAGATTCAAATAAGATTTTTCAATTTCAAGAGAGGGTGTGTGGAAAAATAAGGGTTAAACAAAGCGAGAACTGGACAGTCCTCTAAATAACCCTATAAAACATGCTTAGTGCGTACATATACGTTGACAAATGTACAGTTTTAAAGGAGACCGGGCTCCTGCTCATAATTTACAGCAGACCATTCTCAATGTCTCCTATGATTGCCGAATTTCGTATTTTACGGGCCTAATGGTGAGTATTGGGAAAAGGACCGTAATCATAATTTTATTAATAGAATATATTTAGAAATAGATGAAAAAAATAGTAATGATTATAATTGCCCACAGTTTAATCCTTTAGGGAATAAAAAATTGCAACTGGAGATATAAGGATAATTAAAATTATGTTTCAAAGCACTAGTTTATTTCACTTGATAGATACTCTTTTAATATAATAGATTCTAGGTAAAAAGCTTCAATGTGAACCGTTTTTGAAGACAATGGTGTTTTATTATCAAAAGTCTTTTATGCATTCCCCAAAATGAATAACTATTTCTTAAAATGAGCTCAATTTTATGCTTTAATAAATATTTAATTTGATGAACATTCATCCAATTTTTTAATAAAATTATTAATCAATATTCATTTATCCAAGTTATGCAATATAATTAAAAATATTATAAAAAGCAAAATTGGGGTATGACAGGATTTCGTAATTTAATAAAGTGGTACAAAACGGTCCTGGCTTACTTAAAACGTAGTGGAAATTTATGAGAATTCGCTGGACATGTCAATGCGCCATGTGCCAATGCCGGGTCGGCGTTCTGCCACCGACAGCAATCATTTGTAACTCCTCATCGGGTTCCCTTCCAAGCCTCCTAACTAAATATGAGACTGCTAAATATTAATAACTCCTATTACCTTACTCTTACGGAGTTTTGGCCGATTTATTAATTGGGCCGTTTAAAGTGGAGGCGGCCAGGAAGCCGGTCAACCTGCATGCTGCGGGTCCTCGGGATTTATGGATCTATATACCACTTAGCTTAATCGCTTGCCCTCCTACTCCTATACCCTCTCGGAAAATAGAGGCATCGGCATCGGATCGTTCAGTATTACATGGGGTTAAAATAATTTATACTGGTGCTGCTCTTCGAATAAAAAAAAATAGAAACGCGATTTCACTACCCCACGTTTTTTTGGGCTAACATAAATCTCAACTTGGGTAAAAATGAACTGTCATTAGTTTTAGTTGCTAGATTTATACGGCTAATCATTTTTTTTTTGTAAAATAGACATTTTTTAACTCTTAATTTCTAAAACTTAGCTAGTATTCATTCCTGAGGCGGAAGCATGGGGGCACAATTTACCATCTTATTAGATGCATCATCCTAACAGTCAAATAAAAAACCTCCAAAGAAACATAAAACATCCCGTAAGGGTGAAAGAACAATGAAATTAGAGGATGGCAGGAGTTAGGGTAAAAACTTCTGAATAATTCTTCGAAGGAAAATACACTTGAGTAAATATCTGTATCTGTGATGAACGAACGTATATTTACACCCGGAGATCCACCGTTTGCAATTTAAATATAAAAGACTTGATCTTTAGCTTCGGAATTTTTTCCTGCTTCGCTCCTGTTCTCCATAATGAGAAGGATAACGTAAGTTTCCTTGATTTTCCAGTTTCGGTATATTCCACTTTCTTTAATTCCGCTTTTTCATCGATAAGGAATATCAAACGTCCTCTATTTCAGCTGCAATTTTACTAAACTAGCTTTATTTGACACTTTATAATACATCTACTTTAACGATTGATTTGAACAAATAGGCGAAATCATCAGACGATGAAAAAATTAAAAATCTACTCAATTTGTCTAAAACATAGTAGTTTTTATGTAATTTTATCTACACATTTTAGTTTTATATCTTTAGTTATTCTCTTTATCTTCGTTATAAACATCTTTTCCTATAAAGTGTTAATCGAACCATCAAAATTCCAAAAACAATACAAATAAAAATCCAAACAAAATCAATTACCAGTCTATTATAAACCCTTTAAACCCTCTATCAAATCACCATATCGGTGAAAAAATTCCCTCATAATTTACTCCTTTTCCGTATTTTCCCATTTCCGCCTAATTTCCAAGTTAAACGCCCTCTCGCTTTTGCTTTGAAGATGTGTCGAGCGGATTCAGCCGCTGTTTACGTGTATATTTTGATGCTATGTATATATAGTATACAAGAGAGTAAGGGCTGGTCGGGGTTCAGTTTCAGTTTGACGCCGGCAGCGGGAAAGCTAGCGTCGCTTCACGTTTCATCCGGTGCCCCGTTGGGAAACGAGAGATTTTCCGTTTTACGGGAATGTTTTTCGCTACAACAATGCGATATTATTTAATTTTTATTAAACATATGTAGGTATTTTATTTTTTTATGAAACTTAAACTAAATACAGTGTGAAAGAATAGGATCAATCGTGAATAATAAATGAGTTGGGTAGAGATGGACATTGTTCTTTTAATTATCCACGAAAATATTCATGCAATTAAATGCTGCTTTAATTAAGATTAAAAGTAGATAAAACACTCATGAAATTTACATTTTCACGGTAGTACATAAATAATAAATATTAGTCATTTTGTTATTGCTTTTTCATTGATTAATTAGTACACATAATGAAAATAGCCTTAATATAAATACAATACTAGAATTAATCGGAACATGACTTTCGAATAAATTCCTACCTACAAAATTTGTACATTGATACATACTAACAAATATTAGTTCACTGCTTTCAGTAATTATTTATTCTTGATTTATAAACAATTATATTTGCAATTTCGACGGCTCTTTAATAACAAATGAAAAAGAAGCGTATACAAAAATTAAATCAATTAAAATTACCCACATATGTACCTATGTATAACTTTTTTATCGTCCATGCAGCATCATAAATATCCAAACAAACGACAAACGGCTTATCAATTAATTTGCGCTTTATTTTTTGACAAAATTATCAAATAACTTAATTACCAAATATGTTGTATCCTATTTTAATTTGAAATAATTGAATTATGATTTTCGAATAAAACAAATACATTTTCAATTGCTTCTGTATAGTGTAGTTTTGATTTAATAGTACTCAACAAGCCCTCAATATCAACTTGTAAACACACCTACTACTGTTCACTTCAATATTATTTTAACTTTATTTGTTTAATGATTATTTGGAATAAAATTTTAGTAGGTAGCATTTACATTATATTCATTTTAAATTAAATAAATGTCGATGAATACACCTGTATTATATTTTCAATGTATTAATGAAATGATATCCTATACAATTAATTATGTAATTTAATTTATGTACAGGTTATAAAATTAAAAATGGAATTTCTGCGAGTATTTTGGAAATTCATACAGACTTTGTCACAATTTCGACTATTCCTTTTTTACGAATGAAAAAATATTTTTTCTTTTAGCAAAAAACCCAGTATATTTGCAGGTAAACACCAATTCATAAAAAATTTCAAAACACGTAGGTAATTTTATAACGAAATTCCTGAGTGTAAATGTAATAGTCTTATATAAGAAAACATTCATTTGAAGAATTCTAAATTTGTAAACAAGTTTAGAATTCTATCCCAATCAATTATGGTTTCAACTTTTTTTTTCAATTATAGCTTTAATTTCAGTTTATGAAATTTATTAAATTCTCCACGTCTATGGTTTCATTCATTATGTGCTCAATTATAAATAGATACATAGGTATTTAGTTTGGTATAATAAAATTAGAAATATAAACTGATGCTTGCAACAGAAAATCATCAGATTTCTAAATCCATGCAATATTGCTTACCTATATGATTATGCTTCAAATTTTTTTGTCAATTTGCTTATTTGTTAAGTAAGAATACAATTTATAATAGAAAATTTGTAAAAAATTATCTTTGTCTAAAAAATATTTTGAAAATACTTATAAAGACTTTAAATCCATTATTTTTCTTATTATATATGTATATTTATATTTATTTGAATAAATTTCAAGTAAAAAAATTCCAATTAAACAAACAAGCAATAATAATTATAAAGATAGGTATCCTTATTTATATAGTTATTTTGAAATTTACAAAAATAAAATTTTGTTTATTTTCCATGTATATTTCAACAAATATCCTATACGTGAACGCCAAAAATTGTAACACACGTTTTTTCTGTTGCCTCGTATTATTTCAATGAAAATTATTCATGGGCAATAAAATTTGTTTATTTTTTAAAGTTAAAATAAACAGTCGTTAATTTGTTAATTGCTTAAAACAAACTCTTCATATGTTGAGAGGTATATATCCTCAACAATTACATAAGGTCGGTAACTAAATATTCAAATACGCACGTAGACTCAACTCGTCACCGCACAGGTAAAAAGAAAATAGTTGGACGCCATTTTTGTTTCAATAAGAATAAAATAAAACATACGGAATTATTGTTTATATAGAAAAATATTTTTTTAATAGTTAGGGATTATCACTTTTTATTTATTTTTTAGACCGATCAATCAAAGAGTACTTGTGTTTTAAAAATGTATCTATAATTTAGGTATTTTATATTTTTTAATATACCTATAGGTATTGGGAGTTGCATGCGTATATAACATAATAAATTTTTGATTGCTGTCGATAGACGTTTTAAGAGAAACTTTATAAGATAATGTAAGGATATTAGGATTACTTTATGTTTATAATTTAGTATATAGTTGATAGAAATATATAGGTATATGATAAATAATCGTGCAACAAGGTTACGGTAATTACAAACAGGGAGAATGTCATTAAACAATAGGTATTCCATACCTATAATTGTCGCTTGTTTATTTAAATATTTGTTTATGTTTGCAAAAATTGTTATGTTAAAACAAAAACAATGATTCTATACTAATATTGATAACAACCGAAGTATGTTATTAAGAATTTAATTAATATTTTTCTATTACAAAAAGAGGTGCAATAGAATCATAAAAAATAATGTGGTAAATATTTTTTTAATTATTCGCTGAAAATGAAAAATATCGGTATTATAAATTTGATTGTTTGTAACATTCCTACCAGCGGGCGGTAAACAAATAAATAAATAAATAAGCGTGAAATTATTTAAAATGAAAATATTTTAAATATCGCGAATGAATTTTAACGATAGAGGTATAAATAATCTATAAATAAGAATGTACCTGGGCAAAAGAAGCCAGCATGCGAGTTTCACAATACTTCATGGGTGGTGGTAAACACAACACTCACAGAACAACACCTAAACACAACTAAACACATAAACGGTAACAGCCTCTATTAATTATTTCTTTTTCGCTAGAAAGAACAAGAGTTAGTTGTGTTGTTGCGCAAAAGGGTCATTGAAGTCGCTGAGATGCTAGGACGAATTCGTAGGCGGTCCGCGCGTTCCTAGATGCGCCGCTACCGCTGCACTTTGTGTTGTTTGTATGTGTGTATATCTATAGCGTTGCCGGCAATATCAAGCGGCGGGCGGACGCACGCAAGTCACTCCGCGCAATACTGACACCTCCACTTTACCACCTCCCTAAAGGTCCACGTCTTCCAGTTGCAAGCTGTACCCCATCCTCCAAGTCTAGCCTGTCCCGCACCTCATAATAAACTGAAAAATACCCCGCCAAATTATTGTATTCGCCTGATCCTGATGTGAAGTAAAAAAGTGGATTTCGATTTCTCTTCACGTGAGCCGCAATTTATTTATTCAGTCTCGTCCAAAAGAGAAAATCCCTTTTCACAGGAATGAGCATATCCACCTATCTATCAATTCTTAAAATTTATACCTCTAAATTTTTAATATCTACACGTTTCATTAAATAGAAATTTTATCTAACATTATCTTACCAATAATTTAGACTTAATTACTGAAAATTTTCCAAATTTTCACTTAGCCCACTGAAAAAGCGATTTTTGGAGTTCATGGAACAAAAAGGTTTGATGCTGTATATTATAAGAATATAATTACAATATACCACAAAAGGTTTCTCCCAAACCTTTTTGTCACATAATTCTGACCTCACAAACTCGAAAAACCGCATCAATACTTAACTTTTTAAAGAATAATCTAAAATATAACTATTCCTTATAATTTCGGCTTATTAAATAAGAATTTTCATTTAAAACTCCACAATATACCTTAATTCTTCCACTAACATAATATCGAGTTTACTATACACAGAGATGTATATTGATAATTGCATTTTGCACGACAAACCCCACCATAAATAGCTCCGCGATGGACTATTTTTTATCGGAAAAATCCGGGGAGATCCTGGATATTTATTATAAAATATATTCCTTCTAGGTTGATTTTTATCGTAACTTTGTCTACGGAATAGAAAATGTCAAGTTTTCAATTTTATGATGTTTTATGGAATATCGTCCCAGCACGTTAACTCATAACTTGTAGATGTTATTGAATTCTCTCTAAACGCATCTGTTCGAAAGTTCTTTATGGGTTAGCACCAAAGAAGGGGGATGCTCTTATATTTATCGCGTGCTGACTTTTCAATATGCAAGAAAAATTAGTTTTTTGTGACGTCTTGGAACTTGGCACAACACATATTTAATTTCATGCAAATAATCCGGCTATTAAAACTATTTAGAGGAGAAAAAGGCTCCTTTCTGGATATTTTTTCGTTTTCTGTTTAGTATCCAAAGCGTGGTGCGATAAATATTCAAAGAGACAGAAATGGTCGGGGGATTTTGTCCAAAGGTCCAGCATATAATTTGAAAAACAGGGCCTTGGAGAATATACTCGGCAATTTCTTCGACCAATTTAACAAATAGGATAGTTTGACTGAAAAAAAACGCGTTTATTGGATACTCTTGCACTAGAATATTGTTTTTGGTTTACATATTAGTTGTCTCGTTAAAATGATTTTTTTATAAATAAATAAATTCATGATGGCAGTATTAAGATAATTTGTATTTAAAAATCAAATAAACAACGTTTTAATTGAAGTTTAACAGGAGATAACTTCCCAAATTTAAACCCAAGGATTATATTTCAAGGTTGGTAATCTGTTTCTAAATACCGCGAAGTGCACGAAAAAAAGCCACCCGATATGAATTTAAAGGGCAATTTAAAAAAAGAATATTCTCTTTTTGATTTATTAGCCCGAATTCACATAATAATAGGGAATTATTACGAGGTTGAAATGTCTTCCTCCTTGGGAAGAGAGCATCGGCATCATTTTCGCGTCCCTTTTTCGCATCGCCCCTCTTTTTAACGCCCTCCTGCCTTCGAATAGCCACATGATAGTGGGCTCGCGCTTCGACACATTTTCTAAAACAAAACGCGATAACCTGAAAATTACTCGCGAATTTCCTGCCCGCCTATCCCATCGGAAAATGCAATTTTGAACATTCCAATTAATTCTTCTCGCGGAGCTACAGCGTAAAATAACGCGGGGCGACTCGCGTTAAATTTTACAGGGATTAAAAAGTTTAATATATTTGCTGTTCATAATGTTGGAAAATTAACAATACATAAAAAAATTCAGCGGCAAGTTTTCTGATATTATGCCCCAATTGTGATTTGTTATTGGCTGGTTTTATTAGGTATCCTGCTAAAGTTTTCCTGCTCTAAAAGGGATGGATGTAATTGTGCCATTGACCTAGAATATCTAATAAAAAGGTTTCTTACAGGTTGTGATCGATATAGAACGGCGGTGGGGTAGTTTTGAAAATGCCATTTGTGAGCAGATGGATCCCTTTTTGGCAAACGTAAATCGAGCAACTAATTTAGCTGTATGGCAATTAATAAAGTGACTTATAATTATTCAAATAAAAAAGCTTATTAAGATGATGCTTAGTCTAGCAATCCATTAAAAACAACGCAAATATTGTTGTAATTACATGGAAATTAATCCAACGACTGACCACAGCCTAGAGAACGTTCGTTGGCAAGTTATTATTTATTTGTTTACAAACTTGGCTTGTTTTCAGTTTCCGCTCGTCTTCATGCACCCTCGGCCTAGCGTGAACCACTTCATCACTAATAAAAAGTCATATTTTAGCCCTAAGCTCCACTCTTGCTGACTGTGATTCTTATTCTGCTGAATAATTACCACATAAAACACAACATATTAATGTTCCCCCTAATGCGTTTTGATATCTTATTTATACGATAAATTAGAAGGATTTCTGTTTTCCTAATTAAATCTCCTTGATTAATACATAATTTCGGATATTGTTTTGAAGGGGTCGTCGATATATCGATGTTTGCGGATATGGGATTTTATTTTATTTACTGCTTTACAAATTAGTCCAATTGATGCTGTTTTTTTGGATGGTGTAGTGTAAATTTCAGCACACTATATCTAGTGTGACAATCGTTTAGCGTAGACTCGTCCAGTAAAAGGCATAAAATAATTTTATTCAAAAAATTTCCAAAAGGATATCGACTAAACTACACCGACCGACCGACAATTCGTTAGTCAAATGAAATTTTTCGTCGTGGTGCTCCTATAAACGCTAATACGATCACGAATACGAATTGGCATAGACGTAGTTCCTAAAAGCTTCTCGGTTGGAAATTGTAAATTCGCGAAAATCTTACTCCGTTTATGCCATTGCATAATTTGGGGATTTTTATTTCGATTAAGAGAACAAAAATTGTTGCGACCATTTCGTCGATTTTCATCATTAATTCATTCGTTTCTTGCTCGTACGAATTTGTCATGCTAAAATTTCTTTTCTTAGGCTCGGCTGTAGATGTCACAGATGCTGAACGTTAGGTAAACTAAACTGCGAGTTAACTTTGAACCAAGTTCATTTTGGTTTTTGTTTTGTACAGTGCATGATCAACGTTAGTTTGGTTGAACGCCGTTCAGGTCACGTTGGTTGCACTGAACTCCCTTTTTTCACCTGAAATATAATGTCACATGCCAAAATTTATAATTTATATTTGAATGTTGGCAGTTTTGATTCTATTTCCATGTTCACTTTTGATATTTCGTTTATTTTCAATTATTTGAACTGGAACTATCTACATTTGAGAATTTGTTCATAATTAATATCTAATCGAAATCTACATTTAAATTAAATATCGGACCATATTTCAAAATGACTGGGTCTATATCTCTGAAGGTTTATGGTCTTCTAGGATGTAAAAAACCATTCAAAATTTGTAAAAAATCATCTTCATTGTCATTTAATTCTTCCAATAACACGTTTTTTTTGAATAATGAATTCAGACATTCACTCAATTTTTGGGGTTAACAACTCAATGACAAATGACAAAACCTGCTTGAACCCTCTTTGAACGCTCTTCGAAAACCCTTCGTGTACTTCTCTGTGAACCACATATAATCAATAGTAACTGACGTACTTACAACACAAATTTGTAATTAAACTCGATTCAACGCAGAACCACAGTTCAACTATGCATCTATAACCGGGCCTTAGTGTTTGACATTAAACTAGAATAAACAACACTTTTGAACAATTGTATAAACCTAATTAATTAGAAAGGAAGATTACTAGTGTCTTGTCCTAATGTCCAGAAATGCATATTTTTATTTAAGATAATTACGAATAGATAATTTAAAAAAATATAATGTGGATTTGAGTGGTATTGGTGCGCCTATGTGAGTAAAGTCGGCAATTGCAATGATCAAAAACGAACGGCATTACATCACACATTATCGATTTTCCGCGCCGAATCTTCTTGCAAATAAGGGTAGATTGTTCAGACGTGATAGAAAGAATGGAATCCCCCGGCATTTAGCCGTATCTCGGTTAAATCGAAGTTGAAAAGTGGTCGGATGACGCGCCGGTCAGCGGATGACCGTTAACGTTGATTGCCGTCCTTCGTCACACGTCACCGTCCGAGATTACCACCGCCTTACCATAACACGGGATTGGACTGCGAAAAAAGATAAAGAAAAAGTGTTCCAATAAAACAAGAGGGTTCCGGGCGACGCATCGCGGGAAACGGACACCTTCGAAAAACTCCGCAGATTTTCGTTTTGATTAATACCTACTCCGGTTTTCTATAACCCATCAACATTTATTTCCATTCGTTCAATTTTTAGCACACACACAGTTCAAACAGAAATTATTATTTTTAACTGAACAATTAATTCAATTTAATATACACAATATGATTCAAAAGTTTTATCACCTGTAAGTTTTTTTTTCGTCAAGAATGGACTGTATACCTATACTAATTAATTGATTACTTTTATGTAAAAAAATAATTATTATAAACTTCTTGATAAAGAAAAAATGACGTTTTGAGATATTGGGTGATGCAAAACTTTTGAATCTAATACCTATGTAGATAGAATTGAAGAACTTTTACCAATATTAGCTGTGTAGCGTTTTTTTTTGGAAATGTATTTGTTTTATGAAAAAATATAATGCGATAACGTCAGGAATTTGCAAGGTTTTATTTGATTAATACCTTTTCGGCAACTTCGATGAGGGCCTATCAATCTTTATTAACAAAACCCTACACAAAACACTTTCGTTCGTTCAAGCTTGTTATCTATATTTAGAATATATCCCGATGGATGTTTGTGTGGAGGATTTTTTTGGGATAATTCGTTAAACTTTTTCCCAACGAAGAATCAAATAAAAATGGATAAAAACTAAAGGTTCTTGTAGTTATCGGTTTTCACCTTTTTCACCAACTATAATCCCCGGTACGGTCAAGTCCCCTAAAAATTTTCTCCTCAACGTTTCCGTCTGTGCATCGCAACGTCTACATATAATCTGATTGAAAAGGCCGGGAAGCAAATTCGAAAGAAAAATGAGAAGATTGTATCTGCGAAATTGCTTTTATTTCTGAGTTGACACCGGTGTCGATTATTTGTTGGGTCAGTGGCTCGTGAATATTACTAAAAATATGAGTTACGACTTTTCTGCATATGTTACCGATCGCAGCACGCGGACCAAGACCTTCTTATATTGCCTTTTGTACCGTTCAAAATAGCCCTATACACAAGTGTGACCCTCTGAAGTAAATTTATCATCTTAAGAGTTAATACAAATTCCTTGATCATCGTTTTTATACAACACTCTATAGCTGCAAGTATAAATACTCAATAATAAATTAACAAAAAAAGTGTGCGCTCTGGATAAGCGGATATGGAAAAACGACGAATTCGAATAAAGAATAAACACTAACGGCCGTAGAAGCAATAGTATATCCACGATATCCGCAGATATGATAATGAGGGGCGGGCGTCGGGCGTGAGATCGAGATTCGCAGACCGCATCGTGGCGGTGAATTCGCGGCCAGGAAATCAGAGCAGTCGGCGGGCACCGGGGCCAGCCTGGGCGGCGGGCAGCAGAAGCGCGAGGGCGGCGAGGGAGATACAAATACGACGACAGACTGCTGACGTAGCTTCGGCCGAGCCAAATGGACAGCGAGCGCTCCGATAATGGCCCAACGGGTGCCACTTACCCAACTCCGACTAAATTGTTAAGGATGGCAAAAACACCCGACCAAATGCCGATGATGCAAAGAAACGTCAGTGCACTTTAATGGAAAATAATTTAAATACCATCACCGGTTACTTTAAATCGATAATCCCTCCGAATTAACTGCCGTGGTTTTTACTCTTTGCTTCCTGATGCTTTCCACAAAAAAGGGTCATTCTTGTTTAAACGAATTTCTTATGGAATGACTGCTTTTGATGTATCATCTATTTATTACACTACTATCAATTTATTTATAAAATATTATGCCAACTATTAATTATTTTTTTAACTCCCTATAATAACGAAAAAATTTCATATTGTTTCTATTTATGTCCAAACTGCATAACAAGCTTTTAAGACAAATTACAATGCATTTTAAATCAAAATAAACAACACCGATAATAGAACTATGTTTGAATTTACTGTATTCACAATTTTTGAAATTGAAATTACTTAGTTTAATTTGCACGATAAAAACAATCGTGATTTTTGTTATCGCCAGTACGAGGAGTATTTTAAAAGATTTTTTCGCTCTCGTGCCAAACGTGACTCACAATTTCTATCGCAAGCCAGTTTACTAACAAACATTTCGGCCCAACTCAAGAAAAACAATTAACAACTACTCTAAAGTAAGAACAAACACATTTCGAAATCAAACTAGCTACAGAGGTGCTGGTATACGCCACCGGAACCTTAAAATTTTTAGCGAATTTCTATTGATCAGAAAAGTATGTGACAAGACCTGATTGAAGTTCGATTCCCTTTGGCTTTAGAACGGCGAGAATCAAATTTTAATATTATTGGCGCGGCGGTTTGGCGTGCTTACAAATGCATACGTAACTAGAATCGGAGGTATTCGGCGGAAGCGAAGCATGTGAGGTAAAGGTATATAAACAGCAGTTATGATAAATATGCACGACGAGACTTTTGAATCCTACACTGAAAATAATTCTGCTATACTTATATAGTCGATTTCGATTAGGTATATTAAATAAAGGGGGAGGAATATACCGATGCAGTTTGTAGAGGTGTAATTATTTTATTGAAATGTTCCAAAATAACAATACCTAATACAGTAGGGTAATAATTTTCGCGAAGCTAAATTAATGGAAATGGCACCATTGACTATGATTGATTATTGTAGTAATTGTTGGAGTTATAGAAAAAGTATTATTTAAATTATGGCAATATGAATTAAAAAACCTCAAAATAGAACTACAGTGTAGTGAAAGTAAGGAACAAAATTCATAATTACATTATGTATTGTTTTCAAGCAAAACGCTCGAACAGGTCGATTTTAATATTTAATTAGCTACCGTATGGCATAAAATTTTTACTTATGACGTCATATATTATTGCACAATGACGAAAATTCTACAATCATATCTGTCAATGCCAAATGGTTAAAGAAGAGTAATTTGAACACTTGCGCTAAATTTTGTTCGTTTTTGGGGCGTTTTAGGATTTTCTTTCATTAAAGTTAAATTTTGATTTGTTTCGGTAAGTTGTCATTTTTTCAAAAAAATTGTTATTTAAAGTACCAATTTTTTTACACCATCATTTAAGTAATGGGACCATCTATTAAAAACAACAAAAAAAAATTAGGGTTGTCATTTAAAAAAACCAATGATGACGTCATTGTGCAAAAATATATGACGTCATAAGTAAAAATTTTATCCCATACGGTAGCTAATTAAATATTAAAATCGACCTGTCCGAGCGTTTTGCTTGAAAACAGTAAATAATGCAATTATAAATTTTGTTCCTTACTTTATCACCACACTGTATAGAATTTCTACATCAAATTTAAAAAAAAAACAACTTTATACTTGTTTGTTTGTTAAATCTTAAGTAGTTAAATAATGTGTTATTCTATTATAGGTATGTAAAATAATTGGTATAAAATAGATTTAGTAGTAAATAGATAAGTAATAACATATAATTTTTGTTTGAGTGTAGCATAATATGTATGGTAAAGAGCGGAAAGTGGAAACAGTAGAGCGTGGTGTGATTCGGATATGCTCTGCGACAGCGGCAAGCGGCAACCGGCAACCAAACCGCCAAGCACAAGCACAAGCATGCAGCATTATGGTGGAAGACAAATATTTGGTCTCTCGGTTGCGTTGGGAACCGCCATTGTCATAACATAAGACAATACGAATGCTGTATCTCATTTTTCATCTGGCCGATCTTTATAATCTGTATTTGCATCGGCTTGTAGAGATCTAATAATAACTCTGGGGAGAGGGTGTACGGGTAGGACGCAGGACGCAGGGAGAAAATACCGTCCACATCGCTCGGAGATACAACGAGATTCTTCAATTAAAACTTATGTTTATTTAGTATTCGCGAAGCGCGGGCGGATGGGCGCGAGCACCGAGCACTGGCACTGCTGCGGCCGTCACGCCGTTACCGAGAGCGCAATGAGATATGTTAAACCGAAATAATAAGAGACAGTGACCGGAAGATCAACCAGAATCCATTTCCATTCCTATTCCCATCAAACTTTCAATATGCTTTCACTCGGCGCTTGTCCTCCTCTTACCTCCTCTAATCAATAGCTTTTCCCAATCTCTTTAAACAAAAGGATCGCCCCTTTCTCTATCTCTTTTCATCCCAGCGTTTTAAACGGGAATTTACTCGATTTTTATGTTATTTTACGAAATTAAAATAACACGCAAATTATGTATAATCTTAGTTGCCCATTCATTTCCATAAACACGATTTTAGTTTTTGTCTAATTAATGTCAACAAGAACCGCCAATCTAACGGATTTTGCGTTAGACACCAGAGAATTAGAAAAAAGCGTATTTCAGTAATGTGATTTGATAACAAATTGATGTGTACTGTAAAAATATTATTGAAAAAATAATGTGCATAAGCTAACTCGTAAAAACCTCTAGCGGCTTTGCAGGACCGAACTCTTTTCCCTTATTAATCTGCTAAAAATATGAAAAGGTAATGAAAGAAACACAATCAAAACACTAGTTAGTAACGATGCAGGATTTGCAGACAATACGTTATTTTTTTAACATTTAATGCAAGAATTATGTTGCGCAACACGTTCGAAATGCGCTTTTCCCAGTAACCAGTCTTCAGCACTGGTGGGAAAGGTGATATATTTCGCACATGTTGCATTACACCATATTTTGATTAAAACCGTGAAACAAAGTTGAGAAACAATAAACAGGCGTAAATTCGATCCTGTATTACCGGATCGAGTATGGGCATACAGCACCGATGGAATAAGAGAGCAGAAAGAGAAACGTCTGATAATGGGTAACCGTTGAGTTTATTTCTCACAAACGGATTAGTCCACATTTCCCTAACCGCGCAACTCTACCCGGCTTGTTTGTGTTTGGGTTTCGGAATCCATCTGTAAAACAAATACTGCTGTTAGCCAACGCTCTTATTGTCTTTTTGTTATAGAAATAAACGGCGGCGACGATGCCGACGGTTCCTGCTAGCAGGAAGAGGTGGCCATTTTAATTTCAAGTCGAAAAAAATCCAATAAATTCCTGAAAATAAAAACCTTTCATTTTTATTACTTTAAACTGTAAACCGTAACAGCGTTATTTATTTGAATTGCGAATTCCAGCGATAATCCTAACGATTGCATTCCCATCCCATCAATTGAACTTCGTTTACATATAGATAAAAGGAAAAGCGGAATACACTGCGAGACAGCAATGAACCGCTAATACTCCCTGTATCTGAAGAAAATTACATCTCACTTAAGAGTGATAGCCGTAACACTATCTCGCAGGAAAGCCCTTAAGCCGACTTTGCAATGATCGGAATGTCGTTAATGCGTTTCGCGCCAACAAAGCATCCGAGAAACGGCTGCTAGCGAAATCGACGGTGTTCAATGATTATACGCATTGATACAGAGATTTTTTAACAATTTTCATTTACAGAAATGGAGAAGACCACGACTTTTTTTTTAATTTTTTTCCAAAACCGTGTGTTCTAAGAAGGCGCGTAATGAAATTTTTATTTTTTTCTGTGGCCAAATAAGGCCGCAATTAATTTTTAAAGTTTGAAAAACGTCACACAATCGTCATATACTCTTCTCCAATCAAAGCGAGAGTTGCAAAGAGAAGTCGCATTTAGCAAGTTTGCCACGTTTCCTATTACTCTACTTTATTCCGCAAAATGTGCTTTATTTGTATATTTATTGTAATAATCATTTTCTGATTTATCCATTTCTTCCATTACCTAATGGATAATTCGATATATTAATATAGAAATAACATCTTCATAAGTATAAATTGTAACCGATTTTCGTGTTAAAAACACAAATAATGGTCCTGAAAAATTTATTTGGCAACATTCTTGTCAACGTCAATATTATCAGTAAAGTGTTTTGTCCCGAACTGCAATTCGTGTAATTTGTTTTGTGCATTTTTCAGAAAAATCTGACAAATGACAGTTTGATTTTTGTTCGTTTGTGTATTCTTTGTTACTGCGTTCGAAAATTCATACTATTTACTTATACAACAAGACGTGAGTGGTTTATGATTGGTTGATAAGGTATGAGTCAAAACCCGTAATTTTTAAATTTCGAAGGGCTATAACTTTTTAATTATAACACATTTTGAGCAACTGAAAACGGTTTTGAGCTCTAATAAATCATTTCTAATCGTATCTTTTGTCGAAATCCGCATATCTCACATCGTGGTCTTCTCCATTGCTTGTATAAACATCTCCCATCGGATAGTATTTGCGTCAGTTTAGGAGCATAAAATAAAACCTAAAAAAATCAAAAATCTAAAACTATAAAAATGCAAAAAACCCCGATTTTCATTCGCTCGGTTTAGCATCTCCATTTTTTCACCGAAATTTTTTAGAAGTCATCGGGTATACAATATATGTCACTCATCATGTATGGATAAAGCCATCGTAATATCGATAACCATTAAGCTCGCGAACTGAATGAACGCTTATATCAAACAAGAACGAAAACCCGCCGAGTGTAAAGAAAAATTGCTTTAGATTTGCACAGGACCGAACAAGAATCTCATACCGAATTTGAATATCGGCACTAAACACTAGAATATTTTAACCACAGCTCATCTACATTTTATTAATTATTATTTGCAACTAATAATAATGTCTACAAAATTTTAGGTTAAATGTTATAGAATAAAACGTGAAATAAGTCTATAGTCGGCCCTGTGTGATGAAAATCGTTCCCCAGACGCATATGAAAGCAATATTGAGTAAATCCTTGTTTGTATTAGTTATTTTCTCTTATCGATGAGAATCTCTTGTCAGTAGGTGATGGCTTCTCCACCTTCGCTATACCACCCCCGATCATATATTTCGAGAGCATTAAGAAGTGACACATGGAACGCGGTCATGTGGAAAACAGCGCGAGGAGAATAAAGATGGAATAAAAAGAAACTTAGAGCGATTTCACGCGTTTAAAAATATACCGACGTAATTTTATTAACGATTTATTTTCTTATTATTATTAGCAATGTGAGCAAAGCATAGCAGGGTTGCAGGTTCGATTCTCAATATACATAACTCAAATCCCTAATGTATCCCAAATACATTATATCACGTTTTAGGACCTTCCACTGTCTCCTTTTTATATCAATTTATTGCGGTAATCATGGAAAATAAACTCGATAAAACAAAGCAAGCAAGATACCCCGAAAATAACTTACCGACGCGCAAACGAAACGTTATTCAAGTTTTCTACTTAGTTGCCCCTTTTCGATCCCGATTTTCAAATTCCGCTTCCTCAAACAGGGGCGCTGGTTCTAACACATATTTTCCACACATACAATAAATTTATTTTTGCAATTGTAAAAAACGCAATTTTCTCACACTTGAAAATATCTTACAACAATTTAAAATATATTAAATTTATAACCAAAAAGCTATAAGAAAAGTGTTTAAAATCCCCACTTGCCGGCGCTTATGATCAACTGGGATACGGAGAGAGCCAGGGCCAACGCATATCGAATACTCCAGCTACACTTTTGGTAAACAATACCCTATTTAATTGCTTTTACAGTCTCCTGCACTCTTTTGCCTAAGTACACTTTGCCGTTTCACTTCGACAGTAAACACGCCCAATCAGCAATAACTTTATTTCGTGAAATATCTCAACAATGAAAACAATTCTAACTTTTTTTCAGTTGTTGATTGCAGACGATTAATTGGACATCGAATTGGGAGCTTGCAATGTCCAATCTTCAAAAATCGCTATAAAAAGTGAATAGATGGAAATTTTGCATTTATACAGCATGTCCTTGATGGAACGAAACTTATACTATTAATTAATAATAATAGAGCAGTATTGATTTTGAATATAATTTAGTACCAATATCAAAGTTAGTTCAAAAATCAAATTAAGATCGAGGAAAAATACAGGAAGTTGGAAATCCTTGCAACTAAGCGCAGAAATAATGGCATTCAATAAAAGAATGTCGGAAAAGTTTCTGTTTTCAATTTAAAACGGGCGGCGACAGTTAAATGATGAAGGAAAGTTCACAGAATTCGCATTGAATTATATTTAAAACCGCTTTTTAATTTTGACACTAAGTGGAGGTGCGAAGTGAACAGAAGGCACCTGGCATTTGTTAAAAGTCCCTTAATTAAAGCAGGCATTGGGTGTCGATGCTCGCCCGTCCGGGCCCGAAGAGAAAGAATGCACAATTAGCTTAATTTCTAATTACACAACGCCAATATCTTAATTTTAGACTTGGAGAAGTTTATTGGAAACATCCATCAACTCGGAAAGTTTGCTACTCGATTTATTACACGAAATTATTTTTTAAGTTTCTAGCGTTCTTTCATGCATATAAAAAAACTAAGGAACAATTAATGAAATAGTATTGCCACTTTTTAAACTTTATAAGACTCCCATTTTTCCCTGCAATTCCCCCCTCGATTATCTCCAGAAATCGCATCAAATATAAAAGGGACTCCCAATCCTAATTACTTTATACATTTTAGTCATGGAATGCTTCATCAATATATTTCCCTTCAAAAACTTTCCCTCCCCCACTTTTGTTATCCTAATCCACTTTGAATTGAAAGTAAGCAAATAAATTTGAACACGTTGCATTTTGTGACCCTTTCCTGCTGTTTTTTTTCTTTCTGTCGTGTTTCGTTTCGGCATATTTTAGCGAAAAAAAAAGACAAAGTATACGAAAATAAGGGAGGCCGGAGGCAAAAGAACAATAGTGTTTGCGATACAAATGGCTTTCGAAGCGACCGGTCAGAAATGGACTCGCCCTAGAAAATCCCTTTCTAATTAAAATAAAATTATATGAAAAAAATGAGAAAGATTTATGATTGTTGTAATTTTATTCTTGATCCTTTAAGAAAAATTATTTTTATAATAGGTAATTAATTCAGTACTCAAAGAAAGCATTGTTGGGTCCCTTGATCCTTTAACAATAAAATGGATTTGATGAGGTAGATAAATTAATAAAAAAAAATAGTACAAAATAATAAGTAACGCCGACGCTGGAAGACTGTTGGATAAAATACGCCTATCTCGTCATATCATCAACATCGTCCACGAGAGCGGCCAGGCAAGCCAAATCCAAACGAAGCGAGGTGGCGAGGTGTTTACACCGTTTGGCTCTCGGACTCTCTCTCGCCGAAGCCGGGGAGCCGCGGTGGAGGTCGAGAGAGAGAGCCATAGACGGGCAGAGTCAGGGAATAGATGCTATTTCAAGCAGAATAAACACATGGCTGTTTTCTTTGTTCCGGCAAACTAAACAACCATTCTGGAATCCAAACAGGCTGGCCAGTCCCAAATTCAATTTAGTCTTTGCATGCGGCGGCGACCGATGCCTGGAACATCCCAAAACGTCAACACCGACATCTCGCCATCGCCACTGCCATCGTCCGTTGCTTCTAGCTGTAGCTCTTATTTTGTAGATTATTTTATTTGGACGCCCAATTCAACAAGCCAACTATATGTTTCACGGTATAATTGAATTTGCATCGTAATTATTAAATTTACATTACCTACTACCTACTCAATTTGTTTAGTAGACAATGAATGTAAATCATCAGCAATGATTTTAATCATATCCCAATTATTCGCATTGCAAGTAAATGCATCGATTCGAGGTTTCAAATTCCTTTTTATCAACGACAAATCTCTTACGTAGTCATTCGAAAATGCGGCGCCCATGACGCTTACTTAATCTTCCTCTTCCGGTCTCTCGTCCTGCTCCTCTTCCGTCTCCTCCGGTTAATGCATTTGGATTTTTCATCTTAATTAAAAGAGTTCGGGCCAGATGTCCCCGATATAGAGGAGTCGTCAGTCGGATAAAATCGACTGTGACTGTGGCGGAATCGCAGCGATTGCGACATTTGCATCGCGAATAATTTTATCGCCGGATATTTATTAATTTTTGCTTCTATCAGATCTAGAAGTTTAATGAAAATTCGATGTGCACATTTCGCGAATAAACAGGAGGTGTGGGGTTAAATTAATTTTTTTTTTTGTAGGATTTGAATCTTCCTACGACGCTGGAACGCGATAATGGGTAAGAAGCGGGAGGCGGTGGATTGTGCAGCGGCAGCGGTAGACAGCCCGCAGCCCGACCGAACCGTCTTGATTAGAAAGGACAACCACTATCAGCGCCGTATTTCTATCCCTATTCTTTTTGCGCTCCCCCAGCCCTTATACAGCCAGCCCGGGAAATGGGGATCTTACTGTATCTGAACCCACTGACCGAATTTTGCAACCATTCATAGAACAATGCGTCTAAAATCGTCCGAACATCGATGCATTAATGCAAGGTAAATTGGATGAAAAATGTACAAATGTTATTATTACTCACCGTTTCTGTTTTAATAGATGGAAGAATATTATTGGGCGTTGTCGCTGCTGACGGTCGTTGTGACGTAGATAAATTGATAACACCATCACCGTCTACGTCGTGATTCATGGTGCCATCATCCTGAAGCAGAAAAAAAGGCAAATGAAAGAATTATTGCGAAATTCGCAGCAACTAAATATTTACTAATAAGCAAACAAGGAATCGATATAACCGAGAAGAAAATAATAAAGAAATCGTAATGTAATCTTTGCAACATTTTTTTTTATTTTTGCTTGCATTTAAATGTACCGGATCAATTAGGAAATACATTTTTGAAAATAATAGATAATTATTATGGCTAGTTTATTAATAACTAATGATAAACAATAACGGAAGCAAAACACATCATTGTTGACAAGTTTGATGATTTATAATTATTCTTAAGCGTTTTTTAAATAATTATCAGCGGTTGATGTATTAATAATTGTGATAAACAAATACAATTAAAATTTAAATTATCGAATTATATAAAATAAAGATTGTTAATATTGGCATTTAAACTTCTTCCCAATCGCCCGATAAAATATTTTCTTAATTTAGTTACATAAACACAGAATATTTTTTGTACACTTAAATAATCTTACAATATTTCGCTAGGTAAAATTAAAAAAAGACATTTAGCAAATCTAGGAACCTATATAAAAATTGGCGCAGTCAATAGGAACTTTCAAGTTTATTCTTACAAACAAGTTTATGATAATATCGCAAAATACTGTAATTTTTTATGATATTGCGACACAAATAATATTCATGAATGAGTTTCTTTCGAGACAAATTACCAAGAATGATATTCGACGCTATCTGCTAATTTATTGCTATTGGATGGCGCAACATTGGTGACTGGCTCGATTAACTCCCTTTAATATTTCATCCGGGTTTCTTTTTTGATGGAATCGAAAAACATGTATACTAATATTGGAGGCGCAACTCTACTTAGTTATTCATGCCACGTGGGCAATATTTTCGGTAGAACGCGACGTTATTTTTCAGTGAAAAAACGCTATAATCATACCATCATCTCCTAATTTAGATTTTCCTTCAAGGGGAAATATAGTTAAACACGAGCTTGTTGAAAATTGTAAGATTTTTATGAAGCGATACTCAATTGGAAATAAAAAAAAATTAATGAATATTTACACGAAATTTTTAATTCCAATATGAATTGTGAAATAAGCGAACATGTAAAACAAACGAAGAGGAATTGACTGTTTAAAATTTTATTTTCAGACATTTAAATGAGCTTGTTTATTTAATGGCGAATATGAGCTCTGAACATCTACGGCCTTTTTATCTAATATTCATTAATATCCTCGGGTTCGGTTGGAAACGAAAAGATTACTACTTTAGTTCTGATATCACTTAATTAAAAAGGTACGCAGAGGCTCCCGAATAAATAAGCTGATATTCATCAACGACCCTTCCTTGTTCCTGGCATAAAAAATTGAAATCATTTAAAATTAATACGAGATATGGCCTTAATTCATGAAATTTTTTTATATATCCTCGTTTTGTAATTTTTGTATTACGTATCATGTTACTGTAATGTTGGTAAAGTAGCATTAATTTGCATACAGTGCATGCACAAACAAGAACTTTAAAGCATTCGAAGAAAATAGATAAGGTGCAGAGAAACGAGTCAGATATCCCCTCATGGTCATTTATTCCATTTAAAGGATAATCTGGATAATAGCTCCCCAGTTATCTTCGCCACTCAACTGCTTTGTGTGATCCACTGTTTTCTGCCCTCTCGCTTCATTTTACAGACATCCAGGGACACACTTTCCTGTGGTAAAATTTGTATTTGCTTTCGATAAAACCGTACGAATTTTCAACTGAATACTCCTTATTGATTTTAAATAAAATGATTTCATTTCAATTTTAATATAAAGTCTAAGTAACGAAATATATAAATCGATTTTATATAAATACTTAGTAAGTATCTAATAACAACTACCTCGAACTGTGCAGAGTCAACAAACTCCATCCAATTTTCCAGGGTAAAACGTTTCTGGCTGAAACTTTTATCCACTTTAAATTCTACTCTTAAATGCATTAACCATTCCTCACTCCCAAACACCAAACAGTAACAAACACAATTTGTTTGCACTACTGCAATATTGAAGTTTTAAAAGAAGAAAAAAAGGAAATTGCTGTCACTCTATCGGGACTCGTTCTCTTTACTTTTAAAAGGAGAGATTCTTAATCATCGCTTAAGTAGCGAGGGCAAGGGAGAGTTTAAGGACTTATAAGTACGTTTCATCCGAAGAAATTAAAAAGTGGTTTTCAGTTCGTGCGAAAAGAATTTCGGAATTTAATAAATTGAAAATATGCAAAAAAAAGTGATGAAAGCTCTTTCGAAGTTAATAATGTATGTATTTTAGTAAGGTCATCGCAAAAAATGCCTCGCCTGCAGAAACAATACTTCAACTCTAAACATAAATCACAATCACTTTATCTGATACAAAGTGTTCTGCAGCAAAGTATCGCCATTTTTCAACCGGCCACAATGGCGTTTCAAGTTGATTATCGTCTTTTTCTACGTTTGCCGGCGCTTTCAAACGTCAAATAAAGTAGATGACCTATTTGAGTGGCCAACTAAGCTCTTATTTACAATTTCAAATCGTCGACGAAAGGAGAAATCGAAATAAACCCTGACGGTCCAATGCTGCGTGTCACCGGTCAACAATAGAGGGTGAGAACCCCATTTCGACGTTTCCGATTGATCTTCATCTTCGTACTCACGGTCGTAACCCGATATTTTCCAGGAAAATCCGAATAAGGCCTGTACCTTATTTTCTTAATATTATTTTTATTGTAACAAATCGGTTTCCAATGTCAATTAAATTGCTGTTTAACAATATAAATTTAATCAAAATATTAATTTTCGTAAATGGCATAGAAGTGGTTTTAATATTATATATCGATCGATTTTAGAAAAGATTATGAAGCATTAATGATTAAAACGTATACGGACCTAATATTTTTTTAATAATGGTGAAAAAGTCAATATGTAATATTAACAGACATTTTTAGAAAATATTCCGTCGAGCGAAGGATATCGACATTCTCCGCAAATATTTCAAAAAAATACAAAAGTATTTAAAAAGTATAATATCACCGTCGAAACTCATATTCCAGCACGTCGTTCAGCATCCATCCCCTCTGGTATTCCGTATATTATGTCTGATACATTTCCCGTAAAAAATTTAAGTGATGATAGGGATTGCAAATGATTAGGCGAACATTGGCCTTTTCAGACGTTAGGTGAGAAGTGAGAAGCGCAAAAAACAAAATTAAAAATTAGCTAATCGATATGCCGTGTCTGGCAGATCCCCGTTCATCTGCCAGAAGTACGATGTCGCAGGAACGATGAGTGTAGATGATTGTTGCGCAAAATTTATGAAGTGAAGAGCATACTGTCGTTATCTAATTTTTCATTTATTCTCATTCTATTCGAATGTATTTTTTCGATATCGAAGTTAGGTAGGGGAATTTCACAATGAGCTGTTTATTGGAGACTATAATTACTCTATTTTAATAAAATTTGGTATGCACTTATTAGTCAATTAAGTAAATTTATTGAAATTGAACATTAAAGATTATGTAAATTTATTTTTTATATAGGGCGAACTTATAAAACCGAGTTAATTAACAATAGGCAGAAATCTAAAATTCAATACAAACACTACATTGTGTGATTGCGTAATGTGATTGATATTTGATAACCACATTCGACTGTGACTCTGAATAGCGATCATTAAAAATTCAAATCAATAAGATTTATATAGTCATTGAAAAGTATCCAATTACTTACATATTCCCAAATTTTTGAACACAAAGCGTTTGTCCTAAATTACGATTGTAACGCAAGAAATATCAAATAATAATCGTAATCTTATTACAACTTTAGATTAAACTTTTTGCAGCGCAAAACGCTCTCTGAAGTTTCTATTGATTAATTTGGTTTATAATGTTCGGGGTACGTAGCGGCGGCTTCGGAGAGGCAAATCTGGAGGAGGAGGCCATAGCCCGGAGCGCGGAACATTTGAGCCGGCTTCAGAGACGAGAAAGTCGGAGAGCTAGGTCTATTCATTTGTTTGTCTTGAATAATACATAGGCTCTGCTTCTAAGTGTATACTCCTAATAAACCTGTTTTGTTCCGCGATAAAAAAATTACCTATACTCAATTTCAATGGAAAACCTACCAATATCCTTGTAGTAAATCCTAAAGTATGTTGTATATTAAAAAATGAGTAAAATAGGTATCTTTTCATCCTATAGTCGCTATAGTCTATTCATAAATGAGGCGGAGTAATCCGCCGCCTTGATCCTTGCAAAACCAATACAGGATAAAACATCCAAATGATATTAAAATATTATCGTGAAAATTATTATTTTTTAATTCTGTGTGACTGTGTAGCTCCTCAATGTAGACTGGATTTGGCCAAAACGATTGATTTATTACTCCGCCTCATTTATGAATAGATACTATAATAAAACAAAAAATAGTCCCCATGCATGCATCAGTATTATAAAATACTAATCTATTGTTTAATTAAATCAATAGTTGTTCATGTCCCATATCTATATTCGCGAATTTCCATGTGCAATATGGGCTGACACGAGGGGTATATAAAACGTTTTGTGTAGTCGAAACCGATCGCAAAAATTTAATTCATTCCGCAGCGGTAACGGAATTAAAATAATTTGTCAAAGTTTGTCGGAATAAAACAAATCGAGGAAATGCTTAGGTCCGAGGGTAGGGCTGGCGAAAAACTTCTGATAACATCGGGCAATTCGTATTTTCCAATAAGAGATTCTCATCGGAATATAGCGAATCACAATTTGGAATGCAAAAGGGATCGATCCACCGGATGGCGCATACCTATTGTAGAAAACAAAATTAAAAAAACCATTAAGAACAGACAAGTCGTTTGGCGGAAGAAAATAAGCTGTTCTTTGGAGGTTTCTTTTATTTTTTTATGTAAACTAAGAGTCACTTTGCGTACCTACCTAGTGGAAGATGTTTTACCTATCGATTTTGCTTTGTTTCGGGAAATATTAACGATAGAAAAGATTTGTTAAATATTCTTCTTCGAAGACAAAAATAGATTTTTTAGTAATACCATAATGCTAGAAAACTGGATCTAAATAATTTACTTATAAAACATTGTAAATAAAGGCTTTATCTTCATTATGCGATGTAATTTCGTTAATTTTACGATTAACAACGACCAACGATTAAAAGATCGTTAATCGTAAAAGACTCACCGGCAATAAAATTTTTCACAATACACCCTGATATATTTTAAAATGTTACCCTAAACTATACATTTAATAAATAAATAAAATTTTTGGTTTTATCACTGCTTTAAGATGCCTAATCAATTTCATAATACCTGCAATTTTTATTTCATAGGCTAAATTCTCATGTTAACAACATGTTTCTTCAAATCATCAAACAGCAATAAAACATGATATTGTTTTGTACCATTATTTATTACAAAATAAAGTATAGACTTGGACAATTGTCTGGAGTGAATTTGTCAGTTAATTAATGATTGCACCTAATCGTTTTGGTTTGTGATTTATGGTGGAGTGTTTTTATTGTTGTTTACATGATAATTTAGCCTATGAAATGAAAACTGCCGGTACTATGAAGCTGATTAGGCATCTTAAAGCAATGATATAACACCAATTCTAATTGCTAAACTATTTATTTATTAAATGTTCGGTTTTACGGTTTAGGTGAGCGTGGATGAAAGATTTGAATAAATGGAAGGAGACAATCCAACATCAAGGAGAAAAAATGCTGGAAAAACCTTGGGAGAATGTGATGCAAACAGGAGGTATATTTGCCAGACGTACTTAGAAATATAAAGTTATTTTTGAGTAAATACCAATTACTTTTACTAATAGAGATGGCTTTCTTGAGAATTCTCTTTGCAATTTCTCAATGATTGGTCCTTGGCGTTGATTATTTATAACTGCAGGGGTCTGATTGTTTGTCTTTGGGTACATATGTTGAATTTTCTTTGTATTCGCCGAGATATAAATCTGCAGCTTATATATGGCGCAGTAGAAATTGTTTTTGTTTTGTTGGGTTGGATTGTTGAGACTTGCATTGGTCTGACCGTTTGAAGGTCCGCGATTAGGGCCGTCCTAGGAGGGATTGCGCCCGCGCCACCAGGTTAAGATATACGTCGTCGTGTCATCTCCGGCTTTTATTTTGTTGTTTTATAGACAAGAAGCAAAATAAATGCAGCATGTATTGGGAGCCGCGCCTGTTTCCATCGGATTCGCGGCTGGGCGGACCTGCTGGTTTCTCGGTGCCAACCAGGTGGCGTCTGCGCGATCTTCCACCACGCCCCCGCGCATCCTGCAGCGGTCAAACCTAGCCGTGGACCGCTTCTCCGACACACGAGCACGTGGTAATGCCCGAGAAACGCGAGCCCGTGCTGCGACGCCGGCTACGCTTCACGTGCAAATCCGCTGCCACACTGCCGGGGATTCCAAGACGACGATCTCGTGTCGATTGTGTAGGGGTTTAGAAATACGCTATCGTACCCCGTCTGTTACGGTGGGTGCACACGACCGTTGTTTACTTAATTAACATGGGGGAATATTTTTCCATTAGAAGTTTAATTTCCCAGTTAAACTTCCGCAAATACTTTTTTTTTCATTTTCATACATTTAATTATTATTCATGGCTTTTTTATTAAGATCCAGTTACTAATTAAATGTAGGTACTTCAAACATAATTATAAAATAGTAAGTTTTCTACAATTATTTATCGATTATTATTAGCATAATTAAAAAAAATTAATTAGCGTAAGTACAAAAGTATTAATTATAGGTGCTATTCTGAAAACTTAAAAACGAAAATGCCAACTGCTAACTACTAATTACCTAAAGGAGCAGAGCTTAAAATACCAAGAATTTCAATAGAAAATGTTTAATATAGGTAGGTATAGGTACCCTATAAAGCATGTACCATAGCTCAGGAAACATCAATAAATTTAGGTAATAACATAATAGCGGATTATATGCAAAAAAATTGCTAATATATGCGCATATAGTTAGGTCTATGCAACGATTTATTTCAAAATATGCAGTGATTTTCAAAAAAATTTCAAAAATATGCAATGATTCTTTCCAGAAAATATAAAAATCTGCATTGATTTTCAAAAAAATATCAAAATTATGACCTGAACTATGAAAAAAAAGATTTGTACCTAAGGTATTATTGCTATTTTCTAATAGTATAGATAAAGTTAGGTAAATTAAATTTTACGTAAATTTTATCTTTTCAAATTATAGGTAAATGAATTAATATTTATCAAATTGAATGTCGAAACAAAAATAGTAAGTAGGTACATATACAAATCTACCATACAAGCTAAAATATGCAATTTTTTTCACAATTTATGCAAAAACTTGTCAAACCTCTTCAGATGCAAATGTTGCATACACGAGTATTTTGCATATAATCCGCTCTTTAGTTATTATATAATTGTCCTGATATACGCGTGTCATTTCGATTAAAATCTTAAGAATCCATTAATAACATGTTATACCAACATTGCTATATCGCAGTGTTAGGTAGGTATAGCAAGTGTGGACGCTGTTTTTGATGCTTTATAAATAATTAACCGCATCCACACTTGCAATATAACACTGCGATATATAGCAATGTTGGTATAACATGTTATTGAATGTGGACCCTGATGCCTTATTGTAGTTGTCTTGCTCCTCATATACCAGGGTGAGTCAACCACCTCTCTAATTCAATCAATGATATTTTATATTCCGCTATAACTAACAAAGATATGAACTTCAATGAAAAATCAAAGATTTCTTAAACTCAAAAATGAAATTTCCATAAATTAAAAGGAATTGCTATAGGGATAGGGAGTGCGTATACTGCAACTTCTTTAACTCACACACGAGGGTGCTATACATATCAATATTATGGGCAGGAAAACCTAATTTTTTATTCTGTTAAATTAACCTACTCAAATTACCTGTATAAGCTTAATAAGTTAAAGGTCTATTCGCACTTTAACGTTTTCAATCAGCTCCTATCAAAACCAGTCAAATAAAATAACCATCTGTTAATTGTAGATATACATTTAGTGTCTGACATATTTTAACGACCTCTCTATTATTTTATCTGTATTCATTATTTCTATTTATTATATTTACAGATGAACTAAATTGTTTAGTAATGGCGAAGCAAATAATAATTAACGATAATTAAAACGTATCTGCTAAAACTTCTAAGTAAAAATATGCGACAACATCAACACTGCGAATGCATTTACACTTTGTTTATAAAACATTTCTAAAGAAATACTTATATCGATTTTTCAAATGCCACATTTACCTCAATAAATTTACTGATGGTGTTTATCGAGGATTTATCTCGCGAAAACGATTTTATTTAGTGCAAATGTCTACATAAACCAGGTATTATTGACTATAAAGTAATTACTACTTTTGATCAATTTAATCAAAACCTACTTTGTATAACTATTTATGTTAGTTTCCTAATTAATATATTGGGTTAGTTTTTGAGTCTATTACTTGATATAAGTATTTAAAAAAGATACGGCTAAAGAACTATTTTCGTATCTTATTGTCCATTAAGATAAAATTTTTGAAACAAATAGCAGCTACTCTCAATAAATTACGAAAGTAACATAAAAGTTACAATTTTACTTATCATCAAAAAAGTACTTGTATCATAGGTAAAATCGTAAACAACTCGTTTTTTTATTTTTCAGTTATGGTTTTTAGGGGACTCATGTCCCCTTTTTACTTTTTTACCCTCCTTTCTGGCGATGATCCTTGAGCAAGCATAATTGCATTTTTATCTCGGTCGGCTGTGCAAATAAGACGCGGAAAAGTGTAACGTCATTGTTGTTTACGAAGACAGGGAAGAAAAGGACGGCCTAAATGCACCTAGTCATGCTTAAATACAATACGAGAACGTAAACAACTTCTCGAAACGTGGTCTTTGCTTTTTCTCATCTTTTGCGTATTCAAATTCGACGTTTAATGCATAAAAAATGTTTTTGAATCAATTTTTTGTTTTGTTTCGTTTAAGAGAAAAATATGTAAGTAACTCGCCCCCACAAGATCTACAAAGAACAATCATTAAGGGGTATGAGTAGGATAAAACAAAATAATCTATTTTCCTTGTATGTAGGTATTAATTATTTTTTAAAGTATCTAATCTATAATCAATAAACGCTGGATAAGCTTTATAAAAACAACATCTGTCCTTCCCATCCAATTACGTATAATTAATAACGTTTGTCTCTGCATTTAATAAGGCCAATCTATAAAATAAAATGATGAAAAAAGTGTGTTCCCCCATCGCCCCAGAAAATTAATAACATCTGAATTTGCTTTTAATATCTTTTTCGGTATAGTGCAATTAATTTTTCACCGTCTTTAATTATTAAAAGGGAAAAAATAGGAAGAATCGCAATTTCGCGAATGTACACAAGAAATTGATTAAGTGTCTAGCGGCGACAAAGACAGAAAGACACAGTGGTGTATAAAAAGTGCCGCAACTCGCTATTGTAATTTCTCCCCTCGTATAAAAGCGCTTTAAATCTGGCCAAAAATTTTATCGAAACAAAAAACAACATCACAAATCACTATTAAAAATAATATTGTAAATATTAGGTAATACCATATAAACATAACATACTTGATTAATAAAAAAAAATAATAAGATATTATAGTTTGTATTGTATACAATTTAAAAATAAAATGAATATATTCATCTTGGTAGAGGAATGTGAATCCAATAATAACGACTAAAAGGTATATAGGACCCCGTTTGAAAAATTTTATCTACCGCTGAGCAGACAAGAAAGAAAAAAAAATTAAATCCCCAGCACCAGAAATTCGTCTCTAACAAAGACAATTATCGATTAGAGTTAATTTTTGAAATAATGAAGAGTGCACTTTGACAAGGAAGAGTTTTTAATTATCACTTTTAAATCCTCTTTCAACAGCTAAGCACGACACAAAAGCTCGAAAGCTTTAAGAAAATCACCCAAAGCTCTTGGCGTACCACTATTTCCCCATCTGGCGCTGCTCATTTCTGATTTGATTGCATTTTCACAGGTCACTGGAGACTTTTGTATTTTTTATACTTCTCCATTCGGCTCTGTTTAAAACAATGCAAAAGACGAAAATAACGAATAATCAGCGATCGAGGGTCCGTTGAACCAAAAAACCGGGCTTTATTATTGGTGTTTACAAGGGACGCGCACAAAGTATTAATAATTCAAATCTAATTTACACTATTTCTAACAATTGACGGGAAAATTGCTAGACGTCGAATTTGAAATTATAATCTAATAGAAAAACAAATCGTTTCAATATTTAACAACCATCTAAAAATTTAAATTTTCCCAGTAGATTCTATACGAAAGATGGTTTGCGATCCTCTTCGAATGTTCAAATAACCTAAAGTAACGCGAGTAGATGTAGGATATTTGGTATGAGGGACGAAAGGAAATTGGGCGATTGTACGACTGTGCGCATTCATTAACCCCCTTTCGGTTTACTAAAACGAATATTAAACAATACAAACAAGCGCCGACACATTATTATCTTTCTGGAAAGCTGAAACGAACCTTAAACTAATTTGCTCATGAGAACCAACGCAGGCAACGACAAAAAGATTAACAAAACATTAAATGTGCATATATGATGAAAATAAGAGTTTATTGAAACAACCTTACATTAATATTAATTCTTTAATATGTTTTAATAAGTATGTACCTAATGCTTTTTTTACGACGTATTATACCCAAGTATTCCATAATAACCACAAACACGGTTTTCTCACACATTTTCTAGAAAGTATCATTCTACCTTGTTTGCATAAATAACAGTTAAACACGAAGCATCGGAGGGATGTTAAAAATGAAATTTATTTTTAATACTTATTTATTTTCTGTACACATCTGTACTCAAATAAGACTATTTATTTAAACATAAAAAAATGAATATACACTAGAATGACCAAACAAGCCGCTAGTTCGTTTTATCTATATATACAAAACATGTGTTTGTTAAATATTTCCTCGAAATGGCATTTCCGTTTATTTGAACATCTAATGACCAAAGTTTATGAATACTCCAAAGATTCTTGAGATCCACGGAGCGTTTCTTTATAGCATGAACATCTATATAAATATCAGCACGAAAGCAAAGCAAACTTTCATCAAACCTAAAGCATTATACTCTCATTCTGTTTATTAATTTGTTCAATCAACGTAAAGTATGTCAAAATTAGGAAGATATTACGTACTTAACATTTATTTTTTTTTAATTAGGTAGCAAAATTATGCCTAATAAAAACAAGTAGGTATATACCTAAGTAAATATTCTGATAGTCTATAAACATAACCAATACACCATGAATAAATTAATTATTGTATTTAAAATTGAAACAGGTTGCATGGTCATAATGTAGCTTAGTCCCTGAGGGCTACAATCGACAGAAATACAAAATTACAACAACCCCAAATGAAATAACAAACTAACAAAATAAATAGGATTGCAATTATTTAACGTAATGTAAGTAAATTGCGCTGTGCATTTAATGATTTAAACCGATGATTGTATACTAATAAATGAACAAAATGTTAACTGGTTAAAACGACTAAAATTAACTGGAATACCTGAAACGAACAATGAAACGTTGAATATATTTTTCTAAAAGTAATTAATACAACTATTATTTGACAATAAAACTGTATAATTGAATTTATCATAAATTTGAAACATACATATTTTCGCAGTTTCGTTAAATCGATTGAAAAAATAACAAAGCAAAGTGTTTTTTAATAGAAATTTGATAAAAAGGAAAACAAATAAAAGGACGTTTGTTTTTAATTAAGTATTGCATTAAAATTTAAACGAATTTTAACAATAAAATGAAAATAAAAGTCGACACATAGAAGAATGTGTTTTAATTTTCATATTACTTAGGATATTTATTTCTACATTCTACACATCTCACACATCATTACTGTTAATAGAAATAAACTGACACAAAATTTATGATTTAGAAATGTAGAAATGCCTAATCTATAAGTTACAAAAACATAATATTAATAATATATTTCAATAAATACGTCGTATATTATACAGGCTGCTTCCTAACTACGGTACGAAACTTCAGAGGGTGGTTCGTTAGATCCTTTTAAGAAAAAAAGTTCCCATTAATAGTATGTCCGGAGTTGATTCGTTTCTAATACATTTTTTCCTAATAATATTCGCTAAGGTGCCCTACGGGACGCCACTGAACCTAACAATTTCATTCTAGTTAGGGCTAAATAAGGGCCTTATTACATCAAATAACTGTACCAAATTTCAACTAAATCGGTTTAAGGAAATTTAAAATATTTTATAAATTTTTATCCAATTTTCAACGCCCTGTATTTCAAAAACTAAGCAACTCCGGACGTACTTACCTATATGCATATTCATGGGAACTTTTTTCCTTAAAATGACCTAACGAATCACCCGCTGAAGTTTCGTAACGTAGTTAGGTAACACCCTGTATAAAAATTTCACATCATCATAAACAGTTTCATCTTTCAACTTTGAAAAATAACTTAAAATTGCGTGTAATTTTTAATCAGAAATTACTACTTCTGTACGACTATGCTTTCTGTTTGTTATAACAAATAATTTGTTTACGTTGACTTTGTACAGCGCAAACAATGTTACAGAGTGTCACACTTAATTGCTTCATTTTGTTTATGTAATTTCGCATTGTAATAATTCTTCGTTTCCCACAAACAAACAAACGAAGGCATTTTTATACACAACGGAAGCTATGTAAATATTACATTTTTATTGTAACTGTATTTCAGAGACAGCAGATGTGTATTAAAAAAATATTTATAAAACTCCTTATTATCTCAATTATAAACATTAGGTGTTGGAAAGGAAATATCTAGAAAAGGAGTTATAGCTAGGCATTATTACCGCATTGTGTAATTAATGGTAATGATAATATATCGACTGGAAAAACTATCGGAATAAAAATAGAGTAACTTGTAAGATTTTTGCGAATTTCACAGCGCTTATAATGGGAATGTTGCTCCGCGAAACTATAATTAAACCGAATCTACGCCACTGCTGCTTTAACAACTAAATATACATTATCTTATTGACGTTACCAGTACGAGTGCGACAATGATACGGAACGTGAGCGAAACAAAGATAGCTACTTCGACGGTTTCCAACTACACATGATTGTATAAACATCTTTTATCTTCACATCATGTTTGTTTGTTTATTATGTAATGACGTCACTTGTTTATTCTATATGACAGAATTAGAAATATTGGAAGGTTAGAGTTGTTCTACATACCAGTGGCGCATTTAGGAGGAAATTGCTCGAATTAAATTTAAAATCATTGTTGTATGGATTTGTTTACTTTATTCCACGAAACATGAATTTACTCACCGAGGCGATATCTGAGACTCGTTTCACCATAATTATCAAATATAGACGATTTGTATATAATTTACAAAAATAATAATTGGTACCAGGAGAACGTTTTAAGTTAGAAATCAAAAATATCAATTTTATTTTGAGTAGCCAAAATTTGCATCGAACAAACGTTCAACTAAACAATTAAATTTAATGTCTACTAAAATTGAAATTATTTTTAGCATGCACAGCGTGTGCACGAAAATAATCCTCGATCCGTTCCTGTAAAAACTATAAACTCAATGCCACTATTAAAAGGTCTTCTTTGTAGAACACCGACTTGGCTGATTCCGGTAAAAATACTTCGGTGGGCAATTAAAGTGGCAGAATTAAAGCAAATAAATATGCGACACCGTTAAAATTGCAAATCTGGTGCATGAACTTAATGAGTTTTTAAAATATTTTGGACAAAACGTAATGGTTGTGTGTCGACGACAGTTAATCATAAACAAAGCCGCAAATAAACCGCTGGCAACAATTCAAGTTATCACATAATAACAAAATTTCGTAAATAACGATCGGTTTCTTCTATTTGTAAATGAAAATTTCTACTCAAGGATTTTCGATTTTCCTGCTACAACAGTTATAAATTGGAATTATTGTTAATTGGAAAATATTAAAAAAAGGAAGTAAGCACTTGATTATCCAGAAAAATTGAAAAATTCACTTCAATAAAAAAATTGACAAATTAAGTGAAAATTCGAACAAGAAATTTTGTAATACAATTTAGTGTACAATTTGTGAAATTGCATAAAATTAGCAATTTTATCGTTCAAGCGCGACGGTAAAGAAAAAGCGAGATTAAAATAAAAGTATCGTCACTAGGTTTGTAGTCGCTTGGGAATTAAACCAGGAAGTTGATAAACATAATTCTGCAATTATAATTTGTTGGTTATATTAACAGGTCATTTATAAATACATGCAAATGTGTAGGCATCGACTAATCAGCTATTTAAATGGATTTATATAATCCTTTTTTTCGGTTACACACATACGAAATTTGTTTAGACGACAAACAATGATGTTTCCCATAACGATGATTATTACCTCATCGACAGCTTGCCATTGTTTGTCGTTGGTTGAATGAATTTGCAAAATCTCTTGCCATTCTGCCATGTGTTCGGCTATATTGAACAACATAACAGTGCATTGTACGCATTGATTGAGATCAGTCTAATTTCGTTATTTACACTAATTTCTCAGCTATGAAAATTATCCTGTAAATCTGTTTATGAAGTTTATAATATTTTTTTATTCAGGTAAACTATTTAATTAGTAAACAACAAATCCAATTTTTAAAAGAGCACGTTGACACGTGGACAGACAATAAAATGGATAGCTTATTCCATATCTATGTTCAGCTGGACATTGAATGTAACTACTTTAGAATTTATTATAATGCAATAAAATTCACTACACGCGTGTTAAGTACTTTCTAATTAATTTGAAGTCTCCCCAATGCTGGTATCTTATTTTTCTTTAAATGCTTATACAGACTTTTATCTCTCTTTCACGCACTATTTTAATTCAAGCATGCCGAGTGCTATGGATAAATGTAATTACATATAAATATTTGTTAATAAATTGTTCCTCTTTATTAATCATCGTGGCAAAAATCAATTCGAGTTTGCTTTATCAAGCTGAAATTATTGACATTGAATAATAATAATATGTAACAGAACGTCGTAATGAATATTTAAAGCCACAGAACAAACATTATTAATTTATACATAGGTACCTACTATAGATCGGGTAAATAAAAATAAATATACTACACGGTAATACTAATTGACAATGCCTATTGCCCGAGGTTATTTGTTTTCGAACATGTATTTGTATGTATAATTAGAAGGTTATTTTTAAACTTGTTCGCGAATATATATATATATATATATATATTATATTAAATTTTTTTGCTGGCAATATTGCCTACATTTTTTACAGTATCTGTTGTTTATTCGATTTACTTAGATATTGCTTTCCATCAATGGTTCGCTCTTAATTTAAATTTATATTTTACACTCGAAACTAATTACCTATTGAACTCCTTGGCACATGTTCTAAAAATGCCAAAATATATGTAGGTCAGCAAAAATGTTTGTCAAAAAGAAAGCTCATCAGTATAGGTAAATATCAAGCAATGAATGTAAAATAGAAAATTGTTAGCACTATTTAAAATACCAGATCTGAACTAATCTGAATGTAAACTATTGCAAATACTTCCAATTTTCTAGACGATCTAGACTCAATTTAAATTTTAAGACATAAATATTTGGATCCAAATCCGGCTCTGATTGCTGGAAAATTTATATTCCGAATACGATTCGAATTATCGATTGTTTACATAAAATTATAAACCATTCTTCAATTTTTAACTGGATGCGTTCAACGAACCAAGAAAAGACTTTAAACAAATAATAATTAACAAGATAGAACAGGGTACTTTTCTGAAAACCTTGCAAATTCTTTGAAGTATTTGTATTAAGAAGGGAAGATAAACCCGAATTTGTTTTTTTTTTCGTTTCAACTTTTTTATTCGCTCATGAATATATTGGAGAATATAATGGAGTCATAATGATATTTATTTTTTGAATCGGTGATTCCTTATTGCTACAAATTGTTAAACAACATTATGAGATATAATTTGGGTTATTAGAGAAATCTACCAAATGCTACAGAGTTAAAAATAAAGAACGCAATTAAAACATTTGTATAAATTCCTGCTAGTATAACTTACTATCAAGCACTAGGTTAACAATGTTTACCTAATAATAAATAATTTTGCACCTTTGTTTACGAAATAAATAACCTCTGTATTGTATGCCTAACCTTTTTACGTACGTACCTACTTACTCTCTAATAAGAATAAATTTCGACTTTCGGAATTTTTAAACTTTCTCCTCGTACAGGACTCCATTCCTTTTATTAATTATGCGGTGGATGAACAAAAGAGAACGTGGAAACATTTTAAAACCAGGTCTTCCTGTTTCATAACGACAAGTAAGAAAAGATATTAAACTGAAGAAGTTACTTAAGGAAAAGCTGTCGGAAAACAAATTAATCAAAACCACAAATATGCGGATGTAATTTTTAGACCGGAGTGTTTACAGTACGTATTAAAGTATCATGCTCTCGGCGTTCCTTTCGTTTTGACTTTAATGCTCAAAGTCTTAAGAAAGGAATTAGAAGCAGATGGTCGTGTTCGGGCAAAGGATGAAAATCGAGGAATTCCTTTACATAGTGACGACTATTACCTAATTTCGTTTTAGAATGTTGCAGATCTAAATAAGGCATCATATTTATTTTTATGAGGGTGTAAGAAATACCCTTTTTATTTCTTACCGAAAATATATAGACGTCGGAAAAAGACATAAGAAAAGAGAAGATGTCAATGTAAAGCCGAAGGACAAGACCCAACCGAATTTAAATTTCCTCCCTTGTTTGTTGTTTACACTATAATAGTATCATAATAACTTGGACGGTTTTGTGGAAGAAAAAGAGATTGCTTTGTTTGTGTTCGACTTAGAGTCGATATTGTATTTTATTAAAAGTATCTCTGTGTTTTCTTTAAAGTAAATATCCCATTTTGGGAGTTTGGTATGTAAAAAACATAGATAAATCGATTTAATGATGCGATTCGAAGTGAAAATAGGCTTTGATGGCAAAGCTTGCCATATACCATTATAAAGCTATTTACATATTGGAACTTACATATTTTACAAGCACTTTTATATTGTAGGCATTTTTATAGTTAACTTTGCAAATTGAAAACAAATTATTATTCATTAATTAGTCGTAAATACTTCATATTCCTCAATAAGTAATTAACTATATTTCTCTAAAACACTGAATAGTTAATTATGTATGTACATAATTCGTTAAGATAATAAAAGTATAGTATATGTATAATGGAAGAAACGGAATATGTTGTAAAATCATAATGCAATAACCGCAATGACTGGAATTTTCGAAAATTGTATATTTTCAAATTAATTTTGTTTATAGCAATAAAATACCCAAGTAGGTAATCAAGCATTACCTATTTAATTTCGTATTTCTAAAATCTAATAGCATACAAAATTTATCAAAATAACGTTGAATTTGTGATGTGTTAGCAACAAATAATAAAAGTCGTGATTATTATCAGATAATTTGACCTATATTAAAAATCTGTGATGATAAAATCAAATTAATTAATGTATAATTATAAAAGTTGTTTACTGTAAATTCGGGTTGTTTAAATAACTCAACCTAGTTACTTGGAAACGAAATTTATCACAAAATCTTTTTTTAAGATAATATAATTTGTGTACATGTTACATTTAAATTATTTACATGAAACATCAAAAACTAAGTAAATATATCAAGGTGGAGATTTTATCTAAATTATCTTAATACACACTCTTACTCGAATCGAATGTGATAGTGTGCTTAACTGTTGTTTTGTTTTTCTACGCATTAATTGACTCCGATAAAATCAGTGATAGAAGGTTTCTTACATTTAATTTATTTTATGAATCTCGCAGTAATCAAATAATGCTAAATTGATACAAATAAATCTATTTTTGATGATCGAACATGCTTTCCTAATTAGATCGGTTGTTGTAATAATTAATCTTGAGTGAATTTAAATTAGTCTTCTTCTCGATCTTACAGCAACACGTTCGCGAATAAAACGTGTTTGAGCGAAAAAAAGCCGGAGGAATACGTTGAAAGCGTTAACCAGAAAATCCCATAAATTGTCCGTGATTTGAGATTATTGTTTGAACAAACTCCCTTGTTAGGCGTTGAACCTGTATATGCATACAAAATACGTTGACAGACTCTCCCGGAAAATTTATTTCGTTAACACATTTTACCATTTTATTAAGCAAAAATAAATAACGAATTAACATAATCTCTCGCGTTAAGACGAACCGGAGTGTAAACAAGCTTTATCCTTTTCTAACTTTTTAAGTTATAAAATATTCAGCCCGAAGTTGTAGGGTAAAACTCTCGGACGACTTGATAAGAAACTCAAAAATCAAGAGAAACTTTTAGAAATAATGGTGTTATTCTGAATTTAATGTTTCGTTTTTATTATTCACTTCGATGTGCAACTTGCATGCTTACTTGTTTGCCTCGCCAATCGGTACAACTTTTTACAAACTGCTCTATCCGAAAAAAAAATCCAATATTGCATTTGCACATCAACTGAGTGGTTTGTTTAAATTTTACAATAGCGAATCAAAAGTAACTTTACAGTTAAACATCATACGGATTTAATTTATAAATTTCATTTAAATTTAAACGTTCACATTCTTTTAATAAAAAAATAATATATTAAGGTACTTATGCATGAGCTAATCTTAACAGGAAAATGCAAAAAGACCTATATATTTTAGAATTTAATTAGACATTGGCTTCACCTTTCAAATTTAAACAGTCAATATATTATAGAGGATAATAAGATACTTACACTGCATCTGGATTGTCCGATTGCCAAAGGCCAAGAAGAAGCGGTCGCGGAATAATGGCTTTTTGATGACCAACCCACAGCGCTTTCAAACTGTACGTCTCCAATGTGACCCTAAAAAAATAAATTGAACAGGACTTGTGTTATACTGGAAAACTGCTGTTAAAAATGAGCCTACTAGCTTAAAATTGCAAACAAACATTTTTTATTTATTTACTTCAGCTTATGATTAGGAAGTTCTAAATAATTTGTCAATAATTATTTAGAAGGTTAAAGATAAAACTATATGATAACAAAGTTTTTGTGTAGTCAATTATTCAGTTTTGCCAAATTCCTTAACACAAAAAAAATGAAATATTCAATATTGGCAACAAGGATACTTCTTTTCTGGATTCATTATTAATTAAATAATTTGTTTTATTTTTATTTTCGCCTACTTATAATAAAGTAAGTAATTGAAAAAGTTGTAAATGCAATTCCAATTAAATTTAGCGAACGCTTTAACGAGAATAGCCCAAGTCCAAATGATAGGAAAACAATAAATCGTCTCTGATGGTAAACAAAACAAGGGGGGTAGAAAACACGAGAAGGCATGAAGGAGAAGCAGGGGCGGTAGGGCAGTATAACCGAAACAGCGGCAGCCGGCAATGTCGTTTACTCGAAATCATCCCCGTATCTCATTACACAGGGATGCTGACGGAGGCAAAGATTTTCTGGAAGCCGTGAAAAACCGCCCCTCCACACTTAATCAGCGATAGGGTGTTCGGAATAAAATCTTACACTGGAAGAAATGAATTATTCTATTATGTGGAAGCAGAATTGTTTATTTCCTTTATCGAGTAAACAATGCAACTTCCTCCAGCAACTAAGGCGAATTTATTTTTAAACATTTTTTATGCCATCTTCTCTAAATAATATACGAACATCCCGGCGGCCGTATAACAGGCCCACATCTACATTTATAAACACCCAAATAAACAAATCGCGAACACATACGAAAATAACCTTCTTAATTTCACACTAGTTGAGTAGAACTAATTAAGTTTTCTGATCATGATCAATTATATTCGCACATCCAGAGTTTGCATAACCTCAAACATTTTCGATATATTAAAAAAATATAATTGTTTAACTAGCACCAATAATAACAATTTTTATTAAATGTTTTTATTTCAGAACAAACTAATTATGCAATTCACAGCATAATTATAAATAGGTAGCCTATGTGAATGGATTAATCAATAAAAGCAATCAACCTACATCCCTATTGTGGTTCGCTGAACTTATCTGAAAATTTATTGTAACAAGTAAATCCATGTTTTTTTGCTCCAGATTGATTCATCAGGCTATAGTAATGAAGTTAGGTAATGGATTTTAAAGAAAAAAAAATAAATTGCTTATACCAAGAAGTTCAATTTATAAAATATTTTTCCATCGTAATATTCATGGAGAGCCGTGAATTGTTCGACGTCTGGCAAAAAACGGATAAAAGAAAAGTGGAAAACCGTTAAAAACAGCGGGCAATATTTTGCTTTTATTTTCCTATTATAAGGGGATTAAGCAACCCCTATTGACCTTGAATGGAGCTGTCGGAAATTCGGAGTAGGAAAATTCGCCGAGGAAAGCTTCCTGCGTCTCGTTGGTCACTTTTTGATCTCATCTTAATTTTCGGCACTCAACTCAATAGGAAAAATGTTTAACGTTTTTTGTTGCATCCGGATTACGTTTACACTGAGAAAAATAATTACGCTTCGGAATAATTACATTGCTATTGTAATTTTTGTGTGATGATTGCGTGTCAATGCCCTATTGTACAATCTTTGTCGAATTTAATTTCATATCATATTCGGAATCGAGTAAAATAGATTTACTCGAGAGATGTCACGAACTTCCTACGTGTTTTTAAACAAAAACAATTAACACAACGACTCTTATTATTTCTGGTGGTAATAAAATCTCATAAAAAACATCGTACAAAGGAAAAAAGAATAAATATAAACAATGTAACTACAAGAAACAAAATATCGCATGACGGTAAATTGTCCGTCCAAGCCTCACGTTTTTTTTGCTATTTACAATTTTTAATTGCAGTTATAAAAAAATTAGGTTAAACAACTAAACATAAAACAATGATTAAATTGAGCTTCATCAGCATTGCTGATTCAGTGAACGAAGTAGATACTCAAACATGTAATAATTATTGGTACTTACATTGTATTTTATGTAAGGCAGGTAGTTATTTGTAAACATTTATACTTATTACATTTTCAATGCACAAAAGAAATTACACAATTAAATAAATTTAAAAAAAAATATTACCTAATGATATACAATAAACAAATGAAAAAAAATACGCCACTGACATAAATGTTAAGAATTTTTATTTCAAACGATTGTCTTAATATCTCAAAACGATTCGTAAAAATAAAGTATTGGAAAAAAATTAATCACTTTGTATATGTGTGAAAATCGTTTACTCCGGATATTTATTTTATTTAGAGCTCGAAAACGATACATCCAAGCAAAAATTTCATTGCTAAACAAATCTGTTTTCCTTCATATGTTTCCAACATAAACGAATTTTAGGAATATATGTAGACTATTAGACAATAAAATAAAAATAAACTATATCTTTTTTTAAGAATGCGTAATAAATCAACCAATTTGATGTTTACGTTTAAATCATAATGACACAGTTTACAGTGTGTTGTTTAGGTAATAATCAAATTTTTATGAAGGGTTATTTCGTAAGTATGTAAACAGTATTTGATATTCGTATGAAGAGAGAATTTGATGTTCTATCTTCGTGTATTCTGAAGTATAATAAGTATAATTATATAAATCTAAAAATTATCCAAAAAACCTTTTAAATAAATTAATTATCTTTACTCTAAATTGAAATAGTTTATTAGAATGTTATTCAGTTATCTATATTTGTTGTGTGGCTCATAATAACAACTAATTAATTTTAATCGAGTCTTGCATATGTTTTGATGAAATATTGCTTACAATAACTTTGTTCATAGAAAACAGGCTGCAACTAGTTGTTATAGACGGAATTACAACGCTAAACTTTTCATAAATTGATATAGGTACTTTTTTCTATTTGCCATATTTTGTAATAATTATGGCATATGGCAAACAAATTGTTTTTTTTAAACACACTTTAAATCATTCAAAACCCAGAATTCACTTTCTTTTTATTTATAATTATTTTAATAGGTTTACTTACAGAGTAGTTTTAGCCTTGACGTGTGTCGTATAATTAAATATTTTGTTGTTGTCGATTACGTGTTGATTTGTGTTTACTTTGTCAATTAACAATATTTTGCTGATACAAAGCAAAATATTAATTTTAATTACTTCCTTTTTATTTACAATTGGTAATAAAGTGTGAAATGTACGTACGTATTTTTTTAATATCTAGCTATGAATTTTTACAGCACATATTTTTAAATAAGTAAATAGGAAGTGGTATGTATAATGAATGCTACAAAAGAATTGTAATTTTAGTGAAAGTATATTTTAATTAGGCCTGTATTAGGTCAAATTTGTGTTAATATTCATTTGAATTTTAATTGATATAGTACCTATAACGAATAAAGAATTCGTTAAAAAGAAATAATAAATATAAAATCTAAGTATGTACTCTCTTAATCGAAAAATATGCGAAAATATAAAAAATAATTCGCACATCTTTAACATAACAAATTAAATTGGTTTAGCTGTTTGACTGTCCAGTGGTAAATTAAAAATTCTCGTAGTTTTAAAATGTTACGAATAATTTATAAATGTTTGCTCACAATTGTTTATATCAATGTCAGAGGATAACTTTAATAGTTGGTGGTTTTCAGTAATAATATTGCGTGTAAACGCTTAGTATATTTTGTTTAAATTTGTTTATAATGTGTGGCTAAAAATAATTACGAAACTGTTATAACGTTCTTTAGCTTGTAAAGAATGTAATGTATACTTACGTTATTTTAAATATGAAATATGTACTAGAAAATTACTTTTTTCATTTTGCTTAAATACTTTATTAATAAACATAAATATGTAATTGTAAACAACATTTTAGTAATAGCAAAACTATTTGTTATGAGAATTTCATAATTAAATTTATCCAACTTAACTTGAACCATTTTATGGCTATTGATAAAACGTTTACGAGTTCAATGTGGCCCAATTAATGGAAAGAATATTGAGTAGGTATAGAGTGGACAAAATAAAAAACATTCATAATAATAATTGTTAACAAATACACTGATTTTTTTTATTTAAATAACTTGGGATAGATTCTGAAAACAATTTTTCTCCTTCTGTAAGTTCTTTGTTGAACAGTGAAAAATAATGGTGACAGAAATGGTTTATTTCATAGTAAAGCAGTGAATGAAATTATAATATATTTTTCGAGTAAACGCAATGTCCCGTACGAATTTTCCATTCTATTCTTCCTACACCACAAAATATAAACCTTGAGTTTGCACTTTTCCCCATTATTTATCCATTGTGACAGAGAGAAGAGCAGTGACCCAAAAAACTCCAATACAAATATACGGAACTTCTTGTCTAACTCGACAGTACAATAAGTTCGATATTATTTACACTATAAGTTATGAAATAATTGTCCTTTAATCTCAAAAACTTGTAAAATAGCCATAATTTTTGTTCTTCAAATTCAATTTCAAATTCAGAAACATTTATAGGTGAATTCCTATTTTGTTTTTTTATGTTAATGATAAATACACTGCTATTTCTCATATGAACGGTGCGAATTTAAAATTCTAACGTGTCTCTTCATCTTCACACAAACAAGAAAGAGGCGGTAAAGCAAAAACAGTTATTCATCATGCCGAAAAACGAAGGAACTCTATAAAGGTGGGCTAAATTAGATGCCATCTCGGCCTATAGCTGTTTATTCCACAAAATATTATTACCGTAGACATCCTGAATTTAGATTATATTAAAATATTACTATTTTTTGCAAGCGTGAGCGAAAATTTTATCACATATGAAACGTGCATTTTTTGCTTTCGACGCGATTGAAATATTTTTATTAATTTTGTTTAATAAGTTTGGGTTTTCTAACAAGTGTAAATATTTAATTTTATTGATAATTACCAACATTTTTATACCACTGAATACCAAATCTGATAGCAGTGAGAGTACAAATAATAGTAACCTCTCCTGTGTCAAAGGTTATTACTTTAATATACTTTTATGTTGGACATTGATTGTTTTATTTAATATGAAAACAAAAATCAACAGTTTAGCAGATTAAACATAAATGAGAATAGAAATTGGTGACTAAATTTGACTACAACTAAAAATGAAACTTGTCATAGAGACCTTCTTAATCATCTCCAAATATTACCGAGTGATTCCTAATTCTTTATTATTGATTTTGAGCAAAGTAACTAACGAATAAAATATTTTATATCAAATTAGTCAATGACACACTCTTATTTTTCTAATAAAATAATAAGTAGGTATTTTTTTTAAATAAGTGTAGTTAGAATATAATAAGAAAACAAATAGTTTAGACCCAAAGAGTGTTTTATAAGATCGAACTTTGATTAAATCTTTCAATATTTATAAATGTAATAATAAAGGCAATAATGAGTTAAGCAAATTATTAATGGTTCATTTAATTTTGTATATTTTTTGATGCTTATAGGTTTAGGAAAACTCTGTTTTAAAATAAATGTTCGAATATTAGATATTTTGAGAATGATTGTTTGAAATGAAATTATTTATTACAGTTGTAAATTATGTATTTTGATAGTTATTTCTAAACAGTGTTTACTTTCAATATGTGTCGAATTATAACTTGTATCGTTGATATATTTCATTCTAAACAAACGAAGAAACTATTGGACCTCGTTTTGTTTTCCAATCCTACATGAAACCTAAATAAACGTGCGTTTTTATCCAAAATATATACAAGGCTTCACCTAAAAATGGCCAAATAGGTACACTATAATGCATATATACCCATAAAAATGTATTAAAAATTATTCAAATAAGCAATCACCGACTATTCCACAATTTCTAAATATATTTCTAACAAATATATGAAATTTATAATTCATAACGACAAAATCACTTCCACTTGCAAATAAATTATTGCTTATTAATAAAAATATAATCACCATGAATAAAACAAAATATTTTTATTTTTAGTTATAAACAAAATAAATTGTTTTGATTACATAAATATATTTTTGAGAGCTTTATGACCTAATTAATGGAGGACCATATATATGTCAGATTAAGGAGTTTGACCATACAAATAAAAATACCAAAACTGAAGGCAGTTTCCTTAGTGCAGTTATACCACCAAATAAAAGTTAGTCACACTGTCAAAAGAATTTATTGTATATCCAACATTTAATGGAATAAATTCAAAAAATTATAATTTTTAAAAGGTTCAACAAACTACCACGTACACAAATATATTTTCTCAATAACAAAGTATGCACATGAGACATTCGTTACTGTTTTTTCTTACACGAGTTCTTCAACCACATCATGAGGATTTAATTTAAACCACAATAACAATTTTTAAAAATGAGGCTAATAAGAACTGCAAATAAACTACTATTCTTACAGAAAAAAATAAATATGAACTTGTATACTTTACAGTGACGCAACTTTGAAAATATCACGAGTTCCGGCCAAACATCAGTGGCAATAAAAATTTCGAGTCAAACAAGAGATCCATATTTAGAAAACAATTAGTAATTCTGTGATGCAAAGATTTTAATGATATTATTTATTTTGCGAAATTTTATTGAATGTAATCTAAAGAAAACTATTTTATTTCAAATTATAAGAAAGGCAGCAGTTTAGTGAATGTATTAACTAAAATAATAAACTTTTTATTATCATTTAATATTAAATTTAAATTAAACTTAACTTCATTCATACATTTACTTCATTATATAGATTTATTGTTAATAAAATTAATTATTTTATGGGTTGAAATTTTTGCACCAACAATACGTTACCTTTCCTAAATGAGATTATATCATTTACCGTATTTTTGAATAAATATTAATAAAGTAATCCTTAATTAAAAGAAGGAATTAAATAAATTATCTACAAATGTCTCGTCCAATAAACTGAATCACAGCACCTATTTTTAAAATAAAAAGAAAGTATAAAGTAAATAACATAGAGTATATTGAAGCAACGAAAAGGTAAAAAAACTATATAACATTTTTCAATGTTTGGTGCCAATGGTAGAATAAATTTACGTTATTATCACCTATCTACTCAATATTTTGTTATATTCCTGTTAATAATATATGTACATCATATCGTTATATCTTCATAAAGCTGTGCTAATATCAAATTATTTTAAGCACATAAAATTGGTGTGTATAATTTAAAAAATCTATTTATTCGCTTAGTAGTTAACGTTATTTTAAATTCAAGTTATTACTTTCCCCATGTCTTAAAAGTGAACAATATATTTTGTATAACATTTGGAAGGCAGCTTCATGTAATATAATTTTGTTCATTTTATTTATTCAGAAACTTAGTTCTAAAAAGCCAAGATCCAAGTTATTTTAATGCCGGTATATTTATTTATTACATCAAAACAGTATCATTCATGCAACATTAATATTTGGTAATAAATTGGGGACTAGTCAAGGTCGTGCAAAAATTGTTTCACCGGGAATACGAAATTTATAATTACCCACCAAAGGCAGCGGATTTTCAGCCACCAGTGAAATGTCAGTCACTTGGTGTTAACATAGCCCCAGGGCCGCATTTGCGATTTTTAAAAATACTATTTTTAGAGTCCTTAAGGAAGCATGTGGGCTGAAGCTGTAAATGTGACTCTGTATGTAACACCTGTAGGTTTCTAAAATTAGGTCACTTCGTCCAATTAAATTTTGATATATGTTTTAAAAATAAAGACTTTTAGGTGACACTTTGAATTAGATATAGGAGGAAATGTGTGTTGAAGGTATGTATGCATATACAGATTGGATATTTTAAATCTTAAAATTTGACAAAATTCGATAATAACTCCCGTTTCATTAAGAACAATTGTATCATAGGTATTATTGTGAAATACATTGTTTAACAAAACGTATTAACAAATATGATAAAATAACAATAGGCTATTGACTTTTATTGTTTAGGGATTATTATTGTGTTTAGTAAATAAACAACCATATCATTGTAGTGTTAAATCTTAACAAAAAATCTGGTTTTATTTAATTCCTATTTTAAATACATAAGTATGTTTGTCTTACAGTTTTAATTAACAAATTTGTTGTAACCTTGTTTTCTCTATCCGTGGGGATTAGAAGTAAAAAAATTCCGAAATTAAGTATCCCTGGAATACTTAAATATGTACATGTTTGTTTCACTTGGATTGTATGAAATTCATTTACAGCAAATAAAACTAAATATAGAAATCACCGATTTGATCTAACAGAAAATAAACCAAACTATACGCAAAGTGTGTCATGAATAAATATTAAAGACTTTGAAATTAATTGTTAACTACAAAAACAATTTTTATCGTTTTAAAATTATTTAGATGTAGGAAACTTACCAATGAGATGATTACAAAATAATAAATACATGATAAACTAAAGATCGAAATAAAGACAGGGGCCTCGCATTAACCAATTCAATTATTAAAAACCAAATTATTTAAGAAGTAGGCATCAAATTTAATTTTTCCTTTATAATAATGTGAAATACCTAACCATCCATGCGAAGGTGCGTATCGATGAGAAATAAAAAGTATAATCCACTGATCGCGAATGTATCCGGTGCGTAAGAGATCCGAAGTAAAGTATGTGCAAAAAAAACAAACTCCACGAGGAACACCGCTAAACACGAAACGCCAACTTCGCGAACTCTGACCGACGGCGACGGCTATTACGTAATAAACGTGTTGGCGGGAAATTCAAAGTTTGACGACAGCAGGCACCGGCGAGATCGACGTACGCAGTAAAAATATTAGACGCGGTACGAAATATAGTCAGGAACCTACTGAATGTAAGCATACGGTCGAGCGGCATACGGCTGAACACTGTGCTGTTGTTTACTGTTTACTTGTCTGCTCGCCTAACTCGTATGAGAGATGTTTACACAGTTTTATATTTAGAGTTTAGAGAAATGAAAAAGCAAACTAACTACACCTGCCTTCAGTGGAGATTCACACAGGGGCGGATTGTCACAATTTATTTGCTTTGTTTATCGCAACTTAATGCTCTATTGTATCGACGAAATTACTTCTAATAACTTATTCCGTATTTTATTGATTCGTAATCGAAATCACTTCTAATAAAATTGATAAGGCTGTAATATTTATTTCCTAATAATATTGTGTTGCAGTGGATTTTATATATTGGCTAAACCACATCGAATCTGCGCAGAATAGAACAAAAAAATAATCCTTCAAAGCTCGAAAAGCTCAAAAAACTCTTTTTAGATAAAAATTCACATTCTTTTTTCTTTTCTTATTATTATCATTTATTTAAACTTACAAACACGGAAATACCTCCTACAAAAATGCAACTAATTAATAAATACAATATTCATGTATCAAATAAATTTCAAAGAAAAAACTTGACTTAAGTATCAATATTATTAGATAAGTATATTGTTATAGAATTCTAGGCATCTGATACACTCTTTTCTTTATATTTGCGCTGCTCGAATTGAAATTGAAGACAACTTTTCTTGATGAGTAGTCCTAAACAAACCATTTTTGGAATTCAGAAAGAGATGTTTAGTAAAAGTAACACCTGCTGGGTGTTCTTCGATAAGGCAGTGTCAGAGTCGAATAAAATGTAATAAAACAGCTAATAAAGTTTATCAAAAATCAACAAATTGGATTATGAGGTCTGTGAAATTGTTTAAATTGAATACAAATTAAACACAATTACTAAACTTATTTAGTTTCATTAAAATTCAATTTTGCTAAATGGGTGTTTATATTTACAATGTATATTATAGGTAATCAAAAATTAATTTAAATTAATTATTTGCTACGTCAATTTTAATTGACGAAAATAGTTTTTGGAATATAATTAAAAAAATATTCAATTTTTCGAAAAAATTACAGCAACTTTTTTCTTTGTCCCGATAGAAAATAAGAATGCTCAATTCTCGAGCGAGTATCAAGGGTCCTGTAATACTGACTTTTCTCGAATACACCCTTATAATAACTTTGCACCTTTGCAAAAGGCGTCAGGCGGTAGGCAACAAGGGAATTTCAAGAACCAATGGCGTACATATCCAACATAATTAACGTAAAAATATTTAGAGTTCTAATACCATCAGAAATGTGTACGTAATTATCATGTATTAATACCAACGATACCAATTTTTTTAAATATTTTTTTTCAGTTGTAGAAGCCCGTTGTAGAATAAGGAGTTGGTTCATAATCCAACCATTTTTCGTTTTTTTAGTAGTCTCTAAAGAAAAATAAACGTGAATATTAATAGCAACAGACCTAAATAATACATTACTTTGCTTTGTTTTATTTCATGCAATGACCCTTCCTTCTACGGCACTGCTCGAATCGGGAGCAGTTAATATGAATACTGATTTCTTTCCACCCAGAGGACGCGCTTCTTCTATCGATAGAGGAGTTATCACTTTTTGTATTTGTATCATCCTATTTTAAATTCCAGCGACATAAATTTAATTTATGCCTCTTACGTTGCCGGTTTTTTAAATTATTCTCATTCATCCGTCAATGAAATGCTCTTATTTGAATAAATTTCTTTTATTATTCCTCTTCCTAGAGGAAAAATGTTCCGGGTGTGGGGAGATACCGCGAGATGATGAACCAAAAGCGCTTGCTGAATTTAATACACTGATTTATACCACATATTATATTTTTTTACAATAACTGCTAATAATTCAATTACAATAAAGTTAATTAACAATGCCTATAGTAAAAATAGTGATGAAGCAAAATTACTTTGATATTTAAATTGAAGGGAAATGTCATTTCTTGTGCCTAACAAATTTATCGCTACACAAACAATGGTTATCCTAATTTTATGTTCACCTACATTTTACCCTTACATTTCGAGTATCGATTCTCTCTCGAACAGCTGGAGTCGCTTTTCCCACGTGTGCTCTACAGAGAGTATCACTGGAAAAGATAAATTATTTCGAATTTTGCGATTTTGACACGACTAACCGTTTTAAATTTGTTACAAAAATTATAAATTCGATTCGTTAAATGGATACTTTTTCTATTATTTAAAGGGACGTATATGGCGATCGCGAGGGTAAAAATAAATTGTTTAGGTGTTTACAATATTTATATACAGTTTAATGCATTTTAATCAGTTTATGTGTTTATGAAAATTAATCATAAAGATATTTAAATTGTTTTTATCCTGTAAATAACAACTAATAAAACTGTACAAGTTTAACTTGCCAGTTTATACCTACATGTTTAAAATACCGCTCGTGTGTCTAAATTACCATAAAGGTGTTCAAAACCTACGAATTTATGAAACATTTCACGTTTTACTTTCCTTACATAGTTTGCTGAATGTGACATAAATTTATCCATAATAATTTCCTTATATTGCTTGAATATTCTTGCAATTCCTATTCATAATTCGAATAAACGATAATTTTACGTTCAATACTTTCGAGATGTATCAAAGAAATGTTAGATTCAAGAGTTACCTACTCTTTATTTAAAGTAGACATACAAAGTAAATTCCATAAAATTATATTTCCTATATTGATAACATCGCTGGTAATTTATTTATTAGTTGCAATGCAATTATTATGTATATGTAAAAGTACCTTTGTATAGGTATTAAAAGTGCAATTAATAGGCTGAATTAAATATTCCAATATAGGTAAATTATTATATAATGTATATCGAATATACTTAACCAACTTATGTAACGGCGAATAAAATTAAAACCTTTGTCATTTAAATTAAATAAATAAATTCTGTTAATATCTAGACACTTATCATGGAATGATTTTGTTTTCTTCACAGTTTTTTCCTCACTAAATATATTTACTCAAGATAAAGCGAAGGCCAAGCATCTATTATTATTATTTTGTTGTATTTATCAAATAAAGATGGGATATAGTAAAGAAAGCAATGTAATACTAGATCTCAAATTCGAGATGACCTTGTTAGCACTTCAAAATGATATAAAAAGTTATATTGGATCAATCTGAAATTGAAATTTTGTCATCTTCAATGTACCATACCTGTTTGTGATATTATACTTATACAGAATAGGTTTACACACTATATAATAACTATGATACAAAAATTATTTATGATATACCTACTCCTAGATTTGCTATTAAATCAGTTTATAAATAAATAAATAGATAAATGATATGAATTTTTCTCAAAATATACGTAACGGAAAATTTGCTTAACTGATTAAATCCAATTTTTTTCGATGATAAACTGAACAAAATAACTAATATCTATGTTTATTTGTCATTTTAAAGTATTTACTAATAAACACCTTGATATTGATTCGTTAATTGCCGATATACTGATTACGTAAATTTTAGAATTGATAATATTTTTAGGAAACTGATAAATATAACAATCCTTCAAATTTTGCCAAAATAAAAATTACAATAATGATAGGTAAACAAGTGGATTGTATAAATGATTGGATATAAAGAAGGATATAAAGGATATAAAGGATTGTATAAATTGTTCAACAAAAACAAAATTGCCTACATAAATTTAATTTTATAAAGACGCAAAAAACAGATTAATTCCTTCATTATTCCCTAATCGAGGAATCTATTTACGAAATAAAAATAAATTGAAGGATAAATGTCTCTGGCAGGCATTGTCCCGCAAAAGAAAAACAACCTTTTCTCCTTCTATATCGCTATCGAATGCCGTTTTTGTATTTAATAAATAACGAAAACAATGAGGATGAAATAAAGAATTGGCCAAGTTGAAATTGTATTATTTAAAAGTATATCGGCGGAAGCCGCTGCAGGGGGAACTTTCAAAAGAGGATAAACAGTCGAAGTAAGCTGACGAAGTCTGTCGATAATAAAGGATTTGCTTTTATCGGTTTGTTTTTATTGTCCTCCCTTGAGTGCCACCTTATTCTATTATAAACAAATTGAATCCGAGTGCTGCAAGGGTATTTTGATATCCTGTTTCGGAAATGGTATAGTTCTATTCGAAACTTTTTTCTATGTGTCTTTACAGGTAAACTACAAACGGTCCTAAAAAAACAATATTGTGCCAATGCGTTATTTACAAATGTACATCACAATCAAACTTGACAGATTTTTTTTGTGGATAAAATTCTATAATGCTATTGACATTAGTTTCTTTTAAAGATTTTATTTGTTCAAAAAATTAGCATTGTAAGTTTAGCGAATATGCAAAAGATTAAATTACACTAATTTAAAATCTAAATTGTAATTGGATATCTCAGGCGAAAATCTCAATTAAAAATCTTCATTTCGAGACGTCTCGGGATTTGTAAATACGAATAATTCCGAAGTTAAAGTTGCATTGTATTTTTGGCTGAAACTTCTTATAATCTTTGGTGTAGATTGTTATTACTTTCGGTGGTGGGAAGAAGAAAATACCGACTTCTAAACGGTGGCGGTCTAACCCCGAGGCGGATAGCATAACAGCGATTAAGCCCGCCCAACCCTAATGAAGTAACCATCGTCAAAAGTTTCCAAGGCGTTTTAATGTTCTTTCGTGTTTTTATAATGACACGCTTCGCCGATGATGTCTGACACCGCGAAGTTTTCTATGCAGAAACGAAGGAAATTACGACAAATTCTTCGCTCAGACAAAAGCTAAACAGCCTCACGCTCAAGCGTTCCCAATAAAAGTTTATCAATTTGCAGCCAATCGTTACGGGGCGAGGATAAAAAATTACGAAATACGATCAACTCACGTTATTACGAAAAAAAAAGAAAGAAAATAAATTGCGCGATTAAGTGAATTTCAATGTCGGAACCACCGATTGATGGAAATAAAAAAATTGTATTATGATAATTTCGTCTAAAACCCACTTTTAGAGACGATTTTCTTTTAAAAATTCATACGATTCTCTCATTTCATTTCAAACTTACCGGGATAGATTCACTCGAAAGTGCCGGCACTGGTGCATGATGTCGCATCGAATTAGGGGTCCCGTTGGAGTTTGCATCTTGATGCGTAAGGATTGATTTTATTGGGAAAATCAACATGCGGCTGGAATGCACAATTCCAAATTCCATATTCCTAACTCAAATCAAAAGGTACGCTAGAGCCAAAAGTTGACAAACAGTCCCCGTTCTGATGAGGTCATTCATGTGATTTGACAAGCTAGCCTTTTCCCTATTCCCCCTTTAGGGACTCGCTGACCGGATGTCCACAATTTGTCATAACTTACACATTGCCCATATATTGCCATTGCCGTAATTCCGAAGACGGATATTTCACGTTTCGATGATTGAAACCACGCACCCTTTGCCTACGAATCACTGTAACACTTTCCGACAGGACTAATAAATTGATACTGCTCTAAAATTTTATTTCGCACAGTGACGACTCGTCAAAAAAATACTTTCTATCATACACCCTTCCTTTTCATTAAGCTATGCATTCTCAAAATCGAGTGTATTCGTTAAAAGATTATTACTGCCTCAATAAAAAAAATATAACTAAGAAATCATCAGAATATATTGGCAATTAGTTGGGTTTAAAATATAAGCAGGCAAATCGAGTTTAGCCGAAGAGCAATTAGACAATCCGGCGAGCTAATTATGAATGGCGAATCTTCGACTGTACAAACAAATGACACGGCCATTACTCCGGAGATGGAAGTTGCTCAACCAAACCGCCAGACCACACCACGCCGCGGCCGAAGCCACGCACCGAATTTCAATCGTAAATTTTAATGTTCTCCGCAATCTTCTCTAGAAGTTATCACAATAATTTTAGAGAGTCATAACCTTTAATTAGAATCTCGAACAATAATGCCAAGCGGCTCGCGATGGAAAGGAACGGTCTTAATGGGAATTGTGTTTTAAATACAATAACAATCGTTTTCGAAGCTCGTGCGATATTTAGCCCGAACGAACGGTCTATGTATACTAAAATTCGTCTACTTTGTATCAACTAGTCGAGAAAATCGCGAGATCGTGGCAATTTAAAATGAATGTCCCCATAACTTTTGACGTCAAAAATTACACCCGATCAGTTTAGATCTACCTGAACAAGTTATTTAATAAGACATTCGAGGCAGGATTGCTCCGTACTTCTTGCTATTACTACACAATTATCTGAGGCCTAAGGGAATAATCAAGTAGCAACTTGGAGTACAATCTCTCTCAGCGAACGAGAGGGTTATGGCCACGGTCTAAATTAACGACATGTATATTGAAAGCCGTTTACTTACACGACTCCAAAACTTCACGAAAACTTAGAGTTGGAGAAAGAGAATATGTGTTTGGAACGGTATCGACAGAGTCGGATTTTGGAGTTAACCAATTCTAAATGCGTTTATCAATATTATACCAATACAACACAATTAATTTTTTTTATTTTATAAAATTTGTTAGAATGATAATGTGTAATATTAATTTCGATTCTAATTCATTCATCATTCAATATAATAATTTATTTTCAATTTTTTTCTATACCTCAACAATGAAGTTGTGTCATTGTTATTAGCCCCTCTATTTGCTTATTTGTAATCGTGTTCAGTCAAACTCAACTCCAATATGTTCATTCAAGTTAATTTCCTTCGAGTGCTACGGTTTCCTCATAAATTATAGAAATCCGAACCTGCAATCGACACCCTTTATGTATCCTTGTCTCGCGCAACTTGTTCCTCCTCTGAAACAATGTGTGTAAATATCCTACGACCTCGCTGTCTCGAGAGACCTACCGTCGTATTTGTACTTTTACGTTTCTAACTACTTTGCTGTTAAAGTTAAGTTGGCTTTAAGTTTGCTGACTTGCCGTGCTATTTCTTGGGCGAAAGCAAGGAGAAAGGGCCAAGATTGGAGGTCCCATTGTTTTCAATCTAACATTATGAACGACCGCGGCTTTAAATTTGAGTTTAATTTCTGCGCAATGTCCATTCAAAGTGCAATTTGGTAAGCCCTAATTTTGTTTTGAAAATTGGAACAACTGCGATAATAATAGAATAAAAGTAGCTTAATGTAAATGTAATTTTTATATTATTGATGAAAAAGTGCTTTTTTGTTGGTATGTATATTCCCTTCAATTAACTTAAGTAGATGAAATACTAATATAATATGATAGGAAATATTTAAGTGGTGAAATTTGTTGGTTTTTATTTGTATCAATAAAAAATATCGAATATACGAAATCTAATTTCAATATTATTCATTGATTATACTTTAAATATTCAAACAATTTATTTATAAGTAATACTTTTTTAATTTTCATTACGTATTCATTACCAATTAATTCGTATAAAAAATAAAATATTTCAATACGAAGGACACGAAATTATTATAATGGCAATTTTCAATAATATTAAAAAAAATCAGATGTAAAGTTATTTGCATATGGTTGAATTTTCAGATGCAACTTCTTAATTATTCTGTGCAACACAATAAATTTAATAACCAGGATTTTTTATCCTAAAATTTGCTACCTAAAATACTGTGAATTTAATTCACTGTATAATTCTTAATTGGCAATTAATAAACCAATAAAAAAAATATAGTGCAGTTTTATATAAATCAGAAATTGGGCGATTGTTGTGTGCAATTAGTTATGTTAATATTATTTATCCAAAATGAAAATAAAATTTGGAAAGGTTTACTTACAAACTCTGGCATTCCGTAAATGATGAGTGACGTCACAGTGAAACACGTGCACGCGCGAAAAACAAAAGTTTCGATCTCACACTCACCATATTCAGTAAACCGAGTAGTAAGAAAATGAAAAACGTTGAATATTCAAAGAGCGCTGTTTTCTCATAAAACACGTTATCGTTAACGAATGCGAGAGTCCTAATGAACATTTCCATGCGATGGAGAACGAAATGTTTGTCCACAACTGTATTTCCTTACATACACAGTACTGTTTGTTAGGGATGGGGTAAATAAATCAATACTGTAGTATATTTGTACTAAAGCAAGAAGACCGGTGGGGTAAGGGGCTTGTTGCATGCATGTTGTTTACAGGGGAAGAAAAACAAACAAAAAATGTTAGCTAGTTGTGAGCTGGAGCGGGCATTTTATCGAGCTACGCCGCACGTTCGTTTCTCTTTCTCGCATGACGACCGGCCGACGTATTTCGATACGTAATTATTGCGTTTATTACCTACTTCACGAGATTCGACTTTTAATTGCCATCGATTTGTGCCATTTGTGTGCTGTGTTCCACGGTCAGTTATGCTCGCTGCACTTAACTCTATTCTTAACGTTCATTTGCTTCTCAACATTTTTAGCGTATATCTACTTCTATTCCCACACCATTTCAAACAATCTTAAAAAACAATATTTTAATAATCTTATACAAAAAAATTACACATAATTCAATATAATCAATTATTAAATTTCTATTGTTTTTCCTATAAATTATTAATAACAAATAAAACATTCTCTTATCGATTAATTAAAATTTAATAACGGCCTATTAAGTCCCTGAATTCCAGTAATAAATGACTGATATTAATGAAGTTCACATGCTAAATTCGTTGTACCGTTTAATGTTTTGACGGTTAAAATATGATGCTTTAAACGTGAAACATAATTTTGAATGATGCTTTCATACGTACACCATCATCGGACAACAAAATACCCACCTGTTGGATTGTATACCGCTTTGTAGTGTGCTATTTGAACTACAAAACCGATACAAAATTTTATTTAATCGCGAAAGGCACATTCGAATTAAATTCGTCAATAATAAAACCCATCGATCGAAAGTTGCGGATAGATTTTTTGAATTATTTAAAAGTTCTTGCAATTAATTACCACGATGAGCCGAACGTTTAATACTATAAAAAATGTACAAACTAAATTCCCAGTAATTCGAACCTGTCGAGGATAAAACACTTCGCTATCAATTATTTCATCCCCAATAACTTTCCCCGCCCTATTCTATATCCGAAGAACTAATACCCATATACCTACCTATCACAATCTGAACACAGTGTTCCATCTTCTATTTACATTTTCCACAATATATGACGACATTTATTTTATTGGATTCGTTTTCTTTTTAGCGGACTGCCAGTAACGATTACAGTTATGGGATTTTATGTATTGCTGTCTCTATACGTCAGGGCCTGTGCTTCTATGACCGTGAATAAAGAATGCTTTTCAGAAAATTTTATATGCAATAGTATTTTTTGATAATAACCGAATTGAATTTGGATTGTGATAGCACACGCAATGTTATATTCTTCTGTTGCTATTTTCTGTTCTTCAACGAATTCTGGTCAAGTGGACTTTTCAGGTTTCGTCTATGTTTATTCAGTTTATTGATCTCTATTGTGTAAAGCAAGTAAAGAAATATTTCAGAGTTATTCGTTAAGTACACAAAGTATTTATGTCTTTTGTCACCGCACATACCGCTTATTAATGCGCGCAGTAAATGAGTTTTGTAAGTAAGAGTTGGAAAATTTGTTACCTACATTTTTTTCTAAACGCTCTAAAACTCTCTCTAAATGAAAAACCAGATGATGAAATTGATAAATCAATACACATTCAGATAAAGAATTTAACAACGAATTGAACCCTTCTCAAAATGAATAATTACCAAATCCTAATTCAAAACGATGCGTTAGTAAATTACGGGAATACGAGCGTAAAAAAGCATCAACTAACACCGGGGAGGTTGAAAAATCGTGTAAAAATGAATTGAAGCATCATCGAATTGTTGCTTAGTTTTACGCGGGAAACAATATCACCTAAAAAATTATTTTATAGATAGGTACTACATAAAAGCAGGTTATACAAGCATATTGAAGTGTTGAATAATAATTTTGTGCTTTTCACACCTATACCATTCGCTATTTCCAACGGATAATGTGTTATTTTATGCAGGATGGATCAAATAAACAAATGGGGTGTTTACAAGCTAGATCTAAATATAAGCATTAGTTTATGTTGTCGTGAATTTGTAAATAGAGTTTGTTAAAATACATATACCGGGTGATTAAGTAGGCAAATTTGAAAAATTATTCCGCAATTATATTTTTTAGAATAAATAATAATTGCGAGAAAATTGCACCGGCCTAAACGTTTAACCTCCCCTGCACGAGCCTAAGTTCTCTCCTCACGTTCGAACAGATTATCGTTGCTGATACTAACAATATAATATAATAATCGTTTGCCTTTAAATTCTCATTCAGACAGTGCCATTTTGGCGACAAAGAAGAAGGAAGTCCTCGAGGGAGAAAGCATAAAGGGGAAAGTACAGAATCGGCATTTAATTTTTACCACTAACAATAAAAATGAAACGGAAAACTTAAGATCGTTTAAAATAAGTATAATGATTTTATTTATCTAAATATAAAAATTAAATAAAGCTGCTGTGCAATATAAAGTCTTTGAAGGGAATTTTTTCATTAATTAATATACGAAAAATATGACAAGCTTAAAAATTTGATAAAACAATAACAATTTTTTTAGTACGTGGTCATCAAGTAAAATTAAAAAATATATATTTATGTCGCGGATACAATCCTGGAAAGTATCGAAATAAATTTTTACTCCTACCGCAACGGTGCGACACCGAAATAAACCGTTTTCGTTTATTATCTGGAACAATTATACTTACCTACAATTAGAGCCGAATTACAAACTAGTATAAAGATTCGGATCCGTGCGCAGTTTCCTAAGTAACTTTCCCTATTATTGCACACCAACAGAATGTAATCCCCGATACAATACCTTATGTTACCCAGACTACCCCTCTTTATATGATTCGTGGCTTCTATTCTAAAGTGCTTTCACATATTGCTTGGAGGGAATTTAACCAGAAAATGTTCAAGATTGAATTTTAAATTGTCTCTGTTGGTTATAGCGCTAGGTAATTCCGGTCGTGCACACTGCACTATCGCCCGTTTCGTTTCATCGATTTTTTTTAAATATGTAGTATATTCATAGGAGTTTTTAATCAAAAATTTAGTTACAATTTTAATACGTTTCGTCTAGTTTGTGATTTTGGATCTACGAATTTTTAATTATAGTAATTTAATGAGAAATACATACATAGATGGTTTGGTGGTGATATTTTTGTTAGTGTAGAAAAATGAACGAATGTTTAATGTGCGAAAAGTTCAGCTAAACGATTTTTTACTTGCAGCGGCATTCAAAACTTTTAAACGGTTCCTATTATAGAGTTTTTGTCTCATTCTCGTCTTGACTACATCAATTTCTTTAAACAAGCGCGCTTTCGGGAAAATTTATAGTAGTTTAGTTTCACGAAAATCCCCTACCGTTATTTAAAACACTATTCAGGATACATTAAGTATTTCTATGCCGTTTCTTCGGTTGGTATAATTCATCGAGGATATTCACGTTGTTTTAGAAACAGCTATTATTTGCTTTAGAAAGTAATTCATGAATAATTAAACATTGAAAATATTTAACAAAAAATAGTATTACAAATAAACCAAAAAAAAAAATTCAACCAAACAAAAGACAGTCATTATAAATACATTATGTACTCTTCAATCGAATGCTTATTTGCGTTTGAGGGATATTTTTAAAAATACGCATGTCTGCTGTACGTATGCTCGTATATTTCAAAAGTTTGTTCAACCTAACGTTTTCGAAATATGTCACGTCCGCAATACTTTCACGTTTTTTGCGAAAAGTGTGCGACAAAACAGGTCGTTAAACTATCCCTTTGCCCTTAAAAATGGAAAATCGATTGTGGAAATCGATGCAGAGTTACTGCTAACTCGAAATTGATACAATGTTCAAGCTGCGCTCTAAAATTCCCATATTTAAAATCCAAATCAATAACTACACAATAAACATTCAGAAAATTCCTTGTAGCCTTTCTTATAGAATATATCCCGTTACGTTGTTTGTGATTGTGAGAATAAACTATACGAAACTTTTATAGTGCTGACTAAGGGGAAGAAATCCGAATAGAATAGAATAGAATTATTAACAGAAAACAACGATGTAAATAGTGAATCACGCTGGGGTGCGATAATCTGAAAAGGGTTGCTCTATACTCTCCGGTTCAGCATAAAAATGAGCTAGTGCTCTCTGTGATATCAGGGCCGAATTTCCATACGATTTAAAATCTTGCGACACAAAATATCAATTATAGGATAACACATTTAAAGTTGAGGATTTTTCTTTCGAATCGTATATTTAATTTAAAAAAAAAGGAATGTTAACTCTTCCGTTTAATGGAATATATTTGTCACACCCTAGCAAAAGTAGGATGCAATGCTATGCCGGTAATGCTTCGTCTTTCGTCCTTGGTCCTTAGTCCTGTAGATGCGGAGGGTTGATCCCGGTTAAATTCATTCGTAGCTTTTGGGACATTGTCCCATCTTTTTGTGAGCGAGAAAAAAGTTTTAATTATTAGGGAGCTTTTATTTATGACGAAGATAAAACCTTGTGAATTATAGCTACAAAAATATTCTTTTAGTGAATATTGAATTTTTTAATTATGGCTTTGGGAAAGCTTCAAAATTATTGAATTCATAACTTCGCAGCTATAGATTTTAAATGAAATATTAAGAAAATTCATTCTGAATTTCAAAGTTGCTTCATTTGCTCGAGCACTTCTTTCATTTGATATTTTAATTTTACGTTTGCACTTTATTCATCGGCCATTAAAATGGAATTTAACGTTGGATTAAAGCGATTTAAAAAAGTTTTTAAATTAACTATTTTTCTTTAAATACACACCTATTTAGAAAATAATTATGTTTGTGAAATGTACTATTATAACTTTTTGATGATTGATCAATGCATTACGTATTTACCCGAATATGTTAAATCAACATAAATTAGTTTCAGAATTAATATGTATCTATTATTCATGTATACGAGTACGTTTTATTTCAAAATAATTAATTAACATTTATAATACTTGTTATCAGATAATAAGTTAGAATCAAACAAATACATATTTATTTACTATCCGTATATCTAAATACAGGATATTCAAGAGTTCTAAAATAATAAATTAATATGTTTTTTAAACCCACTAATGTTTGTTAAACGTAAACTATCGTTCATGTCAAATAACTTTTGGATTCCTTGCGAGTGAAAAAATAATCTGCAAATAAAGTAGATAACTGTAACATAAGGGGCTCGAATTAAATTAAAGTAACAAATCGCGAGAAGAAAGGGTTGGGCGCCTACCATAAAATGTTGCTCGAAATTAACGAAGTTGTTTTAGGACGAAGAACAATTACACTGTGGGGTAAATATTAGTGTTCGAATGACAATTACAACGAGTTTCGCCGACCCAAAAACAAATTAAAATTTATTCTGCTATTTAGTTATCTTAAATCATCGGATTGTAAAAAAATCTCGAAGAGACATAAACATTGCCAGTCTTAAATCTGCAACTTTAACAACCAATAAAAAAATTAAACTTACTAGCCGAACTTGGGAACATTTCAAAAACTACTATTTCCTGCTTTAAGCTCGTTATTTATGAAAGGTAGCGGGCATTAATTTTTGAAAGGAGAACGCTAAATGTGTAGAGATATTGACGTTGCAATTAGAGGTGTTTATGGACTAGTAATATATAGTTGTTTTTGTCGCGCTCCGAGTGTAAAGAGCGAAAGGGCGATAGGGAGAAAAGTGTGAATGAACCCTACCGTAGTGATATTTTTTGTTCACGACAATTATTCGCAACTAAACCATTTCAGATGAAGCAATTAAGTGATATTATTTATTTAAATTAATGTATGTAGAATAATTAAATTTTTTGTTAATGACATTTTTGGTATTTTCAAGCTATGTATGTACTTTGTATGTACTTATTTTGTTTACTGAACCTCTTATTTACTTCATTATTAAGTATTTTTGCTTCAAATAATTGTTTCGAACAATGTCGTTAATTTAAGTCAAATAAAAAAAATCAAAACTAAATGAGTGTGATATGTGATACAGATTATTCTTGTGTTCATAGTGCAGTTACTTACGACCGGGAGTTTCCGTATCTTTAGACTGAACTTAAACCAAGAGCAAACAAGAACAAATGCAAATTAGTTAGCAGAATTGAGGCTGTGATTAACCCATAGGGTCTACTCTTATGTCTAGCCGTCTTATTCGTCTTGACTAGTTTACTATGCCACACATTATCTCGTTTATCTTGAAGTTACGCCAACCAGCCACTTAAATAAATATTTGCATTTTCTTGCCATTAGACGGTTTTCATTTACTAATTCACGAATTAGAAATTTCCGATTTAAATTCAAAACAAAGATATGTTTTAGAAAACAAATATCAAGTAGCTATAACGCATTTATTTTATTAGCAAACCCTATAGATATAAGTATAAATTTTTAGTAGGCTTTTACGATGGAAATCCTCCCTAAACACGTATAACGGATAAACCGTTAGCCCGTAAGAAACAATAGGCGTAAAACTGAAAAGAAATTTGTCGTGCCGCTGAATATCCTGAATATCAATATTATGTAGATCCTACTTGATAACAGAAATAAGGTAGGGACAGTGATGTGTCCTCCGGAGGATAAGAGGTCTCGCGGGGCGTATTAGAAGACCAGGACGATTGGAAAAGGACGTGCTGTACACCCAAATCCGCGTTTCACTCCACCTTAATAACATAAGAACTCCATATAAATGTGATGGCATTACTTGGACATATAAGAGCTATTGTAGTGTCGATGCTTCGGAAATGTACATTATACATCAAGGATTTCGCACGTCTAAAAAGATTGTTCGCCTACGGGAAATAAAAAAAGAGATGGGTGTTTTAGAAACTTATATCATCTGCACCTAAACAGAGTATGTGGTATAAAAAATATCAAATTTTTCTACGTTGAGAATATCTAGAGAAAAAAACTGTGTAATTTTATTATTTCGTATGTAGCCGCATAAATTGAGGGAGCAGCCCAGGTAGCGCGAAAATTTATGGTGAGGCCTGAAGAGTGTAAAGTTGAATCTTCGGGGATATCGGTGGGCATTTTCGCTAATTTCTATGCAAGCTCCGTAAACGTCCTTACAACCCGAATGGGGTGAAACAACCGATATTTTCGCCGAGAGCGGCATCACGTTCTGTTTGTGCCATCGTTAAAATTTAAGATGTATAGGGCGTTTCGGTCGCGGCCGTTTCGCGGAAGATTATGTGTTTTTTTATATTAGGGCAATTTCTTAACACACGAACACGATCCAAAATTCGCGGCGATGGAACGTGTATTGTTTGCGACCGAGATAAGTCAGCGCGAGTCTGTTGGTCACTCTCACTATCGCTTCACACTCCATTTACCGGACCACAATGATTCGCCCGCGGCGGACAATACAAATACGATGCACACAAGTGACCATCGGAATTGACTGTCCGCCTTATCTACCAAGGAGTCATTATTCGGATGACAAAGGCCAAAATGTCCATTTCTCACTCGGTCATTGACAAGATGCGAGACCGCCGTACCAACGCCGGGCATATATCTTCGTTAATTCGAATGCGGGCACGCCGAATTCGGTTTGCTATGTTAGTTAAACGCTTTTGATTAATTACCTTACCCCGTAAAATCTGCGAAATAATATTGCCTATTTTTGAAACGTTAAGGCATCAACCCTTCCGTAATAAACGCGTTTCTTAGACATTTTTTTCAACAAAGGAGAATATAAGACGGGGGATCGTCCCACTCGGATGTTGAAAATTACATAGGAATAAATTTGACTGAGGAAACATCTAAAATTAAGCGTCAGTATCACGTAGCAGAGGACCATAACTCTTATGAGAATTGGTAACGAACATTCATTTGATGTGAAACGTAACGAACTACTACAGGTAAGGCTAAGGGCTGTCTTTTTGATAAACTGTACGAGTGATGAGATGAGGAAATGCAATGGAACTAGGGTGTAGTTGAGAAACGTCGGGAAATTATGCTACGACGTCTTTATGTATACATCTAAAGCACTGAAATGTACAGATGAAATTTGTAACTTGTGATAGTGAAAAGTCCGAAATTACTCCAATATTAAAAAGTAATAATACGTGTACACAACGCTCAAATACGTCCCATTAATGTATACTACTGTAAACTAAAATCCATCAAAATTTTGTTAAATGCAACACATCGCCATATGGCAAATATAATTCAATAACCAGTGGAAGCATGATTGGTACATCTATTGCTATTACAATATTGCCTATTAATTTTGAAACACTATTCTTGTGTGTACGCTGACCGATACGCTGTTGCTCGCCATATGCTAAAAAAGTAAACAAATCAAATATAGAATACTAACAGTCGATGATAACTGCATTGTATATTATAATATTTAGCAAGGTTTGCGCAATGTTGAAAGATTGTTGAAAAAATATATGAAATAAATTTAATACTAATAATGATGATAATTAAATAAACGATCGAAAAAGGAACTAATATTATGATATGGGAAAGCACACAACACTAGAATAAAATTTAATATTGGTTTAACGATCGATAAAATCATCCAGTAAAAAAAGATAGGTATACCCTATATTGATTTAATTTCTGTTTTAAAATATGGCGTGAAGTTGTATACCGATACAGTCGCGAAGGCAATAATATTAGGGAAGGAAAATTCGGAATTAATTAAAGTGGTGGGGATTTACAATAGTCTTAACACCTAAGCAATATATACTCACGGACCCCAATATCTATTCCTATAAGCACATTGAAATATTAAACACGTCCTTATCTTAATTGCCCCTCGCAGATTATTTATGTAGTTTGGTCAGAAAAGCATTAGTTGGTTCTATATTGTCGCGCAAAACGTCTTAGAAGAGACTTTGCAGCCGGAATATATATCAGCAAATACCTTCTGTCACTTCTTAGTTAGTTTCCGCTTTGCGAATAAAGGGTTGGTCTTACCTTAAACGAGCGGGACTATAAATCATTATAGAAGTATTTCGTTTGTCTTCGCCCTCTTAGTTTACATGTGGAAAACTTTCAATTCATATCGTAAACTTTCGCTATTAGCCCGTCTTTGCGGAATTTTATTAAGAAAACTTATCGACGTAAATAATTATCGATTTCTTTCTCCATTTTAATTAAATTTTTATTTTTTTGCTATTATTATTTTAATTGCGTCGAGAAAATAAAATGAAATGCATTTATCTCTCGGACTATTGATCCCACAAATCAACGGGATAATAAGAATGAAAACTTTTTAAGTTAAAACGAAAGATAAAAGTACTTTACAGCTCCTGCGAATGTTGATCGATTGAGTCTTAACAAAACAACCCTCAGTTGACTAATTTCGATAAATACAATTCCGAATTTCACTTGACTGGAGCGAAGTTTTGGGAGTAATGAATTAGAAGGGTAATAAACTGATTTGCTGCTTCGAGCTAAAGCTTGAGGAATAAATAAAGGACGAAGTCAACGGAGAAAGTGTTCAGATATTTATTACTTGATCATTCGTTTTTGACTAACAAGGTATTCGTAAACATAAGCATATTTCATGTTAAAAAATTTATGGGTTTTAATTATAAATTGATTGTCTTGGGGATTGAAGCCTCGCAAATGGCATAATTTGCTTGAGTGACAACTTGATCGTTGTAAACTATTTCTCTATTAGCATTTAAATGCCTCAATTCCAAGTATCGTTCAGTAGCTGTATTGCCGGGTTGGCCAGCTAACCAATTGAAATAAGATATGGGTTTCCCTGTGCCCATCCATTCCCAACGATTATCAGGTTCAACTTTTACACCGGAGGACCAGAACAAGTAATCTCCAGATGTTACTAAAAAATTATAAATGAAAATTATTTCCAGATGAATTCATCGGAAATAAACTTACAATATTTGGCGAGCTCCTCGTGCAAAAAGTCATTTTCATCTTTGCTTTCAATACTTACAAGATCCATTCCATGGAATTTGCAAAATTGCATTGCTTGAAAGAAAGTTCCCTGAAAATAAAAAAAAATGTATTATACTTATTTCGATTTTTTTTAAATGATGTAGGTACCTTAAATATCGTCTGCAAATAATACAAACTGTCTTGGTATCTTAACAATTGCATTGTACTAGGTGAATAACTAAAAATCATTTCTTTATCTAAAAAAATATGAATTTTGAATTAGATTAATTTATTATATAAATAAATTAAACATGTGCTTACCGTTGATAGGGACGTATCCCCCGATGGGAGTAGCATTGGCATTTTGCATAAATACAAAAAAACACACAAAAAATAATTGAACAAACATTTTGAAGAAATCGTCAGCACCAAATGAAATCACTAAATGATTTTAACGAAAATTGTCGACTATTTATACTAATTTAAAACCAGAGTTTGTAAATTACCACTCTTTATCACTGGATACAAAAGCATCCAGATATGATAAAAAATATTTGCAACGGAAATCAATCGCCATTGCGTGGGAATGCTTTACTATATTAACGACAAAAATTTTTAGATAATCATACAAAAATTTTTAGCTCAGTGTATCAAAGGCAAAGGTAACAAAATACATACGGGGATATTCTGTATCGGAAAAATTGGACCAAAACAAATAACAAAGAGTTGGTTGGTCATTGTTTTATCGGTCGAATTTGAGTCGAAAACTTTTCTGTTATTTCGGCAAAAGCCGAAATAAAAACAGCACTGTTGGCGGACCAGTAAAGGCATTAGGCTGACAAGGTATCCTTTTTCCTTACTTTTACTAGTCCGGACTATTAGACATAACAGGAAATGGGCTCAGTCGTTAAAGAGATCGATTTCCCGTTACGACTATTGGATATTTATTAGATGATGTTCTTTCCTTCCTACTCTTCTTTTCATTACGAGCGTTTACGATTGTGTTTTTCACTCTGTAATAATTTCCAGGCCGAATTTAATTCGACTTTTATTAAATTTTTCAATATCTACAACAAAAATTCCCGCATCCGTAGATTTCCCAATGACGCATGTAGATAAATTTCCGATAAATATCGGGCAAGGATCACAAATATTAAAATGTCAGGTGTCGTATTCTGGAAATAAGCCTACGAATAAATAAGAGGTTGTGCGACAACATTGCGAATATCGGCAAACATCAACATAACAGGTTGCAATTAACGGTTAAGCCCTTTACGACTAGAAGAATTTATCGCAATTCAATTCTATAAACTTACTTAATTTGACATTATTAAATAGTTGAAATAATCATTGGTAGTTATTGAATTATTAATGGGATTTTTTCAATACCTATGTGAAAAAAAAATCTCATATAACCCCATGAACACCAATTCCCTTTGATTAAGGCTGCAGTTTATCAAAAATCTATATGTATAATAACAGTAAAATATCATCTGTTCGTCAATAAAATTTCGCAGAAAAATAACCATTTAATATTTTCGCTTGCGGAGAATAAAATTTTTTGCGTTGTCATGACAATGACATTAAAACCATACCTCTGATTGGCCGCGAAATGAGATGTATTATTCACGAGGTGAAAGTTTGCGACACGAGTCATAAAGTTTTAATACAGTTAAAATTGTACACAAATATTGTTGCTTATAAAAACGCATTCGAGAATGCCTAATAACAAGAAATCGAACAAAGTAAATTTCACGAGAATTGCCTGTTTGTCCAATATTAATTAAGAAGTGTTTTGATTAGCTCAGTTCTTGTTTGGGAAAATTTTGTTAAATAATAACTGACGTAATTTTAAATAGGGGAATCCGGAACAGCAGTCGCAGAAGCGATACCGTGGGTTTCATAATCGCATTACCGGATTTACTTCAAAGGTAACTTCATTCGCAGATGTCGAATAGGAGATAAATGAAACGCAAGAATATCAAATCGGGTAAGCTCGACGAACGAATATTAATAGAAAACGCACTATTACTCGGCTAAAAAGTTTTAGAAGTATAAAAATTCGTTAATAATTTAAGTAGAATTAAAAAATAATGTGAACTGGTGGCGAGGAAAATAAATTGAGTTACCATTAAGACGAGCGATGGTGAAATGAAGGAACCAGTTGTATAAAATACGAATTGCGAGACAGAATGCCGAGGTATCAAGGCTGGTGGTTGATAATTAAGGTAAGCCATTAAATATTCATTTATATCCGGAAACTTAACAAACTTGAAAATGCAAGACGTGGCTTGAGCCAGACTGAACGTATAAATTTAGTTCGGTCGTTTCAAATCTTGCTAATTAGGCATAGTTGCCTTTGTTATTACTTGTAATCTTATTCGATAATTGATTTAAAAATTTAATGAAAATTCACAACAATATTAGTTTTGTGGCGAGTGAATAAAATCTTTAAGTGCTGAATGCCGACAAAGTTGTCGTCAACAAAATAATGTTCTAAACAAAGGTAAATACATTCAATGTAAATAGGTGCATTTTTCTCATACAAACCTCACAAACATTTTGAAGAATACAAGCAAAGACTCTTTGTGTGTTTACATAAAAATCTCAGTTCCTTGAAACAACAGTAATAAATGTACACAATGAAAATGGCTGCAATGTTTGTAGATATGATCCGTTTAGAACATTCTATTTATTTTACAGGATGTACAGGAAATAAACAACTTACTAGGTATTACGATAATTAGATAATTTTTGATTTTTTTACCAAATTGTTAAAAGTATCTAGGAAATATTGAAATTTTTTTACGATTTTTTTTCATTTATTATTTGTTTCAGTTTCCATTTTTGCCTCATCGCCGGATTTAAAATAATTCAATGAAACGTTATTGAGCAAATTGTACCGGTAAAAACAGAAAACCTTCTAATGGTACATAATCTCTTTTTCAGGTGATTTGCAACGTACTATTAATTCCGTATATTCTTCGATCAGACGGGTCGGAGTATAAAGAGAAAATCCACAAACCCTGTTGTGTTTATTTTGGTGGGCGATCGAATGATGTTATATTACAATGCTCCATATATGCACGTCGACTATACGTTTTTGATGCGAGCCGTTTGTACACGAATTGTGTATTAATCATCCGAAATTAGTCAACAAGAATGTATTGTGTAGTAAAACTAATTTTAATAATTTATTGCCTAACAGCAAACATGATAGGTACTCGTTATGACTAATTATATTCTGGTCGAATTAAGCGAAAGAACAAACTCTGAATCTATAATAATATTAATAATTGCTATACTGGATTTAATATCATTAAAAGTTCATACTACGTACTTTGTATTGTTATGTGTATATTCTGTTTTTTGAAACTTATAATAATTAATAAGCTTGGAAATAAATGGCTAATGTTTTCCAACATATCCTTATCAAACACTTTGCATGACCAAAATTTACACATACCTACCCACTTGGTTTATATCTCCCACCTATAAAAGCAAGATTATTCAAAAAGTGACTCTCACCCGAGTGATTATGTAGGGATAATAACAAGATTTAGTAAAATTTAATTTAACTTCAGGCACTAAATCATTTTATTTGCATAAAATTTATCACCTCTAATTCAGTAATTACACCAATATCTATAATGTATTTACACTTTTTCACCAGTTTATCCACCAATTTTTGCAATGACAGCGCCCACCAATTTTTACAATACTAGTAGAAGGTAAATTTTCCTCTGATGCATCATGATTTACCAAGCTATACACATACATTAATCCTGAATACATTTAACTTCGCGTTATTAATTCCTACGCTCTTAATATTGATTAAACTATTTACACAACGTTCGTCGTTATTCATTTCTGGAAAGTAATTAAATGAAAACAAGGGATTAAAAGACAAGTAACTAGAAAATTGGTAGAACTCCCGGTAAACAAGCAAATAAGCAACTAAAAGCAAAAGAACCGATAAATTCCCAGTGGCAATAGACATGGGTGGCATACTATAAATAAAGGTGTACCTAATTTATCGTAGGGAAAGACTTGAAAACAGCCCCGGCTTAGCCTAAATACCAGTAATATATCTTCAAATAAGTACATTAATGTACCAATTATATTTAATTAATTTATTGAGTAAATATCGATCTACACTCGTCTACAAAAATCACACATCAATTTCGATCGATAATTCAAAAATAAAACAGTACAGATCAAACTGTAAATGTGCATTCAAATGCTAGGTACATGAAATGTATTTAATTGGTGAAATATCGCGGAACCGTGCCTGCTAAACGGGAACGGTTGCAGCTTCTGGTTCCGTCAAAATGAGAAACAACACGCAATAATTAGTTTGGAGTTGCTAATACGACTAAATACCAGTTAAGTGATACTAAGTCGGGAAAGGAGCAGGAGAGCGAAAACACGGAGGTGGCAAAACTTGACGGCACCCGAAACACAAACTGCGAACGGGTAACGGGCTTTGTGGTGGCAATAGCGGTTTCGTTTTAATGGCTAGTTAAACAACCTAATGTTTCTGTTTTGTTGTTTGGAACTCATATGATGGTTTAATATACCTATATATTTTTTGTGGAAAAAATATTTTTATAATCAGTTTAAATAGTAGTAGCATGACCTACTTTTGATTTAATATACGTTAATTTCTTTACCTACTCGAATTCATGGTCAAAAGGGTAGTTAAATTTTGATTGGGATTATCATGGAATCCACACACTGAAGGTATGATGTACTAATAAATTGTGAATCGATAAATTTGATATAATAAGTAATGATAATTAAAGTAATAATGAATAAATTGAATATTGCTCTGATTTGTATTCGTGGAAGTTTAGTTGGATGTTTGAAAGCAAGACAGACATATCGTCAGAACTGATCACAGAGGAAAGTACACGGATGAGAAAGCACGAGAATTAAAAAGTGCCGTGTTGGACAAATGATAAATAAAAGAGAGCGAATATGGAGTGAGGTGGATGAGGCGAAAGAGGTGGCGGCCGGAGGGAGTCAGAAGAGGAGGATTGATAACCGGATAGCCGGATAGCGGCACCGTAGCCTCGGAGTTCGGAGGAAGAGAACGGCGGGCGCGTGGGGGCGGTAGGTAGTAGGAGGAGCTGCGAAAAGTGAAGAAGAGATCCTCCTTAGAGGTCGCCGGGAGAGGGGGCGGGGGGCGGGGGCGGCCCGGTCTCTCTCTCAAGAGCCAAGAGTACGGCAAGCTGAGCCGCGCCGCACGCCGCCACATGCCGCTCACCATCCCACGCGCACTCCAACCCGTTTGCATTACACCTGTTTAAAAAGTTAAACGGACCGATGTTGATTGTGTTTGGTGTTTGGATGTTACCTGGACGGGTCTCCAGCGCGGCTCCAACATGGACAAGCGGCTACGGCTGGCTCAAGCTCCCCCAAAACAGCTGTAAATACGCAAACGGCGAGGCGGCACGTGGACAGACGTGTATCGAGGGTAGACAGTACACAACGATACCGTGGCTGATGTCAGACTGTGGTGGTGGCCGTCTCTTAGCCTCTGCCTCTACCAGTTGCCACTACTGATAATGCTCTCGCGCTTCGTGGGGCGGCGGCGCACTCTATACAGACTTGCACATCGTTGTTGTCATTGCAAAATATATAACAATTCTTTTATTTCATTTATATACTTTTTATATGGATTTGAATGATGGTGATATAATAATAAACTTATTTGGAGAAAAGTTGGACAAGCGTTATAATCAATTAAAAAGAAATTAAAATTCTTACTTACAAAAAAGAGTAGTGCCACAACAAATATTCAATATTTGTAACACAAGACAAATCTATAGCATTTTCGGATGGATAACCAATCAACTTCTATCGTAAATTCGTGTAGGTATAATGAACGCGGCAAAAAATAGGGACGCAACGGTGACAATATTTAATGCCGGCGATGCAACTAATTTGATTGTAGCAGGGCGAGATGCGGACGCGATTCCGATGGCAGTCGTCGCGTCGCTCGACGTCGATGTCGACGACGCCGCTCATTACGAATCGACGATTGGCATGTTTTGTGCTTTCGACGGACCGGTTAACGTTCACCACGTTGCGTTGTTCGCTTTGCTCGCCCGTATATTAGACAAACTTCACTTTCGAAATAAAAGTTCGAACACGCCGCCCGAGGAAAGGATATAAATGCCAAATTAGCTTGTTTTTGTTTTATTTTTTTATTCGGGCGCTATAGTTTGTGCAAAACAAAGATGAATGCACGTCACTAATGTCGTCATATTTACTAAGCATTGTGCCCAACTTTTAAAAATAATCACATAAAACAGATTAAGTTTAATATACCTACAGAGTTTAATTCAATATTAACGAGGGATGATAGAAAATGTTTAAAAGAAGAATTAAATCATCCAAGCAAAGTACAGTGCTCAACAATTGATAAGGATCACAGTCAGAAATAGCCAGAGTTTCTAGCAACAGATTATTATAGATATTATGATGATATTATGATATTGTAATAGATGTTTAAAAGAAGAATTAAATCACCCAAGAAAAGTACAGTGCTCAACAATTGATAAGGATCACAGTCAGAAATAGCCAGAGTTTCTAGCAACAGATTATTATAGATATTATGATGATATTATGATATTATAATAGACGTTTAAAAGAAGAATTAAATAATCCAAGAAAAGTACAGGGCTGAACAATTGATAAGGATCACAGTCAGAAATAGCCAGAGTTTCTAGCAACAGTTTATTGTAGATATTATGATATTATAATAGATATTATGATTAGATTATTTTTCTAGCAACAACCAAAAATAAGAAGCTGTATCATCAATTTTAATTTAAAAATAGTCAAAAAATAATTGTGATCCTTATCAATTGTTGAGCAGTGTATATACTATAAAAATTCAACTTGTGTATATAAAATAATTAATTTTTACTTATTGTAGGTTGGTAGGCACTGACTGTCAAGTCGCATTTTCAAATTCTTCTTCTTTGTAGTTTATTAGCCTCAACTACTAATTGCTATTCGGCCGAATGATCAAGAAATAATAATTTCTTGCGTAGTTATCTTTCACATGTTAGGAATGACACAATTTGAGCACTAAATATTTCAAATCTTCAAGTTTTCTCAGAAATTTTACTATGTACACTTTTAAACTGCAATTATACCTACACTAAATTTTTCACTCGCCCTGTTAAATATATTTCAGATGATAAAGGAATTGATGATAATTATAGTGAGCACCTGAACACATCCGCCGTTTAGGAACGTGAAACAGGAACCCCTAATTTTCAATTTGTTTTTGTCAATTTGTTATTTGAGAAGAAAATTCTTGGATTTTGTATACTTTATATAAAAGTTCGGCAACACTGTCTATTTATGACGTAGTAAATTTTTGGAGACGTGCATTCATATTTATTTTGCACAAACCATACAATCGTGTTTTTGGGCTATTTATTATTGGTAGTTAGATAGATTTAAATTGCTGATATAGCCGCACATCTTTGGTGATGTAACTTTCATTCCGTTTCGGACCCTCTGGCTATGCGGGTGATGCTCTAAAGGACTCAAAAGACCGTCATATCGTCTCCGATTGTCAGCTTGGGACAATAGAATCTGCTCCTCTGTATGGTGCTGTCATTTTGTATCATCCCGCATTAATGTATCAAGAATTTTGACGCTAGATTTGTAATTTTCTACAAAGGACTTTGTAGTTTTAACTAAAAAGGGAGCGTCGTTAAGATTGAGTGTATACACAACGTTAATTCGTAATTATTTTTCTTGGGTGGGTGTCTACATTAATTTTTTTACGTCCACCCTGTTTCGCCTCGGCAATTTCTTCCGGTTTAATAAACAAGGGTCTAATATTGAAAGTAAGGTGGTTTGAAAAGCGTTTAAAGGGAAAAGCAGTAGATGGCTTTGGCGGAAGTATAATTAATAAGGGTGGCCATTGTTAAGGTGCATCTTTAAATCGAACAAAAATGGTCTCGTGTCACCAACAGAAGGGAAATGAATTAAGAATAATTGCGACTGTATTTTCGGAAATAAATTCAAAAATACGAATATATTCTTAGTGATACAAAAAAAAACGTGTTATTATTATTATTCACGTCCAAAATGGCTCATGTGTATTTTAAAACGCTTCCAAAACACACTCGTACGACACCCAATAACTGTAAATATTATGTAAGTATACCGGAGCATTCCATAATTTGTTCAAGGTCACGTTCCGAATTTCCGCTGCACCCTTCAATATTCGAGCATTAGGGCCAGCTGTTTTTCGCATCATGCCACCCTCACTTTTACATTTCCGCGTCCCCAAGAAAATCCCAACAAACATCATGACACCGATATTTTCGTAAAGCTGTTCAAAAACGCATAGGAGACAATGAAACAACTATCACGACGCCCCGGAGGAAAAAACTAATTTACCCAGAGGTCAATATTTTTTCAACTATCGTTCAAGAGAAATCGTTTTATTGATTATAAATTCGAGAGTTTGTTTTCGAATTTAAAAAGCTTTTAAAGGGTTCCGAGAGCTGCACAGGAGTTATGGATTATGGAAAATAAACTTCGCCATGCTGTTGTATTTAAAGTTATTGTTGACATTCGTTCTAAACCGAGGGCCTCTAATTCATGCTCTAAGTGACGATGGAAACGGTCGAATGCCGTTTGGCGCACTAACGAGTAAACGTTACTGTTTGATAGAAAACAACGGTATCGATCAGCAAAAGCGGGTAAACAAGAAGATTTAGGATGAAGATCTATAGCTGAAAAAACTTCCATTCGGTACTTATTCTGAATAAGTTATCAAGATACTTTCAAATAATGTAATAAAAAATCTGGCAACTTTGAGGCACAGTGGTGTCATATATAAAATAAATTTACCGGAATGCATTATGTCATTTTTCACCACCAAAAATTCCCCACCGAAATTCAAGAAAGAACACTGAAAAAGAGAAAAATAATAATGAATTAGTTTTTAATAATAAAAAATTATTTATATCCATTCAAATTGATCGATAATAAATTTTCATTGTTTAGTAGGCAAAAATGAATGAATTAAAATATAATTATGATTCAATTAGTGATTTTTTCCAAGCGTGCACCGCATTGTGAGGCGCTAATCCACTTCGAAGTTAACAATTAATTGGCAAATCCATCAGTTTAAATTAAAAACTCCGCGATGGATTTGTCTTTAATCATAATTTAAAAGTATATTTTACACGTGGGAGTAAACTTTTTGGCTCCTGTCCCTTTAACTTCCTTCCGCTTTCTTTATTGGATTCTAATTATTTTCGAATTACGTTCCAACTGCCACAGAATCGGACTCCACATAAAATTTGCAACTTTACCAATTAAAATAAATATGTAATTTGATAAATAAATAAACCCGTATTGCAATGGTAGATTTATTATTTGATAATCAAAATTGTTGAACAAAATTCGAAATTTTAGCGAAAACCAATATTTTATTCGCAGACTCGAAATCGCCTGAATGAGGGCCTGTGTAAACTGCGAACGTATTCATAATATTAATAAAAAGTGAATTACCCCAAACTGTAAATAGCCAAGACGGCCTTTAATTATAATTAAATATCTGAAATAACTTTGTGGCATTTGCCTTAATTGTAGAGCCTAAATGAAAAGGATCAGAGCCGAGCTCGAATGGAAAATGAAAGAGGAATATCCGCAAAATATTCGACGCAATTGACATGCCCTTTGACTGTTCGACACCTTGAGAATTTTCAACCCGTAGAAAAATATATTCTGCACTAATACAAAAATCTTAGGAACCATAATATATTTTCATTAAGTGTAATTAATATCAGAAAAAAATTATAATCAGAAAGTTAATTTATGGTACGTCTTTTCTAATGAAATCGATCGGAGTGACAAGAAGAAGTAGATTATCTTTATGATTAAAGCCTTTAAAGTAGTACATGAAGATAAATGAAAAATGTGCTTTTGTAAATTACCTGATTGTTCTGCATAGTTTAAAAATTCTTTCTACCTAAATTATTATATCCATTTTTATTTTAACACCTACCTATACGAAATTTTTAATGCTTTTTTTATTTGTAGATTTCAAAGGCGTTAAGAGGTTCATATTTTTCCCATACCGCTTACGACATAAAAGCATTCGCTTAGTTATGCACAGATAAAAGCAATAAATATTAATTTAATTAGGAAAAGCGGAATTAGATAAAAATAGCAAGAATAATTTCCGCTACAATAAATCTGCGAATTTTCTTCCAGCTACTAGCGAAGCATCGACTCTTCCGAACACAAAAGAAACATGGGCGGCTCGTCTGAGATATTATTTCTTTATTTTATATTAATACTTATATAATTTAGGTACTTCTAAAATACTTATTAATTTAATAAATTTTATTACTCATATAATTAAGTTCTTCTCTTACTTTTAAGTAATGAATATAGTAATGCTTGACATTATTACTAATTAGAATGGCTAATTATTTTTTGTGAATATATTATGTTGCTATTTCTATTCTTGTGTGCATAGAAAAATTGAATAGATAGTAGAAAATCGGGGAGTCCCCGCCGCTGGGAAGGAAGGTAGGTAGGCTATCATGAAAAGAAACGCAGGCAAATGTGCGAAAACGTGCATGTATGCCGGAGATAACTGTATGCTACTTTATCTTTGGACCCTTGTTGTTACCAGTATGACTGGCCAGCGCGTATCTCCTATCTTAAATTCTTTTATCCACCGAAGGCATTAGACCATTTGTTTTATATATTGCCACGTAATATATATTTTATAACTACCTCTAAATGTCGCTATTTATTTCAAACTTTGGCAGCACAATGCCGGCCGACTATTTTGAAAAAACTCCCGAAGTTCAGATGAACGTATATATAATGTTACCTAAGGGAGGGTAACTCTCGACGTTTACGGAGTCGTTAAAAACGTTAAAGTTAAATTCTTTCTTAACAGCGTATCGTTCCTATTATTATGCTTCTTTTAATACAAAATCCTCGAGCATTATTTTTCTTCTCCACTTTTACCTATCAATTTATTTTTAAATTACTGGGTTGTGCATTTTTTATATTAATTTGAATTTAGTAGTCTTCTTAATGAATGTTACTGTGCTATTGACTATGCTTTAGATACGTACGTGTTGTAATAGGTATACGAGAATGGGTATTTTAATTGGATTTACCAAAATGAGAAGCATCAGAAAATTTCACAGTTTATTTCAACGTTGTAGGTACATTCGCTGATACCTGCTCGTTGATACCTATTTGCACATTGAAATCCGACAATTGCAGAGATTTAGTATTCGCTCGTTTCGAGAATATGCAAAGTTCATTACAAATAAAAAATAGCAACGATCATATGAGATACAGGTCAGTTTTTGCGAAAAATGTCCGTGCGGCGCGTTATCCACAGCCTGTAAATGTTGATTTTACAGAATATATTCGGAGAAGCAAAACTTCGGTATCATTCACGTCCATAACAGGGAGATTTCTTCGCATTTGTTTCACTATTTATGCAGGTCGGAACATCAGCAGATTCGATGTGTTAAATAACTGCGAGCGAATGTGCCGGGAGTGTTGATAACAAGTCGCTGCTTCGCTTTCAGTGAACTTGTAAACTTCGTATTTTCGCCGTTTCTACGTTTTATGCTTACTAATCTGAGAATACATTTTGTAACTTCAAATTTGCAATAAGCAAATTAAATAGACACACTTCCGTTTAGGTATTTATCATTCATTTGAATATTACAGTCTGTTATAAAGTTAAATCAGTTATGATTCATACAAATTCTATATATAATTCCTGTAATTCTCGCATTTACTGTTTCCTTATTTATGGCTTACTTATTTTACAGTTGGTAAAATTTACCTATCCAAAAATATATCTCCTAATTCTATTAATTAATTTACTCAACATCAAATCTTCGCATTTCCATGTTTTGCATTTTTAAGTACCTACATTGATTTTCTTTTAAATTTATTGGCTTGTATCTTCTAAGGTGTCGTAACACATTTAGTGAACCCTTAGCGCAAGGAACAACCTGATCTAACTGGTTTTATTAAGTTTTCATGAGGATTGAATTCAAAATTGGGATTGTCTGAGTCGACAGCTCTTTTGTACGTATCCCAAATGCTGATTTCAGTGTTCATTCGACAAAACCAAAGCAGGAACTAATTATTCCTGAAACTTTGCCGCATTGACATTATAATACGGCTCAGACTGTATCGTTTTCCTTAGGTATTCTTTATCTCCTTTAATTTTACACCAACTGCAGTAAGTTCAATGATGTAATGGTAAATATATGTAGGTAATATTTTTTTTGTACAATTTTAATATCCTGCCAGTAGATGTTCAAATATATAGTTGCTATTTTTATGAAATATATCGTACAGTGGTTAGTTGCCTTTGAAAGACCCTCAACATCAAGGGAAAGGATCTAACTGGAAAAGTAAAGAAATTGTCCTGAAGGGATGATATGTTTGTTGAGGAGAACCTTGACGGTAAATATATTTATATATTTGTCGGTTCAACGCCTGGGGAACTTCTAAAGTGTATATTTTCTCCCCGGAGAGGCATCCAAAACGTGATTTGTCAAGTATTTGAAGTGAAGTCATAGACGGGGATCAGACAATCAAATCGCTAGGGGAATTCTTTATAATTATACCAATTATCGGCAAATTAGGCGCTATAAATAAGCGCTAAAATTATAACTTTGTAACTAGAATGTTGGTAATTGACAGTCATAAGTTTATGACAAGAGGAATTTAGAAGTAGTTATCTACTTAAAAAAAATATTAATGTGTGATGGCTAACTTTTGTACCGTGAATTTAAAATGCAAAAATAATTCCATTGGATAATTAAATTAAAGGTAAAAAGGAGCGGATATTTTAAGCGCGAAAAAGAGATTGATGGAGATTAAAGTCTGCTGTCTCAAGATACGTCTGCGAACGGAGAAAATCTGTGTAAAGACAAAATGAGCGTTGTTTTTAATTATTGCCGGGAGATTAAAGCATGCAACCAAAATGCAAAAGGATATTACCTCATTTATAATGTTATAAAAGAGGAAAACTTTTGACTTTTCCTCCGACCTTACAACCCTATACATTCCGTCTGGCCATCTAAGGGAATTAAAATCTTGTTTCAGGCTAAATATACCAATCAAGAAACCCCCTAACTCTATTAAGAGGTAATGTTTGGTACATTAGTTACCAAAATGTACTTAAAAAAATTATAACAATATATCCACTTGATCGTAAGCTTAATTAAAACCAATTACAAACGCGATTTATGTCAGTCATCATTATACATTTTGACATGTGTCTTATATTTTGTCAAAAATTTTACAATCGCTTTTGTAATTTTCTTTAAAAATGAGTTTAACCATTTTGGCATTTACTTGCACTCTCATTCTTGCTTGGCACATACTCAAAGTATACATTTGTGATCCCAGAGATTGTCCGAGAGGTGAGTTTTTCAACTTTGTTAATATTATTCAAGTGATGGGACTGTTTTGAAAAACAGAAATCATTTTTTTAGTTGTGGAAGCCTCATACAAAGATGCTACGCAATTCTTCTTGCTACTATTGAAATTTATGATCAACCTATTTGTTCGGGCAGTTTACGAATCTTCTCACAATTTCGTCGAAATGGCAGCAGATGAATTTGTAAAGAAATAGTTGCCTTAATGATAAATAATTATATTCTTGTAGTATTAAAATTTACTGTTTTTATATAAATATTGGATAAAACATTATTATATCTATAATTTTAATTAATTAATAAGAGATGTTAAGTGATAAAATTTAAATTAAGATAAGTTTTCTGCATAAAATATTAAAAATTGGTGTGACTATGTTTATTTGGGCTTCAGTAATTAAGTAATTTAAAGATGTAGGTACCTATAAAAAGAGAAAATATCTAAAGCCATTGCTGACTGGGAATATTAGTTTTTATGTGCGAGACAGATAAGTCTTTTCGGCTCCTGGGCATTGATTCCTTGCAGCAAACACTATGTTATGTATTTAGTGTGATGGTATCGGAGTAGAGTGCGAAAAGAAAAAGGCACTGATAAAATCTGCGGTCATCAATAGGGCAATTTCTTTAACGAGCACGTTTGTGTTTTCTCTGCGGTATTCGCCTCGGTCCTCCGCCTTTATAGCCCCTTTCCAGATTTCTGCTTTCACTCTTGGTCAGTTTAATCGCTTCTTTATTGCCATTTCGGCAAGTCTGGGTGCATTTCCTGAACAATAGGCTAACAAGTTTTAACAAAATTTTACAGCAAGTTTAGGAAACTTATTACCACTGGATTTTTAGGCTAAATATAATTATTCAGACATTTTTTTAACACGGCGAATCTACCGTTTTAGTGATTTACAATCAGCAGTTATCCAAATGAAAATAACAAAAAGTGACAAACGTTAATACCTAGCAATAATAAACAAACACATCAAACAAATTTACTGTTTCGTTTCACAACAAGTCATATCGGAAAAAACAGTTGTTAAAAAATAATTATCTACTATTTTTATTTATCCTCCTAAATAAAAATAACAATCAAACGAATTTTTAACAAACAACAATATTAAGGTGGATTAACATTGATCCTCAAAGAGTATGTTTCGAATTTCAAAAGTATTTTTTCATAACAATTAATTAATAAAATACTAACGGAGAGAAGCGTATATTTATAAAACTTAATATAAAATCCACCCTAATCTATCAACTGTAATTCCCCCTATTTGTTCGAAATCCAAACGAAGCGATATATTTATACAACGTGAAAGTTTAATTTAAGAATTTGTACCTCAGCCATCGGGTGGTTATTTAATTCTCTATCTGTTCAGATTTTTCGGAAAACTACTCAGTAACTCAGTGAAGCTTATGAAGCCGGTAAAAGGCATCACGGCTTCTTATTCTGATTTAATGAGTTTAATGTCATTATCCCGCAATGATTTTCGCCGTTTGGCCCCCATTGGCAGGCGTTTAGAAGCATTCGGACTCATTGAGATGGAAGGAAATCCGGCAGATGGACTGAATTTCGTCGAGAAACGACCTGCGTCCCGTGCTTTGTCTCTCTCGAACTCGAAGAATCCATTTAATAAAAATCGCTGAAATACGTTCTGGGGTTGCAGCCGCCCTGATTGAACGGATGTGTCTGATAAACTACGCTATCCGCCACCCTGGCAACGATACTTGGATTTTATTCAAATCAGAGGATTTAGGTGAAAGAAGACTACAGTTAGCAATTCTCATTTATACGTTTTCCACCTAGATCGTCGAATGACTGCTTTTATTTTATTTTATTCCCTTCGAATAAGCTCTTGTTGCTCGAATAAGCCAGTTAATAAAAGGTGAGAGGGTGCTATAAGAAAATATATTTTACGAAAAAAAAACGGATTTCTTCGCTTATCAACACAATCAAACTTAATTAGATACGTACTTTATTAGCTGTTTAATCCAAATACAATATACTTATAGGAATCAAAAAATTAAGGTAAAAATAAAAAAAATATCGTTTATTGTTCTGTTTATTTCTAGTAATTTTTCTTTTTATACTGGCGTAATGAACAACCTTTAAAAGCCCCGCCAAGTCCGCTTTTTCTTAATTCAAGCTCTAAATTTTTTTCAAGAAAGGGGATGTATTACCCCTAATCTAATAAAATACTTCTTAAAGTATGGTTCGCAAAGTTTATTACAAAAACAATAAAAGAAAAAGAAAGTGTATTAGATCCGACATAGAGAACACCGTACAATGCCAGCACCAGACAAAAAAAACAAATTAACTGAGTGCGATTTCAATAAAAACCAGTGACACATCAGGGTTTTATTTAATATAAGCCAGATTCGGTTGAATATTAAGCAGCTAAACTCCACTCTTGCCTGCAGAGCGAAAACTTTTCCTCACTTTGCCTCACGTAAATTGATGTTTACCTAAATAAATCCTTGAAACAAAAAGAACAAAAAGAAATGGCAGATATGTATTCCACCTTCAGATTTTTATTTACGTTTTTCTTTAGAAGAATTTGATTTTTTTTCCCTTTGTTAAAATTTTCCCTTATAAATTTCTCCACTACAATTTACATCTTCTAATAGCTTCGTTAAAAATGCGCTAGTTATAAATCGAATAATTCGTTGGAGGAGTACACGTACATTGAATTATAAAATATAGTATAACAGGTATTTCCGTGAAATTGAAAATACATAGCATGGGTGTGGATTAGGGAGTAGGATTTATTGAAGCGAGAATTTGCCGATAGCGATTAGCAGCCTCGCGGTGATTTTCCGAATTAAACACTTTTCGCGTTGCGTTACCGTTGCCTTGATCCAACCCGTTCTCCATTTGTGAAATTCTTTCAAGTATCGGAGATTTTTCATTTGCAGCGCAGCTTTGTACCACCGCCCCTTAGTTGTAGACATATACGTCAGTTTTAATTACAAGATTGAACAGAAGTGAACGAACGGATTCCTCCTGATTCTATATGCTTTGTCTCAAAAATCCAATGAAATATTTTTGCGTATAGAACTTTCATTAAAAGTGATACTTTATTCGAATTTGACGGGATAGGTAAACGTTTCATAGTTAGATTAGATTATTTTTCGAATAGTCGAGTGTTTTTTTTTATTAAATTAAGCAATAAGAGCACTTTCTTATCCAATAACTATAAGAATTGGGCAGAAAGCAATATGCAATAATTTAGATTTTGTCGTATGTTGCGAAATAGTTTCGACCCTTTTCGGGTTAGTAAATATCGCGGTTAGGATACACAGAGCTTGAGGGATAAAACGGAACTCCAAAAATAGAATTTTCTCAATGCATCAGCTATAGTTTATCTCTTTTATCCTGGGAAAAATATAATAAATCCCCAATAATGGTCGTCTTTTCGATTATTCCTTTTGAAGTAGCCTATAAAACAAGGAAACCGTAAATCTTTTATTGTAACACTGAAGAAAGAGCAATATCATATCAATATTGCCTTAATCACATTTTCATAATTAACGAATACCAACTTTTATTAATAAATACTAAATTTACCTGCGAGTTAATTTCGACCCGACCATGGCAATTTTACTTCACACTCAAAAAATAATTTATACAATATTAAACGATGCAGCGGCGATAAATACATTAACAAAGGGGAGGAATTTTAAATCTCATAAGATCTTATTTGTCTATGGTGTCTTTATGCAAATAAGAAGCGTTAACAATTGTATTTTTCATCTTAAGTGCGTCTTTATGCCTGTAAAACAGCATCTTAAAATTACGCCGCTCTCCACGCTAAGCGTTTCCCCTTAGGGCAAATTTGCAGAATCAAGGAACATTTTATTCTAATTTTTAATATACCCTCATCCGCTTTTACTGGTAAACATACAACCTTGGATCCCATAAATTCAAAATAACATCAAATTTCTCGAAAAATGAATTGTTCTGGTTATAACGTTAAAGTGAGGAAAAGGATATATTTTTTATATTATACAAAAAAAGAAAAAGACAGTTTAAATTAATATCAAAGTACCATTTTGAACACTACCACAAATTTTAATAAAAATAAATTCGCGCTTACTACAAAATAATAAATCGTACACACAAAAGATCGATTTATTTTACCATGAAACGTTCTTTAACTCGCATCAAATTTATCCCCAATATCCTTTTTCTCACTCAATTTCGCTGTTTTTCCTCCGATTCGACCCGAAAACCTTCTGTTGCGAATCTAATCTTACCCACAACGTGTAAACAGCCAATTTTTGAATAACACCGGCGAAATAAATAGCCCTTCTCCGGGCAATTTGTTTTATAAACAGCTTTGATATGTGGTAAGTAAAACCATAAATCACTGAAAGCTGGCAAAGAAAAAGAAGTGCTCGACGTCGAGGATGAAGTTCACAGCTTGTAACAACTTGACGTTCCTGATAAGAGGTTATTTTTTACGTTGCTCGTTGAATGGATCTTTCGCACCTTCACAACACGGGTTATTAGTTTAAATAAAGTGACGCGTGGGAGTTTTTTGAATAACCAATGGGATTAACCAAGTTTTTCATCGGCCAATGAGAGCGAGATATGCGGGTTAAAATGTACGAGCAAGGTTTTAAAGATAATTTTCGCGAACAACAACAAACAACAACGTTGTTTGTTTTTACCCTTTAATATCTGGCAGGGTGAAAATTTTAATATCTGTTAAAAATTTTAATCAAGTCGAACACGTAGGTCAATGTCGGGTTTCCTTTTAGGGTCGGTAATTCATTTTATCTTTATTGGCAAATACGGGGAGGTGGAGCCGGAGACGAAATATATTGTTGACGTATGCAGTGTTCTGTCTCCCCTACAAGAGTGTGAACATAGAAAGTAACCGAAGACAGCAAAACGAACGGCTTGTTTACAGTTCGCCTCGGGTCAAACGATTTACCGCAAGCCATTGTTCCTTCCTGGACTGTCCTGCTCCTGCTCCGTCCTGCGATTTCTAATCCGAAGGGACTATTTGGGATGACCTGTACAGTGGCGTGCTTTTATCAATTTTTCTGGCTTATTAATTTTTTCCTTCTTCATTATCGAGTCGAAAAATCAAATTTTATGCCCTTCCTGCAATCTCATACACAATGCAAACGTAACATAATTTTATTTAAGACCGTAAATAAAAAATAAAAATTTTGTGATTGTTGTAAAATTTCACTTTTATTGCACTTTATCCCGTTATCCTTTTCTTGCCTTGCAATTATGGAACGTCGGGATTAATCCGATAGGGAAAGCAAACGTCATCTTGTTTAGTAAGTAGCAAAGTTACAAGTGTAACCTATATTAATTCCAGCTTCAGCTATTAACCGGCAGATGAGCGTATTAAAACAAAGATAACCATACATTTGTGTAATTGGTAACCGAGACAAGGGCTGTAACGTCAAATATTTATTAGAAGGAGCCGAATGCTCGACAAATCTTAGCTGCTTTATGGATTCTTCTGTAATAGCATTAAGAGTCAGTTTCCGACACGACATGGCTCCGTCGGGGAGAATATGTTATTCATGCTTTCCCTTTTGTTTCCCTCTTTACAAATTACGTCTCATTTAGTCGATACTAATTTACTTCTTACCGTTTCTTAACTGTTGGATTTTTTTATTCTACATTTAACATTTTATTATTAAAAAAATTAATTAATTACTGTTAATATACTCACCTCTATAACTTTTATAATTATCTATTACTTTTTATCATTTTTTTTTTCTAAAAGAGAATTCGGAAAGCGTTGAGAAGGTAATAATAAAAAAAGAAAAGAATCGTCCAATCGATTTATTTCTTATTTATGGATGTTGATTGTGAATGAGGGAGGAAAAGTTCAATTTAAAATTGAAGAATTACAAGAGTCGAGGCCGCCGCTTCGGAATATACAAATAGAACGGAGGTGTCGATTAAAATTCAGCATTCCGAACTCCATTGGGTAAAAAAATCACAAATTTCATTTCACTCGAATGAGCTTAGAATAATGATTAAGACGGCACGAAAACCACCCCAAATTTTATATTTTTAAATTTCTCCACCACACCGGAAACAAACAGGCTATATAGAGCGGCGAAATCGATAGCCACTTTATTTTGATATTTAAAGACGTTCATCAAAAAACGTCGCCGCTTCGGGAGTTTAAAATATCGAAAATAACTGTTTAAAAATATCCCATTAAACTCTTAATGTGATTCGCTCTGTATGAAATTGCCTATGAAAAGTTAACAAGTTGGAGATGGTTCGCAGGCTGTGGGTGATCGTAGTTTATGTGGAACGACAAAGGAGAAACAAACGTAGCGGATCGTTGCGTGCGAAAGTTCTTAATCGAGCCGTAGAGCCAACCCTATACACCCCTCAAGCAGAGCGGGTAGGTATTAAATAGGTTCGTATTCAGTCAAGATTTTTTTCGAAAAAATTAATTATAAAAATCTAATCAAAATCTAATTTTAGTGACACGAACTGACCAAACATTAGGGGATGAGTTATATGAATGAAAATATTCTCATAAGCTCATAGTATGTTCTTATTCAAGCTTATTTGTTGTTACACATTTCATGATAATGGGATAGAATTTTGTTCAAAATTTGCAAGCATCTAGCTGATTCAAGATTTTCAAAAGAAAATTAAACGTGAGAATACTACTAGTGATTAAAATTTCACCCTTTTGGCCTTAAAAGCCTGACCTGCACTGGGTCTACGACACACTTACGCGTCGCACTCTTATGCTATAGCACCCTTGTGTACAATTCCTCCGCAATCATTCTCATTTAAACACTAACTTGAGAAAGTACTTATGTTCACGTTAATTTTTATGTTATATTCCCGGTATTTCCGCCAAACAACTTTTACTTTTGCCGCAAATTAGCTTGGAAGGGAAGAAAGCGTCCAATCTCGAATAAATAAGGCCGCTTCGAAATTGCCTATTTTGCATTACCTATACAGATTCCTATAGGAGTTTAACACCTTCTAATATATTAGAAAAAGCTTCAAGAAAATCAATACCTAATATTCAAATTCAGTACACATAAATGCGTAGATCAAAAAATGAATAAAACTAATTATTACTAAATAGATGTAATATACTGAATAAATATAGGTTTTATATAAAATGCGTGATTACCTAGTGCATGAATCATTTTTGCATTTTTTTATTAAAAATTTAATTTATTGTTCGCATGAAGAAAAACAATATTGATAGAAGCACCACCTGAATACATCTCGCCAAGATTAATAACATCTCGATGCAAAACATCATTTCATAGCGATTTCGCGAAGAGAACAGACACAAGCAAGGCGTGTTCTTTACCGAAGTTCTCTGAGAATAGCTCTCGTCAAGAGTACATAAGATTAATAGTAGGCTTTGTTTATCCTATGTAAATGCTATTAGCGCATTTACTGGCTTAAGTCTGTGCTCGAGCATTTATTTGCTACAACACGACATCCAAATACTACTGAGTGATTTATCATGCATTGCTAATCGACTATCTTCTTCATCCTGGGCTCTGACTCGAGTGAGAGGTTCGCGAATGGTTTTATTCCCAGCTATATGGAATATCCAACTTTGAAGTTTATTTATTGGAAGGATTAAGCAAAGAATTTGCAAAGTACACTGTAAAATTCGGCGCTGTTACATTCGCGATAAAATCCCTTTCGCGTGATATTTGATCAGTAATGTCTAAAATAAATTATAATAAGAATTCCAATTATTGTTTTACTGCGATTTTGTTGTTATGTTTACTTTCGACCGAAACGGAAATCAGAAATTTCCTTCCTGTAATATTGTTTGGGTATATAAGAGGAAACATTCGGTGAATGGAGTCGAGGATCTGGGATTTCTTAATAAACACGAACGTTCGGCAATTAGGACGTAAATGTAGCAAAGCAGAACAGAGAAACGTATAATGACAGATATCTAAGTAGCGATAAAATTAATTGTACATCTGTAGAAGTCATCAAGAAAAGCACCAGGTGGCTACAGTAGGCTTTTTATTTATTATTAATATCTAATTAAATTATACTATTTCATTTGCTTTACAATAAATGTAACTTGTAATTAGCAAGCATCCAATGCTTGGGATAATATTGATTCGACGTATGCTGAACCCTTCGAACGAGAATTCTTTGATTAAAACCTGATTAAAACATACTTATGTCGAAACGAACCGGCCGATTCATTATCCCTTCGCAATGTCTACTTAACTTTGCTTTCCGGTCGACTCAAAATGATAATCTAGGTCTTTAACAAGAAATAATCAGATGGTCCGATGCCGGGACGAAACGGCGGTACCCTTCAAAGCGGCCCAATCCAAACAAAGCCAGTTGACCGAGAAAGTGGCCGTCTGACTATTGCCACCCGATAAAGAGATAATTAGGGCCTGAAAGGGCTCCCAACAGGTGTACACTGACCACAAAGCACCCCAGGGATGAAATCGACGAGAGAGGTCGCAACGTGTTTATATACCACCCTATACTCGTAGGTATAGCCAACGATATTTTACTAGTGATTGGAAAGCATCTAATTTAAAAATCGAGAAACTTATAAATAATAAAAAAAATTTAATCTAAGTCAGTTTTTATGATGCTGATTAGGTACACTGGAAGCATGTGATTATTATCTAATGGAGAAGACCACGATGTGAGATATGCGGATTTCGACAAAAGATACGATTAGAAATGATTTTTTAGAGCTCAAAATCGTTTTCAGTTGCTCAAAATGTGTTATAATTAAAAAGTTATAGCCCTTCGAAATTTAAAAATTTCAGGTTTTGACTCATACCTTATCATAAACCACTCACGTCTTGTTGTATAGTAAATAGTATGAATTTTCGAACGCAGTAACAAAGAATACACAAACGAACAAAAATCAAACTGTCATTTATCAGATTTTTCTGAAAAATGCACAAAACAAATTACACGAATTGCAGTTCGGCACAAAACTTTTTAATGATGATATTGACGTTGACAAGAATGTTGCCAAATAAATTTTTCAGGACCATCATTTGTGTTTTTAACACGAAAATCGGTTACAATTTATACAGATGAAGATGTTATTTCTATATTAATATATCGAATTATCCATTAGGTAATGGAAGAAATGGATAAATCAGAAAATGTTTATTGCTATAAATATACAAAAAACGCACATTTTGCGGAGTAAAGAAGAGTAATAGGAAACGTGGCAAACTTGCTAAATGTGACTTCTCTTTGCAACTCTCACTTTGATTGGAGCAGAGTGTATGACGATTGTGTGACGTTTTTCAAACTTTAAAAATTAATTGCGGCCTTATTTGGCCACAGAAAAAAATAAAAATTTCATTACGCGCATTCTTAGAAAACACGGTTTTGAAAAAAAAAATTTGAAAAAAGTCGTGGTCTTCTCCATTCTAATTATTCCCGAACAAACTTAATTATTTGTTAAAATTAATTTTTAGAATAGCCAAATACTCTATATCCTCTATATCCAAGCAAATAACAGCGAAGCAAGTATGTGCAATGGAAAATTTGTTTAAATGACGGTAGCGGGCGTGTCGATATATCCATTCGTTTCCTAAGGGACAGTCGAGAACAAGGTAAAGGCGGCTACTGGTTTTCTTCGATACCCTTGAAATGCTCGAAATCTTCATTTACCTAATCGAAGTCCGTTGTTCCGACGTTTTCGAGGAACATTTTCAATCGGAGAGGACAGTCACGGATCCTAAATCTCCTTATGTGAACCAATTGCACTAGACGAGCAAAAATTAAACCACAAAGCCTATTTTTTACGAATTAAAATTTACCTTCTTATTTACATTAACATTATATAGGTATAAGAACATTATTGCACATTCTAATATTAATTTTATTCGTTAAAAGGAAGATATTAGGATGATCACAGACCGAGCTTAATATTTATAATAATACCAGATTCAGTAAACTTTTTAAAGATCAACCCATTTCCCAATAATTTTAATAATAGATCTATTGTAGGATTTGCTTGGTAATTGATTGTTGGTCGTTTCCTTGAATGGATCGAGCCGAAATAGAATAGCGAGAGCCGAGAAGGCAGCACTGGCGATAGCGGTATGTTGTAGGGTTATATTCAATTGCTTCCAAACAGCTACCCTAATTAACAAAATGTAATTAAATCAATTAAGGCCATAGCGTCGGTCGAGCTGCAGGGATTTATTTCAAACTCCCCTCTCAAGATGTTAACCCGCTGCTTCGCCGAGATTGTACAGTGAAACCTTTGTGATAATATATTATACTAGAAATTTGCGAATTTGGTGTAGAAAAATTTATACCCAACTGTTTAGTACACTAAAACTCTAATTACCATAGCATAACAAGTTAAAAGATTATTATCAAGGTTAAAGTAACACCTTCAATTTTAATTAAGCTCGATTGTTTTCTCAATATTCTATGTCACCAAAAGTGTAAGTAAAATACCGTGAAGTCAAAATAAGAAAATGGTTATGATAGGGATTGGAGCACGTGGAAAATCTGTGAGGTTTTCGAGCGTACCAAAATAAAGTGATCGGTAGTTGATAAGTGGTTTTGGTTGTAGGTCCGATATCCATTTGCAGCAATTGATCGGTAAAAGCAAGAAAGAACACGCTAGGGAAACGCATGCAACACCAATGGACCATGAAAGGGTCAGTCTGGACCCTCTAATGCCTTAGGGAATATCGATTGACCGCATTTAGTTAACGTATTCATAAATCTTAAATTTAAGAATAACAACGGAACATTTCGAATTTAATTTTCCTTCCAGCTAAGAAAGTTCTAATAAAATCAAAATATGAAGGAATAATATTTGTGAAAAAAATGTGTTATTCCAAACAGTTTCTCATCTTTTCTTATAATTTTATTCAACGGTTTAAATTTTTTTAAATCGACAAAAAAATTGATATTAGGCGTTTTTCAGAACATATTAAATTTCTGGAAATTTAGATATCATTTAGATATCCTATCTTTAAAGGTATTTTTAAAATATGTCAGCCTATCCTAGAATATAAGTCGGAAGTAAATATTATCAGCAATACAGTAGATATTAAATTATTGCAACTAAATAAATAAATTATTTAAGTAAAATTTATCAACGAGTGCATTTTATAGTGTGAGTAAATTATAAAAAAACTTAGGTGAGTCGGTAATTTTTTTGATTTAATTTTTTTTTTCGATTATTAAAAAAGAGCTTTGACATTCCATTTAATATCTCATAGTGTAAATATAATAACAATTTAACTATGAAATCAAAAATACTAAATTACTTACCGATAGATGCTAATTTAAACTTTGCACGAAAATTACACAAAATTGAACTTTGTCCGCCATCTTCGAACAATTTCAGTAACCCTTCAGAAATTTGGCAGGTTTCTGTCAAGTTTTCTTGGAAAAAGGAAACTGTTTTGTAACTAAAACACAGTATTGGTAAGCCTGCATCCTGCTTTGTGGCAAGTGTCAAAAGTAAAGTGACGTTGACATTTGAAGTGTGAATTGCGACTAACACAGGATTGCTTGTTGTTTACGCCAGATTCGTTTAAAAAGTTATTTATATTTGGTGATTTATATCCCGACTCACGAATTGATGTGTAAATAATGTAGTGAATTTTTAATAAGGAGCAAAGCGAATTAAACAGTTTAGTGTCCAATGTAAACTCCACCATGTTGCTTGTTTGACAGCCTTGGCAAGCAGTTAAAGCTCGTAATTTTGCGAAAACTCCACAAGGAATAAGACATTATCTATAAGTATTCAAAACGGTACTTTATTACAATATCAGTTCAATTTTAATAAAAAAGAAATGTTTCATGATACAAATACATGAAATTAACAAGCGCGCCTATTTTACAGAATGGTAACCCTAACCTCAATACCACTGTTTTGGTCCTTAAAATTCTTTTACAGTGCGGTTCCAATTATATTCCGTGTCAGTGCTCAGAAATTCAATATTAAAATATTTTAAACTTGGTTTAGGACTAAATAGTGATAAATGTAGTTTTGGACAATAATATGGAACAAGTTGTTGCCCCCCAGAAAGATGGAAAAGAGACCGATTCACCAATGAAAGATAAACTATTCGATCCTTCTATTGATATGCTAGTAAATGATTTCGATGATGAACGTACACTAGAAGAAGAAGAAGCTTTAGCGGCAGGTGAATTCCAAGATCCAGATGCTGAATTATCCAGTTTACAGAAGGTAATCACATTTAACTTATAATTGATATTCGTTCGACCAATACTGTATATACAGCAATGAAAATAATAATCACTTTATGTTCCTTTAAGGAGAGTAATATGCCTTTAGAAGAATTGTTGGCCCTGTATGGTTATAGAGGTGAAAATCAAGAAAACGAAAGTCCTGAAGAGGAGAAAGAAGAGGAAGAACCTCAGCAACATAGTCCAGAGATGTCAGAACCGATAGAAGAACAGGAAAGTGAACCTTCTCCTCCTGAGGAACCATCAAAATTGAGTGCTCTTTACGAACCGATTCCGGAAACGGATCAAGATGAATCCCGTCTCTTACGGTGTAAGTTTCTTTTGTTGGTTCTAAATTCGATTTAATTTTATATCACATTTTTTACAGCGGTATCAAGGGTTAGCGAGGAGGAAGAAGAAGATTACGATTATAGTCCAGATGAAGAGGACTGGAGAAAGGTTAATAAGGTTATTACATTTTCATTACTCATGTACTAACTGCGTGTGCTTTTCTATTATGCATGAATTAATCGAATCTTTTATTGAGCGGGCATATTTATAAACATAATTACTAAAATTTTATATACTTTCAGTTATCATCATTATTATTTGCTTATATTGTTAACTATAATCTAAAAGGTATATAATATATACATATTTCAGACTATAATGGTAGGAAGTGACTATCAAGCCCAAATTCCAGAAGGTTTGTGCCATTATGATGATGCTCTCCCGTACGAAAATGAAGATAAACTCTTGTGGGATCCGTCTGTGATGTTGTGTAGTGAAGCGGAAGATTTTTTGAAGAAAGCTTCGGCTATTACGAAACCTCCTATTCCTACTGGTACTCAGCTGAGAGATGATGAACAGGCCTTGTATCTTCTCCAGCAATGTGGGCACAACGTCGAAGAAGCACTCAGGAGATTGAGAATGACTGTGCCTGCTAATCCTTCGGAGACTATGAACGAATCTCTCTGGTCCGAAGAAGAATGTCGAAATTTCGAATCTGGTGTAAGGTGTTATGGAAAGAATTTCCATAAAATACAGCAGGACAAGGTAAAATGTCTTTTTAAATTTATTAATAACATTGAATAAATAAATTTGAATTTGTAGGTCAGAACAAGGTCTGTTGGAGAACTTGTTCAGTTTTACTACCTCTGGAAAAAATCAGAAAGACATGACATATTTGCAAACAAGGCAAGATTAGAGAAGAAAAAGTATGCGCTTCATCCAGGTTTGACAGATTTTATGGATAGGTTTTTGGAAGACCAGGACAGTCGAGACAGAAGTTCATCTCCGAATGTACCTTGCGGTGGTAATGGGAAACCCCCTCCTGATACTTGATCTCTATTATATAGTTATTGGTTATACAAGCAACGTCAGGATGATTAGTGCAGTCTAGCACAACAAAATTCATTTGCATCGACGCCTGATTTGAGTTCAGGCTTTAGTGGGAACGTTGTTCAATTTATTAATTCAAATTCTGCACTGTCTGCAACTTATTTTAAATTTTTTATATTCGTTTAAAAATGCACAAGTACAAGTTAAAAGAACAGTGCAGCAGTTATTAATTGATACCTACTGATACATAAACGTTTAAACCAAAAATTGCAAAAATTATTTATTTTAATAGACATTTTGACAATGCAAATATTACAATCTACATTTAAAGGCTGATAGATTGACTAACAGCATTTCATAAATGGTATTTAAAACGTTGTTGTTACATATCAATGATATAAAAGTGTCCCATCGTCTTATTTGTGCAATTATGTAAAAAGGTTAATTATTTTTATAAGTGCATTGTGATTACTGTGAATGTTTTAATTCTTCTATTAAAAGAACACTTACTTCATTTTAAATATATTATTATTTATTTTATTATTGTTAATATAAGTGTCGCATGTAAGTGCTACATTTGTAGTACTAGAAATTTTATTATCCTATAATAATGACTTAATTAACATATGTGTAGGATTGAAGACATTTCGCACTATAAATGAACAATGTCTGTTTCATCATTTTGATGTGTTCTTAGTATTACTTAAATCAAGAAATTGATGGTACAGAATAATTGTTCTAAACAGGTCTTGTAGAATTAGCATACTTGTATGTTTAAAGTTATTTCTATTTTTCAGAAATATTGTTTTTGTACAAAAAGATTTTGTAAAACTAAACGAAATGTTCTCCTGCCACATAAGAAAAATGTTTTTATAAGCTGAATGTACAAAGTTTTAAGTTTTTTAACTCCTTGTAAAAATATGTAAACTGAATTTTTATGTAAATGTAACAAATCGCGGGCTATATGAAATCATTTGTGGCACGCTCTAACGAATATGTTACGTGACAAAAATTGGACTGATCGTCCAACAAAAGTAAATTCTCTAAATTTTGGTTTTGGTTATAGGAATAGTTTAGTTAATTTGGTTTACTCAACCATTCCAAAGATTTATTTATTAATTTAACATTTTAGTAAGTGTATTATGCATGTCTTAAAAACTTTATTGTTATATTGTCATTTTTGTCCTCATTCTTGTAAATAAAAGAGGATCATTTTTTCTACAAGTTCGAATTTTTTATATCAATATATTTTAATAAATAAAAAGATTTTAGTAGTCCGTATTTTCCATATTGTAGTTTTGACCGCCACTGTAATATAATCCTATTGTAGAATATATGTATTACAGAAATAGAAATTTAGTACTTTACTGAGCTATTGCAAACACTGTCCATTTAAGTGGTATTATAATTGTTGTCATTAACTTTGAAAAATTATGTTTCAAAACAAATTTTCCTTTGTCCTTAAAATGTCTATTTTTCTGAAAATTTCTATTTTGTAATTTGAAATATTTTTTTGTGAAAATTTTTATAAATTAAATATCTTAATCCTAATTTATATACTATTTTATACCTTTTTAAAAATCAAATAAATATTGAAACAGACCCTACAAATTTAAAAAATGTATATTTTTCTAAAATGAAGTCCAAATTCAGTTGTTACTTTGTAGTAAAATTGAAAAGTTCAATTTGGTAATATTTATTGAAATATGCTTAATATTAATTTAAACTACCAGAGTATATAGAATATTCAATAAAAAATTTAACAAAAAATATGGTCTATTTACGTTTATTTCCTTTATAGTTGTGTATTTCCTTAAATTTATCGTTTTATTCCCAAAAAAAATAATTACAAATTTCAAATACTAAGCACAGTGACAAAGTAATCAAATAAAATAACTACAATACTCTATTCTATAAAATTTAGTCCCAACTCTACATTATATTTTTGTTATATGACACTGTTGACAATTGGCATTGACACATCAATAAAAAATGTTCTTGAGGTTAGAATTTTGAAAAAAATATTTGAATATATTCAAATTTTTTAGATATTAATGAAGTGCCATATTTAAATATAAATAATGAATTACACCGAATTATCAAAAGCTAGTAAAATGCTAGCTGAAGAATTTCCTAATGAGTTTAGGAATAAAATATTGAAATGTGATATTAGTATTTATGTTTTGATATGTTGATTTACTTATAATTGTTTTAGTGGCTATCTCTTCGTATTTACCCACTGCCCAAGACCGTTCAAAAGCTATAGATGTGATATCAAGAGATTCTAACATACCAAAAGAAAATGTTTACGAAGTCTTAGGGGTATACATATCATTACTAGAAACCTTTTTGCAAGGTAGTGATAGCGAATATAATGAAAAACTAGCTGAGCTAGGTTTTACAGCTGGGTTTTTGGAACAATTGCCATTCCTGGGAAATAGGGAGGAAATTATTAATAATCTGCAAAAAAGTTATTCTATGGATTTCGGAAGATTGAACCTGTTAAAATGGAGAATTGATGTTAGTTTAGATCACAGGTAAACATTTAGCAATTATAATAATTTATTATTTTACTAAATTTGTTTTAGTGCACTAGCGAAAAAAGTGCCTAATTTAATTCTAATTTCTTTAACAAAGAAAGATGGAAGTAGATATACAATTGAATTAGAACCACGAATGTTCCATAAATTTAGGTTTAGCATAGCTTTAATTTTATATGAGCTAAACAACCTGAAAAGCAAATAATTTTCTGTAAAATGATAAAAGCTCTGGTATAACATTGTATATTTTTATTAATATAAAATATTTTTTTATACAATAACAGTAATTTATTTCTATATCTAATGATTGCTGGGAACATATAGGAATAATATAATAAGCACCCAAATATGAAGTAATACCATGTAACAGAATACAAAAACTCTAGCTACAGGATATCTTCTAAGAAATATTCCTGTTCTTATGCTGACAGAATCTAGAGTTGAATAGGCATGTTTCACCCTCCTTGTAACTCCAGCATCAAATGGAGACACTCTCATAAAAACTGGTACTGGTATTGAATCTAAAAATGATATATTGCAGTCAATTGTTAATTAAATGCGTTAATTTTTACCGTCTGGTTCTCCTATGTTAATAACTTTAGCTTGGGACTTACTCAGTTGTGCCAAATTTTTCTTATATTCATTCTAAAAATTATATATGTATGTAAACCTTCCAACTTTAGGATTAAGCAAACCTTACCTCTAACTTCTCTATTTGAAGCCTCAGAGCATTCCTTTCTGTTGTGATGGTTTCCAAATTATTTTGTTTTATCATCAAAGTTTGTGTTAATGACTTTATTCTCGATTCGACGTCTTCATCAGATACATTCTTACTTTTATTTTTGAGGGTCTCTTGAAGCGTACAAATTTCGTTGTTTTTCATTTTTATAATACCTTGAAGATTATTCAAGTCTTGTTGAGTTTTATGTAGTTCCTAAAAGAGCAACACATCGAATATAAAAGTTTTTGTACAATATGAGCACTTACTTTACTCTTTAGTTGGTAATCTTCTTCGGCTATAGCCCTAATCTTTCTTTCATTATTTAAAGTTTGTTCTAAACTTTGATTAGTCGCTTGCAAGCCGTTTTGAATAACTTGATGTTGCATTTGTAATGATTGAACTTCTTTTAACAGCTGGGAGTTTTTTTGAGAAAGCTCTTCAGTTTTGGCTTGGTGGAATTCCAACTCTTTCCTTATAATGATCAGAATTAAACACTTATTTTTTAAAGAAATCATTTATAAACTTACTTTAGTTCTGCATTGTAACTTACAAATACATTATCATCTTCTGAAGTAGCTGCTTGGTTTAGAGACAGCAGGTGTTCTTTTTCTTGCAGGATTCTTTGAGCTCTAGCTAGATATTGGTCTTTCTCTAATTGAGCTTCTGCCGCTTGTTCATTGGCTCTTTCAATTTGAAATTGCAGATTTGAATTTTCATTTCGCAATGCTGAATAGATGTGGCGCATATTCAGCAGTTGCTTATTCAAGTCTTGATTATCCAACTCTAATCTAGCTATTTTTTCATGCAGCAATTGAGTCTCTTCCGCTAAAACAAAACTATAAGCTCGTAAGTAAACTTCTTCGCATGTCTAAAATAAGCTGTTATTTTACCTATTATGCACTGAACTAGATGATGACATTTTATCGCTTTTTAAAGAGCTCTTTACTGAATCCTCTAAGTAAGATTCGTCACCAATGACAACACCTAATAAAAGAATAACTTAGTATACAATATAAAATATTTTAAATTGAAAATACCATTAGATTCTTTCGGTACCTCAAATATGCTGCCATCTGTAACATCATTTTCCACTGCAGGACTAATGTCTTTGTGAGGAGAATTATTAAAACTGGAATTTCTGCTTATTTTACCGTTAAGGGGTACAATTTTAGATTTATTGTTTGATTCCGTTTCTTTTGCGCCAATAACGTAATTTAGATCTTGAACTAGTATTCTGATAGAAAATAAAAATAAAAATCATTGTTTCCTAAAAGGATTTTTTAACTTACTCATTATCTACTAGTTTTGAGCTCGATTCATTTAAAACAGTTGCTGCATTTTGATCTATTTTATTTAAAAGGTCTTCGGCTCGACCGGCCAGATTTTGCAACCAAGCCATAATTTCTTTACTTCATTATAAACTATTTTAATATTAAATCAAATTTTACATTTTTCTAAACAGAGGTTAATGTTTATTTGTACGTCATCAAACGTCAATGTCAATATTGTCAGATGATACAAATGACATTGACAAGTGACAATCATTATTTTTGTTGTAAATATTTCTTTAAAATCCATTTATTTTATGAACAACTATTACATTTTGTTGTTAATGAGGTTTAACTGTGGATTTTATTGATTAATTGAAAAGTTAGTCGTTGAAAACGTATGTCACTCGATGAAATATTCGCGAGAAATTGATTAGCAACTTTGTGAAAAGATGTCGCAAATGTAATTAAATTTAAGTTGACTATTGACTTTGACATCTCCAAAATTAGCAAAAAGTAAAAAAACAAAGTAATTGTGAGCTCCGTATTTCTCCATTGTGAGTATATTATCAAATTACTGTGTTCTTATGTTCGCATATAATAATACAACGATTAGTTTTAAAATAACTAACACATCAGGAAACACAGATGTGGAAGAAAATATGGTCTCGTAGGAGCTATGGTAAATATGACATTAATGGTTATAAATACGACTTAATCGTATGACGAGCATAATCATGGGTAACTGTTTGAGAAGATCAACTACAGACGATATTTCCTTGCTGAGGGGCAGTGATAGTGTTAGAGAATCCTCATCTGACCAATTGGGACCCCCAGCATATCAGGTAAATGACAATCAGCTGTTGCTCTTTCTTTGTACAATAACAACTTGTTTCTTAAAACTTTCAAGGTAAATATTGCGTTTATCTCATTGTTTTAAGCAGGCTGTTGTGACACATTTAACAATACAATTGGTATACAAATATTTGACTCATATTTTTTGAGTATATGAGATATTAAGATACATTAACTTCTTTGTTGTGTTTTTAAATTTAATTGAACTTAATTGCATATTACCAATCATTTGTATATTACTGTACTAATGAACGGTAATTACGAATAAGTATTTTAATTAGAGCTATTAGTACGGTCAAATTGATGTTAATTTGCTTCTTAAATGAATTAGAATAGAATTGGTCTTGATTTACAAATTTTTCTACAGGAAACCCTTCCAATTCAAGCAGCTTCTCCTGTATACCACCCGTCTCCTAGTGTAACCCGTTCAGTCACGCAATTGACGGAAGAAGAACAGGTGAAGATTGCAAAGAGGATTGGTCTCATTCAACATCTTCCGACAGGAACTTATGATGGATGCAAGAAGGCTAGGGAATGTGTAATTTGTATGGGTGAATTTTTAGTCGGTGATGCATTACGCTATCTTCCTTGCATGCACACATATCATATGGCATGCATCGATGATTGGCTGATGAGAAGTCTTACTTGTCCTAGCTGCTTGGAGCCTGTAGACGCTGCCTTGCTCACTAGTTACGAGACCAATTGATGGCCAGTGCCTTTGCATCTGATAGTGAAACACTGTGATCTGAACTGTTTGTTTTTTTGAGGGCGTGAATGTTTTGAATGATGAGACTGTGTGGATGTGTGCATAACTTTAGCAAAGGGATAACCATAGAATGCTTGACATACATTGTTGTTTTTGACTATGTTAGGTCATAATATTAGTACTTATTCACCCTTAAAAGTTAGCACAAACAGGTTATATTATTCGGAAATTTAATAAAAGCTGGATTTTCTTACGTCTGTGTGGAGCTGATAATTGTGACTATGTTTATTCGCAATATTTGGTTTCGAAACGGTTTTGTCATTAATTTCTAAAGACATAATTGTCAGATTTTTATTGATTCATGCATTAATAAATACCCTGTGTATCTACTTAATTTTCATGGAAATTTACCTACATTTTGGTGCTCTATGGTTAATATACTTATTTTTATAATTTATTTTTTTCAGAAATATCAATGTGGGTTTTTACAGTATGGGTTTATTTTTGTGGCTATCGATAGTTTAGTCACATGTTTTGAATCTTAAATACAATATTGCCATGTTTAATTAGTCTAATATGCAATGCTTAAGTCCACATTTAGTTTTAATAAATTATATATAAATCACAATCAAATTAATTTTTGTTCAATCAAATGTCATTAAATTTATATCAGTATTATTATATTTTTGTCAAAATCCGCTTTTGCTGTTTTATATTTAGACTTGAATAATTGAAATGTATCCAAATTTGTATGTATCCATATGAAATCTTCCAAAATAGTTGCAAAATTCGCATAATTCACTCACGAACAAAATCAAAGGAAATTAGTTAATCTTTCTCTATTGGAGTGGAACTAATTAGATAACTGGAGAATTACTGGTGTTTTCGAATTTTTTGCGTAAAATTATATTTCATCGATTCATTATTAAAATAAAGATACTGAACCATTTCTAATTACAAGACAATACTCCATGTAGGTCATAGTTCAAAAATAATATACATAAAGGGAATTTCACAACTACTTTTTGAAGATTATTCGAGTTTAATAATTTATTTATGTGAAGTTTCAGACATTTAGTCTAAAACTTATCTTAGCAAATATTTTTTTGCTGGTTTGAAATAATCTATATACTGACATTCACTAAAAAATTCCACAAATCATTGTGACTTCAAGTTCAATGAAAGAATAAAAATTCAATTATGACTGACCCGCAATATTGTATCACAATCCACCAGTGCGACTTACATTTCATTCAAAATATATTATTAGACTAATCAAATATTTTCCGTTTTGTTGAGATATTTATCTACTGTACTTCTAATTTTCTTAAAATTCTGAGGCTACGAATGGAAGTGTTTTTCAAATAAGAATAGTCTCTTTGCTGTGTTAGGCTAAATGATGGCATTTTACAACGTTTCTCCATAAGTTCATTCATTTTTTAGAATACATATTATTATTACCTCGTATAATATACATACATATGAAGGTAAATATACCGAGAGTGGCCGGTTTAAGTGATTACTTCATACTGAAATTATTACATTCTGGAATGTGTATGCATATAATTATTGTCCATTTGATTTTGTAGTCGACTATTCTCAAAGTTTTAAAATATGTTAAGAAAGTACAATTACAAAGTAATAGACACCCTGTATAATTAGACGAGAAACAGGTTAGTTTCATGTAGTTAATTCTCAGCTATTAGCTCGCTTGTATTGTAAATACATTATATATTTTTCCTTATTTGATTTTATAGTGGTAAAAGCCTTTTAGAAATACATAAAACTAACCAATACATTCCTTCCCAGTCCATCGTTAGTGAATGGGGATTGATCACCATGAGATATAATGGAAAAGAAGTGATCTATTTTTTTTAATAATATGCTCAACGTGTCAGTATTATCGTTTCTCAAATTGGTTTAATATGGAAACATGTTTTGGTCTGATTTCTCATTTTAAAAATATATTTTTTCAAATAATTGGCGAATTCTCGGAAAATCGAATATATAAATACTGCAAATTATTTTGAACTCTATGATAAATTTGGAAGTTTAAAGTGTTAATTTAATATGTAAATATTGATCAACTAGTTAATTAAACTTTTCGGAGATTTTACACCATATTTCATTGCTCAAAATTTACCTATTAAAAATCGATTTACAACACAAGCGGAAAATCAATCCTGGACTAATGTCGATGGTTCAAAAGGCTCTAGTCGCATTTTTATTGAAAAATTGAATTTAATAAGTTATATTGTTTTGAATGTTTGATGGCTGTTTTGCTAAGTTAAGCAACTTTAAAATGTATTTAGAAGCTTTCGTGATCAACCCCACTTTATTTTCAATACATACTTAAATTATAGGTACGTCCAATTACGTAGTTTTCTACTTTAGATTTCGAATGATTTAATATTTAAAGTTTGTTAGTAAAGTGGTTTAGCCATGTAGCTTATTTATTATCAGCAGCGTTTTATTTAGGAGCAAAATTATTTAAAATGAAATGATAACCTGATAATGAAACCATACGCGTTGAAGCTGGACTTCAAATTATTGTACCCTAAGCTGCTAGGCTGGATTATTTAGTTACTAGTTTATTATAAAATATATTCCATGTGTAAGACGTGTTGGTTTGATAATGATAAAAAGATGCTGATAAGTTTAATTTTTGCCTTATGTTGAATCTATAATGTATGTACATGTATTATTGAAAATGTCTCATTCAGTTTGAATCAAATATGTATATGAATATAGTAATAAAATTTTGTATACTTTAATAAAAGTTCCTTCGAACTTATTGGGTGATTTTCTCTCTTTATCCTATTAAAATAGTGCAAAAATGATTTATTGCCTGAAGCAATTAATGTGGAAATGTTTTCGAACAAGAGAATGTGGGAAACTACCCGCCCAAAGCCCAAATGTAAATAAGGAGAAAACTGATAAAATATTTATTTTATGCTGTTTAATTTACTCTAGTTTAATATTTGAGTTAGTCTCAGAGTATTAATGTCAAGTAATTTGATATACATAATAGTTCCAGTAAATTTCCCTTGGAAATACGATTATTTTTAACTGAGCATTTTTTTGAAGCGTGTTTCCAATATCTCCGAGATTTAATTAATATAGTAATTAAAAGTAGTTTGATTAAAATTTGAACAATATTTATTTAGTATGATCTTCAATATCATTGAACCCTATCTAATATTTATTCCTGTTTATACAAATTACGTTGTAAAAATGGATAAAAAATTGAATCAATTTCTTGTGATAGGGAATTTACAATATTCCCAAATAACAATTATGCAAATATAATAGCTTATTACGCAGTTTTTGCGATAATGAATTACAGTTATTTATGTAATTCATAAATTAGACGGCGCTAATATATTCGTTGCTTTTATACTATATAGTTAAGCAATTAAGATCAGTTAAAAATTTCCAATTAAGGAAGATTTCCCTATGGATTAATTATATCATCTTATCGCCATGAAAACTGCCTAGTTGCATTTTCACTAATAATTAGATTAATTATAAAATTAGACTAATTTTAAACAGATTGATGATAATTATTCAGATCGGAGGGAGGATTATATTGGTTAAGAAAGGATGAAAAGCTATAATTTGATAGATAATAGGTATATCCTATTTCTTTAATTTTCATTATCACAAATTAGATAACTGATTTCTATATAATAAAGTATAATCTACACTTATCTCAGATTTAAAAATTGCTTGTTTTATTAAATGAAATTTTTAACAAATCGATAATTTCCTATTTTTATTTTTTGGAATAATTGTTTTCAAAATAATTTATCAATGACCTGCCTCAACTACAGTGGATTACGAATATTTTAAAAGATAAAATAAGCTGTTGCAAACACAATCATATGTATTTATATGAATAATACGTTATTTAATAATTATTGGGAATTCTGGAGGATTACAATGTACACTTGAGCCTAATTAATTCCGCGAGAAACTAGAATGGAAAGACCTGGCTATCACCAAATGAGATTTCTTAAGAGTTCTTAAGAATCTAGTTTTTTATTACTTTAAGTAAACATATTTTTTTGATGATAACTATAAATAACTATATTTTTTAAAATTATCGTAATATTGTTGTTTAGTTGGCTTATTATGAATTTGTTTATTTAATTATAGATTTATTTTGTTGGTATTAATCATGAAAAATATATTAATTATATGTATATAAAACAGATATAGCATTTTCCATTATTTTCATTTTTTTACATTAGCCTAAAAACAAGCTCTCTTAAATATTTTAATGGTTACATCTAAATGTTTATTAAATCCAAAGTTGATTAATATACGCATTACTGAAGCTTTAAATAGTGCTAAAGCGTAAATTTGTGTACGGAATCGCCATATGAAAATATTTACAATTTCACTTATCTTATAAATTTATTTTCACATTTACTTTCAATGCAAGCAAATTCTAGATTTATTACATAATTTTCGAGCTTTTTATTTACTGCATCATTGTCTTAATAATACACAAAAGTGCGAAAAACGTTTAAACAAATTTATTTTTGTGATAAATTCTATCTTGTAATTCTACGCTTCAAATCGAAAATCATTTAAATTCAACCAATTCTGAAATCAACAGATAAATTTTCGTAGGCCAGCGACTTCTAAATTTTCTGTTGTCCTTTTGTACTTAACTTTTGACTAATTTATACTTTCGATAAAATTCAGTCACACAACGACAACATGATATCTACATAAAAATAAATAGTTTCAGAAAGTGGTTGATGAAGGGGGTCAAACAAAAAGACGTTGCTGCTCACTCAAAATCCAGATAAAACTTAATTGTATAGGTAAACAACAACAACAGCAATCGCTAATAATTATTTTTTATTTGTAAACTATTTATTGATTAAGAATTATATTATTTGGCAGTAGTAACAGCAAATCTCAAAGTGTTTAAATTGGCAACAATAAATTTGGAAATAACCCAAACACATTTGTATATTGTAACAATGATTTTTAGCCACTTTGCTTCAAATGCAGCTTTATCTTGTGAATATTATAGAACAACTCGCGCATAGGTCCATTTATTCTATACATATACAGCTCGATTCTCTCCTACAATGCCTCAAATTTAAAATTGTTTATATTAAACAGCAGACTATTTGTCTCCAACGACTAATCATCTGTCACAATTAAATAGACGGCTGAATGGTGACCTACATTTCTGCTACATTACTATTATTAAAGCCTTGATTTGTTACATGCTCGAAAGCACTTGCGAATAACTGGCGGGAAAGAACAACAAGAAAACACTATGAAGACTCGATAATGGTAGGATTGGAGCTTTGGTGCTAAGCAAATTAACATAATAGGATATTAAAAATTTATACACAAGTTTCTATAGTAACATGGAAAATCTTCAACAGACAATCACGAGGTAATAAAACCAAGATAACGGATGAGTGCATAACTCGTGTCGTTTAAAAAACCCTTAAAAAAAGGTGATTACACCTTGGTTGCAGTTGATTCGAGTGTCAACTGATAGTCCTGTTTTCGTAACCTTAGCGATTATGAAGGAATGCAGTCGATTAATCCAATTTGAGCAACGGTCATAAGTATATGATCCACGTTTGACTTTCGCGGCTAACTAAAGTACAAGTTTAGGAAGTTTCGGATCATTTGCTTTCGGTTTTATCAGGCTCGTCTAATTTATCCATGTCGACGGATCGTGTTTCGCTAACTCTACTGCGACATTTTTTCAGTTTTATCATATAAGACACGCTCCAGAAAAAAATGTTACCAATATATCGTTTGATTAATAAGACGTCTGTTAGAATTGGCACATTTATCTAATTAAAAATTAATTTGTATTTCAACATTTCTGTGATGTTTTGTAACTTTTCGGCACGACTGTTTTAGTCTTACGAATAAAAAAGTGTTTTGAACCAAAATTTATATTCAAGCGAATTTTTTCTCGAGTCAAATAAAGAAATTGTACTTATTCTATTCATACTTACCTTTAACCTGCTGTCTCGCTCGAACTAAATTAATTATCTGAATTAATTTTAACATTTGTTCTTATTGTCTTTTCAATGTAAGCCATTAAACATAAAATATTACTAAAGAGATGGCTATAATGATTTTTCATTAAATTGCTAAACCCTAATGGACTTACGTATGAGTATATGACCTATCATTGTTTCAAAAAATCGTGAATTGATTACACCATATTATTAAATTCTTGAATGAGAAAGTATTAAGAAAAAAGTCCAGTATGGTTCACGTGTAAGTTAAGAAATTGCCACAAATTACGTTTAGGTTCAATGGGAATAATTCGTAGCACATGACTTAAAAAGATGCGAAAAGCCCGATATATGTAAATATTTGAATATTTTTATCCGTCATCACGATAACCCCGGAGAATACGATAATTTTATTGAAATATATGTATTTTATTTTGCACAAAACGCCTCGAAGATAACGTGCGTGATTTCCTGGTTCGTGCTCAAAATCGCTTAATGACTATTGGGATTACTTGCAGAAAATCTCAATTTATTTTTGTAATACTACAATCAATCTGGATTTCGAATTGCGACACCCGGATTCCTACAATTAAAATTTGTAAAATAATATAATTGCTTTAAAAATTTCATCAGAATTAGATAACATCGACATTAGATACTGAGGTTATTAAATAGGTTCCGCTGTATAAAAAATGATGTACATATCATGTCATTTAATATTAATTAATTCAGATTAGGTGCCTCACACGAGAACCTAATTAGTATTTTTATATCAACTGAGATTACCTAATATTTTTTTTCGTCACGGGGTAAATTGAAAAAGTCTCCGATGAGTGTCAACGAAAAATTCAAACAGATCCCTTATAAATATTATTTTATTTGCGAAAGAATATAAACAATAATAATACTTTATTTAATTGTTGTAAGAATTGTAAAGCAAAATGTCCATATAATCGCGATAAGAATAGTGTATTGACTCATACATAGGCCATAGTACAAGTCCGGGATCAAGACACATAGACTATTTCAATATAGTATATTCTCAAAGGCGTCTATTTCATATTAAACAAAAAAATATATGTTAGACTGATTAAAATTATTTAAATGACACAGATTGATCATTTACGTTAGACTGTTTATTCAGTAGGGGACAGAGTACTCATTTCGTTACGATTAATAAAGCATTAAAGTTCATGCTCTTCACCATCAAGTTAAAGCGCATTTTTAGCTTCGGAATTAAACAATTTTTCAGAATTGAACATAAGAACGAAAATTATTAGTATTTTTATTTCTAAAAATATGTTTTGGAATTTTTTAAATTATAGGGATTGTGGGTGAATATCGGGCATGTTAGATGTATTAAAACATATAATTAAGCTTAATAAAATAAACCCTTCAAATCTGTTACTAATGAAAGTACATGCACTCTCTGAAAATGATTTTTTTTCAGCCTATTTCAGCGAATTTTCACTTATAAAGAAAATTAGTTATTATTGGTCGCATGGCAGCGAATTTATCAGTGTTCAGCAAATTCCATCCATGAACCCGATTTTTTAATTGTTTAATGTAATATCGATGAACCATTACACAATACTAAAAAATGGAAAGTTCAAATTTTTGTTATAGTTTAATCAACTGCGATCACGCAATTAATTTGCAAAAATGTTCGGTCCAGCGATATTCAGAACACGTGTCTAATATCAATTCAACTAATGGCATGATAAAGATATAGTAAAACCGTTTTAATTTAAAATAGAAGATAAACCAAAAAAATTCCTACACGAATTGCGAAATATTGAGCGAAAACATGGATTAATTAACAACAGATTCGTGTTCGTGGTGATACAAATTCCATGCTGTAGAATGTAGATAATTTTTTTAATTAAAAATTGCGATTTTAAAGGAAATTTAATGAAAATTGCTATGTATTTATTAAAATTTTAAAACGGTTCATTCACATTAAAATAATGTTGCAAAATATTAATCGTGTATTTAATAGTGTGGAAATATCTTCTAATTTTGTTTATTTACAATAATGGCATTAATGGCGCGTCGCTGATCAATTTTTACGAAAGTGGCAAGCACGTGCTCGAATTATCGTGGCATTCTCCACTCGAAGAATAGTGAAATAAATACTCATACCTTATTATCTAATTTCGTATACTCCAGATCCAACGGGGTTCAAGGTTCAAACCAATCATTCGTTACAGAAATGCTATTAAAAAGAGTGGGGTAAATAAAGTTTATAATGATTTTAAGCCTGCACTTTTCAGGATCAATCCGTAGCGATTTGTAAATAAGTGCTGTTGTAAGGACGCGGTTGACAAAATTCGACTCGCCAATATCGAGAGTTACAATGAGGCCTTCGATTCATCTGGTGGTTGCGCTGACGATTCTCGCGAATCTCGCGGGTGCTAAAGTGCCTTCCGTATTCGGAGTGTTCTTTTCGAACTCGAACAACAACGGGGACTTGCAGGAGGACAACAGTGTGCCCCAAACGCTGGCGGCTCACGCCGAGAAGCAGGATTACAAAGTGATCGAGGATGATTTCGCCAAACTCAGGATCGAATACATCAAGAATCAAATACTGAAGAAGCTCAGGCTCAAGGAAAAACCTACCATAACTCCATCGGAATTGCCCAAGCCAATTAAGGAGTACGAAAATTTGTTGCCTACACAAGATATGGGCATACAATCCTATTCTGATGATTTTTATGGGAAAACTACTCAAGCTATTATATTTCCTTATGAAGGTAACTAGTAGAAATATGTTGTATATTTTTTGTAAAAAAATTATGTCATGGAAATAATGTTAAATAAAATTACTTTCATTTATTGAATGTATTTAATTTTATTTGTACAAATTACATACTTGTGAATATTGTTTTTACTTATTGGTTGAAGCAGTATATATTTTTAATTTGGCACTGTAACCAAATAACAATATTACATTATATTTGAAATTTCATATTAGAAAATTAGCAAAGAAGGTATAGAAAAATAATTCCATTTCAGATGAGGCCCGTTGTTCAAGGAACTTACGGTTTCCCTCGGCTTGCCTGCCCTTTCAAATGCCCAACGACATCCACACAACCGATGTAGCCATCGCGGAATTGTGGATTCACAAAGAAAAAGACGATTTAGACGAACACAATCAAACGTTCGTTATATACGAAGTAGCGCATTGGGATACGAAGAAAAGCTTCCAGAAGACAACGCCTATTGCCATCCAAGAAACGAGCCTGTCCGGTAAATATTCGCAAAATTCGTGAAGTACGTCCTCGTTATCGTTATTTTTTATTTAATTTCAGAAGGTTGGTTGAAAATTGACGTAACTTACGTCGCCAAAAATTGGCTGGATTTCCAAGATTCGCGAGTTCACGCCATAAACGTTGTGTGCAAAACGTGCGGAATGGATAAAACTGAAATTCCCATATCCTTTACCAACGATTTGAAGCCTTTTTTGGTGATTTACACGCACACGCAGCAAAGGAGAACCCTTTCTCATCGAAGACACAAGCGATCGGCCAATTGCGAGCCGGGCCTAAACGAATGTTGCCGGGAGAACTTTTACGTTTCTTTCGCTGAAATCGGCTGGGACGATTGGATCATCAAACCGGAGGGATACAACGCATATTTTTGCAAAGGATCGTGCACCACGGCAGCGGCCATCACGCTCAGCGCCAGCCAGCATAACAGCATTCTCCAGGTGAGTTTCGATAGCATTCAACTCGAATAATATTCTATTTGTAAACACGAATCATAAAAATGTCTAAATCGAAACATTGTACATGCTTACACTTATTGCGGAGTGCAAGTCAAAGTCTAAATGTCGCACAGATAAGAGAATCCTCTGTATCAACGGTGTTTATGACCTTCTCGTCCATAAATTTAAAAATCACAAAATTCTCAAAATTTTCGATATTCGAGCAATTTAATTGACAAAACATGTTTTTGTTGCAGAAAGTTATGAACGGACACAAAAGAAACCGAGTGGTGGGGCCTGAAATAACGCCGTGTTGCACGGCTATTCAATTCCAGAATCTCCAGTTGTTTTACATGCAGAGCAATAAAACGTTAACGACGAAATTGTTATCGAACATGATAGTGGACAGTTGCGGGTGCATGTAACTCATAAATTTTAGGAATTTCGATTTTTAACAGTATTGTGACTCTAGTGATATCTGTTTATCCCAGTGAAACTAAGTAAATGAACTGTCAGGCTTGCTAGCGCGGACCATTTACTTGGTACATGAGTAAAAATTGAGTTCAGCTTTTTGATTAAGAATGATATTTAATATTTAAATATCCTTGATATGTTTGTGATAAAAATTTGTAAAGAGACAAAATGATGCAATACTATCTAGGCTTAGAATCATAGTGGACTTTCATATTAAGGTTCAGGGGTACATTTATAGATTGAGGGCAGTGTACCAATTATCCTTGATTATTTTGTAAAAATTTGAGTGTTTTCAGAAAAAAACTGTTACTCAGGGAATTTCGGGTATGTGAAGTCGTTACTTTATGTGCTGCAAGAACATTCGATAATAATTAGAAAGCATATTAATTTAATGTGTGAACGATTTGAACGGATCGAATACCACCTAAATGTAAAAATAACACTTTCAATTTTTAAATTTTATATTGCAATTTAAATTTATTTCAATGAGGGTGATGTTAACTAATATTATTTAAACATTTTTGTGGTTAAATTAAAAATGTGTTCTATTAACAGTGAGTGTGATATTAGAATTAATAATAGATTGTTTAATTTTTAATTTATTTTTGTTTGTATTGATTAGTTGTAATGTATTATTTATTTTGTATTTTATTAAAAATTCCTATTTTTATGTAGTGCCCAAAAATTAGCCTTCTTTATGTACAAGTTGTAACATAAAAAAAGTATAAGCAATTTGCTAAAATGGAATTATGAAGACCATAAAAGAACTAATTTATAGAAAAATTGTGTAGTTTACAAAGATAATAAAAATTTTAAATCTATAAAGAATTTTTATAATAAAATAATTATACGCAATGTTTCTCCAGTAAATTGAAACCGATATGGCGGTAACACATTATACTTTTCTATCCTACCTTCAACTAAAGACAAAAACCGAAAAATTTGATGATAAACAATAAATTTTAAAACTTCTATAGTGCTCATTGTGATAGGTAAGTGCTGCTTGAAGTTGCGGTCCAGCTTGAAGTTGAGTATATAAATAACCGGAGGGATACCTCCAATTCAATCACCCTTGTTCTTAACAAATATTAGCCAGCCTTTATTTTTCAAAGAATAATCGATATGTTCAACTCAATGTATCCAATTCGTATATAGAATTAATTTTTTTATCCTATTTTTCCTTTTTCGAATTGTTTGTTATATTTGCTTAATTGCTTTATTATTAATTAATGAATTAATTTTATAAATAATATTTGTATGAAATTTGATACATGAAATAATCACGAACTAATAATAATAGTTTAATCAATTATTAAATAAGTTCATGAAGATAATTTCTCCAAGACTCATTACTACGTCTTCAACTTAGTGCATTGAGGGCCTTTACAGCGAACAAAATTAATTTTTAAGGTAAAAAATTTAAAAAAATCGTTAATTCAAAATGCTTTATTAGAATATTTCGAGTTCAATAAAATTTTATAGCAGTTCAAATACCGCAACTAATGGGAACTTCGATTTGCACATGATCGTTTTCGTGCTTGCTGCTGAAATCGGGGCTACCGCCTTTTTCGATTTGCGACGCCCACAATTGAGCAACGCTGCTCTCAGCAATGCAATGTGCCGCCAGCGTTTTGGTAATGAAGCCTTGGGGATGGCACTCGCTCCTGCAGGTCGGTACAGGTCGTACTGTGAAACACAGTTGATTGCCTTTCTTGACGTATTTGGTTTGGGCGCTGTTGCAAGAACTTCCGTCTTGGTATTTGCTTGGCCATTCATCGATGTCTTTTCCATCGATAACGTTGATGAGAATGGGCACTTTTTTCTCCACGCATTGTTTCGAGTCGCTCTTCAATTCTTCCCTTACTTGTTGGCCTCTTGATCCTTGCAATTCGTAGCTTTGGATAAGTTTTTGTGGATCCCGAGTGTAACAGTTTTGAGGGGTGAGTCCATCTTCGTTAGATTGGTCGCTGAATTGGCCGCATATTCCTCTGTTGCTGTATCTTAAGAAACCGTTGATAGTTCCGATTTTAACACGCTGTCCGTCGTAGATGACGTATATCTTGCCTTGTACAATCGTTTTAATTTCACCGTTAGGCGTCGAGTAAATTTGGATGTAACCATCTTCAATGTCATGAGCTTTCACGCCACTAATTTGAACAGATTTTTCGTTTACTTTGACATCAGCTCGCACGGCACCTTGGGGTTTCGAAATCATGGTGATATCGATGACTTTGTATTTGGTTTCGGGGAAACTGACGACGATTTTGATGTCTTTTCCGTCTTTGTGGTCTTTACTTTGGCGCACCAAAACGGCGAAATTGTCTCTTTGTTTTTGCAATTGTCGGATAGCGTCGTGTTTCATTCTGGGTACAAATTGCGCGGCGACCGTCCATTCCTTGGAAACATCACCAGGGTAAGTGTTGTTGCTGAACGTAGTTATTTGAGATTGGTCGACGACACAAACGGCTAAAAACAAAAATTATTTATAGATCTCCCCTAATTGTAGCACCTTTTATAGTTGAACTTACATTTGAAGGTGTCGATTTCTAGCGGTTTGCTCAGAGCGCGTATGGAGGCTTCGAATACTGGGTGAACCACCAAGATCCTCTTTGCGTATTCGTTGAGTTCAATATCCCTGAAAGTAACGGTTTCCCTGGCATTTCTGATGGTGACATTCAAGTATTTCAAATCGTCATCGAATTGACCTCGAATGTTCAGTTTGTTGTTAGCGTTGGAAGATTGTCCTTCGAATTTCAGACTAGGATAGTACTCGTATTTCAAATGAGAGTAAATGGTTTCAACCATGTTGCGTACAGCAGGGCTGACATTTTCTACGTCCAAGTCTACATTAACGCGATCCAGAAGGTTAGCTTCAGTGGTCATGTTAAGGCAAGCTGGTGATTGCTTGTTGCCTAGACGTTCATCGCGAAGGCATTGGTGGAAGATCGGCTGTTCGCTCAAGTATCGCTTGCGTTCTTCGCTTCTGCTGAGTTTAATCTCGGCAGCAATTTTGCCTTCTCCGTTTTTGTTGTCGAATTTGACTTTGATGTTTGAGCTGGCTCTGGGTTGCGCTGCAAGAATGTCTTGCAAATCCAGTGAATTGACGTTAGGAACGGTATTGTCTGCTTCGAATTTGATTTGAGAAACCCTCTCGTTTCCTTTCTTGTGCTTGTACAGAGCGTACACGCGCGATTTGGCGTCCACGTTGCTGGATGCGTAGGCTCCGGATACAACGTGTTCGATCTTGTCCTGTCCTTCGAAATCGATAGATGCCTCGACGGCGTAAGTTTGAACGTTGTTAATTCCAGATGCAGCTGCTTTCAACAAGCTCTTTTGTCTGGCCGATGAACTGTCAGCTTGCATAACTTCTTGCCAATTCATGTTTGCTTGTTCTCCTTGTGGCTTGTATTCCTTTTGGTATTTCATGCGCATCGTAATGTCCTGGACAGAAGATTCTTGGGGTAAATAAGTTATGTTCATCATGCTGTATTGGAGTTGGTCGTCGTTGAAAAGATTGGCAAGGCCGTTGGAAATGCCGTGTTCGCAGAAAACGCGGATGTCGGGCATGCTGAAGGTGTTTCTTTCCCTTTCAATTTCAAATTTAAAGGCCATTCCGGTTTCTTTCTTGCCGAAAACGTTGTCGAATCTGCGCAAGCCGTTAGGTTTAATGATCTGATGGTGTTCTTGGTCGGGGTTGGCGTTCATAACATCCCTGATTGAAGTGTACGGCCACGTGCTGTAATGGAACAAATGCGAGCCACGGTGGATTTCTGTAGGTTGAACATTAAGTTGCAATTCTTTTTTGTTGGTATCGATTTGAATTCTGCTTATTAACGGTAGGTGGGCTTGCCATACTTTGTCGATTCCAGAACTGTATTCTTGATGATCGAATGGGGTAATGAACGCGATCTTTCCCATTATTTTAGATCCCACAGTTAAGGAGGCGTTTACTTTTACTTGTAAATTACTCGGAATATGAATTTTTCCGTTTTGGATTAATTCTGGATTCGCAGCGGCTCTTACGTTTCCACTGATTCTGGCGAACATCGGAGCATTGAAAGTGAATGTGAACGGCAAACCTAATTCATTAGGCATAGCGAGGGCAAAGTGGTCGTTGTTAAGGAATTTTACGTAATGCAAGTCCTCTCCATTTTTGAGGTTTCTTTCCCATTTCTGAACAACTGGAATAAAATGCGATCAGTTTGTGTAAATAACGATTAATTATTTATCTTACGTTCAGGTAATCGCCAGAAAGTCGTGTTGTCGAGAGAAAACATTTTGTAAGGCACATTCATAGGTGTAGACAGATATCCTTCGAAACCGTCCATCACATCGGATTTCATGTTTAGCATTTTGGCGATGTTCTCGCTGGACCATGGGTGGTTTTTACTTTCGCCCAAGCGCTCCTTCATTTCTTTTTCCTCTTTGTAATATCCGTTTTGTTTGGCGAAAGCGTCAACAAGTTGACCTACGCTGGTCATCCAAACTTCTACATTCAAGTGTTGCCATTCCAATCCGTTGTTAACAGATCCTGAGTAGTAGTGCATACCATTGGGAACGTATCCCCAGTCGCCGGGGAGTACTTGAAGGGATTGCTTGTAGTGATATTCCATTTGTTCGATGAAGTAAGTTCTGAAGTAGTTTCCTCCTTGGTGTAGTCCGTATTCCTCGTCTGTGAGCAGAGGCTCGGCTGTCAAAGCAGCTTTGCGACTGTAAATTTAAAGTATTTTTTAGACAATATATTGGTATAATATGCAATTGTTATATCCAATGTATCAATACTTACAGTGATTTGAATTGTTCGCTGGCTCGTTTAGATGCTGATTGTATGGAGGATTTAACAGCAGCGTTGACTTGCTCGTCGGTATCGATTTTAGTGTAAGAAGCCATGTATTGGAGCGTTTCAGCATCGGGGCAGGTGAACATAATTTGGAATACTGCAGCTACTCTTACCTCAGAGGTTTCAGCGCTGTTTTGGTATATTCTCATTAATACGGGACGAGTTATTTCCGGGTAATTTCTAGCGATTTTGTCCATAGATACAACCATCAGGACGCGTTGGAAATCGGAGCAAGGTTTGTCACCTTCCAAGTAGGGTTCGTACGTTTTGAGTATGTCCGGTGATCCGGTTTGGCCCAAAACTCGAATGTAGGCATGTATTTTTCTGGTATCGGCTTGCGTGATGGCTTTGTGGAGACGTTGGCTGAAGTAAGGAATAACTGTATTCCTGACAAACTTAAGTCCTTCTTTGTCCTTCAAGTTTTCGAAAGCGTTCATCGGGTAATGAGTTTTGAAGTAGTCTGCTCTTCCGAAATACACTTTATGAACCAAATCAGCGTAGCTGAAAAGGGCGGTTTCGTTCAGCGGATAATAATTGGCAACAACTGGTTTCTGTACTAAATCGAATACAGCTTTCATGTATTGTGTAGTGGGGTGTTGAGCTGCTTTAGTCATGGTGGAAAATACGTGGGCAGCTTGTTGGTTCTGGATTTGTTTGGATTCGATCCAAGTTTGGATCATGGTCAAAGCTGGACCGTATCCACATTCTGCGACGGCGTCGACAAATATGGTCCAAGGATCGCTTTCGGCATTGTCTTCGTTTTTGTACAGAGCTTTCGAAACTTGTCTTAACTCAGATTCATCCATAACTCGAACAAGGGACATGACGCTGCTGAATTTTCCGTAGATATTGTTATGTAATGACTTTCTAGGATCCTGTACGTCTTCTCCCATTTCTCTGCAAAGTTTAATACAGGTTTCGACGACGTTGATTCCGGATTTAATGGAGAGACCTTTGTTTCCGATAAATGAAGGGAATAAAGGAGTTTCCGGAGCTTCGTTAATCCTCGGTGTGTTCTGTTTGTATTCAGAAGCCAGGTAACTTCTAAAAAGTTGCGAGTTTAACCTCTGCAACGCAGGTCTGTCATTAAGAATTTCAAGTTTTTGAGAGCTCCTTTCTTCGACTTGGTTCAATTTAGCGAATGGCTTGTTGTAAGCGTACACAAGACTTCCCAATGGCACAGGTGAAGAGATATCTTCGACAATTTCATTTTGAGTCTTAACTTCTTTCAAAGTAGTGTTCCATAAAGTGTAAACTGCTCCAGTTTGTTGATCTTTCAATGTAGGATGTACGACAATATCGTTTATTGTAAGGGAATGTTCAATAGTGTATTGTTTCAAGTTTCCTGATAGTATAGCGCGAGTGACTGTGTTTCTTAAAAAGAATCTTCCCATCATATTTTCAGAATTGATAATATTTCCAAATCCATAGAAATAATAAGGAAGTTCGACAGTGTTGGAGTAATTCTTGTGCTTAGTGACTTCCAAGTAGTGTTCATTCATTTTCTGTAAGCGTGGAATTTGAGAATTTATGGCATTCAGAGCGTATTTAGGCAACGGGTTGACTTCGTATAAGGTTTCTGTGTTACCGCTGACGGTCTCTTCGAAAGTTTTGAAGTACGCTGAATTTTGGTTGTTATCTTGCTCATCGGCCATACTAAGGCTCATTTGGAACTGACTCAACATACCCTTTATGATATTAGCTTCCCAGTTTGAAACACCTTTGTTGACAATCACATTCGTGATAACACCACGTTTCATTTCGATTTGGAAAGGTTTCCTCAGCATTTCCAGAGGTTTCCAACTCACATGGTGATCGGGTATGTAAGTCATCCATCCGTCAGAGAGCTCGGAATGGATTTGAGCGTATTGCGGATTCAATATGGTACCTTGCAATTTGCCATCGGGTCTAGTTTGAAGCTTTAAGTTAGCTTTCAACAAAATTCCAGAGAATTCATTGGCGACTTCTAGACCGGCGAGAGCACGTCCTTGGACCGAGTAAATATATTCCTGGTTGTCTCTCCATGCCGGCCGGTTGGAGCCGAGAGCTAAACCAGCTGGAAGCGTCGAGGAAAATTAATATCACGTACAGTAACTAACTAATTTAGAAGTTATTTAAACATAAATTGTTTTCGGATTAAAAATGAAATATACGGATTAAACTTTGATTACTTTTTGGTACACCATAACTTAATGAAAGATTGTTAAAATGGGTTTATGTAAAATCGTTTTTTACTCTCCTTTTAAGTAAATTAAATGTTAGAAATTCAAAGTAAGTGAACGATCGTAAAATATTTTCCAACAAAATAATGTCTTATGAATAATAATAAAATTAAGATTAACTTACCGAGGACAAGAATGAACAACGGTGACCACATATTGACCAATTGGTTGTTCGGTCACTAGTGTAAAATTCAATCCATCCTAACTAATTTATAGACTAATAGGAAGTATGAATGAAACAGATAAAGTCATTTTTATTAAATTTTGTGCAATTTGTAACATTTCTTACAAACTAATGCAGTTTTAGAAACATGTGCAGTTTACAGGTTTGGACTTTATCAAACGTATCTCGTGCTTATTTTGAGTTGTATTCATTATTTTGTATTTTGTGTGTTTTTTTAAACAACATAGCCTACATTTTTAGCCTATTGCACTAGGCAATAATTTTATTGTTCCAAGCTGGGAATTTATTTAATCGCATCCACAGACATCTAATGTATATAGTTTGTTTATATTTTTTGCTAAATCATTAAAATTATATGAATTCTTCGGAAGAAAAAATTCATTTAAATATAATAGTAATTTATTCAGTAATAACAAATTTTTTTAGTTCTTTATTAATTTTTACGATTCAAACAATATTATAAAACTTCCTGCTACTGACCTGCCAGTTTATGGTGAATAAAACGTATGGTAAGCATTAAAATTACTAAAATTTTATTTTGTTTTAAGTTTTGTAACATCTTCCTTCGATAAATTTCGTGAATTCTTCAATATCAGCAAAGATAATTGTTGTTGGTTGCCTTAATTAAATTTTTATATTTAAAATTGCTTAGACGGTATAGTGTCCGATAAGAGTTTTTTGCGCTCAAATTAGGATATCAAGAGCATGGGAAAATTCCTTAGAACAGTTTTTTTTCATTGTTATTCCTATATGGACACTCCTAACAAGTAAAAAATATTTCGAAAGCCAGTATTAGAATATTAAAATTTAATCATATTTGTTAAAAGTGTTTCTTTGTTGTAATTATTTCTAAACACAAATACAATATAGTGATATTCGGAAGTACATTTTTGTAAAAGGTGCCCTATTGAATAAGTACTAAATTAAATTTGTACCTACTTATTAATTATTTATTTATAACGCGAAAAACGGTGATATTTGCTAATATTCCAAAGACAAAATTCTCGAAAACTACTCTACTTTCGCTTCTACAAAGAAAACATATGCTATTTTTTAGGATATTTGTTAAGATTGCAGGAGTCAGCGATGAAAATAGTTTTAACTACTATAGTAGTTAAAATGTAGTTCAACTACTTTTAATGTATTTAAATAACCAGCTAGCTACTTTTCTGAGCCCAGTTAGTTAAATACAGTTAACTACATTTCTTTAGTATTTAACTACATCATTTAAATACATTTAAATTAAATTTAAATACATTTTCAAATCATTTATTCCTTCTCCACGTAGGTAAAATGTTTCTGAAATTTCAGAAAATATAATTTTAAATTACTATTATATGGGCACCTGAATTTTACGATTTAATCTACAAAGCTTATATGAATCCCTTTGCCATTATTGGAAACGATATTATTTTATATTAGAGTTAAATACCTCAATCCGTGGAATTAATGTAGTTAAATGTATTTACTACAATTCCGATGTATTTAAATATGTAGTAAAATACTTTGGAATAAATTGCTTTTAAGACTGTATTTAATTAAAATTTCCTTTAAATTAGTTGTAATTGTAGTTAACTACATCAAAAAATTAGTTTTAACAACACTGGCGGGTATAATAGAATAGTACTTATCGTAGTACTTATCTTACTATAGTAAGATTGGAATACCAATCTTACTATTTTTTCACTTGTAGATGTTCTCTAAGTATATTTCCCACTTATTAAAGGCCACCCTGTATGATAAAAATGATTTATCTAAAATCTTGATGTTACCTACAGAAAAAATTAAATGCTATAACTATTAAACAACGGGTTAATAGATAATAGATAGATATACGTATGTAGATAATAAAAGCTCTTTATATGTAAATTGCAAAAAAGTGTGTCAACGATAAGATAAGTAAACATATCGTCGCCGAAAATTAATTAATCAAATATTTGAACATTGCAATTTCCTATTAATAAAAGCCGCATAAAAATTGAGGTACTTAACGAATAATATGTTTCAAATTTGATTGAGGAAGAGCCATTTCGAATAATCGATGCATATCGCTTTTTACGTTTCTCTTTTACCATCGGTAAAGGCTTTTAATCGGTGGTGGTAACTTTTTTTCCATTTTTTTTTCAATGCGAATCAAAAATTTGAAATTATTTTGAAAAAGTAACCAAGTGGTGAGGTATTTTTCATAAAAATAAGTAAAAATGAGATTGAAAAATTTGAACCACCCTCTTAAATTGCTCAAGTTTTTCATCGCTATATCAAAGATCAAGGGAATGTTTTTTTATATTTTATATTTCAATACTCAGTCCCTCTGTCTGAGTCAAACATTTATCATATATGTAAGACTAGATTTTAAATTTCCCCAAAATTTGTACGATTGGCAATTTTTTTCCGGTACATTCTATTGAAAGAGACTCTCTCAATCAAAATGTAAGATAGTGAGTAATAGAAAATACTTTCGATGCTACATCTCTTTGTTCGATATATTGCATAATAATTAACTGTCTCATCGACTCGATGTATCGCCGCTACTTGGACACAATGTATATTATAATTCAATATTTTGGGTTTGCTATATTTATTCTGGTATTTTCTTCGGTATAGGTATGAGTTGCACTCTGTACTATTTCAAGTACCATCATTTTGACCATTAAAGATTTTTCTAAATAGTTATATTGGTAACAAATGTAATTTGTTAATGATTAAAATCATTTAAGTTCATATGATTAGGTGTATTTAGATAATTAGGTTTATAGTAAGAGAAACATATATTTAAATGATAAAATTGTCTTTATTTAAATATTTTTTTTACATTTTTTAATGCTTCTAAAAATCTAAGTCAATACAGTTAAAGGTTACGCCGTTTAAGCCGAGCAGCTTTGAGGTACGGCCATTTCTACGGTCCTGTGTTGCTCCTTGTTGCTGAAGTCGGGGCTGTTGTCGTTGTCGATTTGGTTCTTCCACAAATCGGATACGTTGCTCTTGTTGATACAATGTACTCCTACAGTCCTGGTAGTGAAGTTCCTAGGACGGCATTGGCTCTTGCAGGAAGGTACCGGCTCGATGGTGAAGCAGATTTTGCCGTTTTGCTTGACGTATCTGGTTTGTTTGAACAAACATCTGGCGTTATGTTTGGGGTTCCTAGACTCTTCGGAGTCAGTGTATTGGCTCGATTCATCGTATCTGTCGGATTTGTGGTGTTGGGGGCGTTTTTTGTATTGACTGAAGTGCCTTGAACTGTTTTCCTCGAAGTCGTCGCTGGTCCTCTCGTTTTCGGTGATTACATTGACGAATGTAGGCTCGATTTCGACGCATTGGTTGTCTTCTCCTGCGAATTGTTTCCTGATTTGTTGGCCTTGTTCGCCTTCGACTTCGAAACTCCTTATAAATTTCTCAGATTCAGCGGCGATGCAGTTTTGCGGGGTAAGGAAATCTTCAGCGTCTTGGTCGTTGAATTGACCACAGAGACCTCTGGTGGCGTCCTTCAGTTTGTCGTGGACGGTGGTCATTCTTACACGTTCACCGTCGAAGAGGATGTAGAAGGCCTTTTTAATTTCAACCTTGACTTCTCCGTTGGGAAGAGCGTACATTTGCACGTATCCCTTGAAGAGGTCGTGGCTTTGTTTCTTGCTCAGGGTAACGGGTTTTCCGTTGACGGCCACTTCGACGTTTTCGCCTTGGGCTGGTTTCAAGTCAATTTCGACAACTTGGAATTTGGTTTGGGGAGCGCTAGCTACGATTTTAACGTCTTTTTTGTCTTGCGATTGTTTGCTTCGGCGTACCAATACAACGAAGTTCTCGGCTTGTTCTTGAAGTTGCTTCTTGAGGGACAGTTGTGGGTGGTCTTGGCCTTGTTCGCGGGCTTGTTTGGGAGCGTATAAAGCCATGACGGTCCATTTGTTGGAAAGTTCGGCGTCGTAAGTACGGTTGCTGAATGTGTTGATTTGGGATTGGTCGACGGTACAGAAGTCTAAATGAAAACGTTCATGTAAAACCAATTGACAGTAAATTTAATATGAATTCTTACCTCTGTATGTGTCACCACCGAAGATTTGGCTCAAAACTCTAGCACGGACCGGGAATACCGGATGAGGGACGAGAAGTTGTTGGGTCAGTTCGCCAACAGGAATGTTGTAGAAGGCGGTTTCTTCATTCTTAGTTTGGACGGTAGCGTTGAAGTATTCGAGATCACCGTGGAATTTGATGTGAACCATAACTTCTTTGTCTTGTGCTGAGGTTTGTTTAGATTCGATTTCAGCGTTGGGAAGGGCCAATACGCGACCGGCGTCGAAGGCCATTTCGATCCTTTCTTTAAGTTCGTCGCTTAAGTTTTCGTATCTGATTTGAACGTCAGCGCGGTCCAAAAGATTGGCGATCATGTTGATTTTCGTGCAGGCACTAAGTGCTTTGTCGTTCTGTTCCATTTCAGCCAAACATTGTTGGTAGAGGTGAGACTCTGTCAAGTAACGTTTGCGTTCTTCGCTCCTCTTGTGTTGGATTTTAGCCTTCAATTTGGAAAGCGGAGCTTCGGATTGACCGAAGGCAACTTCGATTTCAGTGTCCATTTGCGGTTGTCTTTGGAGGGATTCTTGCAAATCCATGCCGTTGGTGTTTTCAGCTTTGCTCTGAGCTACAAAGTGCATTTCGTAATCCTTAACTTGGTTGTCGGGGGAGCTCCTCTTGAAGCAAATTCTCATATGTGCTTTGGGATCGACGTTGCTCTTAGCTAAGGCACCGGTGAGCAAGTATTGAACGTTTCTCTGTCCTTTGAATTCGACGATGTTGTCCAAAGCGGATACATCGACGTTGTTGATTTTAGCAGCGACGACTTTCATGAGTTCTTCTTGGCGTTGAGCAGGTTGTGCTTTCTCGTCCAGTTCCCATTTGCCTTCCCTGGATTCCGGGTTCTCGAGGTAATCGTGATTGTATTTAGAGCGAAGTACTATTTTGTTGTTGATGGATTGTTGAGGGAGATAAGAGATGTCAATTTGGCTGTTTTGAATGCTTGCGTCATCCCAAAGTTCTCTCAAAGCATCGTAAGCTCCGTTGTATGAGAATAGTCTGCTGATGAGTTGGGCGTTTAAGTTCTTCCTTTCGTGTTGGATTTCTACTTCAAGAGCGAATCCAGTTGATTGTTTACCCACGACAGTTTTGAAGCCTTGCATGTTTTCGGGTTCAATGTATTTCATGTTTCTTTGGGAGGTAAGAGGTTCGTCACTGGTAACATCGCTCACAGCAGTGTATGGCCATGTGCGGTAATGGAACAAGTTAACCTTGTTTTCTTCTTTGGGTTGGATTTCAACTTGGATTTCTTGTTCTTGCAAATCAACCTTCATTTGGGTCTTAATTGTGGGTAAGTTGTATTCCCAGTGTTTGTCGTAACCACTAACGTAAACTTGTTGTTCGAAGGGAGCAACAACCATCAAACGTCCCATGGTCTTTCCTGTTACGGTAAGTTGCATTTCAGCGTCGATTTTCACTTGTTGGGGTGCTTGCAATTTGTTGCCCTGGGATAATTGAGGATTAGCGACAGCCATCACTTCACCTTTAGCTTTGATAATCATGGGAGTGGTGTAATGGTACACGCATGGGATACCCATAGCAGTAGGTACTGCTAGAACTAATCCATCGGAATCAACGGTTTTGTAGTGGTCGAATTTTTGTCCGTTCCTGAATTTAGCTTCTAATTCTTCGACGTATTTAGGTAAACGTTTCATGGTAGTGTTGTCGAATCCAAACATTCTGTGAGGAGCTCCAATTTCCAAGGATAAGAATCCTTCCAATTGATCGCGTCCGTTGGGTCTCATGTTCAAAAGTTCAGCAATGTGTTGGCTAGTCCAGGGATGTTGGCCTTGTTGTTGGGCGTTTGCTTTTTGTCCTTGTTGTTGATTCTCGTACTCTTTGGTTTGTTTGAATGCTACTTGAACGAGTTGATCGATGCTGCTCAGAATAACACGAGCGTTGTAGTTTTTACGATGAAGACCAGCGCTGTTGGATCGAACGGAGTACATAATTCCCTTAGGGAGGTATGAATCGGCAGCTGGGTACAAGTGGGTCGTGATTCTGAAGTGTTTGTTCAATTCTTCGATAACGTACGCACGGAGGTAGTTTCCACCGTAGTTGATTCCGAAGTTTTCGTTGGTAAGATGAGATTTGGCGATTTTGGCAGCTCGGATGCTATTTCGAATTAAAATTGCGTATTAATAATTTTCTAAATAATTTAAATAATACTTACATTTGGGCGTGTTCTTCGGTATCTTCAAGTTCGCTAAGTTGTTCAATGGAGTGTTTCACAGCGGCTTTAACGTATTGGTTCTTTTCAGTTTGTGTGCTTTGAGCCATGAGTTGAAGAGTTTCAGCCGTGGGTTTTGTACGCATGATGAAGTATACAGCAGCAATTCTTACACTTGGGTATTCGCCAGGGTTTTGGTACAATCTGTATAAAACGGCGAAAGCTTTTTGGGCATGAATTTCGACTATGTCTCTGAGAGACATCACCATCATTAAACGTTGGAATTCGGTTACAATTTTTTTGCCTTCCAAGTAAGGTTCGAAGGCGGCTAAAACTTCAGGAGCGCCAATTTTACCGAGAGTAGCGATGTAGGAGAGAATTTTGGGAGTGTCTGCTCTTTCAATGGATTTCTCCAACATTTCAGTGTAGTAAGGGATGACTACCTCCTTGATGAATTTTTCACCTTCTTCGTTGTCGAAAGGACCGAATGCATTTACAGGCAATTCGCTTTGGCTCAATTCATCGTCGACGTAAACTTTACGGATGAGATGAGCGTAACTGATCAGAGCTGTGTCGTTGAGCGGCCATTCACGTAGAACCTTCTCTTTTTTGGTAAATTCGAAGAATCTCTTCATGTAATCAAGGGTTGGGTGGTGAGTGATTTTAGCGACGGTAGAAACCAATTGAGCGGCTTCATCTCCTTCAACTTTGTCACTTTCGATCCAGGATTCGATCGACAAAAATGCCGGGCCGGTTCCAGTTTCGGAGAGAGCGTCACGGTATGCAGCCCATGCAGCTTTCTCTTCACCTTGACCGTTTTTGGTGTATAGTTGTTGAGTAGCTTGATCACATTCGTCCTTGTCCATCAAACGGCACAAATCGTTCAAGTAAATGAACCTGTCCAAGGTTTTTTCGTGGTTGTCTTGTTGGTGGCTTTGCAAGTCTTTGCCGATTTGCTTGGCAAGTTTTACAACTCTGCGTACGATGTCGCCAGCTTTTTTAACGGATTGTCCTTGGTATCCAGTAGTGTAAACTAACAAGGGACTTTGCGGTGCTTTGTCAGTTTCGTATTTATCTTGAGTGAAGTAGTAGTATTCTTGGTCGGAAGATAACCTCAATGAACGACGGCTCCTGAATCTGGTGTAAGCGTCGTCATCGTCGTCGCTGTAGCTTTGCGACCTACGTTGGGATTTTTGTGCTTTTTTCGTTTGGTAAACTTCTCCGTTTGTGGCAATAAGTTCGCCGTAGGAGTAGACAAGATTGTCTAATTCAAGAGGTTGAGGTACACTTTCGATTTTTTCGTTTTGTGATTTGATTTCTTCCAAATCGGCTCGGATAACGCTAATGATGGCGCCTTTTTGTTTGTCAATAACGGTAGGCTTGACGTACATTGTTTCTGTGATGGAAGTGTTAACAATGACGTTACGTCTCAAATTTCCCAAAAGAATGGCGTAGCCGGTCGAGTCTCTGCTGATGATGTCTCCCAAGCTGGTTTCAGCTGGGTTAAGGCCTTCAATTTGGTCACCAAAACCGAATACGAATGAAGGAAGTTCTTCTTCGTTGGTGTAGTTCTTGTGCTTGTAGACTTCGATGATGTCACCGTCTTTCTTCCATTGTTGGAAGTGTTCGTGTTGTTTACTTTCATCGAAAAGATGTTGTGGCACGGGTCTGATTTCGTACAAGGTTTCGGTTTCACCAGATACCGTATCTTCCATAGCCATAAAGATGGCGTCGTTAGAATCCGGAGTAGGCAAGATGTTCAAGGAACTGGGTAGAGCACGCTCACCGTTGACGTTGATTTGGAAAACGCTAGCAATACCTTTGAGCATGTTAGCTTCCCAGTTGGGCATGTCCTTGCTGACAACGAGTTTGTCGATTAGGCCATTTTTCATTTGAATCTGGAAAGGCCTTTCCTTCATCGGAAGAGGTTTCCAGTTCAATTCCTCGTCTTGGAATTGAGTTCTCCAACCATCGGGCAAAACATCGTGGACTTGAGCGTACTTTGGTTTCGTGATCAAAGCTTGCAATTGTTGGCCATCGTTTCTGGGTTGAATTCTGAGAGTAGCCTTGAAGACAATTCCTGCGTATTGGTTGGAAACCTCAGCAAGTCCTGTCAAGGTTCTACCGCGAACTTTGTACACGTATTCTTGATTGTCGGTCCATCCTGGGTTGTTTGAGGCGAAGGCGAGTCCCACTAAATTGAAAATAATAAATGAACAAATTGAACTAAATAAATTAAAAATAAATAAACGAATAGGAATTCGAATAAAAAAGTATTAGAAAATAATAGAGAAGAGGTCGTATTATAATAGAATTATTACTTTTAAATAATATTAATTAAATAATAAATTAAAGTATTTTACTCACCAAGGAAAAAAAGGACAACGTGCGACCACATGATTGTACTACTGGATACAACTGGTCGTAGTGTACAGAATCATTAAAACCCAGGTCTTTTATACACAAAATATGACTACGTAGTGCAACATTGCAATTTTTATTTTGATATATCGTTGAACCCAAATGTTGCAACTCATTTAGTAACAAGATATGATATGTGTTTAATTTTCATTATCACCGATTTTGGAAAACTGAATTTGCAGAATATTTCTTTTCTGATGTGTGTTAGCACTTTTGTTTTGCAGATGCTGATATTAAAAACATCCGGAGCACCCATTGACGCAATATTAAAAAAATTAAAATTTGCTTAATTATTAGTTTCATGTTCATGCAGCAGGGAATTTTATGGGGACTATATTTAACTTAAGAGCGTACCGGAGCTCTCGCGTGTGAAACAAATTTCGACCTTATTAGACCTTTCTATAAGGGTCCAATAAAAAAAAGGTGGGAAAGCTTCTCATTTAAAATTTAAAAAACTATTTTAAAATAAAAAAGTTGGATAAGACTCCTTCTTATCCAAATATTATAAAAATTAAAGAAAAAATTTGAAAAATAAAACGATTACAAAAATTTCAATGAGTCTCCTCAAAACAATTATTATTTTTAAATAACTTCCCCAAATTTCATAAAAATCGGATAAAAACTAACGATTCTAGAAGTATTCGCGTTTTTATGAAAAAAAAAGATGTCCGGCATCCTCTTAATAGGATAATACATGAGTTTAAATTATATACCCCGTTTACATGCAAGATTCAAGCCGACTTCAAGCCGGCTTGAATCCTAGATCGACTCGATCGACTCGATCGACTCTTCTGTAAACACGGATCGAATTGACTCGACGAAGAAAAGAGATACCGGATCGAGTTGACTCGACGAAGAAAAAGATATCTCAAGTCAATCTCGATCCCATCCCTCAAGCCTGCATGTAACGCGGTAAGAAATCAATAAGTATAAATCAGCTAAAGGGTTTTCATACTATGTTTTTTCGTTTACAAATTTAGCCCACTCTGTCGTTTCGCTTCGATCCAGATAATTCCCCTTTTTCTATCCCCTTTCATATGCCTCCTTACCTCCCATATTTTCCTTACCGGTCTATTTACTTCGTTTCATATCCTATATCCTATACATTCGTTACTTATCAGTGTTTACCTTTCCTAAGTACTTAATATCGTTGCGTATAAGGTCATTTTGATTTTCTTGGAAACTTCCTTGTAGCAAATCAATAAGCATTTTATGCTAAAATTCAATAAATTTAAATAAATAAGAGCACTTAAATAAATGCAATGTTCTGAATAAAATTTCCCAAATTTCGTACACCTCAAGTACGTTTAAATAATTTCTAATATTGATTAATATACATTATAAAGGGTGTTATTTAATAACATGCTAATACTTAAGGGGGTGATTCTTGGACCCATTTTAAGAAAAAAACTTCATATAAACCTATGTCCTAAACTTTTTAACTTTTGAGATACGGGGTATTAAAGTTTTAAGAAAAAAAAAACAATTTTTTACTGTCATTTTCATACCACTTTCGGCGGACATTTCCAACACCTAATTTAAATTATTTCTTTATTTTACTTTAATTTCATAATTTCAACGTTTAAAAGTTACCCGCTTAAATAAATTATTGTTCAGAGTTAGATAAATCGTTTTTGGTCGTCATTCGTCTAGGGAGATGCAAATGAATGAATTTAATTTTTTTTTGCGAAACGGTGAGTTGTACGAAAAAAAGTCAAGAAATCGAATTTGTTCTAAATTGAACGAGAATTCGAAAAATAATTTTGATTTTTAAGAGATAGCAGTGGCGTATCACTTTTTTATTCAAAAATATCTAGTCTGAGTCCAGTAGGGATGCCACTGTTAGAAATAAAAAAAGATTTTTGGGTCAAAAAATGCTCTTTAATGCATAAACGCCGTACACCAAATTTCATAAAAATATTTAAAGTGGTATGAAAATGACAGTAAAAAATTGTTTTTTTTTCTTAAAACTTTAATATCCCGTATCTCAAAAGTTAAGAAGTTTAGGGCATAGGTTTATATGAAGTTTTTTTCTTAAAATGGGTCCAAGAATACCCCTAAGTATTAGCATGTTATTAAATAACACCCTGTATAAAACTTATTATTAATTAAATTGAAAAATATTCTGCTTGTAATGAGGCAGTTGTATTTCGAGTGCTTCAAATTTGATTAAATTGCGTGTATTTTAAGAAATTATACATAATCAAACAATTTAAAGTCAATAAATGTTTATTGTAGTTGTAATATTTTGGGAGTGTGCGTATAAAAGGAAACTTAAATAGTTATATAATGCATTGACCTCAAAAATTTTTGTTTATATTATTCAATACAGATATTCATCAAAATTTAAGTAAAATTTACCAGTGATCCTTGAAACCTCAATAAGAAATACTTAAGAAGCTATTAATCTAGGAGCAATTTTTTTTTCACCTTTTCCAGATTTCATAAGACTCTAATACACAGATAAGATGAATATTGAAAAAACAGTTAAATAATTTTCGTTGAGATAATAACAAAATTACGATTTATTGCTATAATTTCCTTATTAAATATGTACTTAAATGTATGTAAATATTGTGTAGATATAATATCATTCTTCGATATGCACTTTGATACTATTTTGCATAAACGTGAGTACTTTTTGACAATGACTATTTATTGTACCTAGATGTATGTAGATACTGTACTAGATATATGGGCACAGCTGAAGAAGACAATTAATTATATTAAAAGTTCTTATGAGTTTGAAATACTGTAATAGTGTATGACAGTAAAAGAAAATGTTTTTTACACTTATTAAAAATGAAACGACATTCAATCATTTTCAGTTCATCTTTAATTAGTTTATTAAATTTGTTTACTGTATATGTGTTGTTAATTAATTTCAATTTCATTTATTGATCAATTTTTAGTCTAGATTTATGACCTATTGGTTTTATTCAATTGTAATTTCCCAATAAAATAGTTTCTATTAAGAATAATAAGCTTAATTGAGTGAGCTTAGTTTAGAATTTGCAAATGAAACAAATATGTTATAATTATCAAATTTCATTTATTAGATATTCCTCTAATTTATATATTTTTTTTACATTTTTTGAATTGCTCCTAAAACTAAATACAATACAGGTCGCAGGCGTTGTTTTCATTGGGAACAGCTCTGGGGAACAGTGATAGATACAGTTTTGTGGGCCCTTTGTCCAGTGAAGTCGGGGCTTTTCTTCTCATCGATCTGTTTCTTCCACAATTTAGCTACCTTGCTGTCTTGATCAACGCAATGGACGGGAACGTTCTTAGTCAGGCTCTGGGTAGGTCTGCATTGTCCGTTGCAAGTCGGTTGAGCGCGGATGGTGAAGCAAGTTTGTCCGTTCTTCTGGACGTATTTGGTCTGGAAGAAGGTGCAGGTTTGGAAGGCAGCGTGATCTTGACCTTGTTTCCTGTAGTCGTGAGGGGACACCACTCTTACGAAGAGAGGGATCTCCTTGTCGACGCACTTGTGGGTTTGTCCCTTAAACATGTCCCTGATTTGTTTGCCTTTTTGTCCTTCGACTTCGTAACTCCTGACGAATTCTTCGGCATCGCGGGCGACGCAGCCTTGAGGGGTGGTCAAGTCGTCGGCTTCGTGGTCGGTGAATTGACCGCAAAGACCTACAATGTTGTTCTTCAGTTTGCCGAAAGCGGAGGTGATCCTAGCCCGGGTGCCGTCGTAGATGATGTAGAAAGCTCTGTGAACTTCGATCTTGACTTCGCCGTTGGGCAAAGCGTAGATTTGGATGTGGCCTCCTTTGACGTCGTGGCTCTCCTTTTCGCTTACTCTGACTTCTTGGCCGTTGACGGTCACTTTAGCTTTGAGTTCGGATCCTTGGTAGGGCGTCATTTCGATTTCTTGGATTTGGTAGTCGCTTTGCGGGGTGCTGACGACGATTTTGATGTCTTTTTTGTTGGGGGCTTCTGGGTTGCCGCGAACAAGAACAACGTAGTTCTCGGGTTGGTATTTCAATTGTTGGTAGGCAGATTGTACTTTCCTGTCGGAGTTTCCAGCGACGTATTGCAGCATAACAGTCCAGTGTTTCGAAATATCAGCCGAGTAGGTTTGGTTGCTGAAGGTGTTGATTTGTGTCTTGTCAACAACGCAGGAATCTATAATTAAACATTTCAGTTACAAACGAATCTGAATCGAATTATATAGCTTGTACTAACCTCTGTAGTTTCCTTCAGGGTTGTACAAGTAAGCAGACAACCTGTTGTAGGCGTGGAAGACGGGGTGTACTACCAAAATTTGTTGAGTTACTTCATCGATTTCGATGTTAGCGAATTTAGTTTCTTGGTTTTGGGCTTTGACGGTAACGTTCATGGCTTGTAAGTCGGGGTGGAAACGAGCGTGTACTCTAATTTCGTTGTCAGCTACAGACGAGTCCTTGTCGTTAATTTTGACGTAGGGGGCAGCAAGTACTTGCAGAGCGTGGAAGTACCTTTCTACGGTTTGAGCGACTTGGGGTTGCAAGTTTTCGTAGTGAGCCTTCAAGTCTACGCTGTCGAGGAGGTTAGCGATCATCGTCATGTTGAGACAAGCGGGCATTTGTTTGTTTCCAGCTCTGGATTCTTCCTTGCATTGTCTGTACATCGGAAGTTCCTTCAAGTATTGGCTGCGTTCTTCGCTCCTTCTGTATTTCAATTGGGCTTCGATTTTGGCGAGGGATTCTTGAGAGTTGCCGAATTTGACCTTGATTTGAGTTTCGGCCATCGGTTCCTTGTGCAAGGAGTATTCAGCGTCGAGAGCGTTGGTGTTGGGGATGTAGCTCTTGGCCAAAAAGTGGAATTCATGAGGTTTGGGAGCGCCGTTGCTGCATCTCTTGTAAGCGACCATAACGCGCGATTTGGGATCGACGTTGCTCTTGGCTACGGCTCCGGTGAGTATGTACTTGAGTTTCTGTTGTCCCTGGAATTCGAGGGTAGAGTCGAGAGATACGATATGTACGTTCTTGATCTCAGCGGCGATCTTTTGCATGAGTTCTTCTTGGCGTTGGGAGGGTTCAGCGTCTTCGTTTAAGATCCATTCGCTAGATGAGCCGGAGGATGGTTGAGACTTGTATTTTTGTTCGTAGGAAAGACGTAAAACGGCTTTGCGAGCCCACGATTGTTGAGGGTTGTAATTTACGTTGAGTGCTCCGTATTGAACGGTGTTGTCGTCCCAGAGGGATTGCAAAGTGTCAACGAAGTTGTTTTGTTGTCTTAACATACGGCTGAGATCGAGAGAACTGAAGAATTGCCTGGAGTGGACGAATTCTACGTGGAAAGCCATACCGGTGGATTTCTTTCCAACAGTTGTTTCGAAAGCTTGTAAATCGTCTTGTTTGATTACTTTGGTGTTGCGGTGAGCACTCAAGGGTTCGAAGTTGGCAATTTCTACTTGAGCAGTGTAAGGGCGAGTTTGGTAGTGGAAAATGTTGAATTCTTTTTTCGGTGTAGGTTCGAATTCGATTTCGGCGTTCATGTTTTTGAAGTCGAATTTAGCTTGAAGGCGGGCAGGTAAGTTGATTTGCCAGTGCTTGTCGAATCCAGCGAAGTATTGTTTGTGGTTGAAAGGAGCTGTCACGGACAGTCTGCTTTGTACCTTGGTCGATACAGTGAATCTCATGTCAGCTTCGAGTTTGATTTGTTCCGGTACTTGTAATTTGCCGTTTTGAGCTAATTGGGGTTGAGCCAATGCCTTGATGAATCCTTGGGCCTTGATGAACATGGGAACATCGTAGGTGAACAAGCACGGAATACCAATTTCAGTCGGCACGGAAACAGCCATTTCTCTTGTCATCAACTTGAAGAAACTAACTGGTTTTTGTTCCCTAAGTTCTTCTTCGATTTTGCGGATAAATTCAGCAGCGCCTTCTACGGTTCTGTTGTCGAAAGCGAACATGTTTCTGTAATTGCCCATCTTGAGTAATAAGAGACCTTCCAGTTCATCGTCATTATCAATATCCAAGTCCAATAATTTGGCAATGTTTTGACTAGACCATTGGTTTTGTTCTTGCTCTTGCGAGTGTTGTTTTTGTTCTTGTTGTTGCCTGTCGAATCTCTTGAATTGATTCTTTCCAACTTGAACTAAGGTTTTAAAGCTGGAAACCATAGCGTGCATTTCAGTAATGTTGTGTTTAAGTCCACCCATTTGTTTCCTAAGGTTGAATCTGAAACCACTGGGAATCATAGAGTCGTCGCTACCGAAAAGTTGAAGAGTTTGTTTGTAGCTCCTTTCCATTTCTTCAATGAAGTAAGTGCGAAGGAAATTTCCTCCGTATCCGTAACCGTAGATTTCCTCAGTAAGGAAGGGTTCAGCAGCTCTTGCAGCTTGGGCACTGCAACGATTAAATAAAATTGTACTAAAAGTAAATAGAATTAATTAGAAAAAACTTACAATTCTTGGGTGTCAGGAGTGTCCAATTGAGCAGCAGTTTGGATGGAAGATTTGACAGCAGCGTTAACGTAATCATCTTCATCAATGTTGGTGTATTGAGCCATAGCTTGAAGGATCTCAGTGTCGGGTTGGGTTCTCATCAATTGGAATACAGCAGCAACTCTGACTTCTCTTTCTTCTCCAGGGTTTTGGTAAAGTCTCAACAAAACGTTTTGGGCGGCTTCTTTTTCGGTTTCGACGAGCTTGTTGAAAGCCAAAACCATCAATACACGTTGGAATTTAGAAACATGTACGTCTCCTTCCAGGTAAGGTTGGAATACACGTAAAATGTGGTACGATCCAATGTTACCAATTGTACGGATTACGGTGTGGATTTTGTGGGTTTGGGCGTGTTTGACAGCATCTCTCAATTGTTGTTCGAAGTACGGCAAAACTTCACGCTCCATGAATTGTTTACCTTCTTCAGTACGAAGAGGTTTGAAACTTTCTACCGGGAATCGTCCTTCCAATGCATCGTCGTCGACGTAAACTTTACGAAGAAGTTCAGCGAATCCCAAGAAAATGGTATCGTTCAAGGGCCATTGTTTCTCTACTTTAGGGGACCTAGCGAGTTCGAACAAAGTTCTGCAGTAGTTGACTGAAGGTTGGCGAGCGGCCTCGATGGTAGCGGTTACTACTTGATTGGCTTCCTCTCCTCGGATTTTGTCGGTTTGGATCCATTCTTTGATGACAAGAAGAGCAGGTCCAGTACCTGAAGCGGCTACTCCGTCCTTGTAAGCGGACCATACGGCATGTTCAACACCTTGTTGCTTGTTACTGTAAAGTTGGTTGGCTCCCTTTTGAATATCGTTAACGTCCATAATGCGGATGAGGGATACCATTGTGGAGAACATATCCAAAAGTTCTTCGTGGTGGTCTTGTTCGGGATTTTGCATTCTTTGGCCGATTTTCTTGGCTAATTTCTCGACTTCTGCGACGACATCAATTTTGTTTTTAATCGACATACCTTCGTATCCCATGGTGTAGGGCAACAGGGGGCTCTTGGGTGCATCTTTGAGCGCTGAGAGTTCTTGTTTGAAACCGTGTTTTTCGTTTTTCTGTTGGTATTGGCGTAAAGAACGCGGGTGGCGGCTGATCCAGTTTGATCTAGAATCTTCGAAATCTTCGAAATCTTCGTTCAGCCTGTATTTGTTGGATGGTCTGGCTTCGATTTCGTTGGTTCCAGCGAATGGTTTTTCGTAAGAGTAAACCAGGCTGTCCAAACGAATTTTTTGGGGAACCTCCGGGATTTGTTGATCTTGAGATTTGATTTCAATCAAAGTAGCGTTCATTATGCTCGATGCCACGGAGCTCTTCTCAGAGCTCAAAGTCGGGCTAACGTGAATTTCATTAGCGGTGAATGCTTTACGGATGACGAATTGTTTCAAGCTTCCAGTCAATAAGATACGGCTGGTAGATTGCCTGGAGAAAATTTCGCCCATGTGGTTACCAGCGGGCTTTCCACCTTTAAGTCCTTCAAGTCCGTAAGTGTACGCAGGAAGTTCCAAGCTGTCGTCGTAGTTCTTGTTCTTGATGACCTCGATAACTTCACCGTCTTCATCGTTGTATTCAGCTTCTTCGGGATCAGCCTGAACGAGATGGGCGGGCAGGGGTCTGATTTGGTACAAAGTAGCGGTGTTACCGGTGATGGTGTCTTCCATGGCCATGTAAACAGCGTCGTTGTCGCCGTCTCCATTTTCCGGAAGGGTGTTCAAATCGTTTTCGATAAGGTTCGATGCGTCGGTGTTCATTTGGAATTGAGACATGAAACTCTTGATCATGTTGACTTCCCAAACTGGAGTACTTTTCGATACCCACAAGCCAACGATTCTGCCCTGTTCCATGTCGAGTTCGAACGGCTTTCCACTCATTTTCAGAGGTTTCCAGCTGAGCTTCTCTTCAGGGATTTGGGATTCCCATCTGTTGAGTTCGGTGTGGATTTCATCGTACTCGGGACGAACGATTTGTGCCCTTAATTTTCCATCGTTTTGCGGTTGGATCCTCAGGTTGGCTTTGAATACAAAACCGGATTGTTGATCGGAAATATCCTTGTGACTGACTAAAGAGTGTCCTCGGATTCTGTAAACGTATTCAGATCCATTTTTCCAGCCAGGGTTGTTTGCAGCGAAGGCAAAGCCCACTGAAAAGCAATTTTTATTAGTTACAAATATTTTCACCCTGAAAATGGTTAGTAACCATTAAAGGAACTACCAAGTATTCAATTGAATGTTACTAGATATTAAAAGAAATATTAAAAAAATCATTTTATTATTAAATAATTCACTTACCTAAGAAGCAAAGGACAATTGGCGACCACATATTGTTCAATAACTTGGTGATCGACGAAATGTACCGATACTTTCAAATCCATCCTTTTTATACACAAAATTGTAGATAAATACTTGCAAGAGATGCATTTTCATTGTCTTATGGAAGTTGAATGAGATAAATTTAAAACGTTTAGTAACCAAAATTTTGATGGTTCATCTAAATTATTCTATGTTAAAATATATTACAAAATACGAGTGAAATATTAAAAAAATAAATGACCTTTTGTTCTTGATTTTTCTGTTGTAGGTTTAGTTAGATGAATGATATACATTTAGAATTAAAGGCCGACTTTTTCTCATTTTTTATTATACTTGCATCTTTTAAATTTACAAAACTAATGGTTTAAAATTTTTGTAAAAGTCCTTATTGATTTGGATTATAAAAAATATAATACAATTACATATACGAGTATTATGATAATGTAGGTGCTTAAAAATTTAGTAAATGTTTTAAAAGCGTTTTAAATACACGGTTTGTGGATGAAGGTTAAAATTAGTTTTCAATGTTTTTAGAATGTTGTTAATTTCGAATTTCTATAAATGAAATTTGATAAAGCAATATGGCCGGAACAGTACGCAAAATGTATTATTAACGTACGAAAAATCCAGACCACCGCAACAGGTTTCAATTACATCATACATTTTATCATTAATACATTAACTGATATACTTTTTGGCTGTTTACATGGTGAAATTGCTAAAAAAATATTTTAGTAGAAATTAAAAGTTACTGGCTAATTTGTTGTATTATATTATCTTATTTTTTCATAATAATTGTCATATCAAGGGCACTTTAAATAATAAAAGAAATAAATTGGTTACAAAATTTTTATTCTAGTTTAAATACAAAATTTATTGTACAGAATATTAGAAAATCACAGTAGCTTATGTACATATTTGGGAATAAGTCAATAAGTATTCGAGTAAATAATTTCAGTAATATTTTTTCAGCAAAAGGTGACCCTGTATGTTTCGCATTCATTGAAATCGTCCCGAACACAGAAAATAATGCTCTAAATTGAAGAGTGCTTGCAGAATAGGCTCATATACAGCGGCAACGTATTTTAACTTTAGTGATATATAGACGCATCCCGACGTTAGGCGTCCTAGTTATCCTCTCAATTTCTGGACTGTCATGATACCCTTAGAGAGTGTGTTCCAGTGTAAGACGGTTCCGCATTCAACGCTTCGCGACAACTAGGCATTGTGAATGTAAGTCTTTAATTTGTTTTAAATTCTTTAATAACTATAATTGTTTGTGCTAAATGTTTGTTGAAAGCAGCATGAACATCGGCTACTTTATATGGTTAGGATTAGAACGGTTTCAATACTAAATATGTAGGAGTTATGATTGTTGAAATTATTTGTCGGTAGATATAAAAATAACTCATTTTTTGGTATATAATATTTAAAAATCGTCACCGGCGTTATCTTCCAAGAGTTTATCAATGACCATAGACAATTTCAACACCGTTTTCGCTATACGATAAGATATTTTGGTAGGCCTCTAAATATTAACTTGGGTAATAAACACAAATACTTATACTTTACTGCTAATAATATTTTGAGAAATTAACATATAGGTATACTTTATAATATATTTAATACCGACATATTCTATTTCAGTTTCAAACAAATGCTTCAAAGTTTCTTATTGTGAATATATGGCAGTACGTATGCAAAGTAATTTGGAATTTATGTAATTTTGGTATAACTTTACATGATTGGTAGTATAGGTAAAGTTGTTCCACACAGCATTATTATTCATTAAGCGTAATAGGTAGAGCAAAGTCAATTACAGAGAGGACGAGAGTAAAAGATAAATCGCTTTTGATACTGTCAAAACTAAATAGGCGTTTTAGATTTTCAACCATTTTTTTTCATGAATAACGTTTAGTAGGGTAGGTAACTCAATTATTCAAAATTCCAATTCACGAAAATTTGATTACAAATTTTATTCCGTTTCGTTTCTATTAAGGCATCAAATGTTAAATAATTAACCAAGTTATTTTTACGCTGATTGATGTATTTTTTAACGACTTTTTCCTACGTAATGCAACTAATTAAAGAAGGCGATTTTAATATGGCATAATTACGGGTAGATCAGGTTTTCTTATAAAGTGCAGTTGATTTTTCCGCTCCTTAAAAGTATCGATGAACGTAAATTTTCGTATTCGCAGGCGAAACGCAATAATAATGTCGAATAAACTAAGCTAAAGAAAATTAAAATCTATATACACCGGACTCTCGTTCGTACTTATTTTCAATGAATATCACCTGATATAAAACATGATTAAAACAGAAGTCTCTTAAATGTATATGAAAATTTTTTCTCTTTGTAGTTACATCATTTTAAATTTGGGCAACTAAAATGTATTAAAAACCTTGCCTTGACCTCTAGCTTAAAAATTGTAATTGATATTAATGGTGGCAACAATTCCATTGTGATATTCGTGTCTGTATTATAATACGGTGCTTACAGACACCTAATTGCTACATCCTCAAAAGAATTGATTTTTAATTTATGTAAATAAAACTGCATTGGGATTTAAAATATTTTTTAATAAAATGATAATGTAGATAAGGGGGTAATGGCCTATATCTCAAAAGTATCAACTTATTCCAGCTTTCTGGAAAATGGAAACAATTCTGAATAATTCTTTTTTCATTTTTGTCTAAATAATAATCGAATTATTATCGATGAATACATTGCAATTAATCTTATGAGTACACCACACGTGTTTAACATAAGCATTCTTTTATTGCCAGGAACTCCATTTAAGTCAACTCAATTGGTTCGGCTTTGACAAGGTAACGATCATGTCGTCGCGTTTTACTGAATGTTGTTAACAAATGAATCATACAAAGCTAAACAAGCATTGATTCGATCACGATTGATTTATTCACATTTTTAAACTAACCGAATTTACTTGCATACCTACTTTTTTATCTTGTTCCAGCTTAAAAAAGATCTGTAACCAGCTGGATATAATGAAATTAGCCTCAAAAATCCTTAAAACGAATTTTCCCTTTTTACGAGTGCAACGTATGGCAACCGTATATTTTTTAGTAGATAATAAAAAATTGTAAATTAACACGCGAGAATACACAGGGTACAGTTTAAAATAATAAACTCCGATTTAATGCATTTGCCAAGTCGAAAATTTGTGAACGCTGAAAGTAAACATACCTACAATAAATATAAATGGTTTGTTGGAATGAAGACTTTTGTTTACCTAAAGATTACCTAAGTTTATATTGTACTTTACAATGTATACATCATAGAGAATTCGGCAAATTGCAAGTTCAGTTTTATCTTCAAAATAGTAGACATGCACATGAATAATCACTAATACCCGGAGTATCCGAGTTCTCTCCCGTATTCGAGCAGGTAAATTCTTATGGGTCGAGTTCTCTCCCGAGGGTGTCCGAGTTCTCCCCGGTACGGCAGGTAGCTTTTAATTTCCGATTAATCCTTCTTCGTTGAAACCCTAAATACTTATTAAAAGTAACCAACTTTTAATTTTTATTATTTCAAACATTTTTAAATTTGAGATATTTTTTGTAGTTATAACTTCACTTTATGTAAGTACCTACCTATACCTACATTTTAAGTATTACAATTTAAAAAAAACAAAAATTTCCTTTTACATTTATTTATTTATTTAATATAAAACACAAATACTATCTAAGTATTACTCTATAAAAATAGATTAAGGGTTTCTAGGAAGGACCGATGGGAATATTTATAATTTCAAAATTCTCTGGCAAATTTCGATTATGTATTTTCATTTCGTAGTACAATTTAATGAGGAATTTATGATTAGGGGAAATTTTTAGACTTCTGTCTTTTTTTTCTATTTCAATATAGGGAAAATCCCATCCCTTTCAGTATACTTCTGGAAAATTAGGTGTACTTTTCATAATAACAAATTTCGATATTGTAAGATATGAAGGTACTTTACTCTTGAGAAAAATTCACATTTTTTGACATACCTCGTATAAGATTGATAAAATTTGATTTTTGATGGTTGCATCTTGGGTTTTAGATCATACAGAGCTTTTTGTGAAGAATAACTTTGTTCCGTAAAATTAATAATAAAGTTTCCCATAAGTTCACGGAAGGAACAATAATCCTCCTTATCAGGCAATTAGCCCCTTATAAGCTACAACTACCCGTTAACAATAGACGGGGGAGAACTCGGACACGACCTTTTTTCGTGCAGGTAAGATTTTGAAAATTGGGAGAGAACTCGAACCCGTCCCTAATACCTACAAAGCTCAGTTATAATAAAAAAAGTCAAGTTCTACAAATTGCAGGTGACATTAAAAACGAATCTAATATCTTCTAAATACAGCTTAAAGAAGTTTATTTATTAGATATACCTAATTAAAAAAATAATAAGTTATTAGTGAGTCCTTAAGGGTTCTAATACCTAAGCATTGGTGAAATAAACAAGTGAATTAAATAAGCATCAAAATAGACATCTAATTCCGTGGCAGATGAAATTGATTAGAAAAGGGTCGATTCACATAATTCATTAAAGATTGTTCTTGTCCAATTACAGAGGCATTCCCTTAACTAGAAGTTATGAGCGACTACGATTACATCAACATCATGGGGAACGGCAGCAACAATACTTACGAGGATTCCTTCGACGTGTTCAACTGGAACGAGCTCCTTCCTACGCTAATTGTCTACAGCGTCACATTCATTTTGGGATTGACGGGGAACATTTTGATTATTTTTACCACTTTTAAATACAGGCGAATGAAAAGCGTCACCAACGTTTTTCTATCGAGTTTGGCGTGCTCCGATCTCATATTGATCATCGTTTGTATACCTGTTAAGGTAAGATTTGCAGGATTTATGACGCAATACGGGGGCTCCAAAGTTTAAAGAACTTTCTGGTTATCAAACATATGGTTCATAGATACAATTAATCGCGTACGTTTATTTTATTGTAAGCTTCCTGCGATTTGTTATTGCTCCATCGAAATTTTTAATTGATAGTATAACCTTTCATATGTTAGTTACTGGTTATCTCTTAAAATTGCGTATCTCATTTCCTCAATAAAATCTACAACTGATCGTGTGTTGCTATGTTGTAATTTCGGAATCAAAATGAATTGAATTAAGATACGTATAGAACTTGCTATTCCTTTTAAATCTATTGTCATAATTCTACCGATAGTTTGAGTTCATTATCTCTCCTAGAGTGTGCAAACATTGAACACATGGTTTATATTATGTTATCAATAAAGTATCAATTAAAGAGATGCGCCTAATCTGATGATCGATGTTCGATATTTTTTTGACCAGGATGTTATCGATCAGGATTATACCATATTATTAATGCATAATATGAAGAGGTACAATTAATTAAAGAATTATGAATCGAGTTGTACCTATGTCACAAGAGATAAGAGGTTATAATTTATTACCTACAGTTATAGATTTACCTATGAGTTTTAATTTGGAACATGAGTGTATTGATTTTCCTCTGCGAAAAACTGCATATACGTCTCTTTCAATGAAAAATATACACCGCGTTTTAAATTGCCTACAGCCAATTTAATAAAGTAAATATTTCAATTTTGAATGAGTTTATATTTAGCTGAGGTGTACTTATACATTGAATGTGTTTAGATCAGTATTCGATTATTTTCTGTGCAGGGTGATTCGACCAGCTTTCAGGGTGTAGGCAACACGTAAAAATAAAACTTTTTTTATTGATAAGTAAGGAAGAATCGTTTTACATATCCTCTCCAACATAATTTGAGTAATGAGTAAAAAATCTACAAAAACCTAATTGCCCTTTTTATTGCTTTTTTAAGTCCACATTTTTTCCTAAATTATTCCTAAATTACTATCTAAAAATATAAACTAAGGTCGTTGAAATGTATCATTTGTGTTTTGTTAACAGGTCCTAAAAGTTAATCATCCTATTTAAAACCACCTTCTATTTGCATTTCCTAAATTGCTTTTCAAATAAAACATTAATTCTACCTTGCGTCTAAAGTGCATTAAATAGTTGCCCATTTATCTTAGTTTACTCCATTAAAAAAATTGTGAACATATTTATTTCTGCTAGATATTCAACAAGTTTTATGTTTATTTTGACCACTCTAATTTTATCTGTTTTTTGGCCTATCTTCATTAAATTTGTATTTTCGAACGCATAATCCCATATAAAACACGTGTGTAAGTATTTATGAAACTGGCGAATATTTTTATGTCCTAGTAAACGAATTTTAATCTTAAACTCTCCAACAGAAATTGATTTATTAAAAACACTACCCGCAATTAATAAAACCATTTTTCATTTATACAAGCTTGCCCCAAGCCATGCATAAATAACATGAATTATGTAATGATTTATAGTAAATCATTTAAATTCTCGTAATAATAGTAAATATGAAACTCATCCAGATATGTAGTAAATTTTTGATAAGAACACTTTTTCTCATGCAAGTCAATAATGTGTATAGAAAATCTAAAATCTTAGGCATTAACAAGTCATCCTCATTTTAGAAAGTGAATTTCGTATGTATAACATCTAATAGAAACATCCAATATTAAGAAGAAAAATTGAGTTACTTTTTTGTAATCACCGGTTATGTTTTAACAACAAGTAATCATTTAGTTGGTACTCAGCAAATGCATGCTCGTTGATATTTCAACGCCAAAAATCTTTGATATTTTGAAACACTCTGTTGATTGATCTCATTTCCTATCAGCTACCAAAGTGCAACGCGTTTAATTTTTTCCCCCGAATATTTGCATTTCTGTAAATTTGCAAATCTCTCGATGTGTTTACAGATACTTAATAGCACATTATTCAATGTGCTTTTTAATGGCTGAAATCGTTCAAGGATATAAGTTTACAATTCGAACCATTGGCGAGTGTTCTATTTGTGGAGAATCCTGATTATATTTTGAAATTTCCAAACTTGTTAACGATTTATGGTGGAAAAAATATACGTTCCTTGCAAGTTAACGAGATCATAAAATATGCATCAATTTATTTTATATGAACAAACATAGGCTCATCAAAACGCATTAAATTTCCGGCTTGTTCTTGATGTCTAGTTAATGTTTAAATTTAGAATCGATTTTTAAAAACATATAGGTACTATTTATGTTGTGTTATGTAAATAAAATAACAAATTCGACAAATCATCCTGCATCCAGAAATGATCGACTGTCACGGATTCTAATTATAAAATCTATTATTTTAAATTTATAGTATAGTTATCTAAATTTAACATCGTATAAAAATAGAATCTGAAAACGAGACACGAATATATTAGTATTTTTTTATGATACAAAATTCGAATACGCCGATTTTATTTATATAAAACATTGTAGTTTACAGAAGTAGTATAAATATGTACAATATTAATAAACCCTGCCCGTTGGGCCCAGCTGGTCGGGTTTTAATCACAATCATTTTAAAATTGAATTTCTCTGTTAGATTTTTATTTGAGAGAGCCTGTCATCGTTTACGAGGAAATAAATCTTTTCACTTGTCCTAGAAAGATCTATGCCAAAAAAATGTTTAACTTATGATGTAATTCATCAATGGGTGTTAATGGATACGATGTAAGTGCCCGATCTAAATGTGAGAAGGGGTTCATGGTTCACTGGAATAAACATACGGCATTTAAAAATTATTTATTCATTCAATTTTTCATGTTCTATTTTTTACAGGTTGCCAAACTATTTTCTTACACTTGGGAAATGGGCGAGCTAGTATGTAAAACGATCCACTACATGCAGTACGTTTCAGCTATATGTTCGGTATTAACGCTAACTGCCATAAGCATAGAAAGGTATGAACAATTTTCTACCTAAAATGAATTCATTTTTACCAACCACTCCATTGATTAATTCGGCGAATTCTCGATAATTCCCGAGATTTTTTACAACAAATCGTAATCAAAATTTAGTACAACTCATTGATTTAAAAGGGGTTATCATCTGGCTAGTTTTAGATTTGCAAAATTTGCATTTATGCACGCTCCTGATTAACACACGTGTTTTTCTTTTTATGCAGATATTATGCAATTGTTCATCCGATGAAAGCAAAATACATTTGCACAATAAGCCAGGCCAAAAGGATTATTTTAGTCATATGGATATTGGCTGTCATATTGGGTGCCCCAACAATAAAAGCACAGGTAAGGAGTTACTGTGAATCTCTATTTGTCTAATTTGTACAATTAAAAATATTACCAACACAAATAGAGTACCTTCCCATGAGAGTTCTGATTAAATTATATTCCACTCTCCTCGCTCTCAGCCCTCTTAAATGCATATTAATTTTGAATATACCTAGGTAATTATTCTTGATGTAACTATCCTATCATAAGCAAGTAAATTACAAATGATTGAAAATTGAAATACGAACATTATTTTTATGCATTTCATATAATTATAATTTTCTTATATAATTATACAGGGTTATTCACGGTATACGACTCGGTCTATATCTCACTAACGCTAGATTTTATGAAAATTTTGTAAATATAAATTTTGTGTATGTCTAATTAGGATATAATTTAAAATTAGTTTCAAGTATGCAGGATGTCCCAAAAAAAAGTTACATATCAAAGTTATGTTTTTTTTAATGGAACACCCCATATATTATTACATTGTTGGATTCTACTCGATGAACTGATTCCAAAAAGGGGTCACACTTGATATTCTGGTCTCATAATAAAGGACTTAAAAATCACAAAATTTAGAATATCGGAGGCTCTGAGAGCTAAACAGTTGAAAATCGGGAAAAACGGCTTACCTGGTCCTATCCTAACTTTTCAAGTTCTATCTAATGGAACAGAAAAAAATTGATAAAAAATTTAAATTTTTTTGATCACCCTGTATACATTTTATATTATCTCATTAGATAGTACTATCTGTACTTGAAAAGTTAGGATAGGACCATGTAAGTCGTTTTTCTCGATTTTCAACTGTTTAGCTCTCAGAGCCTCCGAAATTCTAAATTTTGTAATTTTTAAGTCCTTTATTATGAGACCAAAATACCAAGTGTGACCCCTTTTTGGAATCAGCTCATCGAGTAGAATCCAACAATGTAATAATATATGGGGTGTTCCATTTAAAAAACATAACTTTGATATGTAACTTTTTTTGGGACATCCTGTATACTTGAAACTAATTTTAAATTATATCCTAATTAGCCATACACAAAATTTATATTTACAAAATTTTCATAAAATGTAGCGTTAATGAGATATAGACCGAGTCGTATACCGTGAATAACCCTGTAATATTAATTAATTAGTGACATTACTTATCACCAGTAACAGATGAGAATAGAATGTAAGAGTTTATCCGTGGTATCAAACATTATGCTGAACAATTTTTAGTGTAATTTTTTCAGCAAATTTTAGAAATGTTTCCGTCAATACTATAGAATATTTTACATATTTTTCAGTTGCATTTACCAGTAGGTCCGAAAAACGAATCTAATTACTGCGTGCGAGCAGGTTGGGATGTAAATTACTTATCGATACACAAATTCCACGAGCTCTACATGTTGATCCTGATTTTCGTGCTGCCCTTTTGCATCATGGCCCTGTCTTACGGGCTCATTTGCTGGGAAATTTGGAAAGTGATGGAGAGAAGATCCGCCATGACCAGCGAGCAGGCGTAAGTGGATGCATCGAATAATGATCGCGGAATAATTAATGAAGAAAATGTTTTGTACAGATTGTCGCGAAACCCGAGCAAATACCTACCCCAAAATCAAAAGCTGATACGAACTTTCTCGCCGAGCGACAGTCAGAAGTGCAAATCGAGAAACGGCTACAGAGATGACACGAACATGGTGAAGCAGGTTATCTGCATGTTGGTTACGGTGGTGGTGCTTTTCGCCGTTTGTTGGACACCCATGTTGGTGGATAATGTACTTACAGCTTATGGAATCTTGCCTTCACAGAAATTCGGGACGTTGAAATACATGTCGAGCGCATTTTCCTTAATGGCCTATTTCAACAGGTGAAAATCTCGGATTCAACCGCTCCGATAAAAGCTAATTCTCGTTTATTTTGTTTAAGTTGCATTAACCCTATTATTTACGGATTCATGTCGAAAACTTTTCGGGAGAGTTTCATTCAAGCCATTTGCCTGAAGTCTGATGGAAGAGCGCCAGATCGTGCCAGCTCGTACAGCTTGCGGTACGTTTCAACAAGGGGATCTTCTGTTAGAAGCACCGTGGCCAGAAGCACCTCAATCAAGTGAAAAATGGCTTCCAACATATCTCTGAAATTATCCCAAGAGTTACAATTTGGTCCCGTTTCCTCCAGGTGTTAGCTGTGATAATGAAGTGTATTACTGTTGCCTGCATTTAAAGGTTTAGATGAATAGGGATAAATATTTATTAACTTCATACATATTCTGTACGTTCCTAAAAATATTTAACACTTACATTGGTAAGTAATTCAAATATAGTTTAAGAATTTTGTGATAAATATATGTATTATAATTTTGTTGATCATATAGAAGGTGTTTTAATAGCAGAGACGAATTTTAACAGCGGAGCCACCTATGTAAGTGATACTGATACATCATGTATAATCGAAAATAGATGCAATTATTGTCTATAAAAACGCTGGTCTGGTTCCCATAGGAACGAAATTATTTTTGAAATTCCAGTCGGTAACCACTAGAGTTTTCAGAGCAATTAATATGAATTTATGAATTCGTCTTAACTCCTGTCTATTAACTTATATCTTAAATTTACTGTCGTATTTTGTGGAATTTCGAATTCTTATATATTTTGTGTGATCTCTAATGTATTAGTAGCTAAAAATCGATGTATAAAATGTACCTACCTATTTTATTCTTGAAATAAAGTAGTCATTCCAGAATAACGAATTCTATTTTTATTCAATCCCTGAGCGTTTTAATATTCCAGTTGGTACTTACAAATACGCATTAAATAACATACGAGAAATTGTTTATGAATATTTTTATTTAAAAATTGAACTGCGATAAACTGAGATATAAACATACACTGACTAGTAGGTAGGCAATAAATAAAAGTTCTTATTAGGAAAGTAACAAGTACAATATAGTATAATGGTTACAATAAAAAATCTAAATTGATTAAATAGTTTTAATTAGTTTTAACGTAAAAATTATAAAGGTCACTTACGCCTCTTTTACACCGCAGTATCTCCAGGAAATGTGGCTAAAATGTTTTATTTATCAATAATTATACTAATTAATGAAGCAAACGATTAATCATGCATACTTAAGGTATATCTATCCTCAAAAAACAAACTTAAACCGATATATACTGCATTACCTATGTTGACTTAATGATATATGTTGCTTACACTCGATATTGTTATATTCTACGCAAAATTTACAAAAATATTACATTTTTTGCATTAAACTATTTACATTTTTTTCGTTTTACGATTAAATTATTTACACATTATAGTTTGTACCTACTTGTGGCAGCTGCATAGATTAATTAACTTAAATACCTATATATAAAATTTAAATATATATAAAAAAAAAGTAATGTACAAAATATTTTGTTAGTGACAACCCATCTAAGTAGTATTTTCTAAAAATTAATAGTCAGTCTATCACACGGAGACCCCTAATGCACTTTGATGCATTTTTGCTCTTATAGTTTGAATATCATCGTCAATTCTTACAAGAAGGCGAATTTTCTGGAATAATAAAGACGTACAAATAACGTATTAAACTTAACAAAAGGCCTTACCTCTTGTCTAGTTCCTGGTGTAATGCTCCAAAGGTAAATCATATAACCAGGAATGCATAGCATAGATGTTAACGCCGTGACCCAACCAAACAGATGAGCCCAACGAGGGAATTCGTAATTTAAGTATTTCACTGGAGTCCATTGAATCAAATTGAAAACAAATACACTCTGTAAAATACCGATCGTTTAGAAACTTGTATATTATGTGCATGATCCGCAACTCACTATACATATGAAAGGTGTAGCGATAGTCCAACAGAATTTCCACCAGCTTATCGGGTAGTATCCGATCATTTCCTTGATACCATCGTAGAATTTATCGACCCCAAACGCCCAAGAAATCGCTATGCATTCGAAGAAAATCAAAAACAGCAGGCAAAAACCACTCACAGCGTACGAATCGAGTATTTGGAACACGTACATTCCGCCCTAAAATTAATACAAGTCCTCACGAAAAAATTCGTTCGATTGCTTCGGTAACTCACCTGAGATATGCAAGACAAACCGACTAAATACGATATGAAGCAAACGATAGCAATGAAGATTTCTTTTCGTTTTCTCAGCAAAGCCGGCCATTCGTCCACGACAGCGGTGACGAACCCTTCCATGGTGCAAAATTGCGAATCGAGTCCTATAAGTAAGATCATGAAGAAGAACAGACAAGCCCACAGTGGGGAACCTGGTAATTGCAAAACAGCTGATGGATACGCTAAAAACGCTAATCCAGGACCTAAAAACAGATAAATTTTAATACGTAGATAAATAATCAAACTAATAATCTACCGGAAGCAGCTACATCTGCTACAGGCCGTTGTTGCTCATGGGCCATGAAACCTACTACAGAAAATATAACGAAGCCTGCGAACATGCTAGTACTCGAATTGACTGAACACACAATCAAAGCATCTCTGAAAAGAGTGAATTATTCATATGAAATTAAATATAGATTCCGAGTTTACTTGTAGACGTTATTGGTGAATTTATTGTAACTTCCCAGAGCTACCAAAGTGCCCAAACCCAATCCATAGGAAAAGAAAATTTGAGTAACTGCATCAATCCACACTTGCGATTCGGTGAGTTTCGATAAATTGGGCATCACGTAGAAGCGAATGCCTTCTGTGGCGCCGGGCAATGTTATGCCTCTTATTAGGAGTATGCTGAGTAGCACGTAAGGGAACAGCGCTGTGAAGTAGACTACTTTGCCAGTCCATTTCACCCCTTTCCATATGCAAAAGTAGCAAATTATCCAAACTAGCAGTAATGTTCCAGCAAGTTCCCATCTGATGGAACCCACGTGTTCTATTCCTTTGGAGATCTGAAGGGCCCTTCGTCTAATAAAAAATATTAACATTGAATTGTTATACTTGAATACTGAGCATGTTCTTACTCCCAGAATTCCTTGACGGGATCTGTTAAGTCATTGGCTGAAACATTGAAAGAGCCGATTTGACAAAATTTGCTTATAGTGTTGTTAGCGTTATATTTTTCCCAGCAAAGTAAACTTTTGCGATCGTAAGGATTGACGCAAAATTTAGTATTCCAATAATTGTTGCACGTCCTCCAAGGAACATCTGTAAAACAAACGGTGATAAATCTTATAATTTATTTAAATTAAAATAAAATTAAGCATTGTATATATTAGAGGCCTTAAATAAAATATCTCTATTATTTTGCAATGTTAAGAAGAAACTTTGTTATATGTATCTGATTATTACCTGCACGCAAAGACATGAAAAAATAAAATATGGCCCACGCTAAAATTACAATGTAGTAGATGTTCATCCAGCAGGACATCACAGCGGCAGCATATCCTATTCCTGTAAAATTTCGAATATTACTTCTGGAAGCAATGGATTTGATTAAAGTCACCTTTAAAAATCGGTGCGATTTTGAATACTCCCAGACCTCCGATTGTTAACATCTGACCGAGGGCCAATTCCATGAAGAACATCGGTATACCGGCGAGGATTAACGTAATGAAGTAGGGAACAAGGAAGGCTCCGCCACCATTTTTGTAGCACAAATATGGAAATCTCCATACATTTCCTAAACCTATAGCTAAACCTACTACGGATAAGATAAAGTCTAATTTGGTACTCCACGTTCCTCTTTCGGGGTAATTAGGAGTACTCGTTTTAGTATAAGTTAATTGGTTCACTAAGTTTGGCACATTTGTTAGAGCCGGTAGTTCGATATTTTCGTGACGGTTTATTTTAAGTGTATCCTCTTCGAATTCCTGGGTTTCTCGGTGTGTCATTTTGCCTGCTTTTTACTTCCACCGTCAGCTCATGACCCAAATTTAAATCTGAAAATAATTACAACGAATGTATTTACCAATCCTACATACGAACGATTTAGGAAGTTTAAACAAGAATATTCAGATTGGCTAATTCATCTCTACAAATAAGACAAATGGTACTGACACAAATAGCTCCAATTCTAATAACGTATTTAAAGCCCATTTGAACAATCATAGAATATTTGCTTCTGTAATTTATAAAATTAAACCGAATACAATAATTGGTTTCCGGGATGTGTTCTAATAAAATTTAATAATTCCAAATAATCTCGATGAGTAAAGGCTAAAAATAATTCTTCTTCATCAGAAATCCAATTTTTACTTTCAAGAAGTCGATATTTAATCGTCTAGTAAAAATAACTTTGTAGAACGATTAGATTAAAAAATTGAATTTGTAAATGAACCAAGAGGCTTCTGTACAGAGAATTTACCTGTAACATGTGGAGCAATATAATAGATTCAATGGGTTATCAATAATTCTTATCCTAAAGCAAATTTCCGACCTATATAATTCCATTACAGTCGTTAATCCGGATATGAATACGATGTTTGTCAAATTAACCAAATGCATCCGCTATCGCTCTAATGGGATACTTAATAAAACAATAATACGCGGAGATTCTTATCTGCGAATTGATGAAGCTAAATCTAGCAAAATTAATCACTGGCATGCAGTGAAAAAGTTCCCAGGTAACTAATTGAATACAGCGCTTTGAGGTGAATATTGGGTTACATTTCATCAAAATGACCTGGTCGGTTTATGTATTGGCCAGTATATTTAAAAATTAACGTACAAAATCGATATTTCCTACTTTCTCTCCAGAAAGTTTACCTAAATCGACACCGAAACCTACCTATATATTTTATAGCGGTGGAAGAACTCGCTGCAAAAAAATATTAACAACTTTCCATTGTACACTTCTTATACACTAGAATATGGTAAAAGTTTTTGAAAAAGCACTGCACTTTCCAGTACGCACTAAACGAGTAAAGGTATCTTATATTTTAAATTCACTTAACCGAAACTTACACGAATTATAAAAACTAAAAATACAAAATAACCGACTATTCGATCTTGGTTCATTCACTATCACAATACTATTTAAACTAGACTAGCACTAGCCCCGGGAGTGTTTATTGACTTTAATGGAGGATATCCTACAGCGTCAAATGATTCTTTCAATCAGATTGTTTAAAATCGGCGGACTTATATACATTCCCCCCTTGAAACGGAAAGGGGAAGTAATGTATATTCGTTTCAATCCTTCCTCTCTGATTTAAGACTAAAAGATCCCATCAATGTTTTAATAGTAGGTGCTGCTTTCCCATGAATGGGCATAGAGGTTCTTCTAGGTCGTATGCTAAATAATTAACATTAAATAATTTAAAAACACTTAATTAAAATAAGCGAGCATCCAATTTTCTAGTCTTGGCATATCTTAAATAAATTTAGGGCTATATAAACAATAATAATATTCCATACATTATATTTTATTGTAGGACAATAGACACATAGTAAAAATATTTAAGTAATTAATTAACACATCCTGATAAAACGACTATGAATGCATCAACACAAGATGAGTAATAAATCCGTATCTATTTTAAAGGTATAAGGCACAAAATTTGTTGTAGGTACTGAATATCATATCATCTTTGGATGTGGACCCATTTGAACGAGAACATTAAAAAATGCAAGTATTATATAATTTCCACAAACTTGATTATATCTTTCCGACTAATCACAAAACGAAACATTAGCTAACTAAACAAATAACATTGATCAACAAAATAAATATATAACATAAAAAAATTAACGGAATAACGATATCCTGCGAAACATTAAAGACATAATCAAGTCCTTATTGGAACATTAAATACAATTAATTCGAACTCATCGAAGATTTCAGGTTTCCTTCCCAAGCATCTTGTTCGTTTTTCTTGACAATTTTTTTCATTTCTGAAAAAAATATAAAAAATATATTGCAAATAAAAAGACTAAATTCTAAACTATTCATATCATTATGAACATCAATTAATTTAAAGACGAACGCATGTACCTCGAGCGGCTTTCAAATCGTCCCGTTCTTTAGCACTAGCTTCCTTGCTAATTCCGCTTTTGGTTCCAAGATGGGTCGTGATCAATCTCCTAGCTGTTTGTAAATTCGTGGGAGGCCGTTTCATAGCTGGCTTCAGACCGTGCTTGTAAGCAGTGGACAGAGTAACCTTACTAGCCGCAGTCATGGGCCGAACTTTTATCAGAGGATTTTTAACACTTATGGCTTTTTGAGCTGAAATATAATACTTTTAATTGCTGGTCAGAGAATGGCAGTGCACCCACCTTGGCTAGAAGAGCCCAAAACGAGTATGGCATGGGTGTCGTCCACCCATTTAATATACATAGCGTCACTGTTGATTTCGCTGAATGCTTGGATCAAATCGTGGGTATGCAAAGTTGGAGGGAAGTCGTACAGTTCTACCATATGCTCAAGTTCCTCGATGTTTACTTGCTTTGTGAAGTAGTCTGAATAGTCCTCTTTAGCTTTAATTATTGTTACGTCGTTTCCAACTTTATGGATTATCTAGGGAAAGATAATTTGAATATTAATATCTTATTTATAGTCAGTAATAAAGAATGTATTCAAATGATATTCTTACCTGTTTGAGTAAGTCTTCTTGTAGTTGACCTTCGTCATTAAACAAATCTTCCCAATTATTAACATCGTCTTTTTCGATTTTCAAAGCGTCGTTCGCCTCGTCAACGTATTTTATAATCGGACGAGTTTTTCTGTTTATATTTTCTTTAGTTTTCCTCATAATTTCTTTCTCCTCCTCCAATTCGTTTTTCTCCTTTTTCACATTATCAATGACTTGCATGCTGCTTTTCAAATAGTTCAAATTGTTTTTCTGGAAATGCAATTCTGGTTGTGATGGTTTATCGCAAACAACTAAATTTGTCTCTTGTGATGTATTGTTTGGCGTATTCTTCGAATCATCGTGTTTGCAATCTTCAGACAACTAATAAAATGTAAATACATTAGTAAAATAACAAAAAGTTTGTTTAAAAACAATGAGTGGTTCATTCTACTCAAGATGTAAACGAGGAAAAACCTGTTAATGAGGTTGATGACATTAAATTTTAATTTATTTACATTAACAGCTATTGTAAACACTAAAAATGCAAAATTCAAGGTCGCTGAATAGTCGAGGACCACTCCATGTATGAATATCGCAGATATTAAACAAAGTTAAAAATATTTACCAACTCGTTAATCCAATATGATTCATTGTATTCTTCGTTTACTACCAGATAATAGTAACATAGACTGCACATATCCAAAAAAGTATATGCATTGTCAATACTTCTCAGTAAATATACATCAAAATCACAATAAACACTATACTTATTTATAACATCTACGTATGTCATAATAGAGGAAGAACATTCTGCTAAAGCCATTTTCTCATGAACAGTTACCTACAAAAAAAATGTAAATGATTATATAATAAATTGAGGATAATTGCAGTAAATACCTCTTTGTTTAGTAAATAAATATTACTGGGAGGAACGATTTTTGCATTAGAATCCTTGCTTCTAATAAATGCATAGACTTTCGGTTGCCAAAGTACAAAGTCATTACCTAAAATATATAAAGTAAATAAATTTCTTTTGGAATCAAATATCATTGATCCATTTAAGTCGGGCCTGCACAGCATGTTTGTTAAAGGTACTGTTGGATTAAATAAATTATGGTCATTTCCATATGGATATTCAAACAGAGCATATTTCCACCACATAAATGAATAGTTCTCCATTAGTTTGTAGCTATTATTTTCAGTGATTCGTTTAATTGGCTCTTCGCTCATTTGATTCACATTTTCTTGTTCCGATTTGCAGGCTTCATTGCAATTTTTCACTTTCTTAAAAGATTCTGATTTTTTGCATTTCCTTATTTTTACACTGCCTCCTTGCTCACTTTGTGGCTGAGTTTCAGTAACAGATAGCTTTCTTTGAGCTGGTGGTACATAAAGCTGTCTCTCAGGACGTTTTTTCTTTAAAGTACTGCCAACCCCACATTGTTGCTCACTAATGGGCATTATTTGTCTGTCGGGAATTTTCGAGTTTTTTCTAAAAAAAAATTGATAATAGATAGATCATTACACAAACATATTGTAAGCCCTAAATTGGGAATACTGTTGAATTTTGAAAAACTACGTCGAACAACCCGCTACACTAACAAAAAATTTAATGCTAATTAAACAACTTACATTAAGAATTTTTTGTCACATACTGCGATAGAACTTATTTTCTTATTTTTCAAAACAAACACCTCAAAGTCAAAAATTTCTGCTTGATATTGGATTGCTTTAAAATAGTTTGGACCGAGAAGAGGAAAGACAACAACACTAAAAGTAAACGCCAATGAAAGTAAAATCAAGATTGGTCTTTACATAATAGTTGAAGTCACTGTCTGAAGATTCTACTTTCTCTTTCACTGCACAGCGTACATTCTTTTTCCGCGTATTTATGCGGCGCAATCGATTAAATAATACTTGAGAATACGAACTTACCAACAGCGATTCCTGTTTTTAAGTATTACTTGAAAATCTTCCTGAATACAACCTACGAATTCTCTGTCGTAAAATATTTTATGAAATCGACCTGAGAGCCTTCTGAGTATTATATCGACGTCAGTGATACTCATAGCATTCTCTTAAATCCAATTAATTTTTTGCATCCAACGATTTATTTTTCATATACAAATAATACTGCGACGATTTTATGGAAAAATATTTGTTATGGAATATGCCATTTTTTTATTTAGATTAGACAAGTATAGAGTTGTATGTTTTTATGTCAAATGTCAACAAAATCGAAAAAAACAGTTCCTGTCACGGCTTCTCTAGATTTGACAAAAAAACGTACTCGAATTATTAAGTTGGTAGAGTTTAGAAACTTTTTCTCTGCAGAAATAGAATAAACTCTTCAGGAATACCTATTTTATTAGTCGAATATATGATTTAATGAACGTAAATTAATAATATTCCTACAATATTATCAATTAATTAATCAGTTAATATACAGTGTATCTCAGTGTAGATATCGAGCAGTTCGTTAGTTAGTTTCAGAACGGTTGACGTAAGTGACGCATAAAAATATTGGCTACCCTGGTTAACCGTAACCTAACCTCAAATACTCGAAGTAATTTATAATTATTGTAGTTCAACGTTTAAATTAGTTAATTTTATTTTTTTATAAAACAATGTATACGTTATCATTTTTTTTAATTATATAATGGATGAAAGAAGTGAAGTGAAAAATGCTGTTGCATCGTATCTTCAACGGAGGAATTATAATACTTCGCAAACGTTTATGGTTACAAAGAGGCAACAGTTACTCCATTCAGCCGTAGAAATATCCGTGGGGAAGTCGAATTCAATATTATATCCTAACTGTGATCCAATTATCATCGACCAGAACTTCACCAAGTTTTTGTTCTGGTTAAGAGAGCAGACGAAATTCCGAAATCGCTTCCACGACATTGAACGTATCGTCGCTCCTTTATTTTATCATCTGTACATGGAAATTCTGCGATGCAAGGATGCAAATATAGCTACTTCGTTTTTTAAGTGTCATTTTCCTTCAATAAATGAAAACAAATGTGATAAAGTGATAAGAGAACTAATATTTGCCAACGGTAAGAAGGATAAGGACATCGCCAAATTCAAAGAAAGATTCCGAAGCAATAGAATAGTGTTAAAGTTACAACCTGATTCGTTACGAAACTTGAAGTTATTTGTGTTAGAAAATTGTCATATTTTGTTCCTGCAAATTTTACAGAATTATTTTGACTTTCAAGTGAATGATTTTACTAAGAAGAAGAAGCCAAAAAGAATGCGTACAATTGAGCACAGAAAAGAGTACAAACAACAAAAATTTCTTAGCTGCTTAAGGGATTTGAGAAGAGAAGTGACTCCGATTTTTATTGTCAAAATTAGAGATAAACTGCAAATTCGTGTTACACTTTCGAACCCATCATTACTTCCTATTAAAACGGAACATTCTACAAAGTGTTACTTTAATACACAGTTTATCTCGACCAACAGTAAACATTTAGTGTCATGCGGATTGTTGAAAAGAACAGCAGGTGTTATAGTGTTTGCTCAACATAATTCACTTTATTTAATGCCTACATATCCTATGAATGCTATATTCAATATAAGTAATAATTCTCCTATGAAACTTATACACCATTCAAGTCATATTTATTGTATCGACTTGTCTCCTGACAATAGATTTTTAGCCTCGGGCTCCGCCGATGGAAACTTATGTATTTATAATTTAGAAGCCATGACATTAGTGAAAAAATGTACAGGTCATTTAGGTGCTATTTACTGTGTTAAAATTAGTGGAAATGGGGCCTATGCAGCGACCGGTTCTGCCGATGGAACAGCCAGGCTATGGGAATTGAAAAAAGGAAAAATACTCAGGATATTTTGTGGTCATTCACAAACTGTTACATGTTTAGACTTTCATTCTAATGGTTTATATTTAGCAACGGGTTCTACTGATAGAAACATTAGATTATGGTGCATTAATAAAGCTAGTTGCCTAAGACTCTTACATGCCAGCAAGAGTATGGTGTATAGTTTGGTCTTTAGTCCGTGTGGTAAATTTTTAGCTAGTGCAAGTGATGATAAATCTATTAGAGTATGGGACATAATGACTTCTAAAGTTACTACTGAACTAAAGTGTAAAGATGCGCCTATTTTAAAAATGATTTGGAAAACTGACGGTAGTGAAATATGTGCTGGAACTCTAAATGGCGTTATTAAAATTTGGAATGTTAGTAGAAGTCGCGAGAACAACAAATACATTGAACCCATTGTAACGCATTGTCTTAACACTAATTTATTGAGTATTGAATATGCTTTTGGTACTTATGGTACTTTAACTGTATGATATATGAACTTGCTATTTTCTTTCATTATTTTGGTTTCATATTTATTCTTGGTAAAAAAAAGAAGTGAAGTTTTTTGTAAGTAAAAGATATATTTAATTAAAACTGTCTTTTAATTCCACCTAATCACTAAAAAGAACAATTATCCAGGAGGGGATATGGGATAAATAAAAATCATACATAAATGTAGTTCTTTATTATTACTGAACGCTACCAAATGATCTACATTTAAAAGTTCATTGTTCATTAAAAATAGAAACCGTGATCAATGATCTATATGAATGTTATTGTTACTTTTTATCAACTATAATCAATTTTATAAAAATTATATCAACCAATTTTACATTTAAAAAACGGTTATGCCCACATTTACAATAGAAATTTAGGAATCTACATCTTATAACTATGTTATTCAACTTTAAATCTAATAAAAAATATAGAGTGATCCACGAATTAGTTGTTCAGGAAATTGAAATCTTTTATTAGACCACACTGTAACAATGTATGAAACTAAATATATACGTTATTAACACGTAAGTAAGAAGTGTGACATTAAATACAAACAATTTTTTAAATCGTTCAGCAACGTAATAAAAATCAAGATTACAAAATCCTTAAAAGAAACTCTTAGGTTATTGTGCTGTAAATTAATTTATATAACTCAAATAGTAACTAGTAAGACACGTTATGTATGAACTCTCCGAATGATAAAAAACGTACTTATGAACTAGTTTACGACGCTAAAATGTAAAAAAATCCTCACTACACGAATTTACCTTAAAATAATATATCTTAAAGTTTTTGACGCGATTAGGTAAACGTTAAATATAAATATTAATATGTACAATATCTAACTAAATTATATGTAATATGAGACCACAAAATCTTAAGAGGTAAAAACACTTTATCGTTCGCTCATTGTGAGAAAAAATACATTACTCAGTTTAGTTACATGTATGCAATATCTTTCTAGGCACATTAAATCCCTGATTTCAAAATATATTGTCGAATGTAAAATTCACGAGACACAAAATTAAACTGTTTCTCATAAATCAAGCATCGCATTACCTGAAGCATTTCGCTTCAACGTGAAATTTTTTAAGGCAATCAAAAATCTTACATCAAAGTTTTAATTACAGAAAAAACGCGAAGTAAATAGTGTGATGACCTCTTAAATGAAAGTTAATGTAAGTTAAAACAGTATGTATAAACCTATTGCACTACCGATACGTAATTAAACTAAAAATTATTTCTCGCTCAGTAAGGCAACTATTTCATAAAACTAAAATCTATTACTATTAAGCAATCTGAACAGGTAAGTCATTAATATTGGCAGTAACAAGTATATAACAGTAGTTTTCCAAATCGTCCATTAAACATCATAGTTATTACACCCCCCTAGCAAATAATATATTCAAAAATAAGGAAAAACGAGCAAGAATCACGTGAAACCTTTTGGAAGACAATTTGTCCAAGAAACATGTAAATTTCGAAAATAAAGCGCGTTGAAATTTTCCCAAAAATTCATTAATAGAGATGAATGTTCGGATATCTCAAATTGATTTTACTATTTTACATCGGATTAAAGAAATTGCAATACATAATAGAATGAAAAAAGCCGTAGAGAGCAACCATTATAATAAGCTAGTGAATCGAATGCAAGAAAGTATGGTGGTAAAATTAGTAGAAATTACTGTAATTTTTAAGGATAATAATCTGTTTGCAAAAAGATGCTGTGCTTGGTTGGACGGATTGAAAAACTGCTCATACTACTGTAATAACAATTTTAGTAGACGAACATTTGACAACACACAAATTATTCGAAAATACATTAGTATAGACGCTTGGTGTTCCTTACATTTACAATTGCTTCTCTATTAATAAGATATTTAGAATGTTTGTATTCTTGTAATTTTAGACTAGATTTTACCATGGAATTTTGTAAGCGTCCGACACACGTTAATGTATCAAAAATACTCTTTTATCGAATTTTGGAGCAATTTTGACTATTTATTACAATATGCAACCACAATTATGAGTTAAAACGTTAAAGAATAATCGAAAATTCGAAATAAAAATTTTTAGCTATATTTTTAAGCAAATAAATGCATGTCGGACACTAAAAACGATGAGCAGATTGTAAATAAACATTCATCTCTTATGGACACATTTATATTTGCTCTAGAGGCACAAATTATTGCATTAAGATATATTTTGAAATACACAGCATCACGGAAAGCAAGTTAAATATTTACGGTTAAATGGCAACGAAATTTAAACTTTCAAGTTTACATCTACTGTAGACGAATTTGTATTTCTAATATTAATTTTTTTCTCCTTCTTTTTTTTATATGTAAGCATGCTTACGAACACATGACTGTCATAAAATTCGAAAAATTACACATTTAGATCAAAAATCACACGACATGTTAATCTCTAATAAATCCTTTTTTATTTTGGATATCGACATATATTACATGCATTAATGAACTTTGTTTTGCACAACAATAATGTCAATATCCAATTTTTTTATCTGAATATCCTGAATGGTTAAAAGGCATAAAATCTTATTAGTAGGATATTATAATATGTACAATGTCCCAGACGAACAAGGATCGATTATCTACAATATGCACAAAAAATACAGATTTTTTTTTCTTCTAATCGTCTTTCATGATTTTTGTTCACGTGCAAATGGTAATAAACAAAAGCCAGGTTGTAGTTAATATCGAAAGTAAAACGTAAACAAACCACTAAGGTAATTTCTACACATTTTTCGTTTACAACAATTTATAAATGAATTGTTTTGGTTAACATTTCCATAATATTTCATGATTATTATGATAATTTTATGATTAATCCCCTGCTCAATTTTAATTATACGCAAGTATTTGATTTGACTATTATCAGCTAGAACAATAGCAAAAATATAAAAACACGACTGTTATTGAAACACATTGTTCATAATGTAAATACTGACGCAGGAATATATTTTTGTAAAAGTAGTTCGAAAAAGACTACATAAAAAGGATTGTGCATTTTATCATCTTAGAGGTTTGTTTTCTTACTGAAAAAAAATTAAGGGGTGTTGGCAATGGCAAAATATTTCAAATTATCACATTGGAAATTTACTTCAAATAAATGTACATGATTGTTACGTTCAATTGTTGTTTATATTTAGAAATCAAAAGTACATTTTTAAGAATGAATTTCCATTTAAGCCTTACTAATCGCCCCCATTTATAGATATTGGAAGATACTTCAATATTTTCTTTAGTATTTATATTTGATAATTTTATAAAATTCTGTTCCATGTACATAAAATACGAAAGAAAATATCTAATTAGATTATCAATTTAGACTGGCCATTTTGTGTATATAAAATTTATATAGTACTTATTTTATATATTTTAAGCGAACACACAAATGAAATCAAAATTTAAAATAATGTATTACTATAGGGTGGATATCATTTTACAAATTTTTGGGTAATTTATAAACTACTGTAGTATTTTGGATACAATATGTCAAGATATGTTTTGGCGAGATTTTGCATGCATCAAAAAGTGTCCATTTATGTAAATTAAGACTAACACCTCTTTGGTCGCATATTTCAATTAAAATAAATACAAAATCTTTTTACTTATTTTTGAAACACGTATTAATTAAGAAAAATAAAATAGTAAAAATTGCTGGTTGAAAACTTAATAACCTTACAAAACCATTAATCGCGGTATTTGTTTGAAATATTTCAATAACTTATTTAAACAAAATAAAATAAACTAAATTTCCTAAATAAATTAAAAAAGTAATAAATAAAAATTATATTAAAATGGTTCACAAAAAAATAATAAGTTAACTGAATAAAGTTTTTGGCTTCAAAATAAAAATAAGTAACTTTTTTATTTTTGAATGGCACTAAATGTGACTATAATTTATCGCCATTAGTAACATTGGTTCTTATGATACATGCTATCTCCATATTACAATTATCAAAAAATCCTGTCTATAATTTAAATGTTACCATTTCTCAATAGGGCTGATGTAATTCGTTCGTTACTAAAAAAGATTTATGGTGATATACTGGTTTACATTATAGAGTTTTGTTATCCCTTTCTTTTTTTTATAAAATATAGAACAGGATTTTTTTGTACATTCGAAGTTGTATGAACGGATACTAAAAGAAGGAAGTGTATATCAGTGTTAATAAATCCTGGGACAGACTGACCAACAAAATAAACTATGTAAAGGCAAAACAATCAAGAATATATAAATAACTTTTTAAGCACATCACATATAAATTTGAAACGTAAATGTCACCTACACTTAGGGAGGTCATATTGAGCGAGATGGTGGAGTTTGATGATAGCCTGCGTTATAACTCCATGTCTTCAGCTTCATTTTCAGAAAAATCTGACATACTAGATTCACTATCAGAACTAACATTTTCTTGCCCTCGAAGGGCCTCTTCTGTGGCATATTTTCTTACATATTCTAAAAGAGATCGAAATGCCTCATTTAATTTTAAAGGAAAAATCAATGAAAAGGGCATTCAAAACCTTAGTTTATAAAATAATCATTAATTTCTTGATGTAAAATTAATTTTAAGAATTTATAATTATTATTAAAGAACCAAATTAATAAAAAAAACTACTTACCTGAAACTTTTCTTTTATATTCCTCGGGCTTATGTAAATACATTGCAGCAGCATCTCCATTCAGAGGATCAATAGGATTGGGGTAGGTTAATAATTGTGGAAGAAAAGACTCAAAAATGTTCGATAGATCTGTAAATGAACAAACGTTACTATCCGAAATACTCTAAAATACATTATTCTGGTATAATTATAGTCTATTCATAAATGAGGACGAGTAATTCGCCGTCTAAATTCTTGCAAAATCAATTTTATTACTCTGCTTCATTTATGAATAGACTATAGATGCTTCTTTTAAATACCATAAAATGTTGGTCTATACTTAGCTAATAAAACATTGATTAAATTTAAAAAAAAAAACCTGTATTAATAAGAAGTGATTATACGAAATTAATATAATAATCGAGGATAGAGGTTAAATAAAAAATAAACTTACCATATAAAGCTGTCCAGGCTTGATTTATTACATCCAAGCATACTGTTCCAGAGACCTCATCTATATTTGGGTGATAAACGCGATTCATGAAACCAATACTTGGCGATTTAAAAGGATAATGTTCTGGTAAATGAACCCTTACTTTCCACACACCACCTTCATAAGGAGCTATAATAAAAAAGAAAAACTACTTCTTAATAAAGAACAATAAACAGACTTACTTCCTCTAGGTCCATAAAATTTGACACAGAATTCATTAAGTCCTCCAAGGATGGTTACCTCATGTTTACTCTCAATGCTAAATGAGTAATTAAGGAAAATGAACATATTGTTATTGACAATCAGCTGTTTCTGCGTAGTGAACCAAAATCTGATTCTAAACTTATAAAGTAAAAACTTCAAATGTTTAATGAACCTAAAAATTGCGAAAAAACCAAAAGCAATATTTCGACAATCAGCTGATACAAACGAGCGATGGTATTATTTCGACAAGACAAAGGATACAGTTTAATAACATCAGTGTCCATACGTCTTTTTCCAGCACTTGGGGACGACATTTTTAGATTGTCATGAAATTCTCACCATGAATTTGATATACCTAATTAAAATATATATATTTGAAGACGTAATCACTTTTGAAATACAATGGCCGTGTCTAAATCGAACAAATAATTTGACGAATAAGGATCTTCTTCACCCTACAAATTACCAACAAACCTGTCACTATTCAACTACCTATTGGGATTGGGGCAATAATACACATTCGATATACAGAAATCAAATCAAAATTACTATTGCCATCTGCAGCATACATTAAAAAGCAAATTTAAAATTAGGTCATTTTCAAAACTAAAAAGGAAACTGCATGAAATTAACAATAATGTCAAACAGTCTTCGTAGATAGCGATCGACATTCGACAACATTCTGTCATTCTGCAACAGGTGTTCTATGAACATTGCTTATGACAATGTCATATGTCACTGTCAAATCTGTCAAAAGCACGTGTCATGGCCACGTGTCAATCTGTTAAAAATAATATTAGACAATCATAATTTCTTATAAATATTAGCTTCGAAAGCTGATGGATTACCTAATCTAATTTTGAACGGATTTAGAACGATGTAACTTCTATTATTATTCTATCGTATACACTATTTTTTGTAGTTTTTAAATTATCAATTTGCGTAGGATGTTTATCAAACCCATATCAAATAAATAAATAATTAGTAATATGTCAATTAAAACTGCTCATTTTAAAACGGTTCGTTATTTTTTATTGCTTAATTATACACTGAACGACAAGTGTTCAATACGCTCGTGATATCGGGTACGTAAATCAAGCAGACTAAAGTTATCTGCATTGTTCTTATTAAATATAAATAAGAGAAATCTACCATTAAATTATTGGTCAATAATTTTTTAATGATCTCTACAGGTTACAGAAATACATCGCTTCTGCGCAACTAGTTGCTACGGCTCAATTTGAAAGGGTTTTTGTCAATAATTTTGGGTTCAAGTAGAAGTTATTGAAAATCCTGTACTCTACACATAATACTGCAATGTAAAAAGAATAATTAGAATAATTGCCGTTGGTATAATTACATTTGAAGCTTAGGTAAAATTGGGTCCCATTGGTAAGTTAACTTTTTATGTTCATAACCTATATTCGTTTTTCTACCTCTGTTAATTAACAAGTTTAATTGTAGTTTTTAAATATTAATTACTGCCTTATTTGTTATTGTTACAGACCTAAGTACTGCCAAGAATCTAATTTTAATCAAATATAAACAATACCAGTAGCTTACACTCTGACACATGACAGATGTTATTTTAAATGTAAAATATTTTTGTTTTAATTTTATTTTTAGTGTTAGCCCAACACCTACATTAGTTTATTGAAGTTTATTAATATGCAGAAATTAATGATGGTTCAACTGTAATTAGAATCAAACATGGAACTCGGTAATTCAAGTATTCTGCATTTGGGGGACATTGTTTCCCTATATGCAGAAGGTAATGTTTGTGGATTTTTAAGTACCCTGGGGTAAGTTTTTCTTATTCAAATTACTCAATTAAAACTAAAATGTTTACTTATTCGATTACTTTTAGATTGGTTGACGATAGATGTGTGGTATGCCCAGAATCTGGGAGTTTAACGACTCCGCCAAAGAAATTTAGAGATTGTCTTTTCAAAATATGTCCCATGAACAGGTATTCTGCTCAGAAGCAATTCTGGAAAGCAGCCAAGCAAAGTATGAGTGCAAACACAGATACTAATCTTTTGAAACGGCTACACGTAAGTTTCGAGTTACTTATTCGTGGGTATTGTTTACTTAGTACTTTTAATAACAATACACACATTGTTCTCTGAATATGTCTTTTAGCATGCTGCTGAAATCGAAAAGAAGCAAAACGAATCTGAAAACAAAAAACTCTTGGGAACCAAAGTGCAATACGGGCATGTAGTACAGGTAAAGTTTTCCTCTCAAAGTTTTATTAAAGCATCCAAATGATGTTTGTATAGTATAGAGATAAATAAAGCAATCTAAATTTAAACAATTTAAATCAATTAAATCAATATTGTAAACTAATATTTTCGAGACTAGTTATTCGTTCTCCAATTTAGTTTTCTTGTTTTCGTGTTCCAATTTAAGATAAATTGTGCCAACACAGAGATTATTTATGTTTAAAAATAAACTACTGTAGAAAACGTTAAGGCTTTATCATTAGGTTCGGCTTCTGATTTCCTTGAAAAATCTTGATTTAATTACGCCTTTCATATATCTATGATTTGCTATCAGCAGTAATTAATGATTATGCAGCCTAGCGATTTTGTTATTCGGTTAACTCCAAAACGTTATCGCTAAAGCTTATTTATCCTGCAAAAAATTGTGACGATTTCGCAATTTTTCACTTACCTTTATTAAAAAATGCTCCTTATTTACTTTATGAAAATTTTAGTTGCTACACTTGAAGTCGAACAAGTACTTAACGGTAAACAAACGTTTGCCGGCTTTACTGGAAAAAAATGCGATGAGAGTGTACTTAGACAGCAACGGCAATGAAGGGTCCTGGTTTTATATTCTTCCATTTTACAAACTTAGAACCACGGGTGATAACATTGTTCTCGGCGATAAAGTCATTTTGAATCCTCTCAGTCCCGGCCAGCAACTTCACGTTTCAAATCACAAATTACCGGACAATCCTAGTTGTAAAGAAGTCAACATCGTAAATGGAAATACATCGTGGAAGGTTACTCTGTTTCTGGAGTTCAAAGAAAATCTGGATGACGTTTTGAAAGGCGGGGATGTCGTTAGGCTGTTTCACGCTGAACAAGAGAAATTCTTGACAATGGATGAGTATAAAAAGCAACATCACGTTTTCTTAAGAACCACAGGTCGCACTAGCGCCACCGCTGCTACTAGCAGTAAAGGTGAGTGCCATTGAAAATGTGTTCTAACGAAATTTACGTATTTATACTAATTTTTAGCGTTATGGGAAGTTGAAGTAGTTAAAAACGATCCGTGCAGAGGAGGTGCGGGAAATTGGGATTCCCTATTCAGATTTAAACACTTAGCAACAGGCCAGTATTTAGCAGTCGATGTTGATAAGGAACATGAAATAACTTCCGAAGAAGACAAGGAAAAATTAAACAATGCAATAACCGACAATCGCAAATACCACTTGGTCCCTTTTGGTTGCAATTACGACATTGCTACTCTCTTCGAGTTGGATCCCACTAGTTTAACTAGAGCTGATTCGTTAGTACCTCAATCGAGCTACGTACGATTGCACCACATGATCACGAATAGCTGGGTACATTCAACAGCTGAGTCCATTGACAAAGATGAGGAGAAACCTGTTATGTCTAAAGTGGGTTGTGCAGTTACTAAAGAAGACAAAGAAGCATTCGCCCTAATCGCTGTATCTCCCGTTGAAGTCAGAGACTTAGATTTCGCTAATGATGCCTGTAAATTACTATCATCTCTATCAGTCAATTTAGAACAGGGTACTATATCTCACAATGAAAGACGGTACATAAAAAATCTAAATGTAACTAAAACCAAATTCATATTGAATATTTTAGATCGTTAACGGCACTTCTTCACGATATAGTATATTTCGTAGCTGAACTAGAAAATGAGCAAAATAAATCCGAAGCCTTGGAGTTAATCGTTACCAACCCGAATCGTGACAGACAAAAGCTTTTAAGAGAGCAGGCCATATTGAAACAACTTTTTAAGATATTGCAAGTGAGTGGTTCTTAAAAAATTGTAAACTTGTAATTTAAAAAGCGGTTTCAGGGCCCATTTCTGGACAATGGTGCCGAAGGGCCATTTCTGAAGATTGAAGAACTAAACGATCCTAGGCACGCTCCGTACAAGCACATTTTTAGGCTCTGTTACAGAATTTTAAGGCTGAGCCAGCAGGATTATCGAAAAAATCAGGAATACATTGCCAAACATTTTGGTTTCATGCAAAAACAAATAGGATACGACATTCTAGCTGAAGATACTATAACTGCGCTTCTGCATAACAACAGGAAACTGCTAGAAAAGCACATAACAGCAGCAGAAATAGAAACTTTCGTTGGTTTAGTTAAAAAGAACATGAATAACTGGGAATCTCGTTCTTTAGATTATTTATCAGATCTGTGCATTTGCAATAAAAAAGCTATTCCCGTAACGCAAGAATTGATTTGTAAAAGCGTCCTGAGCGACAAGAATTCAGACATCCTTATTGAAACTAAAATGGTCAACACTGAAGTGGAAGTACAAGAAATCAACGAAGATGGCTCTTTGGACCGCGAGGAATCCCTGATAACTGATGTCGAAGAAATACAATTGCAATTTAGCGTTCCTAAAAAGCCAATATTTTTAACTGACCTTTGTAGAAACGCCAAATTAGGAATTAAAGAGGACCAAGCTATATTAGACTATTACAGACATCAGCTCGATTTATTTTCAAATATGTGCTTGAACAGGCAATACTTAGCACTCAACAACCTCTCACCTCGACTCTCCATAGAGTTGATACCTAAGTGTATGTCAGATGAGAACGTTAGTTTTGATTTAAGAGCGTCATTCTGTCGCTTGATGCTGCATTTGCATGTAGACAGAGATCCTCAAGAGCCCGTCACGCCGGTTAAATATGCCCGGTTGTGGTCCGAAATCCCATCTCAGATGTCCATTCTTGAGTAAATAATTTTGATTTTTTATTAATAATAGTTGTAAATAAATTTTGATTTTTAGTTACGATTCGAACAAGACTCCGAATCCGAATAAAGAGGCTGTACGCGAAAAGTTTTCATCCACCATCGCTTTCGTCGGAGACTATCTTTGTAATGTGGTAGCGAAAATGTGGTCTTTCGCCGATCAGGAACAGAATAAGCTAACGTTTGAGGTAAACTATTCGATATTTGCGTTTGCGGTGTACTTTTTTCCAACGTTTGATTTTTAGGTGGTGAAATTAGCTAGAGAATTAATTTATTTTGGCTTTTATAGTTTTTCTGATTTGTTGAAACTAACAAAAACGTTGCTCAATATTTTAGATTGTGTGTCTGAGAGTGATTTTTTGGAAGGACGTGTTCCATCAGTTGATATTGACTGTAAGTAATTTTATTTTATCGAATTGTCCAAATTTGAAAACATATTTGATTTACCCCATTACCGAAGATATTTAATGATGCCTTCAAATATGTGCAACACTTATTGGCTTATCATTAATTACCCATTATTTCTTTTGATACAGCTGCTGAAACTGCATCAGATCAAAGAGGTATATTATGTGTGATTTAGTGTGTGCCTATACAAAAAAAGATATTTCTGAAATACGGGAATTTTTCTTAAAAATATTATTTAATAATTAATTTGGAAATATCTTTTTTGATTTTTTTAATCACCTAAATATTGTTGCACCCTGAGTGAATTAGATGTTTCGATGTCAGCGATATTTTTGAATTGTACGATGCTAAACCAGTTTCATTTCTTATTAGCCGAAGGGGGTGTTTTGAGAACTATTGGAGACATGGGGGCTGTTATGACATCGCTTACTCTTGGATCCACAAGGGGTGGTGGTTTATCTCCCAATTCCGTCTCACATGGTCGGTCTATACAATACATGAAAGAGTATCCTCTAGTAATGGATACAAAATTAAAAATCATAGAAATATTGCAGGTATAGAAATATTTCGCAAACATTTGGTTTTGATTGCTTTTATGGGTATTTTAATATTTCAGTTCATTTTGGATGTGAGACTGGATTACAGAATAAGCTGCCTATTGAGCATTTTCAAGCAAGAATTCGACGAGAACGAAAAAAATTCTAATCTAAGCAGCGAAGTGAACTTAGGCCAAAAGAACATCGACTTCGAATACATAGGCCGTCAAGCCGAAGGAATATTCGGCAGCAGCGAGGAATGCGCCGTGCTGGATTTGGATGGGCACGGTGGAAGAACATTCCTACGAGTATTGTTGCATTTAACGATGCACGATTATCCATCTTTGGTCTCTGGGGCGTTGCAGTTGCTGTTTAGGCATTTCAGTCAGAGGCAGGAAGTTCTGCAAGCATTCCGTCAAGTTCAGCTGCTTGTTTCCGATAGCGATGTCGAATCGTACAAGCAGATCAAAGCAGATTTGGACGTTTTAAGGCAATCAGTCGAGAAATCCGAACTTTGGGTTTACAAATCGAAATCCCTGGAAGACCATCAACCCACGAAGAAATCGAAAGATGATGAAGAAGAGACAACCAGCAACTCCAAAGCGACGACAATGGGTGTATTGGAGAAAAAAGGTTCAGCCATTAATTTGGATGTAGGGCCTCCTTTGCACCCGGACCAGGCGGATGAATACAAAAAAATTCAGCAAATTTTAATTAGAATGAATAAATTATGCACTCAGGGAACAGCAGGGGGCGTCATAAAGCCTCAGAAACACGAACAGAGGCTTTTAAGGAATGTCGGTGTTCATACAGTTGTATTAGATCTTTTGCAAGTTCCTTACGATGAAAAAGAAGACATCAGGATGAACGAATTAATGCGATTGGCTCACGAATTTCTACAAAATTTCTGCCTAGGCAATCAGCAGAACCAAGTCCTACTCTACAAGCAGTTGGATTTGTTCCTGAATCCAGGAGTACGTATGAAATATTAATCCGTTATTTATGAAAAGTTGCGAATTATTTTTTGTAGATTAGGGAAGCCCAAACGGTTTGCGCGATATTCCAAGACAATTCGAAATTGTGCAATGAAGAAAACGAAAAAGTCATTCAACATTTCGTGCACTGCATAGCAACACACGGCCGACACGTGCAATATTTAAAGTTCCTACAGACTATAGTGAAAGCAGAAAACAAGTTTATCAGAAAATGCCAGGATATGGTGATGCAGGCGGTAATTTGATTTTAACTTGCCTTCAAGTGAGCTCAATTTTATTATTGTTCATTCCAGTTAATAAACGCTGGCGAAGACGTATTGGTTTTTTACAACGATAAAGCGTCGTACAATCATTTTATCGAAATGATGCGTTCAGAACGACATGCCATGGATGAAAGCAGCGCGTTGAAGTATCACGTAGAGCTGGTGAAGCTTCTAGCTTGTTGTACCATGGGGAAAAACGTTTACACTGAGATAAAATGCCACAGTTTGTTACCATTGGACGATATTGTAGTGATGGTGATCCATCCGGATTGCATACCCGAAGTAAAAGAGTCTTACGTTGGGTTTTTGAATCATTGTTACATCGATACAGAGGTTGAAATGAAGGAAATATACAATTCCAGTCACATGTGGACGTTATTCGAGAAATCGTTCCTAGTCGACATGGCGGATATTGCAACAGCGCCTAACGATAGGAAACATTCTGACAGGGCTTTGGAAAATTATGTAACAAACTGCGTAATGAATATTATCTCGACTTTTTTTAATAGTCCTTTTTCGGATCAAAGTACAACTGTCCAGGTATGCACATAGGGTTTAATATAAAATACATTATTCCTATTCCTTAAATTTCCTTATTTAACACTGCATGTGCTTATGAATTGGTTATTGCTTTGTTTAACTTTAGAAATGGGTAGATAGTGTTGGTTTTAGATATAGGTACATAGGTGTTTAGTTTTCCTTTTAACCCTAAACGTTTCATTATTGACTATCAATATGATTTACCTTGCTTTTACGGTGTCTTTTTTGGGTATTTTTCTATTAGAAACATCTGCATGAAGCCAGGGTATATTGGAGCGACTCCACAATGGATGAATATGATCCGTTCTCGGGTAATGTTCAACTCAAACAATCTCCATTTTCGAGTAATGTAAGTAGTTAATTATCGTCTATGAAAACGCAGAAATAACCGCTGTTTAAGCTACAACAAATTAACTCGAACAATACTAACATCACCACACAAAACACTCCTAGCATCTAAGTTTTATGGATCGAACGATGATTGAAAAATGTTTTTTAACTTATGGTATGTTCTTCAATATAAATGTGTACTAAAAATGTGTAATATTATACAACGAGCATGAATTTTACAATTTTGTTTAAATTGTAATGAGAGCAATTTATTACATTTTAAAAGTATTTCTATTGAATTATTCGTGGATTAAGTGTGTTTAAAAAATAAAAATATGCAGTAACAATTAATCGAATACACTTAAAAAATAATACAATACCTTGGTTTTTAACACAAGTGAAGAGTGGCGGCCAAAACCTGAGGTGAAGAATTAATTTTAATTTTTAACAGCTATAGCTAGTCTCTCGGCAATCTTTAGGATTTGTGAAGAGAATTTAATAAAAAAATAGTGAAGATATTCTTCAAAACTTTCCCCAACTTTTTATAATTTGAGTAATTTATATTAAAAATATTTTGGCAAAGAGTTTTGGAGTTATATATCACACTTACTGAGTGCATGTGCTTTTGACACACACTGCGGTTGTATTTTACTAATCTCGCTAGTGTACATATTTCTTATTGTTTATGATTTATTATTTTCGGCGTGTTTTTTTTTCTATGAAATCATATTTTGCAGACAAGGCAGCCCATTTTTGTTCAGCTATTGCAATCTGCATTCAGGGTGTCACAGTGTCCTTGGCTAGCAGCATCGCAACGCTTTAATGTTGAAAATTGCATCCGTACTCTCTCTGAAGTCGGTTAGTTTTCGCACATTTTCGGCTCATTTGAACGTTATAATTTCGAAAATTTCGTTTCAGCCAAGAACAGAGGCATAGCGATTCCCCTTGACTTAGAAAGCCAAGTCTCAGCGATGTTTAATAGAGCTACTATTTTGACTAGACAAACTAGTAAGTGGTTGCAGGCTTCGAAAATTCCTAAAATGGAAAGATCGCAATCTCAAGTTAGTACACTAATTTCCATTTGTAAATATCTGTTTTACATTGCGCATTTCATTGTAGATTATGCGCTTGGATAGAAGCGTTATAGAAGGTTTGCAGGACATTGTATCTGTTCTGCAAGATCAGCTGAAACCTTTGGTTCAGTCAGAACTATCTTTATTAGTAGATGTGTTGTATCGACCAGAGCTTCTATTTCCTCCAGCTAGTGAACCCAGAAAGAAATGTGAAAACGGCGGTTTTATAAGAAGGTATTAATTTATAATAAATTCAAACAATTCGCTTAGGAATGCTTGTTATTTAGATTGATAAAGCACACGGAGAAATTGATGGAAGAAAAGGAAGAGAAACTGTGTGTTAAAGTTTTAAAAACTCTCAGGGAAATGATGGCAATCGACAACGAATACGGCGAAAAGGTTATATGAATATGATATCTATTTAATTCGAATAATTAACTCTTTTTCTTTCCACATGCTACTTGTAGAGTGAGAAACAGTCAGAAATGGTATGATATTGTCGAGTTGTGTGTGTAGTTTGATTTTTATTTGTTTGTTTTGAATAATTCTTTGAGAAAAACAGTAGTCGATGTTTGTGGGTAATTGCATGAAACAAATTTTGATTTTACATCCATTTTAGGGGGACGTTCTGCGTAACAGCTTGTTAGCTCGTTACTTTGGACGGGCATTCATTCAAAGCAATAACTCAGTTGAACTAGGAAATAATCTCATCGTGCCTGCGACTCACGGTCCAGGAGGTAATATTGTAATACACAATTTTGAATAGAGTTTAACAGTATTTTTATAGCGAAAATATTAAGTCGTGCGGGAAGAAGTCTTCACGAGGTTCAGACACATTTAGATCGAGAAGGGGCGTCTAATTTAGTCGTGGAATTGGTAATAAAAAGCGGCAATTCCCCCTCTATATTCAGCGAAGCTGTCGAGTTAGGAATTGCTCTATTAGAAGGAGGGAATCCCATAATACAAAAAAGTATGTTTAATAAACTCCTCGGCGGTGATATGAGCCAGTCGTTTTTTAAGGTAAGTTACTTTTATGCTACATTAAAATTTTTAAGAAATACATACTTACCATTGTTAGTAATACACAATACTCGCGCGTGTTGTGTGGTTTTCAACGCGATACTAAACGTATTTGTTTCTTATTTAAATGAGTTTATTTTTAACTTTATAACGCATAAACTTTAATTTTAAAGACGTAAAGCTGTTTTATTGGCTTAGGTATTCCACGATAAAATGAAAGACGCCGAACAGGAAATAAAATCGACTGTAACAGTAAATACATCCGAATTAGCAGCTAAAGTTCCAGAGGACAAGCAAAACGGTAAAGATGGCGAAAGATTGAAGAAATCCGATAGCAAAACGAACGGTATTCTCATAACGCCCGAGTTGCGGGAGGAATTGAAATGCGCTGCTGGTGATAGTGATGCTCAAGTATTGGCTAATATTCGGTTAGTTACGGAAGATGGAACTTCCACGGCATCCTCCTTGGAGGATTTACTAGCAGAGAAGTCGGAGAAACAGAAAGATCGCGAAGAACAAAACGGTCTCACTAACAAAATCTTAATCATGCAACCCATATTAAGGTTTCTTCAACTATTATGCGAAAATCACAACGCCTCATTGCAGAATTTATTGCGAAATCAAAACAACAAGAGCAATTTTAATTTAGTTAGCGAAACTTTGTTGTTCTTGGATTGCATTTGTGGATCCACCACCGGCGGTTTAGGTCTCTTAGGATTGTATATCAACGAGAACAATGTGTCGTTGATTAACCAGACATTGGAAACTTTAACCGAATATTGTCAAGGGCCTTGTCACGAAAATCAGAACTGCATAGCCACTCACGAATCCAACGGGTTGGATATCATCATTGCATTGATATTGAACGATATAAACCCCTTAGGAAAAACCCGAATGGATTTAGTTCTAGAACTGAAAAACAATGCTTCTAAACTCCTACTAGCAATAATGGAAAGCAGAGGAGATAGCGAGAATGCCGAAAGAATACTATCAAATATGATCCCCAAGCAGCTTGTCGATGTGGCTTGCAACGCTTTCCACCAAGAAGAAAACGAAGAATTGGATGACTCCAACGAAAATATGGTTTCGCCCAGGGAAGTCGGGCATAACATATGGATTTTGTGTCACCAATTGGCTCAACATAACAAAGACTTGGCATCGTTACTTAAGCCTTCCGAGAACGGAGATCCCAAAACCCAAAAAGCTGTGACTTATTACGCCCCGCACACGGCTCAAATCGAAATCGTCAGGCAAGACAGGACATTGGAGCAGATCGTCTTTCCCATACCGGAAATATGCGAGTATCTAACGGAAGACACGAAAATCAAAGTACTTAACACTGCCGAGAGGGACGATCAAGGCTCCAAAGTGGCCGATTTCTTCGACAGGACTGAGCACATGTTTAACGAGATGAAGTGGCAGAAGAAACTCAGAGGTAAAACTCCATGAATAATAATTGATTTGTTGCTATATTTTGTTAGTTATATTTGTCGTTTCAGCGCAACCCGTCTTGTTTTGGGTCAGCAATTACATGTCCCTATGGAGCAACATTCTTTTTAATTGCGCAGTACTTATCAATTTAATTGTGGCGTGTTTTTATCCGTTCGATAACATTGTTCCAAGTAAGTGTGATGCTATTTCCAGTATTACCCTTACTAATAATTATTTTTTAGCAATCGGCCCTACAATATCCGTGCTCATTTGGTTCGCTATGTTATCATCTTCGGCTATTGTAATCACTTTGCCTCGAGAAACGGGAATAAGAACCTTAGTAGCATCTACTATTCTTAGACTGATTTACTCAATGGGTCCTGAACCGACACTGTGGTTGTTAGGCACCCTAACGATTCTACTGAAATGCATACATCTAGTCAGCATAATGGGCAATCACGGTACACTAACTAAATCCTACGCTCAAATTTTAACAGACGCTGAGTTAATATACCACATGTGTTATCTGATTTTTTGTACTTTGGGTTTAATTATGCATCCTTTCTTCTATTCTGTACTAGTAAGTATTCACGCGAATTAGTGTGTTTAGCATTTAAACGAATATATTTTGCAGCTATTTGATGTTGTTTATCGCGAAGAAACTCTCTTGAATGTGATAAGATCTGTGACTAGAAATGGTCGATCTATTGTTTTAACAGCGGTTTTAGCCTTAATCCTAGTGTATATGTTTTCGATTATCGGCTATATGTTCTTTAAAGAGGACTTCGTTGTTAGCGTTAATAAAAAAGGTAAATATTTATTATTGTTCGTAATTGTTCTCTTGCTCACTCGTTGTTCATTCAGATGAATCTTGTGAAACTTTATCGGAAATGTCCGGCAAAACCTACAAGGAAGACGAGTCTGGAAAATATTGCGAACTTATTGATACGGGAGAAGAGCGACAAGAACTGGCATGCGAGTCTTTACGAATGTGCATTATTACTACACTAAATCAAGGGTTGCGAAATGGCGGGGGCATTGGTGATATACTGAGAGCACCCAGCAGCGAAGTAAGTACATTAAAATGGTATTTTTACACAGAGCGTTAACAAAAAAATTATTTCAGGAATCTTTATTCGTTGCTAGAGTTGTATACGATTTACTATTCTTCTTTGTGGTGATCATTATTGTACTTAATTTAATTTTTGGTGTTATAATCGACACGTTCGCGGATTTGAGATCAGAAAAACAACAAAAGGAACTCATTCTGAAGAACACCTGTTTCATATGCGGTAAGTTATATTCACAATTGTTACGAGGGTTTGTATTGAAGCGTAACATTTTGCATTAGGTTTGAACAGATCGGCTTTCGACAACAAAATTGTAAGTTTCGAAGACCACATAAAATGCGAGCATAACATGTGGCACTACTTGTACTTCATCGTGTTGATAAAAGTGAAGGATCCGACCGAATTCACCGGCCCGGAGAGTTACGTTCACGCTATGGTGAAAACCGCGAATTTGGAGTGGTTTCCTCGCTTAAGAGCCATCAGCTTGGCCGCTGTCGAAGGTGAAGGGGAGCAAATCGAGTTTAAAAGCCTACAGAATCAGTTGCAGAAAACGGAAATGCTGGTTACTACTTTGTCTCAGCAGCTCATGGAACTGAAGGATCAGATGGCCGAGCAACGCAAGCAGAAACAGAGATTGGGTTTGCTCAACAGAGATGCGTCGAAGCGACTGTTGGCTGAATAATTACCAAAGGTTTCACGTATTCCTACTTGTCATTGCGGAATTTAATTTTGAGGTATTTATACTAATTGATATTTTAAAAGTTTAGGTGTAACTTGCATTTTTTTACAACGAATCTCAGTATGCCAAAATTGTTTATCTACGATCGAAATAATATTTGTGTTCCTAAACTTTTATGAAATATTGAAAATATTCAATGCTCAAGATATCTTAGAGTAATTGGAGTAAGAATTTTTATTTTCTGCCAATTATTTTACAAGAATTTTCAATTTGTAGGATCTGTTTATGTACTTAGAATCTCCAATTTCGCTCACTATTTGTTTTCTAGTAAAATATTTTTATAACTAAAAGTGCACAAATTTTAATGTGTTCACAGTTCCTATTTATTGAAGATGTACTTAGTTGATTTTAGAAAATTTTAAACGTCCCAGTTATATTTTATTCTTTATTGTTTTACCAAGTGTTGTGTTTGTTTACAATTTTTTTTGTCAAGAAACTATAATTTTTATATACACATTTTATACCGGATGTTTTAAAAAAAAATCGTTCTATCTTACGTAAAATAAGTGCCATTTATTTTGAAAAAAATAATACCTAATAAGGTTTTAGGACTCTCATTTGAAACTAGATGAGTATGAAATTTTTAAGACATCTTGTAGTAAAACTATATGCAATTTTTAACGAAATCTAACTGTACATACTCTGTTGGATAAAACTTTTCAACTTGTAGATCTGTTAAGTAGGTTTTCTACAACTCTATTTAGAAAATATATACAGCAAACTTTCTTAGATAAATTATTAAAAAATGTTACTCTAAAAATAGATGATATATTCTTGTTTAAGTATTATTGGTGTTTCAATTTAAAATTGTTATCACGGATATGAGACAATGTAATTGTTAATGTTCTTGTTTAAGAAAATTTTTCTCTAAAATTCAAGTATTTAAAATGTCTAGGTTGTACTTCAAACAATATTTTTATTTAAAAAACATTAAATGTTTCGTTGAATATACCTATATGTCAAATTACTGTACAAATTAATCTGCAATAAATTTCTATATTATGTTTACATATTTTTTTAAATGATTAAGGTTAGTCAAATAATATGCCATGCAATTTAATACAATAAATAGCTAATAACACATACATAAAAAATTTAAGAAACGATAAAATGTGTCATTTGTGTTGCCTATCTTTCAGTTACAATTCACTAGCACTAGGATAGCGTCTTCTTTTTTTTCAGTTGATTGTTTTGACATAACAATTATAGCAACGTCGCAATTAAATACATTTGCGTTTGAAATCTTTGTATTGTTTTTTTTGGTTTGTTTGTTAATTTGTTTACGATTACGAGTTCGAGTAGAAAATATATAATTATTCAAGGATATTTGCGTACTTACTTGATTGGCTAGGTCATTTAAATAACGCATTATTATTTGTCACAAGCGGCAAAATAAACAATTTAAATACCTCGATGCAAATAAGTTTAGATTGTCGCCGCAATGCGTTATTTTGTTCCAAAATTTCCGAAGTATCCACCATGTATGTAGTGGAGTGCTATAATTAATTTTTGTTGTGATCGCGAGTAGAGTATTCCATACTACACCTGTCCCGATCTGTTGTTGTTGTTGTTGTTGAGCCAGACAACATGCGCAGGATTTCTAGTTTTAAATTCGGATTCGACTCTGAGTGAACTAACTGAGCTAAAGGCTGAGAGCGTTAGGAGGTAAAATAAAAAATAAAATTATCTGCCTCATGGCTTGGCTGGGTTACTGCGCATATCTTAAGCTGTCTTGTCATTAATAAAACGGCGTAGAATAATACAAAACCGTACGTTTCTGTCATTAACCCTCGATAATAAGTATTCTAATGATGTAATAGAGTGTTTTCTGACCTTCAAAAAGATTGGTTTTGTTTTTACCATATTTTTCCTCAAATAGTGAAAGGTAATCAAACCGTGTAAAAATGGCAACATTGTATTATTGGACTCGAGTGCGAGTACTAAACAACAAAATATAGTGAAGTAGTAAAGTATGTTTCAGGTTTCAGTAAGCATGATAGGTGAAAAGTAAATTAAATTTGCGTTCGAACGTTTATCGAAATCGTCGTTTTTCAAGTGACAACGGAGTTTCGTTTAACCGAGTTTGTGTGAAATCGCCGAAATTATCCCCGGATCGTGAATTCATCACATTGTGTAATGTTTTGCTTCTAAAGGTAACAAGCATTCGAATTATTTCCTTTCTTTTAGTTAGCTGTGCGTTCGATTTTAACCTAAGGGATGTAGTAGTTAGTTTATTGTCTCTATTACCCGTGTGAACTGTTCAGAAACATGCCATTTCAACGGCTAATTGCGTTTTGTAAACAACCTGACATTCATTCATTCAAGAATACTATTTCCCCCCATTGCCGAGTGTGTTGTGGAAGCGTTTGCTTATTATTTATTCGCTTTTATCAGATTTGCCTTGCCTAATTGGCCTTTTATCTAGTATAATTTTAAACACTAACCTTTATTATTATTAGGTTCTTTTTTTCTACTATACTTATAGATTTTGTTTTGCTGTTTTGCTCGCTTATCGCCGCATTAAAGAGTAGGATGCAGCAAATAACCTAATGATATAGAGATTGAAATAAACAATATCGTTCGCAACGATTAAGTAATAACAGTTTATAAACGTATGTACTGCTTGTAAGTTGCAATGCAACATTATCATGGGTGGCGTCTCTATGAAGGAATGTATTGCGGGATATCGATTCAGCTCGCCGTCACAACATTCGCCCTCCCACTTTAAAATAACTTATAGTACAATTCGAGGCGTGGCGAAACCACGTGCTAAGATAGGACTTATTCATTTATACGAAAAAAAATAATTTGTGCGTCTCTTATCATCCACGTAATATCGATTTTCCTGGCGTTGATAAAGATAACGCTGTCTACGCGGAGGTAGGATATACTGCATGATGGCGCCTTCATTCAGGTGCAGGTATAAAAGGTATCGATACCCATAAAAAGAGCCCCTTTCGGCACCTACGGGCCGTGCATTTTTACCTTGTTTCTTAAGCAGGGTCCACATTTAATAACATGTTGAATAGCTTTGCTATATCGCAGATTTGTATAGCAAATGTGGACGCTGTTAAAACTTCATAAGCATCAAAAACAGCGTCCACACAAACACATGCTATACTATATAACATTGCGATATAGCAATGTTATTAAATGTGGACCCTCCTTTAGACATGTAGCTGCTATATTCACGAGTAGGATGCTTACGAAACGTACTGTAGACGAGTGCACTAAGATTTTAGCTCATATAACAATAATGGTTTGTTTAAAAAATGCATTAATCGTGATTTTTAAACATTGTTGTGTTAATGATGTAAAATTTGATGCATGGCTTTATTCATGATTTTGAAATAACTTCAGATGAGATGAATAAGAAAGAACACTTTAAAACACTTGACATTAAAATTAGTCAAGAGTATATAGTAGTTTTATTTATGACTTCATTTTACGGTTCACCCTGTAAGGCAATGGAGAAGACCACGAATTTTTTTTTAATTTGTTTTTCAAAACCGTGTGTTCTAAGAAGGAAATTTTTATTTTTTTCTGTGGCCAAATAAGGCCGCAATTAATTTTTAAAGTTTGAAAAACGTCACACAATCGTCATACACTCTGCTCCAATCAAAGCGAGAGTTGCAAAGAGAAGTCACATTTAGCAAGTTTGCCACGTTTCCTATTACTCTTCTTTAGTCCGCAAAATGTGCGTTTTTTGTATATTTATTGCAATAAACATTTTCTGATTTATCCATTTCTTCCATTACCTAATGGATAATTCGATATATTAATATAGAAATAACATCTTCATCTGTATACATTGTAACCGATTTTCGTGTTAAAAACACAAATAATGGTCCTGAAAAATTTATTTGGCAACATTCTTGTCAACGTCAATATTATCAGTAAGTGTTTTGTGCCGAACTGCAATTCGTGTAATTTGTTTTGTGCAATTTTTCAGAAAAATCTGACAAATGACAGTTTGATTTTTGTTCGTTTGTGTATTCTTTTACACATTCGTTACTGCGTTCGAAAATTCATACTATTTACTATACAAAAAGACGTGAGTGGTTTATGATTGGTTGATAAGGTATGAGTCAAAACCCGAAATTTTTAAATTTCAAAGGGCTATATCTTTTTAATTATAACACATTTTGAGCAACTGAAAACGGTTTTGAGCTCTAATAAATCATTTCTAATCGTATCTTTTGCCGAAATCCGCATATCTCACACCGTGGTCTCTTCTCTCCATTGGGCACGAATTGTGAATTTACGAGACGAACTGTAGACAAGTGTATTTGTAATCAGCATAAACTTTAATTTGCTCAAGATTTCTGTTGATTCGATTTTTCAAATGTATCATTAAATAATTAATTATAAAATGATTTTTGAAATGACGGTTTTTGCTTTTTTGATACCATAAATTTCATAAAAGTATTCCAATAAAGAAAAGCATACTGAAATAGCTCATTTAAACTTGTCATTTTCTAATTGTATTTGTCTGAAGACTTCCTTGAATATTCGTGGGATTTAGCATTTTATTTTTAGAATAGAGGGGATTAAAAATATGCACCCTACAGCCAGTTTTATTAAGCATTAGCATGTACACGTAATACCTAGGAAGTTTATTTTTATATTTATCTCTTTTGATATTTTTTAAGTAAGAAAATGCAATATAAACCAACGTGAATTTTATGCATTAGTTCGTTTGTAATGTGTTTGTAGTTTGAATATATTTTTCTTGGCTTGGTCTGAATAGCCCATTATTTGGGCTAGTTCAGACGTTGCACAATTATCAGTTTAGAAAGTCAAAAATATGTTAGGTGGTTCCCACGTAAGATAGAATGAGGGCACCTTATAAATAATTCAACTGTGTGAAGTAATTGGCACCCCGAAATTCGATTTTTGGAGCAAATGGTCGATCGCAAATCTAAAATATTGGGATGACCCAAGTTTCCGTTTTAACGATTAGGCGAAATGTCTAAACAGCGCATTATCTATCAGCTGATTTTTTCAATGCCAATGTATTCACTATTCACGAATGTAGCGAGATTACTCATCTAAAAATTTTATTCGGTTTTTTTATTTGAAGGTAGCGACATTAGCTTGAGACGGGTCGTCGACCGGAAAATCGAGTTTTTGTTTGCATGAGTTTGGTGACGAAAATACGTTCTCGGAATTCTCATAACGTCACCCTTGTGTTCCGAAACACTTTTTCAATTGGGGGGCCATTCGGGAAAGGTAAAAGACCTTGGTCATTTTTAAATAAGCAGCCGGATATGGTGTGCTGTAAATTATTAATTAAATTTAACGCCGATCTTCATTGGAAAAAAATGATACACAAAAACGTATAATCTAATTAAATATTTATTAGTACAATAATTACCGATACAGTTTACATATCCAGATGTAAGTGTTAATTAAACAAGCTAGGCTCAACGAACTAATTTAAATTTATTATAATCGTCCAGTTTTTCTAATTCAGTAAAAATAATTTATTCTGTTACCATTTCACTTACATATTTATAATCACCATTGGCCACTTGTAATTAGTTAGAAGGAAGCCGTGAGAACCGGCGAGCTACGTAGAATCGGCTTGGAGGGAAGCCGCAGGTGCTTTTTCCAAGTAAAATGCTGATTGAAGGGGTCACGTAGGGTTTTCTGTTTCTCCGTTCTGCTACATGCGGCTGCTTACAGCTTACAGCTCTGCCGGTGGCCTCCACAATGCGCAATAGTTTAAGCGAGTTTAGTTACGCGAACGGTTCTTTTCCCTGTTATTTGCAAGAGTGGACAATTCGATCAAGTTGTAACTGTATCAGGAATTGTAATTTCGAAAATCGCTTAAATTGGACGTTTTTGTATTTTTGGGGTTGTTGATGCAACGTACATTATCTCGACTCATTAAACATTATTTCGAACATTATCATCGTAAGCAGAAATGACTAATTTTCTCATGTTTCTAAATTTCACAGAGATCTGGTTGCCACTGATAACGATAAAATACTGATATGGCGCAATTAGCTAACCGAAACCACAAAAATCATATCCGGTTTGGAAAAGTTTACAAACAAATTGTGCACATGTATGTACGTACATATTTCACATAGCTGTGCCTACAGGATATCATCTATTTTTTATTACCTAATTTTTATGCTTGATTGCTACCAAATTTGGCTTTCATTTCTGTTGACAAACATCTTCATAGAACCTCAATGCGGTAATTAACTTAAAGTCGAGCAAACAACTGTATTAAATTTTATCCAATTCATGCGAGAGATGTTCAATGGCTTAGACACTGCTTAGGTCTTTAGAAAATCAGGCGTAAGTGCTGTAATTTACTAGCGCCACTAATAAACCAAAAATTAGACATTTATTCGCCTTTTAATTATTCATACACAATGCTTTCAATGGGAATATAATGAACTAAACCAAATTATACATTGGATAGTCTTTCTATATAGTTGAGTTAATTAGGCATAATCACCACGTACGTAATAAATAGTGTTTAAAGTTTTAATTACATACCATTTTCGTACTCGTATCATGACATAAAAAGACAGAAATACACACATTGTTGACTTAATATTTAATTATAATGATATCATAATAAATGTCCAATAAAGTCCTTAAGGGGTTATGTAGGTTTCTTGTCTTTATTAATACATATACCTAAAAATGACCGAATTATTGATTGCAAACGGAATAACAAACAACAGTCGATTATAATAGAGGTTGTATTTGCAAACATGAGAACCTTCTACATATACTGCGTTGTAATAATACGTAGGTTTGCTCCTATAACCTGTGACCTAATTATAAACAAATGTCAAATTAATTTTCGTCGGTATTTAATTGTTTTTGTTCCACATACCAGGCCATTTAAGTCTGTTTATTTCACCCCCTGATTTATTCAAATCATATTCAATCATTGTTATTTTCTAAAATTTTTGATGCACGTATTTAGGAGTAAAATATAAATAGAGTTTAATTTAATGCTTTTTCTATTTGAAACATTTTAATATTCAATGAAACGTTTCTCTCCTTTAATAATATTCCCACATCTTAACATAATATTGTCGGAATATTAAAATTCATATACGAACTTATAAGGATTTATTAAGCATTTCTGACACTCTTCATTTATTATCGAGTACAGGGTGTTTCACGGTGCTGAGCAATCGGAATTGCAAGTGATTTTCTACCTCCAACATACGTATAGTAGTAGTATGCTTTTTTTAATTGATAACCTGTATCACCGGTTTTACGGAATTACAGAAAGACAGAGATGATATTTGGGCCTCCCGGAATTATATCTTTCGAATAGCGAATATTTGTACCTTCTGTAAGGAATTTATGTCGTCAAACAAGTTACAAAAGTATAGGTTTTGTTTTGCTTGATGTTGATATTGTTGCTGTTATTTTGATTATTATTGTGATTATTGATTATTATTTATGGTGTTATTTGCACATTATACATTTGGTCTTGGTCTTGAAATATTTTACCTTGTGAAAAAATAATTTTTCCCATCCATATTGTATCAATTTACTTTACAAGTCGTTACACTTTTCTCATTCGTTTAATAGGTTCCCTTCAGTTTATTAATAATGATAACGTTGTTTATCGATTTCCATCAGGTTGTTCTTTAAATGTGAGAGTTCAAAATCAAATTGACCTTATAATTCGTCTAATTGCTCTCTTATGTACTGCATATTGTTATTAAAGAAAGGCATAAAAGCTTCTGAATCAGTAAGTAATCTGTGTAAGCGATAACATGTTGAGGTCGGTGTTGGTGTCTGTGTATGTATAGTTATCGAATTCATTCAGGTGAGCTTGCTGAAACCAGTTAATAAAAATTATTCGTTTTAAGTTTGTTATTACTTAAATATTTTCGGTGTTATTCCATTATAGTAGTTTTAATGAATATTAATAGTTCTTAATGGGGTACGTTATTAAAATAACATCCGGACTTAACAGTTCGTACATATTTTTAAAGTGTTTTTCCTCACTTGTTCGTCTAGTTTTACATTTAAAAATATTTTAATGATAACATTCCGTTAAAATTTGTGGAATATTATTATTTAATTTATAACAAATTATTTTGTTTTAGGTGTTTTATTTTTCAAACAATATAGATATTATCATTCTATAAAAATAATTTGAAATAAATAAGTTAATTTATATTGGCCGATAAAATTCAAATGCCTATAAATTATAACGCCCATTGATTCGCAGGTATAAGAATTCTAAATAATTATCAAAATATTAATTTTCGATTTTTCTTATCATAACAAATTGTTATTTTCGTCTGCAGTTTCTAGATATAATTTGTGTAAATATGGTATGATCAGTTCATTGATTTACTTACTGGTGAACGTGTCTTTGCTGTACGCATTGAATATATTATTAAGAGGGTTATTTACATTTTTTTTTCTGAGACCCCATGTAACCGCCGACTTGCGCGGACTAAATTCTAGGGCAATTTAAATACTGTTTTTATCATGCCGTTTATTCTTCGTGCAGCCGTTAACAAGTTGCTTTCTTATTTGTAATTAATCATAAAGTGAAGTGAAACAAAATACACTTGTGTCGCAGAGACAAAATATTTGTTTGTTATTTGTTTAAAGATTGTTACATTTTGCTTCTGTATTATATTTCATCAGGGTTATTGAATTTTTTCGAAAATTAAAAATTTTGTATAATGCTTATTGTTATAATTCATGTTTTTAATTGTGGTAAGTAACTATCGAATATGTTACGTAAATATTTTTATACTCATATCTCAATTTTGTCTATTTAAATATTTTTCTTCTCTGATAATTTTTCTTATATTTTCTTTCCTATTATATGTATTAATGAAAAAGTTGAAATTTACATTATAAATAATATTAATTGTCTGATTATAATTATCTGATAATTATAACATGCAATAAAGAGTTGATGTAATTGTTAATAAACATCAAAATATTTACCCATAAATAAAATCTGCAACCAAATGGTGTTAATGCAGAAATTAGGCACGCGTTAGATAAAAAATTTCATTGTGTACTTTTGGTACTAGGCGATAAAATTAATGGTTAATGCACTGTGATGATAAATTGATATATTTACTAAATATTAAATATACGATGAGAGGATAGCTCTGGGAACTACAAAATTTATGGTTATAATCGATTAAAAACTCGAGAATGGCAAGTAGGTTCGAATAACTAATATACATACTTTGGATTCTATGTTAAACTGAGAGGAGTAGGTAATTTATTCCTATCATCAAGAGGAAGAAAATAAGAAGGAAATAGCGGAGAAAGAAATATTTTATTAGATTTATTGCTACTTAAGTTGCAATGCTTGTAAGTACACTTATAAGTTACGTCACTATTATGCGTAAATGTTTACATAATATTATAGGAATTGCCTAAAATAACATGCATCATAGGAATGTTCTAATGCTATTAAAAAACATCATTTAATTCGTTTCGATCACGACATTACCATTTTACTAATAAACTACTATTTTACTATTAGATTTACAAAGAGATTTTAATTTGATGTATTATTTTTTGTTTAAGCACATCATTGATTTAATTTTTCCGAAAATTGACCTATGAGAAAAAAATTAAAACTGTCTTTATTATTTAATGTTGAACCTTAGTACTGGCGTCGTTGTTTACTAGTTGACCGGGATAGTTATTTTTACCGTACAATAATAAATATATTATGCGTTTGTGACCGATCCACGTTTTTTCTTTGTCACGTTGTATATGGCATTTAATATGTAGTGGTTCTCGGTAAATAGTTTCTATCACAAATACAAATATTATGCTTGATATGATTTTCTTTCTTCGAACTGTCGTTGTTAACCGACCAAATAAAGTGCATATCGATTTGTTTTCGTATATTGAAGTGTTTGTGTTTGTTCTGCACATCAGATATTTTAATGGCTCCGCTGTTATTTCGCTATTATAGAATTTATTGCATATCTCTGGCAATGGGGTGAAAATGAAAATGTATTTATAATGACACTTGTAGTAGTGAAACGCTTTTAAAAAATATGTGTGTAGCGTAGTTATTTATAGCTGATTTTAATTTGTAGGTGGTACAAGCTGGAAGACAATGTAATTATCAACGAACACCAGCAGTTTGAAGCACTTGCCAGGGAAATTTGCGAATAACATGTTGATGATTAAGGAGCGTTACGTGTTTCCCGCAAGTTTGTCACAATGCTATTTGTGTCTGATTCTGGCATTGTATGAAAATGCTCTCTTAGCTAATTTACCCATGTGTAGGGGACCCCACTGATGGCCGTCAGCGGCTCAACCTCGACGGCCCGGTTGTGCCGAATTATTGGCTGCCATACTCTCATCAAAACTATTCTCACCTTCAGCCTCCTCTTCATAACCATACCGGGATTCTTCCACCCTCTGCGAGCCGAGCAATACCTTTCGGACTCTATTCACGAAAATGACTCCAGAAGGAGTAAGTACTTTTTTTTTAATTATTTTATTAATTATTACATACATTCTAATTGCATTTGTTTTGAATTCATTTTCGATAAACTTCCCAGTAGAATTGTTACGTAAATTGACATTAAATTAAGAATGATATGTGCATTACGTATATGTACGAGCATCAGTTATAATGGCTTATTGACGTATATGCAAGCGATAAATGCACTAGTTATTTCAGTATAAACTTTACCTATTCAATAATAATCAGTTTTTATTGTTATTTGTTTAGTTGAAGCAAAATTTTTACATTATTTCATTATATCTACGCAATTTTTTACTCTTACAAATTGTACGTGTACTGGTTATTACAACAATCAAAAAAAATATGTAAAACTAGCCTATTAGTATTAATTAACTAGTTTGTGTTTGTTTGTTAATGTATTTACAAAATGCGCATTTTGATATTGCAGTTTTTTACGCATTAAACTATTAACATTAAAGAAATTAAAACGAGGGCTGGGCACTAGTCCTTCAGTTAAACTAGATAAATATTTGTTTGAACTGAACAAAAATCTGCACTAACAAAGAGCACTATAATTATAAAGCAATTACATAAATTAGGTTAATTAATTAATGCTTTAGCTTATTAAAGCCTTGTAATACTATAATACTGCACTTTTTGTCACTGCTCGCGTTTCAATACTTGATAGTGGGTGTACTAATCCAAAACAAATATTTTCGAATTATACAACTAATCCATATTTAAAATAATTTCATTCCTCACTACACAAGTATCATAGCAATGCAAATGCAATAATGTTAGTGAAAATTAGATTTAATTATTCTGCATTTTTACCTTGACCTTTATTGTATGTTCGAACTTGCCCTTTTCTAAATACTTCTGTGGATATAATGCTACAATAATGTGATTTCTTTGCATTATTTTTACTATTAATAAAATTAAGCTTTCCTTTTTTCTAAATAAAATATACATTCATCAAAATGGAAATTCCTATACATACTTTAAATCATTTTATCTATGGAATAAATTTAGTTCAATCGTTTTATTAAAGCTGGAATTTAAAGAAAATACTTGGTTGTTACTTTCATTTTTTAAAGCAAATCGTCAGTAAGTTTCTAACATATTTAATGCATTTATTTCATCCTATATTGTTTTTTGTAACATCATGAATGAGGCCCATCGGAAAAAACCTCAATAAGAATCCAATGCTTGAGTAAACTTTGCTATCCTTCGCTAAAAATTGATTGAAGAACGGAAGAGAATTTAATGTCAAGGTCCGCTTTCTCAATGTCGTGTGAGTGAGTAACTCGAGTGAATTCGAATTGTGGGAAACGCCGGTGTCTACCGCAAAGATATTGTGATTATTTAAAATCGGAGACCGTTGGATTCAGGTCATGGAATCTGGTATCGAGTCGACAATGTCGGTTCCCTTTCTCCTCCTGTATCTGTGTAACCATCAGTTAAACTGCAATTTTTGACGATAATCGCAATAACCTAAATACTCTCAGACAATCTTTTCATAAGAAATGCACTGTAACTGTAATGTACTATCGATCACAATGTCTCGAATACTCCATATGCGATTGGCAAAAAGATTTTTGGTTTAGAAATATAACGTATTTATTTGCAGTGAAGGAGATTATATTTGCTTTTGAATCTCAAACTGTAGTACCAATTTGGAATAAGGCCACATGAGAATTCTAATAGTTTGGATTACAAATAAAATGCAAATAGACTATATTGTAAGGAATTATAGTCGTTAAAAAATTAATTGAACTATTTTTTTTAGTTTGTTCAAGCATGGATATTAGAAATTCATTGGAACCATTCAAGAAATTAGAATATTGTGAAGTGATTGAAGGTTTCCTTTCAATCTTACTCATCGAAAAAATCAATCCAGCGGAATTATCCCAGATCAGCTTCCCAAGATTGACTGAAATAACCGATTATTTGTTAATGTATAGAGTAAATGGACTTCGTAGTATAGGCCAACTTTTTCCTAATTTATCGGTGATCCGCGGTTCAAATACGTTTCTTAATAAGGCGTTAGTGATATTCGAAATGTCCAATCTACAGGAAATCGGCTTGTATTCGTTGACGGCTATATTAAAAGGTCAAGTGTACATCGACAAAAACCCATCTTTATGTTTCGTGAAAACCATCGACTGGAGCCAAATAGTTCGAGAACAACCCGAAAAGAACATTGTAAAAAGTCAGAAACCAAAGAACGAGTGTCCATTGTGTCCTTCGGTTGTTAAAATTGGAAATAAAACTGTACAGTGTCCCATGAGATCGCAAACGGATCGGTCAGGAACCAATTCGGAATACTTATGTTGGGATAAGAATCACTGCCAAATCAAATGCCCTTCTAACTGTACGACGTGCAACGAAAGACAAGAATGTTGTAAAAAATCGTGTTTAGCTTGCCGAAACGACGACCCAAACATTTGTACGGCTTGTCCCAAATTAACTTACAAATTCGACGAGAATAAAGAGTGTTTGGATAATTGTCCTGCTGGTCTTTACGAGGTGATTGTTCTGATAAATTTTACTTTAGTACATATTATACTGTATCATACTTTTCAGTTCTCGGAACGACGTTGTGTCAACCAAACCCAGTGTTTGCAGGCTGTTAATAAACCTCTCATAATGCAAACAAATAATTACTATCTTCCCAAACCGTTCAAAATCCACATGGGAAAATGCCTTATGGACTGTCCAGCTGAATATATGGAAGTTAATTCGACGTGTAAAAAATGTTCAGGTACCTTTACTGTACTATCAAATGTAGAATTCAAGTTGCACAACAATATTATTTTGATGTATCTTTCACAGGTAATTGTAAAAAGATTTGCCCGGGTATGAATATTGATAGCATAGCGATGTCGAAAAAGCTTAGAGGCTGCACGCACATCAACGGATCTTTGGAAGTTCAAATTCGAGGCGGAGGTAACCAAAAATATTTTTGCAACTAATCGGTGTATAATATAATTATTTCATTTCCAGCCAACATAACAGAATTGGAGGAAAACCTGAAAATGATAGAAGAAATCAGCGGGTATTTGAAAGTGGTCCGGTCGTTTTCCTTGCTTTCGCTGAACTTCCTCAAGAATTTGAAACGGATAAAAGGAGAACAAAAAGAAAACGATAAATATGTGTTCACTGTGCGCGATAATCAGAATCTCCAAGACTTGTGGGACTGGGCCAATCGGACCATCGAAATCGATTCCGGCAGATTGTTTTTCCACGCCAATCCAAAATTATGCTACGATAAAATTGTTAAGCTGCAGGAAATCGCAAAACTAGACAATTTCACTGAATTGGAAGTAGCGAAAAATTCCAACGGAGACAAAGTTGCTTGTAAGTGTAATTAAAGTTTATTACTTACTGATGTACTTGATTAACTTTTCCTTAGGTAATATTGTTCCATTAAACGTCACAGTGCTTAAAATAGAATCACAAAATGTTACCCTTCATTGGAAAGCATTTGATAAGGGAGATTACCGAAAACTTTTAGCTTACACGATTTCATATGTAGAAGCTCCGTATCAAAACGTTTCACTATACGATGGCATAGATGCTTGTGGTCAGGATAAGTAAGTGATTTTTTTTACCAATTATTGTGATGTCTATTTTGAAACCGTGTTGAAGGGAAACCGCTCATTTCCGTTCGAATTGTGTTTATGAATCGAAAACATAGAGGTTTTCGTTTTTATTGAAAAAGGAAGCAGCCTATTTAATTAATTTAATATAGGTCAAGTTTAAGTCGTTTAAAATTGCATAGTGCACCAATCAAAGACAATGGATAAAAATAAACACTGTTTTTGAGACAAACTGTGCCAATAAAAATTGCACCTTAAAATAAAGCTCTTTCATATTTGCAAACAACAAAGTATTTGGCACACGGGAAATATTGGGTAAATTGAGCTGCACAAACATTAATTTAACCAGTGGAAAAATTAATAAACCAACTCGGCATTGAAGCAAAAATTTCACGCCTCCAGACCAACTTCCTATCACGATAAATATTTTTTCAGTTGGAACATAATCGATCTCCCCAACAGAGACGACTTGAAAGATTTCAATTACACAATACCAAAACTGAATGCTTACACTCAATATGCATTTTACGTAAAAACCTACACCATTGCCGAGGAAAAGGACGGAGCGCAGAGCGACATCATGTATTTCAAAACGCTGCCTGGAAGTAAGCCTCCTACATAAATCCATTCGATAAAATACTAACATTTATTATTCAACACCCAGCGCCCCAAGAGCCCATTATAAGGAGCGTCACCGCCACCGAGAACACGATGACCATCACGTGGCAGCGACCGTCGAAGCCCAACGGCCCCATAACCCATTACAAAATCAACGTGACCAAGAAATTCGAGAATTTTACCGCATCGCTCGAAGTCAACCACTGCAACGACGACGGTGAGCGCCTATATTTAAAACGTTTAGAATCCACGCCAATGCGATTGTTAAAATGCAGATAAATTGTTTCCAGAGATACGCGAAGAGCCCACGACGACGCCAAAGCCCAAATTCATCGGCACCTGCAACTGCGAGAACTCCAATAAAAAAACCCTACAAGCCTCCGACGAAAGCGAAGCCACTGAAGCCATCAATTTTCAAAACGAATTCTTGAATTTGGTTTACGTGAGAAGGAGGTATGTTGCAAATTTGACACAATTATCTAGAGGCCTAGTACATAATTATTATCTAAACCACCACATTTATACGAGTTTCACCAATTTTTTCTTACTATTTCAAGATCCAAAAGGGACACAACAGGCGCAGAAGTTCCTTCAAATGCAACACATCAGGATACTTCCATTATCAGGCGAGTTAATGGCACACAAATCGTTATTAAAGGCCTTCTCCATTACACCACCTACAACATATTCGTCCATACTTGCCGGGGCTCTCCCGACAATGAAACTGGAATCGAGGAATGCAGCGAAAATGACGCCAGGGAGACGAAGAGAACCAAAGAGAAAAGTAATTACACGACTGCGTTTGAGAGAATAGTAGTTAATAAGTGTTTTTTCAGTTGGAGCTGATACGATACGTAATTTGAAAGTGTTACCTAAAGGCCAGGAGAGAGATAGTGTCAGTATATCTTGGGACCCCCCGAAGGATCCCAACGGCGTTATATACGCATATATCATACAATATAGAAGAACAGATATACCGAGAGTAAGCTATTTGATCATTCTTAGTAAAATATTAAGCGTTCACATTTATAAATTTTAGGCTAAAGCAACATCAGAATGCCATAACGTAACTACCTTAAATACTACCACTCTGCATTATACAATAACAAAATTAAGTCCCGGGAACTACAGTTTATTGGTATACGCAAAAACCCTACTAAAAAGCAAAGATTACTCTCAAGAAGTTCCATTCCTGATAGAAGAACAGTCCCCCAATGTCGCCCTAATAGTCTCCACAGTTGTAACATTGTTGATTTTAGTAAGTAATCAAACTCAGTCGTTAAACGTACGTTAAAAATTGCTTATTTTACAGATTGTGATATTAGGATTCATTTGGAAGAGACAACAGAAGAAAGTAATGATAATAGATATTAACACTGACTACGTTCCGAGCGTATACATAAAGGACGATTGGGAAGTGTCCAGGAATAAAATAGTGCAAATGAAGGAATTAGGACAAGGCAGCTTCGGCATGGTATGGGAAGGCATAGCCCACGACATTGGAGGCCAAGCTGAAGTTAGATGTGCTATTAAAACTGTCAATGAACATGCTACAGATAGGTACGTTTGATACAAAGGTTTGTGGGCTTTCTTAACTGGCGTTTTTCGGATTTATTTTTAGAGAAAGGCTGGAATTTTTAACCGAAGCGTCCATAATGAAAGCCTTCGACACGACGCACGTGGTCAAACTGCTGGGCGTCGTCTCCGAAGGCCAGCCGACGCTGGTGATAATGGAATTGATGGCGAACGGAGATTTGAAGTCCTACTTGCGATCCCACCGGCCCGACATCGAGAATTACAACCCTTCGTTGGTGAAACACCCGCCTTCGTTGAAGCAAATCCTGCAAATGGCCATCGAAATCGCCGATGGTATGGCTTACCTTTCGGCTAAGAAGTTCGTGCACCGGGACCTGGCAGCCAGGAACTGCATGGTTTCCGAGGATTTGGTGGTTAAGATCGGCGATTTCGGCATGACTAGAGATATTTACGAGACTGATTACTACCGCAAAGGCACCAAGGGCCTGCTGCCGGTCCGCTGGATGGCCCCCGAAAGTTTGAAGGACGGCGTGTTCACCAGCAGCAGCGACGTGTGGAGCTACGGAGTGGTTTTGTGGGAAATGGCTACGCTGGCATCGCAGCCATACCAGGGCCTCTCGAACGACCAGGTGTTGCGCTACGTGATCGACGGAGGCGTCATGGAGAGGCCCGAAAATTGCCCCGACAAATTGTACACGTTGATGAGGTACTGTTGGCAACACAAACCGTCGTCGAGGCCGACTTTCCTCAAGTTGTGCCAGCTCCTGTTGGAGGACACCAATCCCAGTTTCGCCGAGGTGTCGTTCTACCACAGCCCTGCGGGCATCGAAGCCCGAGCGTCGCGGCACACTCCGTCTCCCAACCAGGACGAGCAGTCTACTCCTTTCAGGACGGCGGTGGAGCGATTGAAGGGCTACACGCCTCAATCGGAGAACTCCGACGATTTGGATGTTATTGACACTCACCATCACTTTCCGAGCATATCCGAAAGTGGTATCGGTGTTATTACAACTGCCAATGGTTACGTAAGTGGATGTCCTACGAATGGTGCGGCCACAACTCAATGTTGATTTTACATATCATTGTCTGGGGGGATTGACTGACACCTTTTGCTGTTACCCAGTAGGCACCGTTCAAGGTATTCATTGATTCGAATGATATTAAAGTTACAATTAATTGAAGTATGAAAATTTAGAATATTGCGCATAAGTTACGACTAAACTAATATGCGACGATACATTTATTTTGAACATATTATTAATTCCCTTCTAATATTTTGTCACTTGCATATTAACTGTAGTGTTTAGAAGAAGCGTCGTATTCTTATACAAAAAATTGTAAAAATGTAATTTACCCGAAAATTCATTAATCTTTTAGTAAACATTTATTCAGATTAGAATCGTTTTTTGTAAATATGTAGAAGTTGTTAATAAGACAAACTTTTCTCTATATTGAGAAATATATTCTTTCTTAATAACTGGACATTTTAGTTTTTTGCTTATATTACGTTAACTGGTATATTCACCGAGTGATGCAGTTCGAAAATACATGTACATTAGGACGATTTCTCGTAATGCAGTCTACATAATGTTCTAATTTTAGGGCAGCTTCCAAAAACAAAAATAACTGTTTGCTAAAACATTTCAATTTCATAATAAGTCACGTTTTATTAATTACTTATAATTTATTATTCGAGTTAGTTTTACATTTGTCGGGACATAAACATTCAACTAAGCAGTGTTAACGTTTTTAAGGAATAAAATTGTACACGTAATGTTCGTATGTTGGTTTCACATACGAAGATAAGGACATTGTTTTTATAATTAATTGTAGATAGTTTAATATCTGACATCATCACCTAATTTTCAATTGTATGGGGTGACCATAAATATAGATTTTTTTTGAGAAGTTGGTAATGATTTTGCTACCGTTAATTAACATAGTATGCTTGACATAATGCACTGAATGTAATTATAAGAAAAAATAGAGTTTACAAATAACAAACATTTTCATACTAGTGCAGTTTTAATTCTCACATGTACTTTTTCATTGTTCTCATTTAATATCGCATGGACACCCTTTTTCATCAGGCAATTCCATCAAAAGGTATGTTCATGTCTGTAAATTCCATTTTGCTTCGTATTAAATAACTTCTTTACGTACTTCTCATAAAATTCATTTATATTTTACAGTCACCTGCCATAGTAATGTTACTGATAGTGTTACTGCCTAAGTTCTACACTTTAATATTAAATTATGTATATGTATATTTACATATTCATGGTAAGTAAAATGAGTAATTATATTATGACTCATAATTCCTCAGTTTTATATTATCAAACGTATTTATCCTGCATGGCTTCTTTTTTATCGACCTATTGCTAATCTTTTTATGTATTCAACATTTGTTTTTTTTTGTATGTGGCGGAAATGTCGAAATTATTTAAATATTTCACGACACATCTTAATGTATATTTTATTTAATATTAATTTCAATATTTTCGAGATTTTTGGAAAAACAAAGACTGATTACATTTCTATTAAACTCTGAATTTATATCCGACAATAGAAATATTCAAGATTTAATTATGATATATAACAATTATTAGTAATGTTAAACTTCAAATCAATGTATTGAGCAAATTAATGCTATCAGTAATCATATTTAATTAGCATCCGGGTGAAGCCCATCTAACAGTATTTTGTAAATAATTAGGTTAAGAATTGAAAAATGCTAAATAATTATTTTTTTAATGAATATATAAAATTAGGGACCTTTTTTTTTTACTTTTCCTAAAGATTACTTGTATAATTTTGGCCCTACACATCATCCCAGGCATTATTTCCTATGCCAGTCAATCTCATTAACTTTATAATTGTGAAAGTATTCTAAAAAGATCTGATTTTTGTTTGTTTAATCTTATTCTTCATCATGACCTTACAGATAGTAGATGTAAGTTGAAATTACCAAAGATATTTATTAGTTTATTTAATGCATTTGTTGGAAATCTACTTATCAAAGTTGAAAAAAAACGCTTGAAATTCCACCTAAGGTTTAATTTTAGTAAAAACGTATAGCTAATTCCCTAGAAAATACTTGCCACTATAACGTCTTGTGTATACCTACAGTTGATCTACCAAATGCCTTATTAAATGAAACACACTAACGTGAGATTTTCAAACATAAATACGTCAATAAGTACATTGCAACGTAAGTATCAGTTCCTTTAGACTACCAGATTATAGAAAATACATTTAGATTTGTTATTAACAATTGTACCTATTCTATTTTTAATTATATTTTGTACTCTGTAACATATGTACATTTCTCTATTATTTTATAAAAAAATAGTTAATTAAACTTTCGTTTATTACACTAGAAATCAATTTTTGTTACCCGAAATTAAGGACAGGAGAAAATAATGCATATTATTAGGGGAATTTATAAAAATGGTAAAGGTATAAATAAAAAAAAAACCGTAACATTAAAGAGATATATATTTATGGGTTTCATAAGTAGATCCACTTAAACATTAAACATTGATATAATTTGGGACTACATGAACCCTATTTGTTTTGCAACAATACAACTATATATGATCACATTTATTTATACAGGGTGCCAGCGAAAGTAACACTTATATTCCTTTATACGTTATGCATAACGTACAAGAAAAATTTCTTCTCATTTGTTTTCTCGAATAAATCAATTGCACTGCAAAGTCAAAGTATTAAATAACTCACTCTTCAAAGGAATATATTATTTTCTGGTCACCCTGTATGGGAATAGAATATAAAATAATTAACATCAATTACTACACATTGAACAGAAGTGTATCCCAAGTATACCTTCATTAATATTTATGGTTAATCTGTTACCTTATAATATAAAAATAATATCAAAACACAGTCTTAAAACTTGAGTAATATAAATTAGTATAAATTTTTCTAAAAAAATCGTTAATAAAAATATTGTAAAATCCGACAATACTTGCACAATTTAATACTGACAGTTTGAGCGATTTAAGTACCATCTATAAAGAATGTATCGAAATGTACCTACAATATATTTCATCTGTAAAGACAAATGGATTACAACCTGAATCAATAGTCAAAAAAGTAAGAAGTTTTAGAAAAGTACAGAGTTGCATTTAGTGAGGGAGTTTCAGAAAAGAATTTTCTGCTAATAGCAAATTATATGAATATTTTGGATACGAATAATTTTGTTCCCCATAAAAAAGATGTTTTCTTGATAAAATCTATTCTAAAGGTGTAGTTTGTTGTTTACCAGTGCTCAATGTAGCAAAAATACTCTCGTTACCCAACATAATAGAATAAAAATGCCATCCAAACATATATGATATACAAATGGCACATGTATAACGGTAAAAAAATATTGGAACTAAAAATATCACAGAACAATTACCTTTAGGAGTACATTACATTTAATTGTCATCTGTCATAATGATAGTTATAGCACTAACTGCTGACGGGGATTGATCTGCAAGGGATTTATCAGCGTTGTATTTGACTGCAGTTGCGCTCATAGACCGCTTTAAAGCTCTCGGAGGAGTAGATTGTTCTCCTCTGGAAACGGTCAAAGATTGCAATTCGTGAATATCGGCCTCGACTAATGTGGTAGGAGGTGGCAATGATCTTTCGCGAATTCGCCGAGATCTTGTGAATATTGAAAGTATTGTGACCCAGCTGAATTGACCATATTGCTTGATAGGCCCACCTATGGCAAGCATTGAACCGAGCATGAAAGTAGCGTATACCCAGCTGACACACATGACTACCAAAAGAAACATCCCAATCTGTATGTAAGGTAGGACCTTAGACGGTAGCATGAACGCTCCTGCAGCACCAGTTGTTACAGCTGCCATAAATGCAGGTCCTGCCATATAGTTAAGAGCGTATTTCGTAGCTGCTTCTCTGTTGTTAGCGATTTCCGGTGGACACATGCAGTAGTTTACGGTGTAATGCAAACTAAAATCTACAGTAAGACCTATAGCCGTAGATATAGCAGTTGCTTCCAGTATGTTCAGCTTCCATCCAGACAAAACCAGTGTAGCTATAGTTACGAATATACTGCTTACTATTGTAATGACAGCGTAGAGGCTTGTAAGCAAATTCAATGTCGATAAAAATATGACGACTAAAGCCAAACCCATTGAGATCATCACTGCTATTTCAATACTGGCGTTGAGCTCGCGTTGTAAGTCGTAAAAAGCCAAATCGCTAATAAACCAACCGTTTTTCAGTGCTTTCGGAGCTGTCTTTAGTTCCTCTGTCATCCAAGCCTCTACGTTTTTATAGAATTTATCCATTTCGTCGTATGACATCGTGTAACTGTAAGTGCTGTCGTATTCTACTACTAAAGCCTTTATTTTATTGTCGTTTTGGTCTTTAGAAAATTTTGGACCGGCCATGTTTTGATTTAAAAGAGAAGGCGGAGTGTTGTAAATATCAGCAACCTCGTCCTCGACACAACCATCAAAAACCGTTCTGTTAAAGGGGAATTTCGACACTTCGCAACAAGGAGTTCTATCCATCTCCAGGAAAGCATCGAAGCATTTCCTGTTCATTGAGTTCATAAAGGTTTCGATGAAGCAATTCGATAGAAGGGGTCCCATCATGGATTGATAGAAAGGCTGTTGTCTGACTTTCCTGCAAAAATTTAGCAACCAAACCTGTGCTTCAGCGTCGGCCATGTCAAAATCTGGATCCAATGTCAACGTTCCTAAATTGGTAGGATCAAGGTGATTACCGTTGTCGATCGGAAGAACACCCCATACAAAACGCAATGGTAGCTTGTAGTTAATCTCAGCATTCTGCAACAAACAAGAGATTCATTCGCGTTCTTATGATTGCATTAAGTATCCTTACCTTATCAGGGTGGTTGAACCAAAAATGATCCTTGTATTTGAAGTCGTATGCCTCAAACAGATGAGACGACTGGAAAAGCTGAAATTCGTTTGTGGTCGGCAGTTGGACTTTCGGGTAAACAAATATTACATAGCCGCTGGCTACACTCAAGCATGCGAACAGGAGGCACCAAAAATATTTGAACCTTATAATGTAGCTCAGCATGTAATTCTCCTTAGCTTTGAAATACTTTTTTATGTTCAAGTGCCTGCACCAACCTTCAGATGACAAATTCAAACGAATGTTGAAGAAGCACCACTTTTGGCACAAAGTTAGCGTGCAACTTTTGATGAAATTCGGCATTCCCTTCACCATGCACGATCGTTCCCAAATGACAAGACATGCTGGAAAGATGGTTATCATTAAAAAGTAATTCGTAATGACGGCCATTCCTGCAAAGATGCTGAAAAATTCGAAAGAATAGAAACTACAACTTTCACTCGTGAAAACTTTAGCACATACCTGAAGCAAGCCAGAGCTGTTACCGCACTAATGCAAGACCCCAGAAATGCTACCGCTGTTGTCAATGTGGTGACAAACAGAGACATAAATGCATGATGGAATGTGCTATTCATTATTTGTTCCAATCCAGCCGCTTGATCCTGTTTTTGCATCTCCCAGCTTTTGCAGAAGATGAATGCATCGTCTGAGCCAATGCCTTCAAATGAAATTCACTTCATAAATAATGCTCAACTCCATAAAAGCATACTAACCAATTGCAACGACCGTGGCCAGTAAATTCATGAATGGAAAGAACCGGATATCAAACACTAAGTCATAAATAAAGTAAGATATTCCCAACGATAATACAATAATTAATATTGTTATTAGAGTAAGGAATAATGACTGCGTGTATACCCAAATGCAGATGAAGACGAAACATACACCAGATCCCATAAGGTATGTGTCCCTTATGACATAGATATCGAACAACGAATCCTTTATGCCGAAATTGATAGCAAATATTTCCAAATCGTTATAATCAAGTGTAATGGATGATATACGATTGTAATAAGGAATTATAGATGTGCTGCAAGCCAATGGTAAAAACAGCATCACTTCCTTTACTTGATCAGAATCCACAGTTTCCTAAGGAAAAAATGCAAGAAATACTCCCCGAAAAATTATAAATGTTGTACTTACGTTGGTGGGTAAGAAGGAAACAGATGTCACATAATTTAGTACATTGTATACAGCATCGTTGCGTAAACATTCACAGTCGAAAGGTATATTTGGCAAGCACTCAGAATCAAGATCGTTGGAATGAAAATACTTGGAACACTGTGTCAGAATTCTTTTGGTATTCTCTACATCTTCCGCCTATGGACAAAACAAATTTAATTATGTGAAAAACACAGGTAAGTAATGTGCAGTAGTTAGAAATTCTTACTGTTATAGAAAGACAAGAAGAACGCTTGTTGAAGTAAGCGACAAAATTTGGAAGAGACCAGGTAGTGCAGCATTTTTTGTAATTATTCTGTATACATAATTCCTCGTATATCGGAAATCCAATCAACTCGTATTCCAGTCGACAGAGGGAAAGCAAATCAGCTAAGTTAAATAGATCCCTTTGCTCTTTGGTACTGATCACCAAGTGAGCATATCTTTCATCTGAAAACAGTTACTAATTATTCATGACTACAGGGTAGTAAGTCATAATGTGAAGATTAACTCGTTTCAATTACGCATTTACCTGGATTGCCACAAAAGTAATTTTCTTTGAGCTTCTTCTTTTGGCCTGGTTCCAAATTTTGAACGTCCTTCCATCTATTTAACTCGGCCAAAGCAGCCGATGAATTTTTGTCATCTGAGTATGATACCTATTTTAATATTTTGAAAAATGTGAAATTATCCAGATGTGCTGACGATAATATAGACCTATACTACTACAGATTACAATACGCAATCTCTAGTTGTTGTTTTTAAATTTTTATACTATTTCTAGTTCTGTTAAATTGAGATGTTAATGGAAAAAATATAGGTTTTTAGTGTAACTAACTTATGGTTACAGATGGTTACAAAGGTTCATATTTAGCGCCTCTCTTTAAAGTTAGAGTCACTCTAACAATTTTACATTTTTTACATTATTGTTATGGAGTAACTATGGACTTTGTTAGGACTTAGAGTCACTCTAAACCCGTCTTTGACGTTAAAGAAGGGCGCTGAATATGGGCCAATGTTTTTAGGTTGACACTTCTGATCTTGTTGAACTTTGAATGACAGTAAAGAAAGTAAAGAAAGTTTTTCCACCAGATTTAATTGAAATGTCGTAAGTGTTTAATGCTACAACATGTTTCGAGAAGTTTTATGATACTTATACTCGAGTAATACACTCACCGACTTAAAATTCGATCCATTCAAAATAATGATTTATTTAAAATTGCTCTAACTTTCAAATACGGAGGCTGATTTATTTGAATTTTTTAGCAACATTTAGATAAAATACTTTAGTTTTAAGGTTATTTTTCGGACATCTAAAAGTAACTTAGTACTCGCCGCATATACAGGGAGAAGAGAAAACATTTTTTTCCTCTACCTTTGACACACCCTGTAGGGTAATTCTGCCAGTAGATCTGCACACAATTAACTTTATCAAGAAGACTGATTTGTTTCCAACATTTTGCTTTTTTATTTACCCCGATATCTTAATTTGTTTGTGAAATGTGACGATTTAAAGAAAATGCTACATTTTAGAAACGGTCATAATTTAAATGACTGTACAGAATAAACTACAAAAATAAGTAGAGTGCTGTGGCCAACTCACAATATGACAACTGTCAACAAATGTTCGTTACTTGGCAATTGCAGTTTAATTATCAGAATAACATCATGGTTTTAACACCAACTGATGCAGCACGAGCAGTTCCTCTGGTACAAGACGGTAGATCTCAGTTTTATGCTTCTAGAATATTGGGTGTTACAAGGTGTAGCGTCCAGAGAGCTGCACAACGTTTCAATGAAACTGGTAGTTTTTCGAGACGAGGAGGATCTGGCAGAAGACGTTCTACAAATGTTGGAGATGATCGTTTTGTAACATTAAATGTTTTGCGGGAAAGAAATACTGCTGTCATGGCTCGAAATCTTTTAGCAGAAGTACGTCAAGTAGCTGTTGATAATAACGAGTAACGAATATTTGACAGTTGTCATATTGTGAGTTGGCCACAGCACTCTAGGACGCTCTCTGGACGCTACACCTTGTAACATCCAATATTCTAGAAGCATAATACCTACCGTCTTGTACCAGAGCAACTGCTTGTGCTGCATCAGTAGGTGTTAAAACCATGATGTTATTCTGATAATTAAACTGCAATGGCCAAGTAACGAATATTTGACAGTTGTCATATTGTGAGTTGGCCATAGCACTCTACTTATTTTGTAGTTTGTTCTCTACTGTCATTTAAATTATGACCGTTTCTAAAATGTAGGATTTTCTATAAATCGTCACATTTCACAAACAAATTAAGATATCGGGGTAAATAAAAAAGCAAAACGTTGGAAACAAATCAGTCTTCTTGATAAAGTTAATTGTGTGCAGATCTACTGGCAGAATTACCCTACAGGGTGTGTCAAAAGTAGAGGAAAAAATTGTTTTCTCTTCTCCCCTGTATATGCGGCGAGTACTAATTTATTTTTAGATGTCCGAAAAATAATCTTAAAACTACAGTATCATATCTAAATGTTGCTAAAAAAATTCAAACAAATCAGCCTCCGTATTTGCAAGTTAGAGCAATTTTAAATAAATCATTATTTTGAATGGATCGAATTTTAAGTCGTTGAGTGTAGTTGTTATAATATTTAAAATTGAAAATTATTTCATCGATAGTAGTATGATTCATACCAGTTATTAAATTTAAATAAAGTGGTTTATCTAGGAAAGTAATAGCTAATATACATACATTGCCGTAGACTGGTTTATCTTTTGGTTTTTTCTGGGAATGCTTAATTTTTTTCCCTCTCAATTTCTCACTTGGTTTCAGCTCTTTGATCTTCTTCTTAAGATGGAATCTATTATTCATTATATCTTTAGTTTCTTTCGGGTTCGAAGTCAATTCGCCGGAAAGGCCAGAATCTTTAACCAAATTGTTCCATGCTGTCAAACGGTTGGCAATGACCGTACCACGAGTGGAGAAACCCTAAGAAACATTTTCAATTAGAGTACTTTTCTAATTCAAAGTTAGATGCATACTTACCAATTGAGGATCTTTGAAGCTCGGCCACTTGACTATCGATAATGTTATTGGTATGACAATGCACGAGCCGGAGAATATTGCCACAACGGTGACAACAATCAAAGGATGTCGAACAACAAAGTTCGTAAACCAACTGAAAGGCATGTTTCCAATATTTATACGTACGAAAATATATTTCCTCTCCCAAGTCAATACATTGTGTTTCCACTAAAAAAGAATCGAGCTCGTTAAGGATTTTATTCAAAGTTTTTGAATTTTAAATTTTTATGCAAAATGCGTCGAACGAGTTGGCGAACGTAGGTGGCTGCGAGCCCAGATGTGGGTTGCCACTAGCCATTTTGCCATTCAGCCAGGGGTCGTATTTGCTCGAAGAGACAGACAGACACCGAAACTGTTAATAACGCAATTCAACTTACCTGCAAATTGACAATCGCTCCGCTGTTAATGCCCAACTAAAAAGTACCGAAAGCAACCCTTTACACCCTCAACTTCCCCATGATTTTTATGAATGCTGTATCTGAATGCAACAGAAGTAAAAGCACCTGTTTTGTAAACAAACTCCCTATGAAATCCAGTAACGACTAACGAAGTGAAACGAGAACGAGAATCGAATCTTCGTAGCAAATCCCCACCACTCTTCCCAGGGCAACAAATCACTTGTAAAGCGCGAGGGTTGTTTCGGATGGGGTGGGAGACAAAACCCGGCGTTTCCTAGGTGTAATGCGTGGGTGTTTAGCTAGAGCAATTCAATGTCACGCTAATCAAATTTGTCAATAACAGAAAATTCCGATACTGCGAATTTGTTATGGTTTCTTGGAAAATGAGGATGCCTATTTATAGAATTAACCATTTAATAACAGAAGGATTACGCGTGTAGGTGTAGCCAGGCAATTTTAAAGGACGTGCATCAAATGCATGAATAATATGTTTGCGCTGTATTGATTATTTGCAAAATCAATTCGGCTATTATAAATTTAGATAGCTGGAGTAACAATAGAGGCTCTCGCCGAGGTTCAAAATAGACTTATTATTAAAACTTTACGTTGATAAATCTGTAAATAATTAATCTATTCTCGTAAATTATTTATTGCAAGAGAATTCATGCATCATACATGAATGAGAAAATTTACAAATTTTTAATTTAAAAAATAAACAAAAATATTGCTTGATTGATTATTGGAAGGTTGTTTTTAATATAAAGTGCGTTAAAATTTTGGAAACAATATTTCTTATTAGTTAAATGTCCCTCCAATTATTAGTAATGTTAAAAACAATTTAAAACAATTTTTTGCTGAATAGTGAAGTAAAGGCGACTTGTAATCAAAAATTTTTGGCTGAGTGGCCTAAGTAGCTGAGCGCCATCTGCTGTAGGTTTTCTCAAATTAAGCCATATAAAATGTATTGATTATTCATCCGGTTTCTGTAGATATCTACGTTTACGAATAATTCTGAAATCGAACAATGGAGGGCTTACGTATCAAAAATCTAGGGAAAATCTACACAAAAAATACTGAAAAAAAATTAAATACATATTCTTATAGTCTATTCATAAATGAGGTGGAGTAATAAATCAATCAATTCCAGCCTACACAGAAGCTACCTGCCCAATACAGAAATTGAAAAAAATTAATGTTCGCATAATATTTTAATATTACTTAATATTACCCTGTATAGGTATTGGTTTTGCAAGGAAAAATAAAAAACGTAGTTCCAATTTGAAACTATTTATCCCCAAATTGAAAATGATGCTGAAATTTAAACATTAGATATTTAATATTTTGACTATTCCGACATATTGGTGCATAGGTAAAGGAAGCATTTGGATAAAAAAAAACAGAATTAAACATCAAGTGAACTGAGTAATTACGTCTTTTATTTAGATAAGATCCAATAACATTACGATTCACTACTATTTTACATAATAAATACAAAGGTTTTATATTGCACTTTCAATTCCTACGTAAATAACATAAATAATAAATAGTCGCTTTTTTTAAAAAGATAATTATGTAATCTTATTACTACTGGTTTCCGGCGGCAGAATAATGCTATTGCTATGATTTAAGCAAGTCGAACAGTCAACATTCGGCTTCAAATTAAGTCCTAACCCCATCCCCATTGCAGTTCTTATCATAGATGAGGGCTCTTCTGAAAAAAATATCAATAAGTCTTAAAAATAAAATATCTTCATTAATAAATAAATTTGCATTTAACATAGGCAAGCTGTACTAAATTTTACATCTTCCATCATTGCTGCTAGAAATAACGTAATACGTAGGTAATCCTGCTGAATGAGAAAAAGCGCACACTTTCATACAAGGAGTTTAGTGAGATAGAGGTTTGCAAAATCTGTACCAATTAAATTGAGAGACTTATTCAGGTAAAGTACGCGCTACACGGGATTTGATTACACTTTGGAAATTAACAGATCCGCTTAGAAATGAATACTGTCTGAAGTTCACTTACACCTTTCTCATTCTGCTTGATTGTAATTATAGCGTTTGTGGCTTTTGTAAACAACGTACCAATTCCGTAAAGTACACATTTAGTCCTCCAATTTGAATTCGATCCGTTAAAATCGATAAAGAGTGTATAGAGGTAAGCGAAAAATTATTCAATGGATGTCAAGGAAAATTAACACTTAGATACAAAAAAAGCACTAAATACAAAAGAGCATATAAAAATGATATTACCTTCAGATTCGATTAAAAAATGCGGATGCAAGTCTTTTCTGTACAGAAAGTTCGTTCGATCGGTCCCATCGAATGATAATCTCGAGAGATTCCAAATTTTTTGTGATATTGCCGACATCTCTTCTTTCTGTTCTCTTTGCTCTGGTGTTGTGTGAGGGCTAGGAGGAAGTTCTGAGGAAGCAACCTAATAACAGCAATAGAATGGGGCTTAAGAATGTTTCAATTAGCTGAATAACAAAAATTAACATCTCGCCAAAAACGGAGATTTATAAAAAAAACAAAGCCTATTCGTGTAATTTAATTTATTCATTCAAATAGTAAAAATTTACCACTTTTTAATGCTGAAATTAAAATCAAATGCGAGGACATTAAATGCATTCATTGAAAACTATCCAATGACATTGTTCTAAACGAATTGTTAAATTATTCATACGGTTTCATTACAATAGCGGCATAATCAATTTTTATTTATGTTGGTTTTATAGATAAAAGCGAAAAAGAGACAAAGCCATAATGTTAAGTCTTTGTGGCAAGTGATTTCATTACGTGAAAATGATTAGCGTGACAGATATTGAATATTTGACTACTTTCATAGCATAATTCCATGTGGATATTGTAATAATAGGTAACAGTTGTTAAAGTTCCAGATTTTTATTGATAACGATTTCTATATCATTATTTTCACGAAATACATATGCACGTTTCGTTTTTTCATATTGCATAAATTCATTGAAAGTAATTTTGTGTAGTTTGCATTTAGATTTTTCCATTTTTATTCGTAATTATAAAATATTAATTTTAATATATTAATCATCGAATTACCTAAATAATTGAACGTCACTGGTCATTGACTAAATCTTTTGAAGCATAGACAAAAACCCATGTAAAGAATAATATTGGAACATGATACAATAGAATTCTTACGAGTAGGAGTACATTAAAACGAACGAATTATATAGAATACGATACTACAATGAACATTGACGTTTGTATAACAATAGATTAATTACTGTGTTTCTATAGCCGTATGAATATTTAAATATCTGAACTGAATTTACACAATGTCAGTATTGAATTTACTCAGTGCATACACCCGTTTAGTGTCTGACTTCTCCCTTAGGGAAAAACTCAAAAATCACTAGATGGATTTCTGCTGCGAAACGTCTGTGTCTCGTATTCAAATAATGAAAGCCCGACGAATAAAGAGCGCCGTTTATTTAAATACAGAATAATCATTGGGATATTTATCCTTCATTATATACGTACTCCATTCAAGCTCGTTTTGGATTAACGGTATTAAAACAAGAGAATCGCTTCAACAAAACGAATTTCAATCGCTCAATTCAACAATTTTAAAATTCCGCTTTGAAATGTAAGTTAATACGTCCACATCATGAGAGGTAGATTAAACCAGATTTAACTGAATTTCTGAATTATATGCATTATATATTATATGCATTATACCTACATAGGTACTAGTTTGTTCAAACCTATAGTGTTCTCAATCAAAACCTAGTATTGAATATCAGCAAAATCGTATTTATATATGCACTACAGCTTACTCTGGCTTTCTTTTCGAAGATGTTGAAAATTTCAAAAAAATACTTTGGATTCTTAATCCTTTGAGTCCCCAAATACTTTTCACCTCAGGAGTTTAAAAGATATCCATTTTTTAGCAATATCTCGGGAACTGGATATAAAATTAACTTTTTAAATACTTTATTTTGCGATACAAGATACACCCTCTTTACAAAATATAGTCATTGTTTTTTTACCCCTATACAGACATCAATTAAAAACATTCATTGATAAGAGACATGTAACCTTTTCCAATGATTAAAACGTATGTTTAAGAATATCACGTTTCAGTTTTCGGCACCGTTATAAGTTTCATTTAATTTCAGGCTTGACTAACGCCTACTTTAATTTTCGCGGAGTAAAAAAAGGTCAGCGCTTGACATTTTCCAAATGTTCTAGCTAACACCATTTAATCCCTTTTATGCTTTTATAATAGGAACAGCGAATGTACTATTCGGTTAGGAATTTGTTTGCCTACTGGAATTATAAAATCTCATTGCATTATATGCATTTTTAAACACCAATTTGCTAGAAAATCATTGAGCTGTCGTTTTAATATAAAATTACAATAGACATGCACACGTGGAGGTTTTTAACACTCTGGGAATAATGGGGTTTCAAAATTGGCCTAGTAACATTATTACATTGATTTAATAGGTAAATCAACTTGTTTAAATAATTTGTGTTGTCTAATTTACGGTGTAATGAGAGTTTACCATTCGATCGATTAAAAAATAGAATACTGGTAATGTTAATAAAGCCAAACAAATTGCACCTAAGGGCAGGAAAAACAGACGATTTCGCTAATTCGATGTGACAGTGAAAAAAAGTAACGAGCCATTTTTAAAGATTGCCGCACTAAACCGTGAGGGTAACTTTAAACTAGGGACCTCTGTACCGAATCACTCAGCAGTTCTTAGAAAGTAATTAAAATTTACATAATAGCTAGTCACCCCTGTTGTTCTTGATATTGCAACAACATCTATTAGCTTAAAAATAAATCGTAAGTCGGCGATAAAATTTTACCTAATCCGCACGTACACTTAAAAATCTGGTCGATTTTTCGAATCTAATTTCACGAGCGGCAAAGTTAAATTTAGTTTAACAACATTATTTACTTTGAATGTTTAATTGAGTAGCCAGCTTGCATTAAAATCGGAATCCGTTCTTATAAAAAGCAACTTCTTACTTCTTTCGGTTCAATATTGATTGAACAAAGGCATATTGTTCGCATTTAAATTGCTTCATTTTAACTTAACTGCGCTAAAAATATGTTCCATGAAAAACCTCCGCAGATACAAAAATTCAATTATAGTGTAATTTAAGAAAAAAGTTTCCTTCGTTCTTTTTTTCCTTCAGTCTTTATTATTACCAACATTATTCGTTTTAGTTATTGCTATATTAACTGAAGCACAATTTTCGAAGAAATAAACAATTTTTAATTAATTGATGACGATGTTTTATGTGCTGTATAAAAATACAAGTTTTTTACTTCTTATTCGTTTAACCAAACGCTTTTTTTGATTGTTTCTCTAAACTCGAGAGTACTAACATCTAATAGAATATCTGTAATCCCTTGAGAATTTAATGCTGTTGGGGATCTGGGCTTCGAGTTTTCATGTTCACTAAGCGTATGAATTCAAATTTACCTTACATTATAGCATTCAGATGCATTTTTATAACTAATACCTCAGAGTTATAGTCGGGTAATTATTAGAATTAACTTTAAAGTCAACGTTTATAATTTGATTTTGATTTTTTAAAGTTTTATTCGCTAAATTCAATAGTGAAAAACCAGTTAAGCGTTCAGTCTGAAAAGTTTTGAGCAAAATTGAAAAAGCAAAGTAATTCGCATTAGTTGCACCAATAATAAAATAAATAAACATTCTAAGTTAAATGAGTTCTTATTCTTGAGGGAGTCGGCAGCCAGCCAGTAGAGGACAAATGCGTCCCTTAGGAAACATACAAACAGTCGATACCGATGCTGATTTTGTACATGATTGCTTTTTTATATTACTAAACAGGACACGTACACTTACAAGATAACAGGGTCATTTCGAAAGAACTTAAGTGTTAGTCTTGGATCGTTTCCCCTAAAAATAATGGTTCAAGATTTCATAATACGGAAATCCATTACTAGTTTTTCTCCTTTTTATACCTACTTGCATTCACGTCGATCTCCTATATTTTACATTTCAACCCATATACAAAGATCGTTCCAAAAAAATAATACGATCTAAAAAATATTATTTAGAGGATATTAGTTAATTTATTCAAGCGCAGTAAAAAAATACTTGCATAGTGACGAATAAATAATTCAAATTTAATTTCAGAAAACGTCGATCGGCACAAGGTGTTTACATTTAATCATTTTGAAAGGTTTCGCCACCGTCAAACATAAACACTTAAGTATTAGGTTACATTTGATTAAAAACACTAACACATTAATCGAGGGAAAGGGTGGCGAAATGACAACACACCCTGTACAATCTATTTATATTTAGGTTAAATATTTACCGACATTTTAAGCCCCATAATATCGTTTGGATTGTGCTTATTCATTTGAATTACTTTTCCCATCAACATAATCACTTTTGATTTATTATATTGTATACTTCAATTTAATATAGGTCTGATTGTGAATATAATATGATTAGATTTTCTGCCGTAATAGAAATTTTATATAAATTAGTTATTTTGAATTGTCTGATTCATCTTGTGTATTTGGAGAATTTTTTTGGTTCACTCAAAAGACTAATGTTTTTAAATGGAGAAGACCACGATGTGAGATATGCGGATTTCGACAAAATATACTATTAGAAATGATTTATTAGAGCTCAAAACCGTTTTCAGTTGCTCAAAAGGTGTTATAATTAAAAAGATATAGCCCTTCGAAATTTAAAAATTTCGGGTTCTGACTCATAAGTCATCAACCAATCATAAACCACTCACGTCTTGTTGTATACTAAATAATATGAATTTTCGAACGCAGTAACAAAGAATACACAAACGAACAAAAATCATACTGTCATTTGTCAGATTTTTCTGAAAAATGCACAAAACAACTTACACGAATTGCAGATCGGCACAAAACACTTTTGATAATATTGACGTTGACAAGAATGTTGCCAAATGAATTTTTCTGGACCATTATTTGTGTTTTTAACAAGAAAATCGGTTACAATTTATACAGATGAAGATGTTACTTCTATATTAATATATCGAATTATCCATTAGGTAATGGAAGAAATGGATCAATCAGAAAATGTTTATTGCAATAAATATACAAAAAACGCACATTTTGCGGAGTATAGAAGAGTAATAGGAAACGTGGCAAACTTGCTAAATGTGACTTCTCTTTGCAACTCTCGCTTGGATTGGAGCCGAACGTATGACGATTGTGTGACGTTTTTCAAACTTTAAAAATTAATTGCGGCCTTATTTGGCAACAGAAAAAAATAAAAATTTCATTACGCGCCTTCTTAGAACACACGGTTTTGAAAAAAAAATTAAAAAAAAAGTCGTGGTCTTCTCCATTGGCGATATTCTAAATAATTTTATTGTTTTCCATTTTTAGACTTCTAACAACGGAAAATTCTTCGAATTTTTCGAAAACGAAGTCTTATGATCTGGCTTTGTCGTCCGTCCGTCCGTCAGTCTGTCGCGAGTTTCAGCGGCTAAACGGTTATACATAGAGACAAACGGACAACGGCATTCGATTCAGCATAGTCTAAAACCTCTCCCGTTGCAAAAAAAAAAAAAAAAAAAAAAAAAAAAAAAAAAAAAAAAAAAAAAAAAAAAAAAAAAAAAAAAAAAAAAAAAAAAAAAAAAAAAAAAAAAAAAAAAAAAAAAAAAAAAAAAAAAAAAAAAAAAAACTTAACGTTACATTAGTTAGAAGTCTCTCTACGGCGCACTGGGCCGTTCGTCCCACTTGTTTGATATAGGTACATGCCTACCTACCTAATACTAAAATTTTGAGTAGAAGCATAATTTTAATGACAAACATATTAATGAAAGTTATTTTGAATTATATTTTCGTGTGTAATGTAATGTGTAAGATATTCGCATCTTTCTATTCGAAATGGCAATCAATTTACATCAGAATTGGTTTTGGTAGCCCATCCTCTTTACAAGCGATTATTGCAATACTTGCTGATTAGTTAATTAGTTAAGTCCTTTAATTAGATTAATCGCTTTGTCTTGTGTTTGATTTCCTGGTCATTATGATGTATGCTCAACATGTCAACTTCTTTTTACACTATATTTAGCCAACAAATATCTTCTCTACTATTTTTACATGCATTCGCGTTCGTAAAAATGGAACACTGCACTAAATAAGTTTTACATGCAGATTTTACTGAGGGAATAACTATTAGTAGTTGTATCAATTTCTCCCCTTCTTTGGAGTGGGCATTGTACTTTTGTGCGTTCGTCATATGTGCTAGATAATTGTTTTCCATTAAGACGCTTAACGAAACAAATCTCTTTTAATACCTCTATTAAATATCCTTCATTAATTTTATACTTAATTTATTATGCTGGTTTAGTAAGTAAATAAGTAAAAGAAACTACTGAGTAATAAACGGCAAAGCAATTTAAATCGTATATGCACAAGCGCATTCTACCGTCGCACCCTTTTCACACCCCTTTCATTAACACCAGTGATGATAAAATTGATATTTTAATCCACGAAAACTTCTAAATATTATTAGATTTTTTTGTAAAAAAAATAGTTAACTGACCTTTTCCTCCTTCAAGTCCCAGGATGTTGGAGCACCGTCGGCTTTCTCATCCGTAGTCTCGATATCGACCTCGTCATCGTCACTTTCTTCATCCTTCTGGGAGACGGGCCTCTCCACAATCGGCTGCACGGGCTTAAAAGCGGACTGATAAGCCTTGTCGATGGGAAAGAACGGATTATCCTGCGGGAAGAGTATGGGATTGCGTTTCAACCAAGGAAAGGAGGAGTAAGAAGAGAAAGCCAGCGGCTTGTGATATATGAAATCCATGGCTACTCTGGATATCGGCAGCGGGATGTCCTGGCAATTGGGTATTCTAGGCGCAGGGATGATGGGCTGCGTTTGGGGCTCGATTTTGTTCTGTTTCGGGGCCCGCGACATCAAAGACGAGGCCAGCAATCGCTTCCTCGTGCCGCCGTTGAACATCGCCTTCACGTCCTCCCACGCGTGGATTATTTCCTCCGGCGGGTTCCCGGTGAGCTTCATGTGGCGCCTCCACGAGTTGAAATTGGCCGCGTCGGGTTGAACGTATTTATCGCTAGCACTTAGCCGATGAGAATGAAATATGAACTTGTTGGGCGAGAAGAACAAACCGCACACTACACATTTGATGCATTTGGCCCTGGAGGAGTTGTAGCGTGAGGGCAGGAAGGAGCCCCGGCAGCCCCAAGCGCATTCGTGGTGGACGGTGAAAGCGAAGTCGTCCGGCAGACGCGGGGGATCGTTGTCGCCGAGGAAGCTCTTGCACAGCCGCTCGGCCTCCCTGCGCGTTATCATCCCGCATCTTCTGGAAGACACCGGCATCGCGCCGGCCCTTCGGAGGATCTCCAATTGCACCGGGGTGCATTGGACGCAAGTTATTCCTATAAATGTAATAAATAATATCTCCCGCGTGCGGTCCGACAGGGGTTCTTACCAAGCGCCACTCTTCTGTTGTGAATTTCGTTGTAGCTGAACTGCTTCAATAAAGTGTTGGAGATCTGGGCCAAGCAGAGCCGTTCTTGGTTTTCGATGATCAACGAAACAATCGGTACACCGTATAATATAACAGTCGAAACCTGAAACTTGTAGTCGTATAAATCAGTGAGAAAGTACAACCTATTAAAAATAGGGTTTTACATACCTGGTTCGGTTTGGGACTCAATTCTTTCTTCGGCAATAAGCTAGCCTGCGATTCTGCCATTCTAGGTTTAATAGATTCCATTCTACAAAATTACAATAATTCAACTATTTATTACTAACTATATAAAACTAATTTTTTAGCTATATTATGTATTAATTAAAAAAGTGACATTTTTTTTTACTTACATACTGTTTAATTTCAAAAAATTACAACCTCAATCACACGTTAAAGTTAAGCACAAAACTCCCGAAACTTCCCCTGCGTTTCGGATTCCACAACTGTTGGAACAGAAATGACAATATTTGTTACGGAGGAAATCACACTTCCGAAGCTCCGCCTAACACTGTGAATAGGGGCTGTGTTTACACTTCTACCCTCGGTTTTGTCCAATCAAAAGGCCGAATCCGCATTGACAGAACGGAAATATTTCCAACCCTTAATAATTGACCAATGGAACTTTAGCTACAGTTCAGCGCTTTTCTTCGAAAATGCGAAGCATAACTACTGTTTTTACGGGGTTTTTCTATTTTTTAATTCGATCGTCCTTCCGGATGGAGATGATGTTGATTAAGATCCGGTTTGTTATAAAATATTTTACTATTCCCATATTATTTTTTCATATAATTCGTTGTTAATTAAAAAATTTATCATATTGGTATTATTTCATTCACTCAACTTCATTAGTAATATACTTTATACATTATACACATAATATTAGTACATTATTGTCGTTATTTTAAACATTGGTTTATATCCTTGCTAATGAACCTATTTCAAAATATGTACCTCTCCTGTTCGAGTTTTTTAGGAAATAATATTTGTGTTTCATTGTGAATATTTCTGATTAATAAAATTCATATTTATTTTATTGAATAGTTTCTATAATTCCTCTTTAATTCCAAAATAATTCTACAACAAATTAGCTAAATACGTATATTCGGTTACGAATTCAAATTTTAATGATTTTAAAGCTCGATTTAAGGTATTAATAATAATAATAATCCACACTAATCTACCATCATTTTGATTTTTGAAGTTTCAGTTATTTTCATATTAAAAAACTCATTTTATCATTTTATTATCCTCTCCCCTAATTATTAATTACTTGGTACATAGTAAGTAAGCAAAATCCTCGAGTACTAAGTCCTTTATACATTTCTCGAACTGAACTTTCTAAAAGGATATGGATGTTACATACATTTGGAAGTTCCTTCTATTACATGTTAAAATCCGGGATTATCTCCTTCGCGTCTCTCCGTAGTACAATAATAGATATAATTGAAGCGCTAGGGTTTTATTGCACATGAATACACTCTGGCTTACATAATGGTATTTACTGTGATTGAAACCATGTTCATCGGCCGTTCTACGGTTTAGGATGCCCATCAAAAAATTGGATATTATCGATCGAATAGCCGATAAGTTACTCGTAAAAATTGTTTTGTCATTATTTCTCCACATTTTCACAAACAATATCTTTCATAAAATGTATTTTATACATCAATTTGCTGCCTTTTATCATTGCTGTAATACATAATTGTGTATCGACTTATTGAAAGAAAACCTTAATTTAAAAAATAAATCTTCCTTTTAATACAACGGATTTCTCCTTTTCAATTTCGTGTAAACAGGTAGTTTACCTTTCTAAACGAGATTTGTTTTTTAGCATTAATTGCTTTCTTTCTATTTTTGTGAAAATAAAAATGTGTATTCGCTTATGTATAGACTTCTTTAAGATGTTTTTGAAAAGTTCCCTTTGAAGGAAATTAACACATTTAAGTCTTTAAAGAACGTTTTTATGGTTGAGCTCTTTACACGAAACAGGAAAATTATTCAGCGAAAATCTATAAAGGAAAATTATTCGTTACATACATAAATTCAATTTGTCTATAATAAACCATACAGTAAAGCTAGTATAAATTAAAAATAAACATTATCACTTCATATTTTATAACTTTTCAATATTCAGTTATTTTCTGGCATATTTAAACTCATCTGGAATAACTTTATAATTAATTTTCTTTTAGATGAGCCATTATCATTGATTTTTGGATTAATTTGATTGTAAAATTGAATTCTGCTGAACTAATAAACTATATTTTAAAATGCAAATATAGTGATATCTAGGAATAAGGACATTTAACTAGTAGAAAATATGTAAATATAGTTCATGCAAATAAGATTAGCGAACCCCTTCAGCGGAGGGTTAATATTAGTAACGCGTTATAGAATTGGTTCAGTATATATTATATTTAGATTATATTAATTTCTAACGTAGGTATACAGGAAATTCGAGTGGGATCAATCGAAAAACGCAATTTTTAAATATTTAGTAAGAGATAATCGTTGCCAGCACTTCTAACGAACGCAACAATTAAAATATAAGGGGCTGTGAAATAGGTAAGTAGGGCTATAAATTGAGCATAATGCTCGACACGTGCTTGTTACGACAAAGTGGTTATTATTTCGGCGTGCCACGCGTCAATTTTTTTGTTCTGATATACTTTTATTACTGCGGCGTATTTCATCGTGTCCATTTACAGAAAACGCGTGTACACAGACACGATAAAGAGTATCTCGCTTGTTATTACAATAATAGTATCATTCCCAATTTCGCAACGTACCGGATTCATTTAACAAATAATAGTTCACAGTGTACCAAAAAAAACACGGTTTAATTATATTTATAAAATGCCTCTTTCGAGAGAAACTTATAGGACATATGTCCTTCTGAGAAAGAGTACAGGCGTCATTTGCAAGGATTTAAATGTACTCTCTTCCAGTGTCGATTTATTATTTGTTATTCACATTGAAGTTATTGGGAATAATTCCCGGCATCGTCATTCGTTGTGCTCATTAAATTCTTTTTAAAGAGCATTTCCTTTTAATGTGAAGACGGTGTATTTCATTTAGAAAAGTGAAGCGGCCGAATTACAATTACGTTTTAAATAAAAATTAAGGAGATGCTATACAGAAAAATACCAATTTGAGGAACTCATTTAAAGCGGCTTATGAATAATACTTTCCGAATCGAAATAGGGACGTGCAATGTGGAATTGTAATTAGCAATGTAATTTTAAATACTTCTGAGCTTTTTTAATTAACGAAATTTTTCGATTGATTTAAACAACTACCGTAATTTGGATTTAAATCGTAGTAAAATGAATAATTACGTAAGTAGGGTAGGTACATCTTCTATTTAATTAGTGATATAATTGGAAGAGAAAAGCCTTAAATAAAAATTAGCGGTTCATAAATACGAGGTAGGAGCATCCGCGAAAGTAATTTAAATAAATATGGAATATTGAGTAAGAGGGAGAGCGCAAAGCTCCCGAGACGGGAGATGAAAATAAATATACAATTTCAAGATGAATAATATTTGTGAGTAACGATGTAACAATAAGTTCGAGACAGATGCCGGTTCGAAAATGCAATCATTCTACTCCAGTTAAGGTTTAGGTTTAGGTTTGCTTTAGTTAGATTGTTCCTCGATGTAGTTTACTGTCGAATGCTCGCGGCCCGTAACGAGCTAAACTGATTACACAACAATCTGTGCTAAGCCAAATAGAGTTTATAATTGAAAAAACCAACCCACATTACGATGTTGGCTCGCTCTCATCTCCCATCTCCCATTTCCCGTTTCGTTTTGTCTTTGTTCTCTCCAATTTTTTTCATCATATTACGATTTTTATTCTACTGCATTGATTATTTGGCTATTCCGCACAATATCAAATTGATTACGATAATGCTATTTTAATTCAATTATTTTACTGATACTTAGATTTATTGATTTAATTTATCTACAATTTAGCTAGTCAATTTTTGTAATAATTGTAGCAAGATGACGAATATTCTTGCAAATTAAGAATCTGTCTAATTTAATTGTGCTGATAGCAACGTGCTGTTTGCATTATTTTGTAGAAAAAGGTTTCTTTATCATTTTTGGAGTGTCGAAATATTTCGAAAATCACTTAATTTACGAGATTAAAAATAACAATATTTGTTTACAACTTTTTTGAAGAGGTAAACAAGAAATTTTTCAAAATTTTAATGGTAATACAAATGAGCGACGTTTTAATTTTGGTGAAGGTAGATGAGAAATTACATTATTTTTAGGTGAAGCAACAAATAGGTAAGCATATTTAAAAATTTGGTGGAGGAACCAATGGGAATAATACAGTGCGCAACAATTGATAAGGATCACAATTATTTTTTGACTATTTTTTTTTTAATTTAAACTGATGATACAGCTTTTTATTTTTGGTTGTTGCTAGAATAATCATTTTTCTATGGAATAGGAACAAACAGAAAAAAAATAAATCATTTGGACCAGAAGTAATTGTTCATTGTAATAATTTAACAAAAAGTCGTGTTCTTCTAAATCAAAAATAATCATAAAAGAATGAAATAAAAAATTTTAAAATCTTGTTGGCCCTTCTCGAGCTCGAATGAGGCTTCTTACTCTATCAGGCATACCCTCTATCAGTTGATTCAATCTTATTTTTGATTTAGAAGAACACGACTTTTTGTTAAATTATTACAATGAACAATTACTTCTGGTTCAAATGATTTATTTTTTTTCTGTTTGTTCCTATTCCATAGAAAAATTATTTTTCTATCAACAACCAAAAATAAAAAGCTGTATCATCAATTTAAATTAAAAATAGTCAAAAAATAATTGTGATCCTTATCAATTGTTGAGCAGTGTATTTTTTAATTGTATTTTTCGCAAATTCCGTCTTACAGATTTTCATCTAATCTTTGTAATTTCTTACAAAAAGGCCATACGTTGATTTTTCGAACTACCATGTTCAGCACTTAAGGACTCTTTAAGGATCAACAATAGTGTAGGTAAATAAAAAATCACCATACTTTATTCTACTCTGTACCGGTTTTTAAATGAATTATAATATCTATTATCTTCCACCGATGGTGATGAGAATAGTAGATAATATTATTATTATTATAGTATATTCATAAATGAGGTGGAGCTAAATTGGCCAAAGTCCAGCTTAGAGAGAAGCCCAACACAGAAATTGAAAAATAATAATTTTGTAAACGATAATAATTTAGTATTACTTGTACTGCCTCATTCATGAATAGACTATACTAATATTAATATTATTTAAGGATAGAGAGATAAGCAATGTTGTATTATAATTGATCCAATTATATAATAAACATCTATGTAGTAAACGTTATTAAAGGCCATCTGCAAAGAAATTTATGTCTGGAAAACAACGTGGGCAATGTGGAAAAAGTAACCATAAAAAACATAGTGCAGATTTGAGATATAATTGAATGTTGGATGAATAATGTATGTATTCCCGCGTCGCCAAAGCCGCAATGGGATCCCCAGGGACGAAGTTAGTGTATTCCCTTCTACTCTTAACCATCCCACACGCTCTGAATTGACCGTAGAATGAAATAGAACGTCAAACTATACGCCTAGCTGAGCGTGTTCGTCGTTAAATGAACACCGACACGTCACTGCGCTTTATTTTCAATTACCCTGAGATAATGATTTTTAACCAAGGAAATTCGATTTGAAATTAAATTGCGAGAATACGCCATGCGAATCTGTCGACTTTGTTATTAACCAGGATTAATTCAATGTTTTTACTAATTAAATATTGAAACGAAATGTTCTTGGATATCATACACTGACTTTTATGTAAATATTTAGTTTATACGCCAGGATTTCAACAATAAAGGGTTCAAAACCTGTAATTCGTAACTAAGCCTCGGGTAGTTAAGAGAGGATGATGATTTTCAACAGTTTTAAGATTACTTGGGGTAAGCGTTTGAATGGCTTAATCGCTTAAAGGGAAAAATTATAATTGATCGTGTACACAAATAGGTACCGGGCTCACCCCCTATTATTCAGTACATAGACGATCGTATACACGTATGTGTGCACAGATAATCACTATCACAAAAGAATTCACTGGTGGCGTTGTAAACGCAGAGAGGGTCATTAAAGTAAAAAAATGTAAAGCGAGATATAATTGAGTAACAAAATTGCTACTAATTTGAAAACTACACCCTTTTTAACTTCAAATGGGATTAAATCAATAATTCAAATATAGGGTAATCGTGTAGATAATACGATTTTTTCCAGTTCAAAGCAAAAATTTTTGAATTTTGAGTCCAATATTATTTTGTTTTTAAAGTTATTTTTATTTATAAATGTATAAAACAAACGAATCTTTTCCCCTATACAACAATTTTTTATTAGCACATTTCGTGGGTTTAGTGGGCCAGAAAAACCTTATAAATTAGATTTCATTTTGAAGTGGCGAATGCAGCCAATTTTTTCACCAGTAACGTGCCGCAAAAGATTCTCGTTTATTATATGAGATCTCCAGGGAGCCATTTCTGTGTTTGTCGATTCCGCCTGCTTAGAAAAGATTCATCTTGTTCCACTATTCATTTTATTTATACCTGGCTGCCCTTTATAACATGCGTGCTTTAGTTTTTCCGGGGATTTTGAGAAAAATCCTCCCGATTAATTACATTATGAAATAGAAAGATGTAGGTTAATTGAGCTGGTGGAAAACCATGATTTCTTTTGAATGAAATAATAAATTGTGGAATTTGACTACAATAAAACGCATTTTAGACATTAGACTTTTAATAAATAAAACAATAAATAATAAAGTATGTACAAAACAAACTTAAAATCTTCCAAAAATTAACAAACCGATTTTCTAGATAGAACTATTATTGCACACACAATAGTATTTTCTTTTTTATGAAACAAAATTTATTGAATTCTATTAGGTGTTCATATTAACAATATTATATATATTTTCTAAAATATATTGCACGAAAAACATGAGGTACGTAGCTAAATTTAAAATATTGAGTGAATTTTCAATTTTCCTATTTATTTTTTTATAAGAGTAAATCCTATTTTAAGTATTGACCTATTGCGTAAGTACCTACAAAGATAACCAGACGGGTAAAGCGCAGCTACACCCTTGACATATATTTTAGACGAGAAATTTTCTATAATCATAACTAAAAACTATTGCATAACATTTATGTTTTATAGATTATGATATCAATTTTTTAGAAGCATTTACTTTCTTCCAAAAAAATAACAAAGCAAATGACATCTACGACTATATCTGTGTGGAATGTAGAATGAGTTCTTTGATTTTATCAAAAGGAACGCTGAACTCGAAGATTATTAACTTATTTAACCTACTAGCTCATATCAATTTCGACCAAATTCTTCATAAATATTCGACTAATCCATTTTTTAAACATCTATATTTGATCCATTGTTGATTAAAATAATAAAATAATTGATAGGTATCGAGTTTAAAATGATCGGAACCTTATTATTTACAAATTTACATAAGTAGGAATGTTTCTTTAAAAAAATAAATGCATTCGAGAAAATTAGGTGAAATCGCATGCTCATCATAAATCCACCACTTACACAATACCAAATAATCTTAAATATTCTTCATTATTTTATACATCTAGTTTAACATAAAGTTGATTTAACTACACATTAATTAAGCTGGTTAAGTAACCTTTTTAGCCTAATCCTTTTGACGCAGGTATTCATATTAGAAACCTTCTACTGTCTCGGCCTAGCAGGCAATGGCGGAGGAGGTGCCGATCGAGCAGGAACAGGCGGAGGCCCCCTTGAAGGTGTAGCAGGTAAGTTAGCTTCGGGCCTTGGAGGAGGAGGTGGAGGCGGCCCTGACGGCTCCGGAGCACTCGTTACATCATCGCTTATTTCTTCGTAAACGCTTTCCTCTTGGGGTAAATCTGGAGGAGGCATATTAGGTGGAGAATCGGAAGTGCAGGCTGAAGGGGACGGTTTTTGGGGAACTAATGGCATGCTAATGACTCTGGCTTTAGGTGGAGCTGCTCTTGAAATGGGTGAAGTAGGTTTAACAGATGGAGGTGGAGGTCGACTCGGCGGTACTGAACGAGGTATATTTCGTACTTCTGGTATGCCTAAACCTGAGATTTTATATTAAATTTGATTTATCCTTTTTTATGTATCGAGTTACTTACAGTTATAATCAGAAGGGCTTGACGCAACGTACAGAGGAGTAGCATTACACGAGCATAATTTAATTTCTTCCTTAGTTTGCTCTATCCAATTAGATGTCTTCAAGGAAAGACACAAATTAACACCATTCACTTGTATCTTTCCAGATGTCTTCTTTAAGGCTTCCAATACCATTTGGCCCTCTCTAAAAGTAATCCAGAGAGTATCTCCGACAAATCGCACCAAAGTAGTTTCTCCGAATTGGGAAAACTCCTCAAGAAGGGTCATAACCATGTTATCATCGAACCCGAATTCTTCACCATCAATGTCACCGTCGAAGTTAACTATTAGGGTTGAATCGGGAGGTCCCATTTCAGCAATTACTTCGTAAAACACCTTCTGGCGCATTTCCTCGTTAATGCTTCTGATTTCTAAGTCGATAATAGCGATTACAGGTCTGTGGTCGCTTTGTTTCAATTCTGCTCGGCCTGTAAATGATTGAATAATAAACTGCATTTATTTTTGTATGATGAAAGAAATACTGACCATAATAAATTAGGTTTCCAGGGTTGTCGTAAGATACCCCATTAATTTCCGGGCTTAAATTTCGCCTTTTGAATAACACTCTGTCGGTCCAAGCTGGTGCTCTGCACTTCTCGCTTGTATCGTAATCATCACTGAATAAGTCGTATTTGTAAGTGGGAGCGAAATTGATCGGGCCTTCGATGAAATTCTTAAAAACGTTGCCTTCTTCCTGCTGCTTCTTCAGCTGATCATTCACCAGTATCGCTTGATAATCGCCCTGTTTGACGAGCTCTTTAATGTCATCTTTGTCCATGTCGACGCGATAATTGAAATCGCCGCACCAAAACAGGTATTCGTGGCTGTTCAATGATCGGCTCATGGGAAACGTTATTTTCCTGGTGATTTCATTGTAATCGGCATTTCTCTCGTTCACCTGCGATTGACCGGCCGCGAAGTGAGCGCAAACAAACGCTATCGAAGTAGCGTGAAATACCAATCTTATCGCAGCAGCGCCTAAAATTTACAAGTAAAATACAAATTGTAGTTAAATGTATGTATACCTTTATTTCCCGTGTGTCCTCCTAAACCGGTTTTAACGGAATCCACAGCAACATCTCGAATGTAAGGAACATGTTCTGGTCTTACGAAGACATATAAGCATACTCCTACTAATTGTTGATAAGTTAACAACACGTAAGGTCTATCACGGGATAGGACCTTCTCCAATTCAGCAGCCCAAGATTTAGCGTTTTCTGTACTGGAATTAACTATGTTAGCAGCGTTTAAATCGACGATTTCCTCGAAGCCTATGGCATATAAATCGACGGGAGCCGATTTTCGCGCATCAGTGTATCCTGTATCGACCAAGTTTCCTGATTTGGTGTGCGGATCTAGGAGCCAGTCGGAAAGTTGTATATCTTTAAAAACGACACTACGAAAATGCTTTCCTCCGTTTACGTTGTATGTGCCTGCAGCCACACGAATCAATACTGGCTCTGTGTATTCTGTAAAACGTCTGCACATTTCTCTTAGAACTTGATTGGGAGCTAAAAAATTGTTCCAATAATTTACTGCAATAGCATTAAATTAAAATCCTACCATGGAGGGTGTTGTATGGTAAAAGGTTGCGAGCTCTGTCGGCTAATTCAGAGGACAATGTGGAACCAACAAGAAGTATATCAATAGCTTCTTGTTTGGAATTATCTAGTAAATTATTCTGAATAGTCCTGGCAGCGGATCTTGCACCATCCATTAACTAAATAGTAAAAAGTAATACAAGTATAATCAAAACATATGCGTTTTGGTTGAACTGTTGCTTACTTTTGACCCGCCTTGTATTGCACCAGTTCCGGCATAAATCTTACTAATTTCATTTCCATTATTAATCCACATTTGCTTAAAAACCTCTTCGAATCTTGATATTGTTTGCTTTTTGTCTATTAACTGCATACAAATTAGTTGTTGTGCCAGCAACTAAAATTTATTACGAATATTTATATTTATTGAATAAAAAAATCATCTAAAATGTTACCTCTAATCCAAGGAATGTTTGTACACAGTTTGTTCTGTCTAAACAGTCTAGGCAATTAGTACGGACTGTGCCTTTCTGCAAACTGTAAAATAATGTATTAAAAAGCATACAATATTATTCTTTTTTGGAATATCACTCACTTGAAGATAGTAGGTCCATTTGCATGATAAAAAGAAAATTCTTGAAGATGTTGCTCCAGTTTATTCTTGAGCTTTTGCAAATTATTCTGGTTTCCACCGCGACATTCTTGATGGTAATCAAATACCATGTGAGGTACATCATTGTGAATCGATTCTTTATGATGCTTCTATAAATAGAGAGAAATTATTGTTATTAGTATCATAAGTTAGTCTGCATTATTACTCTTACCTGAAATTCTTGGCTCAAATTTGCTTCACCTTCTTTACTCCCTATAAGGCTGGTTCCTAATAAATTTACTATAACTTGCTTGCCATACCATTCCTTAATTGCTGTCATATGCCTATTGAAAGCTGATTTCGAAGCTTCATAACCCCTTGAAATTCTTACTTTATGAGAACCCACCTATAACCAAGTATTTAATACTCATATTGTTAAATTACTGTAAGCTTACTTGTACTCCAGGCTGTTCCCAAAATAAAGGAACTGATCCTCTAGTTTGAAGATATGAAGAAATCTCGTTTTCTAAATAGATAACCTGTTCAGTCTCCACGAAATTAGCTACATGCCCTTCATCGTTGGTGCCCCTTACGTTGAACCTAAATATTTATTAAAATCCAATGGGGTTCAGAATCGATTTAAGAGATAACTCATACCTTGTTCCTGCTCTCTCGCAGCTCAATCTGGAAATCACAGCAGCCAAGGCTTTCCTGTGTCCTACGTAAACTGTTCTCATTTCCACAGAACCACACATAGCTTTTACTAGCCAACTATTGCAATCGACACCAAACCTTACTAAATGCACATGGAGCATGCGATTCCTGAAATACAAATACAACGTTTACACTTTACTGTTTGAATTTGTTGATTCATTCGCTTACCAGAAGAATCTGTGATCTGTTAAAGACGTTCTACTTCTCCTTTGAGCACATAAAGTTAGATCTAAAGGAGTTCCGCCGGGGGCTCCTGAATACCAAGAAAAATAGAACGTGCCTGAATTAAGTAGCTTACGAACCTGAAAGAAGTGCTTTAGATAACTGAATATTAAGTGTATATTTTGAGATGTTACTTCTGATATCCGATCTTCGTTTTGTGAATAATGCAATGGTACAAATTGAGTTTGTGTTATTCGAAAGACTTCAGAATCGCCTATTTTTCCAATGGAAAAACATCCTGTTATCATTACTAAGTAAAGAACTGTAGTATCACTTGAATTTAATTGTAATACCCCTAAACAGCCATAAGCATCCAGCAGTTTTGTGTACTGTTTCTTAACTGCATCAGTTTCTAGGGCAGCTGAAAGAATATGCCAATTATTAAATATAAAATAAAGGTTGTTGTTTAACTTACACAAAACAGCGACTGCTTGTGATTCAAATAATAATGTGTTTTCTTTCCCTTTATGTTCTAAAAGAACACTGTGAGGATTCGGCGGCTTTGATTTTTCGTAGACACGAAAACCTTTATACATTGCCATCTTTGTTAACTTGTTTACTATCGAGATTCAAAAATAATCACTATTTATTAGGTTAACAATCGACATTTAATACTGTTTTCACTGTTTTTATACACCCCCTCATTTCACATCACCTTCTACTTCTACTGTCAAAATATTCAAAATAATCAATTTTTATTTTAAATGTCAGATGTCACGACTAGTGTCTCTAATACCATTCCCGGCAAATTAAAATTACGTGCAATATTTTCCTTTTATAAACCAAATTCATTGTTGATAATTTTCAATTTTGTTTAATTATTACTTTAATGTTTTATTTGTGTAATATATTGTCTATTATTAATCTATAAACACGATTATTATCCAATAAATGTCGTCATAGATATGACAACACTGTAAATGTTTGAAATAAAATAGAGGTGGGAAGGGAATGTAATTCAATTTGTTAATAACCGTAACGTATTTTGCGAATTGTTGATTAATGTAACAAATTATACTCTTATTAAACTTCTTTATATTAGACGTAGTTTGTTTTAATTTCCTGTATTAAGGAGTATCAATAGACAACAGTAATTGATAGGTAAATTATAAATTACCAATTTCAACATATTTTTTCAGTAGTTTATTCACCATCTATAAAAAGCAGTAAAAAAGAAAAACAATCCTGTTTTATACGTACGTAAGTAACTAAATTAATTAACAAGAATTAACTTAATAGGAGCAAGTTTGAAAACCTATTTCGTACAAAAATACTGCAATGAAGTGTACATTAAAAGAAATTAATAGAGAAATAATTTATGGAGAAACATTAGATAGTGGGTGAAAGAGTAATGCACACTGACTAATTATATTACATATGTCACAAATACAAACTGCCAAGTACGTCATAAAAATATTGGAGAAACTTAAAACTAAATTTTTACACGTTTTATGAAATTCAGAGATATCGATTCTCTTATTTACAAGTCTGGCCTTTCTTCACTTCGCTGTCTTCTTGTTTCTTCTTCTGCTTTTCCCGCATTAATTCAGCGTCTCTATAAAAAAAAGGTTCGTGATGTTTAATATCTACTAAAAAAAATTCTCATTCTTGTTTGTTTTGATTTAATTTATAAGTTTAATAATTAAATTATTGTCGTTCCAAAGGTATTCTGTAGCTGTTTGCCTAACGAATTCTTCGATTTAAAATCCACTCCATTTTCCTGGATGTGCTAATATTCAATTATTCATCCCGTTGTGTGCAGGCCCTTAAATTGGTAAAACATACAGGAATGAGTGTTTATATCTTGATTTATTAACATTCTGATCATAAACAGGTCTTCTGACTAGCTCTTGCTACTATTGTTGTAGAAAATGAATTTAATTCTACTAAGCTGGATGAAGTGTGTAGTGTACCATCTCAAGTAATAGGAAAAATCAAGTGGCTTTTTAACTGAATGACAACTTCAAAATAGTAGAGGATCCTAATATTGTCTTTAGCTTCAAAAATTTCAGTAAGATGCTTCGATCGATTAAAATATTCAATTGCAAAAAACTCAAACGTTATTTAAAAGCCGAAATTGCAATAAACTTTCACCGGTTTCATTTACATTTTTATGAAATTCGATAAATTAGGAAGTTTTTTTATACAGGTATAAATGACTGAAGAATTAAAATTAAGCGGCATTTCTAATACAATTCAATAGAGTTCGGCATCTAAAATATAAAAAATCTTAAAACTTGTCTTGATCTTATATTATTACTTTCTAAATACCCCACAAATCTACAGGCTATAGACTACAGGTAGATGATGCCTCTAAAAGTATACCTTTTAAGAAATGGCTGCTATTTTAATATTATTTAGTCTATGATTGATTTGAGACTAGATACACAAAAAGGCCGATAAGAACTCACCTAAGTTTTCGTTGTTCGACAGTCAAACCGTCACTTCTTTTATTTTTATCCATTTCCTTCTGCTTTTTCTGGGCTTTAGCTCTAGCCAATTCGCGCTGATTGCCACCTTTAAATAAACAGTACCCATTTCGTAAACTATAATAGATTATTCGAACCTACTTACGGGTCATTCTGATAAACTAAAAATTTTAAGTAAATAAAGCTTTGGCTTCCGAAGGCCGCAGGCTCTGTGGGGAAACTTCTTTGATACACCAAGACAGCCTACAACTTTGCTAATATATTTATGATATTGACAAAAATGGCATATGACATTTGACAGTGACATATCAGTCAATTTAGTTAAGAAATTTGACACCGATTTTTTTTCTTAGAGCGACATCTATGTACAAGAGTTTAAATAAAAATTATGTTAATGTTTCTTTTTGATAGTAGATGTCACTGTTTGATCAAACTCAAAATTTCCAAAATTGGCTAAATTTGTAAAAATTAATTATTGTATTTTCTTTACGATAGTTCCTTGTACTTTTACGGAAACTACTAAAAAGATTGTCTTAAAATATTTCTTAACTACCTAACTTTATGAAAAATGAAACGTCTAAATAAATTTTCTAGTACCTGAAAATAGTTTTGTTGAAGATTCTAGACTTTTTTATAGTTTCTCCAAGGATTATTTTATTATTTCTACAATTTTATGTTTTTTCATTTTATTTTAAAACTTTTTTAAACTCTGGGTTAATGGTTTCATTAAGGATTTTCAAAGATTGACAATTTTGTTGAAAATAATTGTAATAAAGATTTTTGGAACTATGAAATTTTAATAAAAAGAACAAGTTATACAACGGTGAGGTATATTAACTTATAGATAATTATTTACATTTACATACAATAAATAATAGAATAAATAAAAAGAAAGATGAAGCGCGAGTCAGTCAGAATTTAAATTGGGTGTAGCTTCGGAGACAGCCATAGGTATGTCAGGAAGGGAAGTCGAATCGTCCCATTCCGCATGAGTATACCCGTCTAGGGCGTAATCTTCGTCATTAGTAGCATCTTCAGTAGGAGTCGACGTAGGGGCAGCCAGGGTCGTCGTTTCCACGGCCTCCACCAGCCTTTTCCTGATGCCCGGGGTTTTTCTGTTCTTCTTTTTCCTCTTGGGATCACTCACTACGGATTTGTCACTACTTAATTTATGCTGTTTCTTTCTAATCACGTCTCTTTGGCACGTTTCACTGTCCCTGCTCTCGTCGCACTTGTGGATATTTCGATTTTGCGCCTTGTGCTTCGACACGTTTAGTCTCTTATGACAGAATTCGGGGTCGTTTTCGTCGTTCGAGCATTTTCTTTTCTTCTTCTTTCGTTTCCTTCGCTTGGGACACCGCTGGTGGGCCGGGTGGGACTTCTGCGTTTGGTGAGGTAACGGCGGACAGACGTGGCCGTGGTGGCGCATCGGGTGCAGCTCCGGGGCGACGTTCCTCGTCAGGACCAGAGTGTACGAAGACAATTTGCCTAGAGGTTTTCGGGCACGCAGTACCACTTTGCGGGACTGGCCGCGCTGGTTCAACGCCAAGTAGAAGGTCCTTTTGTCGTTTGAGTATTTAGTCGATGAGTATGTGTTGTAATTGGATTGTTCGATGGTCTCGTTAAACACGCATTCGTCTCCAAATTCCCTCTGAAACAATACAAACAATATTAATACTAAATTAAGCAAAAACATACACATATTTCGAAGCAATTAAAAAATTGTTGGATCTCAAAATGCCGATCATATTAAATAATAGAGCCCGTCTAAAGCTAGTTTCATGTAAATTGTCTGTTGTCTTTCATCGATCCTTTCCTGAGCCATATCATTTTGGATTTAATCCTCTTACATCGAGACCGAACTGTCACATAAACTAACCATAAAGATCCACATAGCTTAAGATTATCAGAATCGTCTCATAAATTGGTGCCCGTTCGAATCTTGAAAGGTAAAAAAACTGTTTTCTTCATTTCCTTACTTCAACTTGCTCTGCTTATACATACAAAGACGTGGAGTAAATCGAACTGGAAGCTTATACGATCGTTAACCTCACAAACATCGATGCAACGAATGAATCAAGTTTTATTAAATCTAAGGAAATTAATGGTAATATTTTATTAAATTTATTCGATATTACGACAAACTCTAGGACAACATGTACAATAATCGTAAAATCGGAGTACAAACTAATTATGAGTGTTATATTCCGAAGCAGAAATGCGATACAACTTGAATGTAATTAACCATCGCTGATTCGCGTTAAATTGAAATATTCAATGTTTTTCTTATCTTAAAATCCGCACATAAACCTTGTCCAAGAAAATCACTATCCCGCTGTCACTAAATTACGAAGAAGAATGTATAATGGGGGTTGATTCTTCTCTTTCTCTTAGATCTTATCTAAGTTATACGCGTGTACATAGATCTGTCCACTCGTGCAACATGGTATAACTTTGTCCACTATAGGAGGCGATACTGATTTCTATCTCGAATTTTTTTATACAGAATCGGATATAAAATATACCTATTTCTACAGGGTATTTTAGATGCAATTGAAACGTTAAGCCTTTTATGAAACAGTTCGTTAATAAAACGATTCTTCATGTTGTATTTTAACTCCCCAAGATTAGTGCCTGGCTTTACACATAATCTTCTTATTGTAATACTGATTTCGCAGAAACAAATTTTGAGTTAAAACCCTTAAACAAATACGTAGGTTAAAAACCTTCTTAACCATTTTTTTTTATTTTTCGACTGCCACATGTTTATCCAATTGGAAGTATACACAAGAGATGTTCGTGATCAACATTTTCCTGAAAATATATATGGAAGACGTTTAATTTATGGGATTGCCTATTGTCACGATAAAATCTGTAATTAATTTCGAAAATATTTCGTTTGTTCTCTCTAAGGGATGCACAATAGAGCCATCAATTTTATCGACCTTCTGATTCATTCGGCTACGCACACACAATTAGTTAATTTATTTTTTGTGATGCTTGTAATCCATTTTCTTCAAACCATCAAATATTTTCATCCAAGAGCTGTCGATAATTTATTTGCGATTCGATTAAAAAAAACAAGATTCTCAAAAATGCTTTTATATTGGCAGAATTACAAACATTGTAAATATACAGACGTGTAAGAAGTAAGTACATTTGGTTAGTTACCTAATTTAGAGGGTGTCACGTCACCTCAATATAAATTTTATTACATACCGACCAAGGCAGTGTTTCGTACCTGAAATTCATACCCTTATAAGGCATAAAGCTCCTAAAATATGTCGTGTGCTTTTTAACAGTCGAATTAACCGCAACTGACGAACCGTTTTGTTTCAGGATCTCTCCCGACAAGAATTATTTCTCGTCCGCTCGTTTTATTGTATTGATGAATGTAATAATTCAATTCCGACAATCAAGAAAGGGAATCTCTTTGTAAAAGCAGGTAAGCTCTTTTCTAAAACAATTGGATTTGCTACTCAAGTACTAAACAGGTGTCATTACAATCGGAACAGTTTTTGCCATCCTGATTGATATCTTCATTTCTCTTGAGCGAGATTTTAGGCTTTTTTTTAATGCGTCTTAATTGCCCAGTTGGTATCAAGATGAGTGAAACATAACTTCATATTTATAGCGTTTAATATTCGGTAAGTTTGAATACAAACGAGAAGGATGACGGTAAAATTTTTCCAAACAATTTAAACGCAATAATTCAAGACTTAAGTTACAAAGTTGCCGACAATCTATGTCGTTATTTATAACTCTTTAAAGTAGTATTGGATCCCTACGAAACAAAGGTAGGTGGCCCTCTTAATGTATAATATATCATCTTCACCTTCACCGTCTTTAATATACGTTAAATTATCTAATTGCTCACGCTCTCTGTTCGATACGTCCGTTCGAGATTTACTTATGAACACCAATTAAATGCTAATAAAAATTTTTAGTTTTAATTTTTAAGTGGGTATAATAAAATCAGTTTTCTTATCAGGTTGTGTACTCGATAAAGCAATTAAAATCAACCTACTATGCATTCAAAAACGAGATATTTCGGGCACCTTTAAACGAGACGGTTTACTTTCGAAATAAATGAGCTACTAATGACTTGAAAAATTAATTAGAATAAAAGATTGTACCTACCGATGCATAAAGCAATCCACACCTAGCCATGCATAAATACTGACAGGTAGCAACACCCTGAATCTTCATTTGGCCAATACCGACTGTCAGCCTCTGCAATATCGCTGAAACAAAAATGATATTCAAATTGAGTGTATTTCATTTGTAAATGTCGAACATGTGTCAATGTAGAGAAGAGCTTGCAATCAAAATACTGGAGAAAAAAACCGTTTTGTAATGAAATTGTAGGTACTTAAAAAGCGGACGCGAGAAATTAATCCGAGCGTATTTAATCTGCATGGCTGTAATATAAAAAATTGTAATGAAAGTAAAACGGTGGTAAATAATACTTAGTGTCCTGTTTGAATAATCAACGTAGAAGCGTCTTCATATTACTTAAAAAATTAATCTCTTTAGAGTTGCAATTGAATATAATTATTGTATTTTTTTTGTTTGGTGTTTATGGGTAAATTAATTTGCATCTGTGCTCGTGCTATTTTAATTAAGGCTCTTCTCCCTTAGTTTTAAGAATCTTTTTTAATCAAAGTTATGAGGCATCAATAGAGAATTTAAATCCAGGTGTCTTCAAAATTGGTATTGAAATTTTAATAATCACACTAAATAATTGTATTTATTTTATCAAGTGTATAATAAGAGTATTTCCGGCTTGGCCCGATATCAAATGGTTCGTGTTTAGAACGCATGAAATCTCATTGTGTGATGAATCTGAATGTCACCTACTAAAATAAGTTTCTCTAGCCCAGTTCATGAAAATTGCGTAATTGCAACACAAGGGTTCCCGAAACCTACATTGCCGAAATTTACAGCTCCAATCCATTCCCTCGGACTCCACCGTTTTTACCACCACCGTATATTATATTTTTTATTCGTATTTTATTCGTACAAGTCCTAGTTAAAAAACCATTTGCTCGTAATGTATTCCATCCTCCAATTATTCAAATCCGTAAATATTTCAACAGAGTCTTGTCCGCACATATATTACATTTCCTAGTAGATAGTAACTTTATAATGTAGTTGAATTTGGTTGTAAAACGCCAACCGCATGAATATATTACTATATTACAAACACCCTACCACTGGGAGTATACTAAAAAGGTCTTTTCTAGAAATATAATTTACCAGTGATGTCTTCTTTAGATAATAATTCGGGAAAAGAGTTACTGCTCTGCCGGCCTATGAAAGAGAATACTATATCACGTCACGTTTTAATATATACGAACTATAATTTTATAATGCATCTATTAAATATTACTTAGTACTTATAAAATAAAATCATTCATAAATAAATATTCGCGCAGGTAAAATTGTAATTTCTCTGCATTGTAACCGATAATTCGCTCAATCAAAGCAGTCTAATAAAATTTGCATTGTTACATTTGGAAAAGGCGGGTGGTCTAGTTAAAGTTCTAAAGTCTTTTGATGTTTCATTCTTGATATGATAATATACAGATGTTGATTTGGATCGATCAACACACAGAATTGATTAAACAAACGTCCAAACGGGCCTCAAAGACAACCTAATAAATTTATCGCGAATTAGTGTCTACTTCGAGATGTTTATTTTCTACCAGGTGACTCAATAATTGAAGGACCAAATAGTTTTTATAGACTTGCGATTAGAAAGTAAAACAAACCGCAACATTTAACATTTCAATGGTATAGGAGGCGTCATTGGGACACCCTGTATACAACAAAATGCAATCTTCTAAAACATCAGCTGCTCTGCAATCGGAAGAATTGGGAGAAAAACTTTTACGGGATTTTTGTATTTGAATCACGTATTTCAATAAACACATACTGGGTGTTCCATTATTTATATTCGATTTATATTTAGTTGCACGCACGTATCATGAATTTAATTTATGGTAACATGAACGTTTAGTTTAAAGTAGAAGTCAATTAAAAAAAGGGATGCCAGTGAAATCAAATGTTTCTCAGATCCTTTTCTTAATTTTTATGTTAAATTCTAGGCTGTGAGAATAAAATATATCGATAAGAGTTAAATATTTATCGAAGTAGGTACTAAATCGAAATGTGTGGACATTAGGTAACAAAATCAATAAATCCCTGTAAAATAAATATTGAGATTACTCCTGAGTTAAACTAATATTTTTCAAATAAAAATATTAAATATTAAGATGTTATTGACGAATAAAATTAGATATCAATAGAAATAAAGGTTCGAATGGTATTTAAATAATTAATGTTCTTTTGATTTTAGAATTTTAGAGTAACTGTATACTTTCAAGTTATTAAATTTACATAATTAAGTTTAGAGCTTTTACGTAGTAAAAAATATGCATTCAATAAAATTTAAGAATTAAGGTGTTATTTTATGCAAAAATGTCAATTATGAATAATATTTCAATACTAATGAAAAGGTTTTTTTTTAATTTTATTTTCGAACCAAACTTGAGAATCTTCGGAATCAAATGACGCACAACTTGTAGGTATAATCGATCATTTTCATGTTGTGTATATCAATCATTTGAACGGTATTTAAATTTAGTGTTTCTTGTAGATGCGGTCGTATTTCTGTATGTTAGTAATGGCCAAAGAAAAGATCTATTAATAATAAATCAGTTGTCACCGGAACATCTCGTGTTCAATGCCTTTAGTGACTATAGCTGTTGACAGAATTACACAAACCGCCTTGTTCGTACAACGTTAAATACGTTATTAACGCCGCTTCGATTTGTTTTTTGTAAATATTACAGGCGCAATGAACATAACTGACTAAAAATAAAGATTTTCGTCCGTAAAAAAGGCGGATTCATAACAATTAAACAAGTGGCAAGCATAAATCAGAACCGATACGTGTTTAGACGCGTAACCAACCTCTCACGATAGCTTATCCCAAACAAAAAATATTAAAAGATATAGAACAAATCGCTAGGATGTTAGCTCTTCATTATATTTTTTTCGATTCCTTTATAATGTATAACATATGCGCCGAAAAATTTACGCACCTCGACTAAAGATACAACAGTCCCAAATAAATCAACTCGTGTACATTGAGATTAACTCCGAAAAATTCGAAATCATCGAGTACTTAGTAATTATTTTTTATACGGCAAATTTAAAAAGAAAACGTTGTGCTTGTGGGAAGCATTCCAATAAATTTATTGGACGTTCATTGAGCTCTAATTGAATTTTTTCAGCCATTAAGTATTACTTTATTGAGACATTTATAGACTGTACTGATCTAGTAAACGAGCAGTTCTTGAAAATTTTGTCCTGGTATTTTTAGTTTAGAGAAATTAGATTTCTAAAAACCGCTATTTTAATGGCATAGATAAGTTATTAATTCACTAATAGCTTTACAGCATAATTTTCGTTAATACTGAGAAAATAGTATTTTTTTGATATAGGAATCCCACATTCACAATACCTCGGAACGCACTGCTGATTCGGTTCATTCTAATATGAAGAAGGAAATATTAATAAAACCGCAAGGTTATTGTCCTAGTAAAACTAAGCTGCGAATTTTGTCATATATTATGCAACTTTTTCCATTACAAAACATCCAAATGAATCGTTATCAAACCCCAAAATTACATAATACAAAACGTATCGACTCGTCCGCTATTCGGATTAAGAAAAACTCCTTCAAAGCTATATTAAAAAGAACATAAAAATCTACTTATTATCCGTATAAGAAGAATTACAATTTTGTTTAATTGTGAAAATATGGTAGGAATGCGTCGGGCATTCTTTTACAAAGAATTCTCTATTAATCTCTTTATAGTATTTAAGTAAAAGTAAGGGAATGGAAGATTTAAATTGAATAAGTCCGGGGAATTTTTGTATGTTCTCAATTACAACGAATTCTACAATTAAGAAATATATTAATAAATTTAAACTTTAAGATAGTTATGAATAAAATTTCTGGATGTACTGTGCTAGAGCAAATATTTTTACGGTACGGCAGGTATGATCATCTTTAAGCTCGTGTAGTAGTCCTACCGATAAAAATCTAATACGTTACGAGGGGCGCCTATATAATTTTTTTATCGCAACATTTTAATGATTAAATTAATAGGGTTGAAGTATAGTTAATTTAGGACCACCCATCTTATTAATTATAGTCCGATTTTTGGTGCATGTATGATTAAGGACGAATCTCGCGTGCAATTTATAGTCGATTGTAGTTAATTTTGTAGATAATGCGCGGGTTACCTGCATTGGACGCATTCAAACAGAGCCCTTAGGTTCCCGCTTTGTTTGTTTTGCTCTAATCAATCGATTTTATTGAATATTACTCTTAGATTTAATAAATAGTGTGCTCAATATTTTCTGTTGTCTCGATTACTAAAAGCTGAGTTACCAAAATATTGCAGTTTATATAGCCAACAGTTCATTGAATTTATATGTTATCATTTAATCCAAAGTAAACTCGTTTGGAATATAAATTCGACTGTTTAAAATTCATTATCGTCCATTTAATTAGCATAAATTAATTCAATGAAGTCGTTAAAGCGATTTATCAAAAAATTAAAAAATTAATTTAGTTTTAATGATTTTTTTGTAAATTGTTCAAAACGGAAAGCATCAATTAGACGATTTGCATAACACCGGAGTAATTATAAAGTTCTAGTCATTCATTAAATAGGTGTTAATTACATAGTTGTCGGGCATTTAAGGTAAGCAATTGACTAGTGCTCGTATAGCGGTTGTCTTGACGCGGTTGGATTTGATTTTAAACACTTGAAATAATCTCCCGATCTACTGCCATTGTAAATGAGAAATTACAGACGTTTATTAGGAAGAAAACGATTAATATACCGGATTGACAAGTCCGTCGATGATCAAATATCAGCAAAAGCCGCTTCGAGTTTTTTTTTGCTTTTATTTCCTTTGGATGTTTCGTGTGCTTCTTGATTTATTATGTTTTTTAATAATTTTTAATTGACAACAGACCTGTGGTAATCACTGTGTTACGCAATTACTGATAGACTTACAAAATTATTGAATTGAATTATGTTGTTTTTTAAAATATTGCTCGACAACTTATGAAAAAATTTATGCAGCTGTAGTAGGCTCATTAGTATACACTTTAATGACCGCTCGGTTTTTAAGAATTTCTGAAAAATCTTGTTCATTTTGTGCGGATTTCGCCTATTCCAAAGAGAGTAATGTCCTCTTTAATTTGTGTAATTGTTTCCTCTTCATTTAGGACATTTGAGTTGTAATTATAAACCACATTGCGAGTCATAAAATAGCGAGATGAGTAAGAAAATATGGGAAACTTCACAAATTGAAATTGCAATAAAACTTAAATAGACTTTTACGTTAAACGCGACTGTGAAATTATTCTACTTCGTTTTCTGTTATAGGCTATTTTTGTATCTACTGGTATTACCATTTCCATATAGGGATTTAGGAAACTTTGACGTTAATACAGAATAAAAAATTTTTAACATTAAGTTTAAGATGCTTAAAAGTTATAAATTACGTTATGACAAATCCTGGTGCTTTATTCCACATTTTTTAAAACTATATTCTAAAAATAGTTTATACTATTTTTGATTAGCCCTTATTTAATTTTAAATGATTATGAAGAAGATAAAAATGAGCTGTATTTAACATTATCCTACAACGACCTACGTACGAATGCTCGATATCCTATAAATAGTAAGCATTATGTCATAAAATGCAGAATAATTTAATTTTAGCAACTGGAAGTTTCGTCTATGTTGTGTCTAAACCATTAGTTACCTTCCATTTAGATACACTGAAAAAAATAATATCTAAAAATACAACAATAGGTATAAATTTAAAAAGTTCAATAAACCACAACACATATGATTAGACGAATAAGTACCTGGTAAAAAAAAGCTCAATTTAGAAGAAACTTTTCTAAACTTAGGCAACAACTATGCGTTAATTTAAAAGTTTTTGTTAGACGAGTTGTTGGATTTTCCTGTTAAGGTACTTGACTTTTTTACGTAAAAAATAAACAGGAAATAACTGAATAAAATAAAAGTTCGCGAGTATATTTTTATCAGTGTGCGTAGTTAATGGTTCTATCTTAATATTTACGGCGATTTTCTACGAGTGGGTGACAGGACAGGAACATTCGTTTCTAATAAAGACGTCGCATCGCGTCAGGTGAATTTGTTTAACATGTTCATTACAACGAGAGGTTAACGCTTTTTCTCTAATAACGTGTTAATTAAATTATTGGCCCCGTTGATATAATGTAATATAATAAATTAACGATTTTGAAATGATGGACATAAATGACAACCGACTCGATTTGTTTTGTTTGTCAAACAAGCAATGATATAAATATTAAATTTTATTGCTTCTGTTTAAAATGGTTTAATACGAGGCGATAAAAAAGCTAATTAACATTTAAAAGCATGACGAGAATGCGTTTCTCACGAGGAAGAGCTTTGATGACAATTTTCTACTTTTAAAATTTTTATATTATATTTTTTATTTTATATTATACGCATACATACAGAGCATTCGAAAAGTAACGAATAAATTCATTATTTCTGAAATGGAGAAGACCATGACTTTTTTTTTAATTTTTTTTCAAAACCGTGTGTTCTAAGAAGGCGCGTAATGAAATTTTTATTTTTTTCTGTGGCCAAATAAGGCCACAATTAATTTTTAAAGTTTGAAAAACGTCACACAATCGTCATCCATGCACTCTGCTCCAATCAAAGCGAGAGTTTCAAAGAGAAGTCACATTTAGCAAGTTTGCCACGTTTCCTATTACTCTTCTTTACTCCGCAAAATGTGCGTTTTTTGTATATATATTGCAATAAACATTTTCTGATTTATCCATTTCTTCCATTACCTAATGGATAATTCGCGATATACTTATTAATATAGAAATAACATCTTCATCTGTATAAATTGTAACCAATTTTCGTGTTAAAAACACAAATAATGGTCCTGAAAAATTTATTTGGCAACATTCTTGTCAACTTCAATATTATCATTAAATTGTTTTGTACCGAACTGCAATTCGTGTAATTTGTTTTGTGCATTTGTCAGAAAAATCTGACAAATGACAGTTTGATTTTTGTTCGTTTGTGTATTCTTTGTTACTGCGTTCGAAAATTCATACTATTTACTTATACAACAAGACGTGAGTGGTTTATGATTGGTTGATAAGGTACGAGTCAAAACCCGAAATTTTTAAATTTCAAAGGGCTATATCTTTTTAATTATAACACATTTTGAGCAACTGAAAACGGTTTTGAGCTCTAATAAATCATTTCTAATCGTATCTTTTGCCGAAATCCGCCTATCTCACATCGTGGTCTTCTCCATTGGAAGTTTTTCGAAAATTTCCTCTGACACGTCGATTTTATTTTAAACAAGGACACTTTTTAACATACTTTAAATGGGATACCCTATATATTTTTGCATTCTTAGATTCTACTTGATGAGTTGAATAAGAAAAGGCGTCATACTTGATATCTTGGTATTATAATAAAGGATATACAGCCACTCAAAAATTACAAAATTTTGAATTTAGGTGGCTCTGAAAGCCAAACAGTTGAAAATCGAGAAAATCGATTACTATTCTAACTTTTCAAGTACTATCTAATATGATATAAAATGTACACAAAGTGATCAAAAATTTCAAAATTTTTATCAAAAAAAAATTGTACCATTTGATTTAACATTTAAATTATAATTAAATATGTATATTGAACATTTAAATTTGACTTTTATTTCAATTATTCTATACACAGAAAATGCCCTTAAAAGGAAATAGGTATAGAAAATATTTTGAACGGCACGTCTTTTAATATGTAACATTTACGTCAGATGCTAACAAAATTTAATTATCAATTTTTGAGATAATCGCCAGGCACACATCATAAATATGTTATTCGCGAAATGAAAACGAGCTTCTTAAAAAATATGACGGACACGTGCATTTGTGTTCACGACAGTTGATTGACTCAATTTCGAAATTAAATTAAATATTCTTGTATTATTTTTTTTGGTATGTACAACACATCGATGGGTCAGGGGTGGATGAACGTCCGATTTATAGTAAGTTAATATGCGAATCTAAAATTTTTCGAGTCAACAAAAACTGTAAATTTTCGTGAAATAATACAAAACAAGTGGGACGAACGGCCCAGTGCGCCGTAGAGAGACTTCTAACTAATGTAACGTTAAGTTTTTTTTTTTTTTTTTTTTTTTTTTTTTTTTTTTTTTTTTTTTTTTTTCGTTTTCGAAAAATTCGAAGAATTTTCCGTTGTTAGAAGTCTAAAAAGCCACCCCCAATTTAACCGCTCGATTGCAGAACGTTTTCCAGCACCGATTCAATTCCTATGCGGAATTCCGTCCGGTCAAAGTTCGCGAAAAACGTGACGCTGCGGTCACACTGATAAAGTGCGGATAAACATGCGGTTTTTGCGTACGTATCGGGTGATTCAGCAGCTCGGGTTCTGTTGTGGAGAGAAAATTGGCGAGCGTACGTGAGCTTTGGCTCGTCTGCTCCACTCGCTGTCCGTTCGGCGAGTACGAAAATGTCGAGCGAGTCGTGCGATTCCGTCGAACTCCTGGTGCGCGAGGTGTCGGTTACGCAAAGCCGGTAAAGAGCACGTGGTTACTGAACTGAGCCAGGGCCGCTCTCGATCAAATCACCAAACAATTTTTACTCACTAATTGAACGCTCTGGGTTGTCAGGATCAGGAGCAGGATAGCAGGAATATCAGATTCACTTTGTTATTTTATTATTTAAAATTTACCTCGTAAACCCCTTACATAAAATTTTAAAGTTGGACATTAAACAAAAGCCTCAGACTGGGTTTATATTTCACAAATTTCAAAGAACAAAGATGAGAAACTGCACCGCAACGAGCACATAAAATCGCTGGTGATATTGTCTCAATTTCTGTTTGACTATCAACAAACCGTTAATAAGTATACGGGTCCGTCGTAAATTTAATGCAACTCATATGAAGTTGATATCGGTCGCGTTGAAAATTTTATTTCATCGTTTTTATCGTCACGTGTCGCTTGAAATTAAGCGATAAATTCAAATATGTGTACGCATAGCATGACCGGTCGTTTGCGCGTATCTGCGGACGATCATTTAATGGATTTTTGGATGAAATTCGCTTGTTCCTGATGTTGCGTTAAATCCTGACCTGTCTCGCTTAATTTCAATATAATCACGGCAATTAATTTATCCGTTGAATAATTACACCGACAGATTATTGATAGGGATTTTTAATTTGCGAATTCGCCAACTACTTTGAGTTCGCACCCAAAGGCTCGATAAGTAATTTGCACGTACGCATTTTTCAACGACCTTGACTTCCTATTTATTTAAATCGGCCGGACTCGCCTTCCCCATTGAAATTGTATCAGTCTGTATTTTCACTTTTTTTTAAAGGTAACTGCTAGTCTAATAAGCCTCAATTATGTCTAAAAAAATCATTATTCAAATTGATCCAGTTTATGCACGAAGTTCAACATTAACTGTAACGATATATCTTTAAATAAATTATTGTTCGGTTTTTTAATATTGGTATTTTTGTAGACGTATTTGTTTGGGTATATCAAATCAACCCAAGGTTGTCGACGTAAGTTTCTGATCTTCCTCAATATCTCATATTTTTATAAGAAATAACTCGATCCAGTCACGTATACAACAGGTATTTTGATTTTTGAATGCATTCCAAGCAACCGACACATGACTTAGCCGCGAAACGATTATACAATATGACGAATGGATTGTTTGGATATTTGCCAAGTCAAAAGTTTCATTTAATCAATCAGAAATGAAACAATTACTGTTACTCCAAACAACTCTATAAGCATTGCATATACAGACTTATTTAAAAAAAAGTTGCACGTTCTTTTCAACTCCTTAAATCCTTTTAACCCAAAATTTACGATGTTTTTTATAAAAATTCATGCTCAAGGTGATGATATCGATTTAGGGTAGTAAATCAGAGTTGCAGACTCGTTCATCTTGTCAAAACGAATTGAGGCGAATCAGAAAATCGTTAGTCATTATTCATTAGGTATCTAAAAAGGTCTAATTGCACGGTTGGCGTTTGATATAAGATAACCCATAATTTTAGACTAAATATTCATACGGTGTTAAATCTAACAAGAACGGTTCGTTTTTAAATTATAGAGCTGTTTGTTAAAAACACGTCTACTCGGATAACTAGCTATCATTAATGTATCACGGGTGTTATAAAAATAAACAAAACGGCCGACCTTTTATTCCTAACATTGAGTATCATATTGTCTAAATAAGAAGAATAAAAGACCAGATTAGAATTGGCTGTATTTGGAGTATTTATATTGAACTCTGATAAAATTTACACCCTTCATAAAAATGTAATTCATTAGTGGTATGTACTTTTATTTCAATAATATTAACCGGATTTATTGAATAAAAGCTACTAAGTTCTTGGCTTGCTGCACTTGAGATTGATTATTGGAGATACATGTAATATACACATTAACGACTCGATTATAACTATCATTTATCAACATCTATATGATTAGATAAATTACTCTGTCTGCATAAAGCATGTAAAGATATTAATTGAATTATTTTAATTCTGCTGCTGCAAAATCTGATACGGAAGTAGTACTTTTCTTATCAGGAAAGTTAAATAAACTTTGGAAAATTTAAATAAAATATGTGCTATTTAAAGTTCCGATTATGAAGTAAGTATAAGTGGATTTCCTGCGGTAACTGTATATTTTCGTGAACTTCGGCGTTGAAATGAGAGATTTACGTGCAAAATTTTGCTTTCATAGAGGGTGATCCAACGGTATGATGAAGTAAGATATTTCCCTTATTATAAGGGATATGAAATAAAATCTTTAATCAAATTTATTCGTAATTTCAAATTTCATTTTTTAATTTTTTAGCCTGTGAAGGGTGATTCATTTTCCGATACACAACAGTCAGATTTTTTGAATGCATGTCATGTCCTGTATGTTTCTACATTTTTGATATCTTTCCAACAATGCAGCAAATGTCCTTCTCTTGAATCTACAGTGAATATATCATAGTGAGTTTGCTACATTGTTGGATTCAACTGGTTGAAAAGTTTTAAAAAATTTAAAATATACAGGATATGCTATTTGAAACTACATAATTTTGATGCAGATTGAGAATACAACTACCATCATATGAATGAATTTAATTTATAATTTTTATAGCATTGAAATGTATTTTGTTGTAGATTTTTTTTATTTTTTAAGGGACATCTGTCACATGGTCGGATATCACCCTGTATGTCAAGCAAAAGTTCATTGATTTCTTTAAAACCCATCACTCTTTTGAATTTTCACAGTTTACGGAACCGACGGCATCGAATTTATAAACAAATTAGAAATTGATCAATTATCTATCTACATGTTACTTTATTGATAAATTATACAGGATGATAAAGCTCCTAATAAATGTTTTCTTTAAATCTATGAATGATGAGTAATTATTTTAAATTTGATTGAAATGGATCAATACGTCAACACAGATTAGTCTATTTGTTTTGTTAGAAACTAAAATTTGTTCGGAAATCTTGCATTAGCACCTAGCCTAAAGCTCACTTTAAAGCGTGATAACTGGCTAATACCAGCAATTTTCGTTCCATTCATATTTAAATGCGTCAAATAATGTTAATAATTTTGAAACTATCCACACAAATTTGTTTATGGATCTCGTCTAAAATAGTCAATATGTGCGGTAGAGGTACTTCTTGTTTACACGTTTTAAGCAAACATTTCGTTATTCACTTGATTAACAGGTGTTCCTAAATCTTTCATTTTTCCCATTACATCGGATTAAATTTTGATCTATTCCTTAAAATTCCTTGAAAATGATCGTATGTAATATTTTAAAATAACTATCTAAGAAGTGGTGAAAATTGTTTCATGTCAATTTTTCGGCCAATAATGCGAAGTTGCAGAAATGTGTCTTGTGCCAAACCGTCTTATAATTAGTGCAAGTAAAGATAATATTCTCGATATTTATAGAAATCGAACTGAGAACACTGGGAAACGTCTTTATTTTCTTCATCTATTTGGATTGCTATTTGTTTTCTTTTGCATTGACGTAAAATAAATTCATAAATTATAAAGTGCACCGCACCATGTGGTTTATAAAATTTTTTAATTCAGTTTAAATAACCAAACAATATTTTAAATAAAAACAAGGTGGCCGGAATTAAAGCGGAAATATTTAATCTTTAATTTATTTGATTAAATCTTATCAGAGAGTTGGAGAAATTTACAATAGAAATTTAATCAGTAGATTATTGTTGTATGAAGACCAAATTCTCCATTATTTATTTAATTTGTTATATCTGGACTGAAAATTTAGAGAGAAAATAATAGACTGGCACTTCAGTTGTGACCGACTGAAATCAATGTATCAGTTTGATTGACTTTAAAGGCAGGAAGTTTACAATTATAACAGAAATTTATATTTGACATTTGAACTGAGAATCCAGCCCAGTGTACGAAATGATTTATACTGTTATCTTCATGGACTAATTACTTTGTTACTATAACGAGTTCTTTACAAATAATTTCACACAAACATTGATATTATGTCACATCTTACTTTATAAATTACAATAAACCATTCCTGACAGTTTTATCAAATCGCATCTTTATAAAAAAAGGCAAGTCTCTAAAGCAGTTTCCTTATAAACTCGATACTCCAGTCATTATATACGAAATAACGGGGAAGAAAAGAAAATGAACCGAGGAAGCTAAATTTTGGATATGTTGTGGGGAGTGCTTTGAAAAGCTTAACTTTAAGTTTTCGACCGGAAATTCCTTGTGCATTTTCCGCCATCTTGAAAAAAAGGGGTTTAATTCCATTTTTGACGATAACTCGGCTGTGCGTCGTCATACGAGAATTATTGTAATATACTTTTTTGTTGGTTTTTTTTACGCTCTACAATTTAGGTCTTATACATTTTTAACCTATCGTTGATGGTTGTTAAGATATCGAGCGCGAAAGTTAAAAATAAATTCTTCGCAACCGATTGTTTGGACCAATTGAAATGGAATTACATAATAAATTTATAACGTATTATTCATAATTTTGCTGTTTTATTTATTTCTATTGTACTTAAATCATTTCCTCTACAACGGCAAATCCATTCCAACATATATATATATATATATATATACAACTGCGCGGGCTATGAAATCAAAACTTTCCACCGTCTTACCAACTTTACGGCGCTCCAACAGTCTTAATTTTTGTCAAACAAAAAAACCCCTAAGAACAATTTTGTAGATATTAACATGCTCTACGAGTTTTGTGATAGACAATTTTTCGATATATATCACGAAAAAGGAGAAAAAAGCAAACAATCGGTTGCGAAGAATTTATTTTTAACTTTCGCGCTCGATATCTTAACAACCATCAATGATAGGTTAAAAATGCATAAGACCTAAATTGTAGAGCCTAAAAAAAACAACAAAAAAGTATATTACAATAATTCTTGTATGACGACGCACAGCCGAGTTATCGTCAAAAAATGGAATTAAACCCCTTTTTTTCAAGATGGCGGAAAATGCACAAGGAATTTTCGGTCGAAAACTTAAAGTTAAGCTTTTCTAAGCACTCCCCAAAACATATCCAAAATTTAGCTTCCTCGGTTCATTTTCTTTTCCAAATGTATATAATGACTGGACTACGATGTATGTTAAAAATAATGTCCTTTCCATCTACTGGCAATTAACTTTCTTCTGCTTTATATTTTATTGTTTCGGAGTGACGTAATTAATCGCTTAATTAAAAAATAATTACCTTTGCTAATTTTATGTCTCTTGCAAGCGGTCACTTTTTATCTACATTTTAAATACTCTCTGTTAGGTATACCTATATCATGAAATAAAAATCAATCAAGGATTCGTATAAACGCCACATAAATATCTTTTTTTTTCCTTGTTTTCTTAGAAAGTTTTGATGAAATTTTGTTTGGCACAGATTTCAATCACAAATAACAAATACAATATCTTTATTTTTATTTTAAAGTCATGGAATAAGCCAAAACTTATAAATGCCGAAAATATAAAACATTTTATGGTGAAAATAAAGTTGTTGCTAGTGCTATTGCACTTACAAATATATATATACAATTCACTGTTGACAATGCAGTAGAAAGGCGTAAATTTTGTAACCGAATAACTCAGTGATTACCATAATGAAGACATAAAGCAATGCTAAAATTTCATGCAGTAAAACGTTATCTTACAATATTAAATGATAGAAAATTTAATGCATTAAAACAGTTATAATTTGAAGTGTCAATTTTCTAAACAGTTTCGAAATATGCCTAATTACTGCATAATAATTATAAATAATATGCGTGTTATCAACATGGACTTTTATCGTTCGTTTACCTTTTGGTTTGGATGAAGAGCCGTAGTTAATGTAAAATTACCATTTTTTATAAGATATAGGTACAATTTAACTAGGATTGAGTTCATTTCATCTAAAAATGCCCCTCAAAATATTTTTTCAATAATTTTATTACAAATGCAATTTTTAAATTAAATTATTATATTTACACAGTTGCCATTGTACAGAGATATCTCAATGGGTGAAATAACATGACACACATTTATTATTTGACTTAATTGTAATATAATCGATAGTTTATTGTAAATTATCTAACTACAATTTTCTAGTACATACTATACGAATGAATTCCTGTTCAAAATCCCATGCATCATTTATTACATAGTAAAACATTTAATCAAGTCAGAATAATTCGTTAAATTTGTTTAAATCTTCTTATTAATAGACCAATTAATAAAAGTAGGACATTTCTTGTTGTAGCGAAATCGCGACAAATCAAATATTGAATATTAAGAATGAAATTGATTCGAGATATGGGTCATGTGTTATCGCTAGTTATTGATAGTTTGAGAAAGGAGCTTTGGGAAACTTCAAAAACAGACAAATATTTAATCAATAAACGTCGATTTCGTTATCGATGCATCAAGGAATACAATGAAAAAATCCTTATACATATTTATTTTAATAACACTTAAATTGTACAAAATAATACCATTATGTAAGTTGTGACCATTTACAGCGAGCATTACGCTATCTAATCACTCAGTGGCTATATTTAAAATACCTAACCTAGCGCAACGTTGACACATAAGCCTCTTTGTTTAAAAATGATACGAGATTGTAGTTCAATATAACAATTAGCACTATCACCTTTAGCAAACAGCGAATTATAGAGGAGTTACTATTTCTATTTGGCCGAGAATAATTCTCAATCCAATAAGATGCCATAACTGAGTTATCAACAATACAAAACGACTTCATTCTATTTATTCCTTCTCTATCGATTCGTAAGCGAACCTCTTATCTATTTTCTGCTATGATACGAATATAATTCAATTGTTATCGGCCTATCAGGAGGCTGATGTCGCCAAATTTAGCAGTAAAAGGATATGGAGTAATGGATCAAAAAACAATCATAAGACATAGAAAGTGGTGATAAATAAAAAAAAACCTAAACAAATAGGAATATATGCAGTCATTCTGAACTAATTAATGTTAGACATTAATCGGTAGCAGCATCTTTACTTTGATAAAAGAAGAATTAGAAGAGAATAATTTACTTAGCGAATCGTATATGTCAGAGTTGATAAATGCTGCTGTATAACAATTTAAATTATGGTTTTTAAATTCCATGTGGAAAAAAACTCCGGCCAACTGTTCTTAATGTCCTATTAATTTGTCTATTAGTTGAATTTCGGCTGTGCCAGATGCGGATTTGTGAGCTGCAATTTAAAATATTAATGGGGCGATTTGGTTGAATAATGGGAATGTCCTTGATCTTGGTAAATATTATTTTTCTTGTAAAAAACATACTAATTTCTACATCAAATTTTTGATTTATTTGGTTTATATTTGAGACGAATGAAAATAGAAACTATAATGTTGTCTAGACCTAGACCATATCAAACATTATCGACTATTAAGATAAACAAATATATTCAAAATAGTACATTTAATATACAAATTGCATTCATTGTTCAAATGTCTCTGATTACACTAACTTATTAACCAATATATTCATCATTTATAGTTTCTGCGATAAGAAATACATCCATAATATCTACCAAGCATAGCAGTTCCTAACTATATAATTAAATCTACATAAAAATCTATGATTTATTTGTATGTATATCGTCTATAAACAGAATTTCTGGATCTCTAAAATTAGAAACTATACTGACTAATTGAAATGAATTTTTGCACACATTGTGGAGGAAGGCGAGTATCATAATGTAAAGGGCATTTTGTTATAGTTCATAGTAAGTTTAGCATATAACTTTAATAATTTCATCGCAAATAACGCCAGGAGCTGGAAACGTTATTAAGAGGTACAAAATTTCTAGTTTTTATCTTACCACATAAATTCTCTAAGTACGCAAATAAGGAGAAAGCAATAAAAATTAAATGGCAAACAGTATGAAGAAGTTATTCGAGAATTTAAAACTGCGGTAATGATAATATTTATTCAGCACCACCATTAAAATAACTACTATAATACTTGCAGTATCAACCTTCATAAATATCTGCACTTGCACCTTTGTCTCTGCACTGTCTACTGGACAGTATTAAAGAACATAACAAGCCATAATAACTATAAATTTGTTTGCAAGTAATAAACCAGACGTTTGATATTTACGACCTTAGGGGGTTGCGTCGTTTTAAGATTTATGCAAAAGTTAAAAGATCGACCATTGAACATTCAGATCCTGGAGGGACGCCTTTTGTAGCAAAAAGTCATGAAGCTCATTACTTTGTCGCCAACTCGTGTGACAAATTATCAAAACACAGAAACTAATCATCATTTTTGTCCATTAAAATAATGACTAGAAAAAACATATTCACTTAAACGCGCTTATTCCTGCATTATAAATTATCTATTAAAATGATTTTTATACCCATCTGATACTAATAAATCTGTAATATGTATATTGATGAGCATCGCCCACCAGTTGGTATGGAAATGATCGTAAACTTCTAGATCTAAAATCTCTAAAACGACACATAATTGAGCTTCAATTACTCAAGTTAGTAAATCATTTCAGTCGCTGAATGACTTTGAACTTGAGCTGGTTCTCGGACTATTTAAATATTACGAAATACGAGGATAATGCAATATAAAATGGAAAATATACAAAAGGAAAATAAAAACTTGATTTCATTCATTATAGCCACTACTATCAGTTATAGCTAATAAATATTAATAAATAAATCAAATTAAATTCATTCACAGTATTTTGAACAAGATAATTATTGACCGAGCCTCGTACACAAACGTTGCTTCGTTGATGATCATTTTAGTTATAGATAGATCGACCATAATTATTAATTTAATTCAGAAACCGTGATTATGATAAAAGATGCGTTGGGAAATTACAAGAGTGGGCAATGAATTATTAACGGAATCAAGTTCATTTTTGAGTTTATTACAAACTCGCACATTGTGGTCCCATTAATTCCAAGTGTGATAACAGAGAAAGTGGTCGACAAAAATCATTATAAATTATGCTGTTTCGATGAAGGAGGACAGCTTCTCTATAGTCGTTAAGTAATATATTTTGATTGCGGCAGATCGATTTTGCCACACGGTAGTTCTAATAAACAGTGTGGTCCAAAAAATATATGAATTATATGCCTATACTACGTGAAGTATGAGGTAAACTAATTGTACATTCTGCAAGTATGTAGAGTTAATTTTAAATAACGGTAGAGATTAAATCATAATTAAAACAACTAATAAACAAGAGACAAGACAAAATATTGTTTTGCAGTTAACGGTTTGTAAATTTGAATGATGAGTAACATGTGAAAAATCATTTACGAGTGAAGCATAATTAATGTTTAGTACACTATTTACAAGTGCTCTAATGATAAAAGCGATAAATAACACTTCTCATCGCAAACTATTTTCTTCTAAATTACTCTTTAAACATATATTTTTATACAGAAATGGAATTTGGATATAATAATAATTTAGTTAGGTCAATATTGATAATTGAATAGATTTAATTGAAATTAGTATTGTTATTTAATTTGCTTATTTATTATTGTTTATTTATTATCTTAGCGTAGGACCAAATTGGACATTTTTAAATAGCGATGATAAATGTGTAGGTGGGCCAAATTATTTCAATAAAACTCACATGGTTACTCTTGTTTCCACTTTAGTATGCGATAGTATGGCTATAAACATTTTATTACCCCTAAGTTAAAAATCGAATTAATGCCGAAGGTACATAGAATTGATTTCGATTATCGACTAATGTCGCACTTAAAAAGCCCTAAATGTATAGATAAGTGAATTAGAACCAATTAGTTTGGGGATTGGTGAGAGTTTAAAATTTCTTCGATAATAAAATAATAAAATAAAAGTTAACATCGCCCTCTTTGGGTCTACATTTATAAGTTGTTGTTGGAATAATGAATGCAAATCGAAGTCAATTCAGGCTTTGCAAATTTGCAATTCGGATGTCTCGAAAGGGTCTAATTTAATAAGCAACAGGAATATAAACACAATCAAGCAAATACTAACTGTTTAATTTGTAGAAAATGAACGATAAGGTATTTAACAGTAAAATCTATGAATAAATTAAGTCACGCATAACCAACCTAACAGCTTGGAAGCTACTGAAAATGTCGTTGGTTAGATTTCTCTCGATATTTTCTATTATAACAATAACAATGGTATTTGCTTATAGATATGATTTTGAAAAAGAAAATGATGAAGTAGCGTTCATTGGTAACATTAGCATAACAACATGACGAGAAACATTATTGACTGACAAACTAAAACATACAAACTAGATCGATGATGTTAGACAAAGATAATTTCGATACAAGTAAAATGTTTATTAAACTTTTAATCTCGATTTAAAAGAAATAAAATACATTCGATCACCTATTAGTTATTCGGTTCAATACACTCATTTCGTTTTAAAACTAACTTTAACAGATGTCTGGGATAATTTTAAATCTGATTGTTATTTTTGTGTTATTTGGCAGAGTGTGCATAACCGAAATAGTGCAAGTAAGTGGATTTGAAATGCCTCTTCTAACAGTTTTATTTCCGTTTCCTGTAACAATTCCCGCCGATGTTTCCAGTAGGAAATCACAGTAAACATAATTAGCCGATAATTGGTTTATAAAAATTCATTTTCTGATAAATTAATTAATAAGAACGTGTTTTAGGATAGTGTGGGTTGGTAAAATATTTTTTGGAACGGATTCGTTCAAAATCTATCAAGGTAATCGTGTTGTTGACTTTTATTTTTCTTAAGCAGAGATTTTTGTATATCAGAAGCATCAATTGGTGGGCACTGTATTTAAATATCCGCCCAACTGATGTTACGAAATCTTAATTATCCCTTCATTTGTGATCAATCATCGTTGATAAAATAATCTAATGCCCTACTTATGATGTATTTGTAACCGTTTACGATCATAAAAGCATGATAAACTAGAAGAAGAAGCCTCTCATTAAACGAACCTCCATGTAATCAAGAATACATAAATTAATAATCCTAACTTTCTTCGCTGCTAATTTTGTCAAATAAATCTGAAGACTACGCACAAATTTTTTAATAGATCGATAGGCATTTTAAATGTTCAATAAATATTGATTTAGTTTCGAATATTCACGTTATGTAGGAAGTGCACAAAATTCTTTACTAAATTGTCACATTATGTTAAGTGCACGAAGTTTCTCGTTTACGATCTTTTAATATTTGCATAAAAGGTTTAGAGGAAAAAGTTTGGTAAACTGTGAATGATAATTTAAGTACAAAAAGACAAACATTATTGATACATGAGGAGTGTTTGTGAGTATAGAATGGAAAATCGGAATATTCCTATAACTTCTTTTTGCTACCAAACCGCACTGTTTTAAAATAATTTATTTACATCTTCCTCAATACCGTTATACGCAATAGATAAAATGATATTCAATGGGTGGTCTTCAAGATTAACATTATGTAACATTGGTGTAGATACATTGTTACATATGTAACTACAATTTTATCTGCCTGTTACGTCCAAAATCAAATAAAGTTTTATATTAATTTGTAGTATTTCAGAACATAACTATTTTATGGATTTTATCGTATAATACAAAGATGAATTTAGAAACGAGTTTCATAAAAAATGTGTTAATGAAAATATAATTTATAGCTAATATATGAAAAATACATTTATAACTACTCTCTATCAAAAATTTATTTAATTGTCCAAAGGTGTATGCAAACTGCACTATTAAAGTTTAAAGATACATATTCAATTGCGCAAAAAGTGGAACAAGCCGGGATTATTCGAATTGATGGAATTGCCGTGCAATTTGCCTTCACCAAAATTTTCGAATATATTAAATAAATTTATTGCATTTATGCAATGTTTTTTAATCGATAATTTTTAACATCTGCTGCCGAACAATCAGGTGAATATCATTCGTATTCAACGGAATGTTATCAAAATATGTAGTTGTTTTTTCATAATCGATATCGTATGTAATAACTGGTAAACCAAAGACACTTTCATCATTGAATTGACGATTAAACGTAACTGATTTCATTAAGTAGAAAGTATGTATATGGACTTAGTTCCTTGTACCCTTTTAATAAGTTATAAATACATAAAAATTCTATACATTTCGAAGTTAAACTAAAAAAAGAACTAAGTTATGCCGTTTGTTACCCATTATTAACTAGTTAAGTAACGCATATTTGTAAATAAAATTAAAATGATAATTTTGCATAGACTGTTTTTAAACTTCCTAAACGCATTCGAAAGAGTTCAGTATTTTATAGCCAATAAATTTTTACTGTTATGCTTTAGGCGGAGCCAGTGACTATTCGCTCAGTAGAAAGTTACCTTAATTATCAGAAAAATTTCATTCATATTCTTTTTATTCTTGCTTAGTAGACGGATTAACAAATCCATATGCGGTTTCTGTAGTACCTATACAGGTAGTTAGGATTATCACTCCATTTATAATATGTTATCTATATGAATTATTTTGAGCAACAATGGAGTAGACAATACAATTTTTACCTTAAATACTGAAGTGAAAATGAAATGATTACTTTCAATAGGTCGTTGAATTATATACTTCCTATGAATTTCCTTCCAATCTGTTCAGTAGTTCAAGATGCATAATATTAGGTAATGAAAAATGTATGAAGAACTCCAGTTGGTCTAAGTTATAGGTTTTGTACATACATGCCTGTATGTATTCGATTTAAGAATACTAATTAAACATAAAGGCAGTTTGTACCTCAACCTACATTTACAATATTAGTATATATTATTGTATGCAGTATAAATATTAATTTAAAGGATGGTATGCTCGTATGTAACAAGACCAATTGGACACGAAGAGGGAGCGGGAAAATTACTATGAATAAGCAATTGGATTATTTGTTCTAGAAGTAGTAGACCACCCATTTGTTAGATTTTACGATATATTAGCTATTTTTTTTAATGAGCAAGAATCTATGACAGAGCATCTTTCGCTTTCCTCATACAATAGATCGGTTCGTACAGAATGTTATCCACAAAATCTGTCTAATAAATAATTGAAGAGTTTTAACTAGATACCCGATTGTTTTAGTATCTTGAAGCAATTTAGATAAGTACTAATTTTTAGCGCAAAATATTTTGTTACGTAATCATTTCAACCACCGCAATAGAATGAAAGTACCCAGAGTCTGATTGATAGTCCTGAGAGGCCTAATTGTAATGATCCTACAAACATAAAATATAAATTAACATTATAACGAGAATGATGGACTTGATATTGTCGGAATTATTGCTCAGGTCCACGCGCTTTTAAAACATATCCCTCATCATTAGCGTCAATGGATACTTGAGAGTCGATTTTTCAGAAACTTATCTAGATATATCCCTACGAGAGAAATCCTATCTTTCTTAAATGAGAAGCCGTGTACATATAAAGAGAACCAAGGGAACACACAAGGGCTGAAGAAAAGGTACAAATTGAAGTTTGTAGTTTTATTATCGCTTAATAAAAATTATCAACGTGTTTATTGAGCAAAATACTTATACAAAATCACAGACTGGTATATAACTAATTTTTAAAGGAAGTTAATACGATAAATTAACATTTAGAGCACTGGAGCTATTAAAACAGTGTGTCGTATTATCGGTGTTTATTTTAACGTCGGGCGTTTTACGGCTCTTTTCGCCCATTGCAATATGTAAAATAACTGTTAATACGCGTTTAATTGGGTGAATTATCAGCCAGAACAGAGCTTTAAATAAAACTAACTTAATATACACAAATAGCATCGTAAACAGGTGGCTATATTTCGTCCAACAAATCGGAGTATAAGTAAATACATGCTGTTTTATAGTCCATATAACGAAATTTTGTGAAAATTGTTTTATAAATACAAAATTTTAGTTTAAAATAGATAACCTCTAATTTAAAGCAAGTGGAAATTATGTTTATTGACTAAATGGTCACCTTACAAACCGTACATAATATGCGCTTAAATTAAATTCGTACTAAAATTATTAATGGGATTGTAAATGATGCAGTGATACATTCTTAACCTGCATCTATTTTGAAATGTTTTTTTTATTTATGATATGGCAGTATGTTTTTCTTGAAACATCATAAAAATGTGTTATAAATTATGCATGTATAGAGGTAAATTTTATTACATAGTGGCAGATAGTGACGGGAAAAATCAGTTTTGGTAAAGGTACTAAAAGTCAATCAAATTTTTGATCATAAGGAAGACCATAACAACCAGGATTCCTTCAATATTATTCCTATTCTTCGGAATTTCAAAAATAGTTATCGGATAAATGTTCGTGTTAAACTTGAACCATTTGTTTATTTACAATGAATGTCTTGTTTATGCGGCTACATCTTATTCGAGGCGAGCAATAACTCTCGACTCTTCCAACTCTGACAAGTGACACATTCACTTGTCCTTTTTATTTTATTCCTTTGCCGTTGACGTAAAGGTGATACAAGCCAGACAACCAATCAGAAATTGTCAATCACTCGCATTCCTTGCAAATGCAGCGAGGTTATATCTTTTACCTATGGATTAATAATTCCAAGAGGCATACAATTTCCATTTATTTAATCTTGTGGTTCTGTATTTTTTTTTCACGCCAAATTATATTGGCAGCTGTCAAGATGATTTATCTCCGTAATCTTCTAATAAACTTGGGTTTTTAAATTTTAGACGATGATGCGACTTTTATTTAATTAATCTCAGTCGTTAATTTATAATTTGTTTGTTTTGCTACCTGTAAACTAGTTTACATAGTATTTGCTTTAGTTTTAATTGCTGCAGATTGTCCAAGTTGAATTTTTCATGCGGATTTGAAAGATAACTGCATGTTATCACATCAAAATGGAATTGTATTTTTGAAGTAAAATTAATTTTGTATCTAAATGGTACATTAACCTCTTGTTTTGAAATCATCTTCTAATTGTGACACTAAATCATTCGTTTTTATCGCAATTTATATTTTTTAATTACTTCAAATTTACAAGTATCAATAATTAGGAAAGCTAAGATATATTTTATATCAAAAAATGGATTTCGATAGAAATGAATTTAACTTCTCTCATTGCACTTACACCAATCAATTTATGTAAATACTATTAGAATCTAAACCCATTATAATTTATGCATTGCCGGCTAACTATTTAAAATATTAGGCCGGATGAGAATTGGAAATTTTCCTTATTAATTAACGGTAAAATATGAGTCCATATTGATCGCCGGTTTCTTTGGATCAGTAGATTTCTAGAATTGATACGATTTCTTAAATACTTTGATATGAACTAATCTGTTTAATACATCACCGCTTCTTGATTTAATCCTAAACTGTTATTTAAATTTATCCTGGCTTATTTAATTAGAAATAACTCTTAAGTTCCGAACTCGAATGTACGTTACACGCATTGATTCAGTGTAAGATTACATTATGAAGATAATTTTTGTTCAAATTAGTGTTCATAGTTCAGTAAACAATTGGAAAAAAAGACAATTAACTTTTTTTAGAAGGATGTACGTTTATTTATTTCCCTTTTATTTTTTTAATGTGCGTTTATTTACGGTATTTCCTAATGGTTGCGAATGTCCACAATGAAATTGTAAAATTATGTAAGATTTGCAATAAAATTCGTTTTGAAGTAACTGTGTCACATGCTATTAATCTATTTTTCCTGTGCTTTTATAGCATTACAATCAATTTCCCTAATTTTCAACATTGAATATAACAAATAATTAATCGTGCATCCGTATAAAATAATAAATAATTAATATTTATCCATTCAACGACGCGGAAAATGATTCGATTATTTCACCCTGACGCATCCCTAAAAAATCCGTATGATTAAATTCTCTCAAGAAGCGATTTCATTGTTCATTTAACAATATGTAAAGAGCAATTGTCACCTCACCCCCGTAGTACATCGGGCTTATCTCTTTGAATACCACCCCTTTCTATTCTCTAAATATATTATTAATTCAATTACGAATTCGCGATTGCGACACCCTTTACTCGTCCGCTCGGCGGCGAAATTCTTTTTCCGAAATGGGATGTTAACGAAACGTTATTTGTTGGATTCCACCGTATTGTAACCGAAATCACGATGTGTCAGCAGAACAAATTAATAATCCATCAGTTACTTAAGCCGCGCTTACGAAAATACTAATTTGACTTTATTAGATTAACGAAAACACATGTGATTACGCGCTTTCTTTCTTAAAGAGCGCGACAACATGTGCCTTGCCAGTACTTAATTTTGTTAATTGCGATGCTCCTTTCGTTGTGCACACGCTTGACTTATTATTTTCGGTGCCGTTCACTTTTGCAAGTGGTTCCTGTAAAGTACGTGTCACTTTTGAGTAACGGTTATTTTTACCACCAGGGCTGCTTAACCTCATGGCTATGGTCCATTGGGTTAGTAAACTCATAAGCAGAAAATTGTAGACAATTAGATATTTTTACTTTGTTGCTAATATTAAGACAAAAATTGTAAAATTTTATACAGAATGTCCCTGGCATTAAAGGCCAAATGTTAAGATTGAGTTACTGAGTAAAATATATTGCTTTTGTAATATTTAAACAAATATTGACGTTTCAAACAATTATGTAATTAAGGAATTTCGAAATAAACTTTCCGAGATCCTGGTATATCCCAGTTAAAAAATTATGAATGGAAAGAAAATAAGACTGTATTGTACTTACAAGTGTAGCACATACGTATATATCTCTCTCTCGACCTTGCATAAATACCTACTTTGATATACGTAACGAGTCAATGACATAATAACGGTAGCGTTTAAGATTAAACATGATGAATAATACGCTTCAATGGGTGTTAAAGGTTATGTTATTTTTATTTGTACGCTATTCATTTCAGCTTAATTGAACGGAATTACCGGTGGGATTTTGAACACATTAGCAGCCGATTTCGATTTTTCGTGCCTAATCGACACGTTCAAATCGGAATTGTAATCAGATGTTATAAAAAATATAACGATCTCATTTATTTGGTTGTTATTCTTTGTAGCTCGGAACAGTTAACGTGTTAAATTAGATGTTAAATCGCCTACTAGCTTGTAAGAACAATCGTTTTTTCTAAACATTAACGACTTAGCATGTGTAAAATAGTGCAAAAATATGGTAATCTGCTAGTCAGTGTAGTCTAGCGCTTGATACGTCAACATCTGAACATCTGTTAATAAATTTTTATGACAGCTTATTGATTAATGTTTAACCAACAACATGAGCTTGTTAATACTCAGGTGTCTAAAGTTAAGTGATATAATTTTTTAAATAAACAAAAAGGCATCGGCTTTTTCTATAAAATTTTGAATATGTGGTTTACATATGCACTATGTGTATATCCAATATTTATTGTATCGAGACATATTATTCTATTGTTAGCATAATGAACAATTTGTTATAAGTTTATCAGATTATGAGTTGGATTTTTTATAATTAATACTCATTAAGTTGAGAATTTGTTAAGTAGAAATATTTCGCGGTATGCGATATTATTAATAGGCGAGCTAGATTCCGTTTCTTGTAGTATTCCCGTAAATAAATTTAATGATCGTCAAATAGTCTACCGCTCAGCCAAAAACACGCAGCATACAATTAAGATTTTTCCATGAACGTGCATACGTACATTTGCTTAAGTTTTTATTATTTAATCTTAATTTTATCACCATTGCTCATTTTTTTTCAAGAATTTTTAAGACATTTTTTTAAATTATGCACTTATCTACATAGCAAGTTAAAATACAAAAAAAAATATTTCTGTTTTTTTTTTAAGTAAGGAATAGATGTCAAGGTTAGGTACGCGGAAATTTGGCACACTTTGTATAAACAGAAAATTTTCGAATGTTACACCCTTGGTTAATGAATTAGCATTTAATTGACCGAACTGTCAGTATTTTACGGACTTTTCAGCGGACTGAACAATTTAAACACGCCGCAAATCACTTTTTTTTAATCCGAAACATAAAAATAATGATTCGGCGAGAACCGGCGTGGAATGCACGAAAAGCATTCAATAACTCCTCGTTTATCTAAAAAAAATATTTATGAGAATCCCGGTATGTTTAGTGCCTTCGATTAACCAATACCGCGAGTTTTTTTAATAAATTGTCCAAACGTTTTGGCTAAAAAATGAAGTATGTACGTTTATCCACGAAAATGAATAAAAGATTGGATATTTTTAACCCAAATAATCAACAGGAAGTCCATTATAATACAATTTCCTGGATTAAGATTCAATAAAGAAATTTGTAAAAAATGTGTTAGAAATTGCATAAAAACTACTAAATCGAAATGTGAAAATTCATGACATTAGTAAGAAAAGTAGCACTTTGCGATTATTACGAAAGATGTCTAATTTAATTAAGTCAGTCAGTAATTAACTAGTTTCTGTTTTGAAATTACTTACAATTATTATATTAATAATGATTTATAAGATATTTATTTAGTCAGTCAGTTATTCATTTACAAATTTAATGAATTTACATTTACTAGTCTTAAAAGTCATAAATATTTATTTTCGTTAGCTATTAAAAGTACTAGAGTTTTCATTTTACGAGTATTTAATTAACAAGAATTATTTATTTTTATAGTACCATTTTTATATGAACACAACGACTTGAATTCTTAATTTTGGAGAACTGATTTACCGGTATCAAAAATGCATATGCAATAAATATTATCTGCATTATTATCTGAATTAATTATTATCTATTAATATCTCCATATTTCATAATATGTAATTTTAAGATGTTTATAGTAGATATAATTTTCCTTCTTCAGTTATTCTTCTGAAGTGCGAATAATTACAGACCTATGAAGTACTTGTCGAAGTTTCTGTTTGAACTTTCTAGTTGAGTTATGTAATTGGCAATGACGAATTAAAAAGTCAAGTGATAAAAATGGTTTTCAATGTTAACGTTTTGCGAACAAAACACATCTGTGCAGATTCTGCAGGAATCGATTGGACTAATAAATTTTAACTGAATTGAAAGTTGAAACTAACTTTGCATTTTAGAATACACCATTATTTATCTTTTATATCCGGAACTGTTTGGGAGTTTAGATTATTTTTTCTAAAGTTTGGCAATTTATGTGACGTTCCTTTAGATTGAAAAAATAAATATAAATTATAGAATCCTTTTCTAGATTAAAAAAAAATATAAGACGTGCGTTCTGTGCATAATTTTATAAAGCATTATTTACAAATTATCCGCGATTTGAGTTGAAGTACACAAAACAGATTCTTTACGTAAGAGTAATCGGCGTTTAGAAATGTTGAATAATTAGATAAGTATGTTGAACCCATTATCTAAAAATAAACCGATATTAACGAAGTTTTTCTGCTGTATAGGTAGGTAAGTCAAAAACTTGTAAAAATAAACAATATGTTAAAGCGAGCTAAATTGCAAAAAAAGAAAATCCTAAACCTATAATTAGTCTCATAGTTGTCTCAAGTCCAAGAAATACATAAAGCTCTGAATTGTTTCAGAGTGCTTTACCTGCATCTTTTATTTTTGAAATAATCACTTCGTCACAGACACATTTTTTTATTATTTCATAGCATCATTTAAACTCAATTCACTTCCACATTCTTTTTAAGTCAAACTCTTTATTTGGCTTGCTGACTGCAACAATCAAATTTATGATCCCTAGTATAACTTTACTGACTCTACTAAGCTATTTTTCAATGCTATTTTACTGTTTAAATCAAACTTAAAATTATTTTTGATTTCCATTATCAGGTCTATATGGCATACAATCTGTATAATAGGAAATTAAGTAAATATTTGATGATAGCACGATCGACAAACTCAAACAAAATTTGATCTGCAAATAGTTTCGCAAAGTAACAGTTAAATGAAAGTACTGGGTAATGGTGGAATGAAATGCGTGTTTTCTTCAAATAAGAACTCGATATCAAAATTCTCTAAGATATTTTAGAACTGTGTATATTTCTTCTACCGAATAACTAATCAGTTTATTCACATTAATTTTTATGACGAAAAGATTTCAACTTTTTGATTATTATTTTTTGTCGAAATTATAAATTATTGATTAACATTTGAATTTTTAAGTTATGTGATTTTATCTAATTAATTCAGTCTTAATGTGATATTTTTATAAATACGACAGATAAATGGACCATTTTCAGCTTATAAAATTTATTGTGTCCAATAAACTAGTTCGTATTAAGATTAAAAACCCAATAACTTCAGAGACGTGTAACTTGAGCTTTTTTCTTTTCTAATACAACAAACGAAATTTATTCAGCACAACCGTACACTTGACGTTTGCATAGATAGACACACGTATTATTAGTTTCGGAATAGGTTAAGCTTATTTTAGCACCTGAATACGGCCGGAGGAGTTCGTCATGCGATAAATACATACGGCATTGCATTAGAAGACGAGTCAAGAGTTATCAGATTCCTCAAAAGCCGCGCGACTCCAACTCGAAGTTTCGGTATCGATGAGTAAGATGACGTCGCCGTCGTGCTCCTGGAAGTAGGCCAGTCTGGTGCACCGGCGACGAACGCTCGGCTTTTTTAATAACTCGCTGACTAATTACAATTGGGCGATTAGTGATAACTAAACCCTCGGATAATGCTCGTAAATAGGAAGTACAAATACAATTCGCTTAATCAAACGAACGGGATTTTCGATTTGTTTGATCGGTCGATAAATAAGAATGCATTTAAAAATAATTGGTTAATTTATTGATAAGTAATTGGCTTAATTGAAAAATGTTGATGGTTGTAAAAGTGATAGAAAGTTCGCGTTAACGCAAACCCAAACGGACTTGTATCCGGACTATGTCAAACTTTTTCCGGTGATTTAAATTGTTACTGTCGTGAAAAACGGTTTCGTTTGCGATAAGGAAATTTATGAAAGTTGTCGTAAAATTATTTTGTAGACTAAATTTCAAGAAAATTTTGATCTTTCGATCGTCGAAAGAATAACATTGATATTTAGAGATTTGATTAATTTCCTGAAACCTTGAGTTTTTTTGATTTAGTCAGATAATTCATTTAATCAATATTATAAGTAGATTTCTTTTCGATGTTTTCGTAATAATCGCTCATAAAATTTTATAAGAGTGATTTAGTTTTGTTATTAGTAGAATATTTGATGTTGTGATTGTTTTAATTTATAATTAGTTGTTTGAAATAGTAAATTATTTTGAGCCGGCTTTGGATCAGTAGTTGAAAGATTTGATTGACTGATGATTAATGTTAAGTAGAAACGATTGTGCTTACTGAGTATTTCGTTTTACTACGATTTTAACGGTTGAAGGAGAAAGTAATGTGCGTTTTGATGGTGTCGAAAAAAAATTGATCGATTTTTTTTAGTATTTGCTTAAATTAAAGGTATGTAGTAGTAATAGTAGTAGTGGTGCTTTTCGCAAAGGATTAAGAAATTAGGACTCACAGTAAGCACTGGTATCGTCGGTGGTGCCATTGACAGTTCCGTCAGGTAGAATTTGTAAATGTCTATTCTTGATAAACATTTGTATTTTTCTGCCGGTACCAGTGACGTGAGAGAGATTGGTGCTCCTTTCGCTGCGAGCCGCAGGATCTTTCAACAGTATGTCTTCGGACGAAGAGGATTCGGAATCGTCCAAAATCGAGGATTGTTTGGAATTGGAGTGAAAATCGGCGGGCGGAGCGGCGTACAAGAAACCACAAATTGAAGCAGCTAGCAGTCCCAGAAACAGCGTCTTCACCATGACTGGGACATAGTGTCGCACTGTAATCTCACTGTCACTGTCTGTCACTGGTGGCAATGCTAGGCCGGCCCCGGTGCCAACCGTGGATCCTTAGCACCGCCACAACACGCGTTATCATCATAACTCTCTCCTAATACATGCGTGCTACTTGTTCGACGGACGCGAACACACTACTAAAACTAATACTGAACTGAACTGAACCAACTGAACTGACAATGCCGTGTGTATGAGCCGATACGATACTGGCGCGATCTGAGTATACAGGCCTATATACAACCCGGTTGATGCTTTTTGATATTATGCTTCACTTTTCTGCTTGTACTTTCCGTTGGCGAGATCTCCTTCGAGACGTCGACGGACGTCCCAGTTACCTTTTGCACCTTAGACGACGACGCCGACCGCAACCGCCGAGCCACCGTCGATGTGTTGTGTCCTCAACGCCGCGCCGCAGGCATTCTTCAAACAAATACCACCTTCCCCACTTCTTTTCCTAACGCCGAAACCAATAAAACAAATTTTACGTCATCTAATCCAATAGGCAATTATTGTTTTATTATTCAACACGATAAGTTTTCCAAAGAAAATTTGCCTACCTTTCGACCGCAAATATAAAGAAATTCGTTCGAAATAATAATAATATAAATGCATCGGTGTCACAATGCACGTTCACTTTCTATTTTAATTTCAAATTTTCGTTCTACACTTTGGAGTTGATTCGTTTTTTTTTTGGATTTCGTGTTTAATTTTCAATTAAACAATAAACATGCGTTAATGATGTATTGTCAGTCAATGATGTTTTTTGTTGTACGCAATTTTTTTCGAATCTAGAGTACAATGACCTGCTCCATTTTAATGGTCACACATCACTGTAAAATTTAGCGTTACGTATTTTTATTCATTTATTTTACTCGAATACGATAACATTTTTAATTGTATGTAGATGAAAATTTTTAAAAAATCCAACATAAAATTTGAGCACTATTAAAAGCAAAAATGCGGAAATCCTTAATATATTCCTTTAATTTACACAAAAGGACCTTTAAGAAAAATTTGCATCAATTCCTCTGCCTCTGCAACATGAAGTAAACTGCCAGTAAAATTTGTTGTTAATTATGAAAAACATCAATTGCTATACTTCCATTACTATTATGTGCTTTTTAATATAAATTTCGCAGCTATTCCCTAACAATATAAGGCGCAGCAATGAATTAAACAGTGTAGAAAACTTTCACATACCAATTCCTAATGCACCGCAGAAACCTCAAACCTCAAACGTCCGCAATATTAGTAATCAAAAGGAGCCAAAGCGTGGTTGCGGATTTACCAACGTACCATTTCAGGTTAATCCTTGATAGGATATATTTATTCAAGCGTTTGCTGTTAAAACAATTTAAGGAAGAATCTATTGGAATTTTACGAGTTGATTGTCACGTAGACTTTCGCGAAAATGTACTCCCTACGCGTTGCAAATATTAATATGATTTGAGGGAAACCTACGCGTGAAAAATGATTCGTAGTTTACGATTTTCGTGCGCTGTTTATTTTTCGGGATTTCGACAAACATTCTATAAAAGTCCGTACGAAATATTTTCGCATAAATGTGAGAAAAATATCGTCAACGTTCGGTACATTTTTATGTCGAGAAATTTATCGTCTTTGTAAGTTAATTTTAACCGAAACCTGCAGTCTATAAGGGTTATTATATTTTCAAATTGAACTTCAACGTCTAAACGGAAATTTTTTATCCTATTCCCGATGCTTGTTTAAAGCTGGAACTGACCACTAAAAGTTAAATATTTTATAGGCTTATAAAATTACAATAATGATCCAGTAAAGTTAAAGTGAATGAAAAAAATCGTTCCGACGGTTTAGCGTCGATTTGCGTCACCGGCGGTGTGTACGTGTTGTCAGTCAGATAGAAAATCACACAATTATTTATTTTATTGCAACCTTTATAGCTAATTAAGTGGTCGAGTTAGAAAAATTCGGCACATTGAGTTATGAAACGGCGAAAATAAAAATTCGACGACGTTATTTAGTTTGCACAGAACAATTTATTCGTTAGCTTCAAACAGTTTTCAACTAATTGAATTGAATAGTTATAATTTTAAAATTATGCGATGATTTAATCTTGTGAAATATTAAGTACAACCCACTTCAATTTTTTAGATAAAATAAATAACTCTGGATCCATTTCGATTTGGAACATGGACTAGGGTGGTCTAATCTCCGAAGAGCAGGGTTGAAACAATAGTAATATAGAATGAACGTCCAATTTACCAACTCGATAAAATCTTCCTAGTCGCATTCTTACACTTATCTTATTATTTTGAATCAAATTGTTTTTAGTTAATCGCACTTTTTCCCTGTAACTAGTCGATAAATCGACCGCGACAGACCCATTAATTAATTTTTATTGTGATATATTTAAAATAACCAGATACAGATTTAAAAATATATGTGTAATGTTAAATAGTAATTGTAGTTTTCTAAAAATAATCTTTCTAGGAAAGCTACTGAAATTCTTAATTTTACACTTCCATAATTATTTATATAATGTTTAAATGTTATCCTCATAGAATCTTTCAACGGCCGAACATTATCAGCAAATAAAATTTTTTTATAACGACTATTAACAGTTAATTTGTTGATGTATTTTAAAATGGATATGTCAAAATAACTAAGAAATTATTTCCTGGTTTTTAGGAACCGAATAATTTCATCTTTATTATTTTAAATTTTGGGTTTCATTTTGTTTATTGAACATAAAGGATAAAAGGCTTATAAAGTTGGTACTTTATTTATTTAACTAAAACATTAAACGAAAGACTGTTGTAATTTTGTAAATTGAATTTAACCCTCCTACTAAAATGTAGTTCAATTGACTTGATGGGGCAGTTAAACAGAAATCGCAATCAACGCTGAAATGCATTAGACATTTTGTCACAAGAATTTAATTTCCTAAGGAATTCTTGAGCGTTTTGTGATTTGTGTTTAGAATTGGTATTATCATTTACTGTTAATGAATAATACTATACATATTCTGCTACAATTGCCAATTTTATTATAAATATGTATGTTCCTGCCACATTTTACCTATTAAATATTTTTAACGGTTATTTTTTGGATGTGAAGTAAATGTTAAAATTAAAACAGATACCTACTGCTTAAAGTTCGATTTTTAATTTCAGTACTTTTGAATTATGATCTGCTTTTCGATGGTGCCAAAAATTTCACGAGTTTATCTATTGGTCACATGAATGTTATTCCCTTGTTTATTTTACTTGGTCATACTCTTCTATTTTTTATATGTTGTCAATACTTTTGTTGTCTGTGAAGCTTCCAATGCAGTATTAGATACCTGTAAAATATAAAGGATTGTTCGTTTTTTTAGTAGATATAAATCTCTTTGTATTCAGATACATTATTTGATTCTGGAATTCCTTTACTGCGGTTTTTATTGTTTACAAATTTCGCTTGACAAAACAAAAATATATTTTAATTTACTTTCGGCTTCGATAAGTTTTAAATAAAAGATTTACTATTTGTATAAAAGCTTTATGAGGTTGGCCGAATTACGTATAGAATTCATTATACACGTTCAATGGAAATTTTAAAAAATTTCTTGAATGAACCATTTCCACAATTATAATTCAGCCTACACTTGAAATATATCACTTATACAAAGGACCTGATTTTTAGTGGAGGTATAGTTCACACCATGAAGTGCCATAAAGGAAAAATTTGCATATATAGGTAATAAACATGAGGTTAATTTCCTAAACACTTCACCAACAGCACAATGCTTATTAAAGAACGTTAGTTACGATTCGAGGAATTCTAGGAAACAAATTTATGCTTATTTTAGAAGACGGAAAAAATTGCCCTATCCTTAGACGCCAGTACACATAGAATAGAAAAGAATTATATTTCTTTACAGCTCAATAGACCTATATCTCAGTTGTGTTGACACTTTACTAGGATAATAGCTGTGATAACTTTCGTCCTCAACAATAACATTCAAATGAATTAAAATATTTTTAGAGAAATTAAAAAATATTTATACCAATAGGGGGGATTCTCATTTTTTATGATTGTTGACAGTCTACTAAATTTTTACTTTTTTTCTACCACCGTATCGAAACTTAGATACTATTGCATCGGATAGGGTAAGTTAATATAAAAATTCGAAATTTATGTTGTTTCAGTCTTGCATTGGATGGACGAAAATTCATGGTTTTCATGATATCGGATATTTAAGTCATTAAACATAAAGCAAAATGATATATTGTAGACCTGAAGAGGGAAATAAATTTTTTCCATTGCTGTATCTGATTCGGATTCTAAGTAAATAGAAGAAAAGTAGAATTCCGTTTTCTGTTAAAATGAAATAGGCATGTTAAGGTTCAATGGTACAGTAGAATTTTAGAACTCCTATGCATTTGGATAGTTTTCTATAACCCTTATATTAAAAAATGTTATAAATCACTAAAAACACCCTACTATATCTTCCGCTCTCCTGGCAATTCTCGTACAAAATGATTTATTTGCTGTTATATTTCCCTATTGTGTCAAATTAACATTTGAAACAGTAAATTCAGGCGTCTTTAAGGGTTTGTTAGATTTAATCGCCGATAAACTAACCTGGCTACCTTCCAGCCCCTAATTTTGTCACTTGGCGCATTTAAATTATATCCCCATACATTTTGTCGGTTCGCCACAAAAATCTTAATCTTATCAGATAAGAAGTGAATCATAGCTTCATTTGAGTTATTTGTTGAATGCTGGTTTTATTTATATAAATGCCTTGATTAGCTGCAACTTGAGCCGGCCCTGTTCGTTTTTAAGTGTTGCTTTTATCAGTAATTAGTAATTAAGTGAAACTTGATGTTTTGTATTTATTGTAATATGAATTGAGATTGTAATTATTACATATCAAAATAATAATGTTTTTTGTAAAAAATGGTCTGCTATAGGTGACGATTTCTTCTTTAGTCGACATTTATGGAAATACAGCGGTAAACAGGAAATGATTTGTGCATTATTTACTGGTCATATAATTTTCAATGTGTTTTATCGCAAGAACTTTTGTTTTACTTTGCGCGAGAGCAAGTCTATAAATTTAATTGAGATATATTTAAATTTTACAAAGTAAACTAATTGATTCTAGTAAAAATAAAAGAAAGAAACGAAAAAAATATGACACAACGAAACCATTAATTATCTTCAAGAATCTTGAGTAGCTTTGAAAATCTTGTTATTACATATGTTCTCTAAAAATCACCGAGAAAAAGTGATCAATAACGCAAGAACAATTACTAAATGTGTTTTCCAGTAAGTCGTCAAGTTCGAGTGTAAAAGATATATCATTATTTGACGGTTCCAACAATCCCACAAAAGAATATTTTTTACGAGTAGAGTTTGTTGTGAAAATATAAAAAATATTACGACTTTGTCTGCACATACATTATTTAATCCTCGAAAGTTTCTGTTAATTTTTCAAAGTCTGCTTATTCATATTCCAGAAGTGATGAAATGTCTGGTAGAAATCACATTTTATATTTTTACTACCATATATTCTATATCCTGCTTCCTTTATAATAAATATTATAGAAAACATTGGATGCATGGGTTGTCATTACAGTGGTTTTGTTTTTGTTATGCATTTAATTGCTCATGTGTTAGAAACGTTAAGACCAATCATTAATTTTGTGTAAAAACTGTGTTCAACCCTAAAGGATAGTCGAGGTCTATTCGTCAACGTCATGTTTTTAAGATTCAAGTCTTATACGTATTCGAGATTACATTTGAACAAATAAGTAAGTTTTTGCCACCATAAATCTTCATAATTTCTTTTTTTCCTGTAACTATTGTTTGTTTATTACTTATTATCGTGCGTATCGTTACGATCTTTGAAATTTTGTTATTTAATTTTTCGAAATATATTCAACAATTTCCGACTTTCCTAATCCATTTCGTATGCGTTCATATTATTTTAGGCTATAAATTATCCAAGGCACAATAAGTCGTTTGTAAATACATTGCGCCAGTCGTATTTTATCTTCATTTCATCGGTCTTGAGTCCGCAAAGAAGGCGGGTATTTTGACTCGGGGGAGTTTTCGGAACCCCCTAATAATAATTCTGCCCGAGACGAGCGCTCCGCATGTGTGACAGTTTCTTACTTGAAATTTACATTCAATAAGGTTTGCTAGTATAAATTAAGTCATTAAAAATAACTAGTTTCTGCGATGCTTGTTTATCCGAAATTTACGACTCCATAAATTGCACGTTTGCAGAAAAATATTACGTATTCTTATTTAAATTGTATAAGTACATTTATCTTTATCTATGAAGCACATCTTCAGCTGAGTTTCGGATTAAAATCATCAAGTGTAATTGAAAGTGAAAAGGACAACTATCGTCTTACCAGATTACCAGATCACTTTCTTAGAACGAATCCCAATATTTATTGTTTTCTTTAAGCACCATAACAATCCGATTTTATTTCCAGGACGAGCGCTTAATTTCACGGTAATCTGTGCACGTAGAACCAAGGCTATGTAAAGTACCACTCAGGCGGGTACGCTTGACGTAAGGCTGTCTTCAATAAATCGTTTAGGAGGGCCCAGCACTCCCTGTAACACGATATGAAATTCGACATTTTTAAGGCGGTCTAAAGGGTGGTACTTTTTCGAAAACAACACTTCTTCCTCCTAGCATTCGAATTTGTTTTAAATTATCTAAATTTCACACTGGCCATCAAAAATTAATGATCGAAAAAAATGTTTAAAACAAATTGTAAACCGAAGTGCCATCCATAAGGGAAGATAAAAGGGTTGTACTACAAGGCACAAACGGAAAATATTCGAAAATTAATACATTATAGCATCGTTTAGAACTGTGAAGACGCCGTACGCAAGCTTCTTTTGACCAGGACCTGATTGGAATGAATTCAAATATTACGAGCATATTTCAACGGAATTGTTGAAGTATTTACGTAATTTTTTCTACAAAACGACTCATAAAATTATTTTAATAACTCACAACATTCTCTGTTTAAGTACAGTAAATTTTAATATACCAATACAATCATAAATGTCAATACTTGTACCTACTAAGAATGCGGTAATTTAATACTTATTTCTATTTATTTTGGGCATCCTGGATTACACATAATACATTTTTTAATTACGAAATTTATAGCAGTATTGTAAAGTTCCTCGTAAAGACCACCCCTTAATAATAATATTCATCAAAATTGTATTTACAGAAAAATTTTCAATTATATTGAATCCGTTCCTGGTGGATTAAATTTATGTGAACAATTAAATTTGATTGGGGTTGGATGTATTTGTTGTAAGAGTATAATGAATTTAAACCACACCTTTTTTCCTTAGGCCGAGTGGAAAATAGGGGTTGTGTCGGCGAAGATAAGAGACATGGCCGGTTTACGCACGATGTAATGGGCCCGAGCAATGGGGGTAAGTCATAAAATTTAACTACCTAAGCATCTTTATTTATTTGCTCTCGGGCCCGTACGATTCGATCCGTGATCGAAGATATCCTACTGACAATGCTACGTCAAATCGCATTTTTATTCAGAAGAGTTAATCAGAGTCGAAATTGATTTTCTGATTGGGTTGGAAATCGGGAATCTTATTAGTAGAACAAGCGCTGGTTTTTTTTTTGAGAAAATACCAGCGTTATTAGTTTAGAAAACATTTTAGGTAGTAAGTACGAGAATAATTAAAAATACTGTTGGGCAAGAATTTCATTCAAACTTTTACTACTGTTCGTTCCCAAGTCTTCCGTTAAACTTCACGAGTTATAAATTTCTCTCATTTATTTTTAATGATACTTAACGACACCTTTAAAAACTTTTATTAGACTTCAAGTCGTTGTTTTAACTTTTTTTTATCTTCTAATGTCGTCTTAAACTGTTGAATTTTTATATTTTTTAAGAACATGTAATTAATAATTTATAAGTTGCCTAAATTGGAATATAGCGTTGGTTTATGGCTAAAGGGAGTATCTATTTTACGCCATTACATGTTTGTGTTATAAATAACTGTTATAGAATAAATTAGCAACATTGTTCTTATCAAAATCTTAAGAAAGACTTTTTATCTTAAACGGTTCTATAATCACTACGAAAAGGAACAAATCCTGTTTATAAATAGTCATTTAGAGTATCTATACGATCACGTGTACATTATTTTGCAAAACGCATTCTCCGTTAATGGATCGGGGTAGTTGGATCGCACCTCTCAGTCGTGAGAGCATCGGGAAAAAAGTATTTTATATTTTGTAGGCAGTAATTTAATGCCCTATTACCTCCTACATAGGATTACGTGAAAACAAATTAGAGTCATTAAGTGCTTCTGAAGATGTAAACCAATATCGCAGCCTCTAGGGAGGTATTAGACTGCAGCAGATGTATATGCAATATAATGTCATTTATTCTCCAAGCTGAAATATGGCTTTTCGAAGCCGTAAAATTAGTTTCAGTATTTGCAAACTCGTTTTTGCGTTATTAATATTGCTGAAAATCGTTACGTTCCAATAGGGAAAATTAAAAAAAATTGCAAGTATAATTTTGCATTTTATTCATCACATCAAAATAACATCAATAAATATATATGTTGGAATATATCTTTACCATCAAGAATACATGTATAATTTGCATAAATTGTAATCGAGTAAATATAATATATAGTGTAAATATCTCATAAGTTGGAACCATAAAGATTTTTATTATTCGATTAAGGGAAAATTGCTTAATTGAAGAATTTTCTGTATTGTTCTAAAATCCTGCATATTTTATTAAGGAAGTAAAAATATGTAAATGCAAAGTTTATCAACAAATACGATTTCACGCTATAGTAATACTTTTAATTCCGACAATTGAACAACTATATTATAAGTAAAGTTATTCTAAAGAATAACTTGTTTCTTAAAATATTTCTTAAAAAATCCATATCATTCCAACTCAATAGAAGCCCCTGTAATAGATATAATAACTAACGTTTAGTGACTTTTTATCTATACTTAAACGATCATTTAACATTAAACAAATAATATATTATTATAATAATTTTAATTTGATTAACTTCATTGATTTACTTAAATTACTTGCTTATACATAGAGATACATATATTACGAATATTACTAGTGTATAATAAAATATTTCATCAATAACTAATTTCTCAAAATATGACAGACGACAGGAAACATTTTGTGAACACCTTAGAAAAGATTACTGAAAACTTTGATTAAAAATGTTCTAACAAATTTAAGTAATTTAGTACTGTGGTTAGCATAACACTCAAGTAATTTTTATTGATGTCTCATCAATAATAATAATTATTCATCCCACGAATTGGATGTTTTCAATTGTCATAACTACTTAAGTACATGCCAATTAAGTGAAAGAAAAAGTTATGGGGTATTAACAAATGTATCAAGGATATAATCGCATTCACACACCTAACCTCATTATCCTTTTATTTGTGGCTTTTTTATTCCATTGCAGTCTTCTTCTCTTTTTGTAAATAAATTTCTACATTACAATTATATTTCATCTTTCTGGTACCTCCACACCAGTTTTTATCTATTAATTCTAACCAGCACAGCCTTGTGTATAATCATTAAATTCCTAAATTCTTCTCGCTATATCACCAAAAATATATCCTATCGCACTAATTTTCCATATAATTCGGCGATTATTGTCATGTGAATATTTCACAACCGTTTTTTAATTTTAATGATAGTAGACACGTGCTTGTGCGTATTGTGTTGAGCAAAACAAAAATCCAATCATACATATCCTACAAGTTTCATCCTACAGAAATATGGAAATCGCATTTTAAATGCATAAAAATAGGAAATGTTCAAAATCAGTTATTGAAATACATCGATATTTTCTACGGTTTTACATTGCCATTCAAACATCAAACATCAAATAACATATATTAATTATACTAACGAATAATATAGAGAATCGTGTAACTTGCCACTGCTCGAAATTTACTAGAGCACCGCGACGCTAGAAATCGACGCATTTCTTTTTTAGAACAGTAGCAAAATACTCCCGATTCAATTTCGAGCACAGACTATCCACTCCATCTTGCGTTGAATACTCCAGTCACCTGTTTGTTTTAAAAGCAATCAGCGCAGGGACCTGTGGAAAAGTAAAGTTTACTCTCTGGGAGTTAATTTTGTTTTACTTTTTATGCGTTTTTATTTCAATCAACTTCATGGATGATAGTCTGTTTTAAAATTATTAGTACATCTAGAAAGCATTTGTATAAGTATGTGTGAAACATTTATTCATTCTGTATAACACATATTAATTGGGGAATTTAATATTGGGAGATAAGGGAAAAGTTAAAAAATAAAAAGACAAGTTTAAAATAACACATTTATTTTAAGTATCGAAAAAAATTGTTATCCTTACTTCGCGAAATTTTAATTTCCGTTTAATCCGTTTATTTTAATTATTAGTTCAGGTACCTCTGATATTTTCTTTTTTAAATTAATTTAATTGTTTTTATTTTAATTTAAAAGGACTTACATATGATATTTATTTAGGTCATAATGTTAAAAAATTTTCAGTCTCACTTGTATTTCCTTTATTGTCTTCCATATTGTTTATTTTATAATTTCAGTTTAATTATTTGGTTTTTAAGAAAATATTCTATAAACAATTATCAAATTTATTTAATTAAATTGTGTCATTATATGTGTAATACAGTTTTTTTAAAAATCAACTATATGTTCAAGAATAAAAAACATAACAATCTTTCTAGACATACTTTGCTTAACATTGTATATTATCTCCTAACAGTTATTTCCTTAAATATAGTATATTTAAAGTATATGTAGACATATTTTTTATATTTATATAAAAATAATGTTATTCGTTAAAAGATAATGTATGGGGTTTTAAAGTCATTTAATTTAATTGAATATCCCATATAGGTAAATAAGCAAACAGTTTTATAAATAAATATATTTATTTTGTAATTGCTAATAATTACTTACGAAAATGTTCTGGTAAATATCGTTTCATTTGGAATTTTGAGCAATGTAAATAATGTTTATCGCAAAATAGGAGTTTCATATTTTCAAGTTTATGTTAATAGTTCGTTATAGCATTAGAAAACTTCATATAAAATATACGATTTTTTAAAACAGATGATATAAATACCTACGACAGAAAATTTTGTTATATTCAAAGTACTTGTTGAATAATAACAAATTTATCCGAAAACGCAGAAATAAATTTCATTAGGAACAATTATATATTTTAAACGACGGAAAAATAAAACCTAACATTTCCACGACAATGCTTTTTACAAATCCTATAAATACTATCACACATTTTACAGAAATGCAAGTATCACGCGAACATGATTTTTCCGTTAATATATTCTTTATACTCTTTACCGTCTCTTTATACTTAATATTTTGATACATTTACGAATGAGAATTTGCTCCAAAAATTGAGTCTCGAGCTAATTCAAATTATTTACAAAGATATGTATTTTTCTTAAACACCCATGTGAACATTGACATATTAAAATATTTTCATATATTTTCTTCAATAAATACACCACATCTTTTTACCCTTCAACAATTTTAAATTCGGCACAATAAGTCTAAATAGATATTTATCTATTTATTCGATAGCTGCTCAGATATGCATTTGTAGCTATGTGTATACGAGTATAATAATATGTAAAATATGTACTATGAATATTTCCCCTTATTCTCAATATAGTTATTACGAAAATCAATAAGATATTAAGCTTATTGTTAGTTGTTTTTCTACTTTCTTGTTTCATTTTGTTTAATCGCACTATAATTTGTTCCCTGTTTATTTTCGTAATACCTACGTGATAAAGCACCCATTTGTATAACAATATAGAAGTGATAATGAATGTATTCTTTTATACTAGTGTTTATCCACGCACAGCCCAATAATCCTCTTCTTCATAAACTTCTGTACCTATATACAAATTTCACCTACTCATATTTATGTTGAAAACGTTGCGTATGAATATAGTGGTGGTAGGTGAAGTAAAAAAATCCATAAAATCCGAGTTAGTTGTGTCCCAATCTTCGAACATGACGAAGGGGGTTTAAATATCATCCAACCCGCCTGAAAAACTGAACGGTGTTCCTTCTGAATGACCGCAAATGGTTGTAAACACCCTGTTGGTCCAATTTGAGTAGTGCCAAGTCGAAGTATAATGATATAGTTCTTCCAAATAATCCGAGACGAACCATATCTTCGTACTGTTACTAGATGTCCCACAACAACAAATGGTTGGTCGAATCTTCTCGTCCGGCAACTTCGGACAAATTGGAAGTCCGGAAGTCCTCATAGCCATCCCCGCCGGAAATGACTAAGACTTTCAAGTTAGTCCTCGAGTCTTGCTTGGCTTTGAAGGAGTTTCGCTGGGACGTTTCGCCCACAGCGCATGGTATTTCGACGGTTGTTAGAAACCTGACGATGCCTGTGTGACCGTGAGGTACACCGTTTACATTCGGCACGGTTACCAGCTTAGTGGTGTTCGTTGAAATGTGAGGCAGGGGCATGTTTAATACAACTCCTGCTGATGTACCCACCCAAAGGAGGTCTTTGGCTGTAACCAGAGCTGTTACGCGAAGACACGCCGCCTTGTGTTGGCGGATTATATCGTCGCAACCTGAAATAGTAATGTTTAGCATAAATTACGCATTCAAGAAACATACTTGATTTTTATTAATACGCATTCATTTGGCCCCACTCGAAAAATAAATGGGTGTAATGAGGCAACTGAATCGAGCTTTGCTCATGGAACATGCTTGTAATTTCTAATCAATAATTTATTCCAAACAGAGCATGATACTGGACGATGGACCTCTTATTAGAGGAATCTTTCGACCCACTCTACACGTACAGTCGAGGATATTAGTGTGCTCCGTTTGAAACAGAATTTACAGGATGACGGAAAACGTGCAGGGAATAATTCAACGTTACAACTAAAACAATTGGAATCAACACTTCATTGAAGAACTAAATTAGACCTGGTGTAATTGTGAATTGTTAAGCACCGTAGCCTGCTTTAAATGCGGGGTCCATAACTCGAGCATTGGACTGTTTGAGGCACAATTTGTGGTTTATTGTTATTACAAACATAACAATTTATTCTGGGTAATTAACTTAAAGTATTTCTCATCTGCTAATAAGTTACGCTTTCATTAATTGCGTTAGGCTGGTAATTTTATCAAAAGTTTAATAAGCATCGACAATTAAAATTGTGGAACTAGTGCCAATAAGTCTCCAAAATGAGGCCAATTCTATTTAATATCTATCGTCATATAATATATGATGCCTCAAACGTTTAATAAAACTGCAATATAATTGCGTATTAAAAGTTGAACTGCATTAACGAGAAAATTAACTAGATTGAACGGGCTCTTTAAAAAAGTCGAACAAGCGTGAAGTTGCAAAGAGAAAAGTTTTTAATTTATATTACACTGGTAAAGACCGAGTTTTCGTCTTATGCTATCAATGGAATAATTGTTATTTTGTAAACATAATACGTTTTTTATAACAATATAAAAACTATTTACTCTAATAGTAAAATCTATAATACGAATGGAAATGTAGTACAAAAACGAAAAAGTACCAACATGAAAACAAGTTCCTACTTTAATGGAAACCATGTCAGAACGAACACAAACGTATACAACACATGACTTCCTTGTACTCTATAATACTATATCCACTTTGTACCGCCCTTGTTGAACTAATTTTATCATTAATATGGCTGATAAAAAGCGAATTTATAGAAAAAGTTTCAAATAAAATAATAAGGTGTCATAACTATTCTAAATTGGTTGTCGAGTTACGTTCTACGTCATGACGAAACTAGTCAAAACAGGCTCAGGGATGCACAAAACATGTATTACCATCGAAATCTCACAATAGAATTTTCGCGATTACAACACTTCCTTTACAATTAGTACAAGGAAGTAGAAATGCACCTATAATAATCTACGAGTACAACTAAAATAATCATACTGTCGAAAATATAATAATAATGGTAATCGAAAAACATAGATATTTTGGTAAGAACGAAATTTACAATTCTTACCCTTCTGACAAATCCGTGAATTGAGCCGGCAAAATCTGCAGGTTTTCGAAGAACGTCTTATATGTCATTGCCGTCTGGAGTACCACTTCGAGAAGCTTGGTCCGAGACAAAACTCAGACTGTCGCTTCCGTCGTGCGAGGGACGAAGCTGCGAGAGTATAATATTTTGTACCTTACATTAAATTATGTAAGGCAAGAAACTGGGCAAGTTCCGCGACGTACAATCCTAGATTTATCGAAATGAACAGGATTATATGACGAATCGCAAACCACGAGAACAAGTGAAGTCGCAGTGGAGGGGTGACTGTTGTCCCTCTCGCAATAACATTAAAAGTAAAGAGGATGCGTGCATAACTCGAATAATATATCGTTCTGTTAAAGTAGATACGCCAACATTTCTTTGTAACGCACCGATCGAACTGACAACGATTCACAACAGATATACTCACTTGCCAACATTTTGGTCACTGATGGAGCTACGTTCACTTCGTACAACAGATCAAAGCTTAGAACGTGATAACATTTGAGAATAGCGGAATTTTGGATCGACAACCACACCCCGTTGCCGCTTAAAACTAAAAACGTAATTGACTTGTTATTGTCGTTGTGCGCTGAGAATATGTTCTCGATCGCCAGCGTTTGAACGTCGATGATTTTGATGGTACTTCCGCAAGCGCACCACAATTTCCCGTTGCACGGTACCATTTTTGCTACTGGTGCAATCGGGCAGCCAATTGTGTATGTTGCGGGGCTGTTTGTGTCCCAAGCACCAACTGGAAAAATATACAGATTAAAAACATCATTTTAGCGGTTGAGGAATGAATACTTACAGCTATCTCTAATGTAGATGACGATGTCGCCGTTAGCTAAAGATGCATAAACCCTGTTATCCAAATATCTAAAAAAAAAAAATAATAAAAGTAACTAAATTTGTAATAAATTATTCATGACGCTAATATAACTAATTTAATTATACATGACATAACAGGTTACTGGATACATGAACTTAGCACAGCTGGTTACTCACTTTTCTTAAAATTTCCACCAAATAAATAAAAGCTAATTTAGAAATTTCAAAAATAATTCGGAATTTATATTTCATATTTCCAGATGAACTGATTCTACGTAATTTTTCGATCAAAATAAAATCTATACAAAAAAATTGAAACTTACATTATACATAATATAGAAGCTCCAAGTTGTAATTTGACTTTGTTTTTCTTAATTCTAATGTTGTCGCTGCAATTGTAAATGTGTATGGCCCCGTCTTCGGTGCCTAGCCACATCGTTGATTGTTGATTATCGGTTTCGTCGTTGTCTACGCTACAGATGTCCGAATCTAGTAATTTTTGGGGTTCCTCGTTAATCTCATTATCACAGTTGTCGTCTTCATCGCTGGATGAGCTGCTGTCGAAGTGTATTTGCGTGTGTTCCTCGACATCCACCCTCACTTTCATTTCGTTATCTAAACATGTTCTGAAAACAACGAACTTAATTGTTGGTGTCCCAAGACCATAAGGGATTAAAAAACCGGCAATCTTTCAAAATATCCTTTGATATTGATATAAAACAAATAAACCAATAACAATTAATTAATCTGAAATAGAGAATGCGATTTCCAATGCGTACTACATAGGTACACAATAATTTCGAAATACCCTAAACCCTGAACATGGAAAATAATTGGTAATCAAGGTCTTTGTCCAGTATATATAAATGTGAAAACAAAATTAATTTATATCCCTAATCAAACAATAAAGTGATGTTTCGCATAATTGCATATCTATGCGCTACAATTAAGTTTGCAAACGATTGCAAATATGTTTGACTACAATAGCGAACTCAATTAAAAAATGAATGGATTCAGTAATTAAATTAATTGGAATGTTGATGAATGCTTTTGCTCATACCTGTTAATTCCCGGGACCGATGCAATGCACAGGATTCTTGCGTTGCATACCCCATTGCAAGAGGTAACATTTGGCTCTTGCGCCAAGCTCAATACGCAAACTTGCCCCACGTAACCGTCGCTGTTGCACACCCACACGTCTTGGCTGTTCTCGCATAATGTTGGAGCGGCGCATGTGAATTGCAGACCTGCTCTTGTCTTCCTTATCGGCACAGTAGCCACCAATTCTGGCAGAGGTCTTCTATCGCCTGAAGTGACTAAACAATGAAAAAAATAATTAATGAAACTGCTAAAATTGGAGGATTTAATTAAAAGGATGTATTTTGTTGGTACCTATATTAATTTTTACTTACCTAGTTTGTGTTTAGCTTCACTGAATGATTCCTCCCAAGATGTTCTTTTTTCTGACTTTGAAAATATAATTGATACATTTTCTGGACCATTTCTAAAAAACGCATATGTTCAATAATGTATACAAAAAACAAAAAATATACTTACGCAGTGTTTATCGTCAGATCTAGACAAGATAGTTGGGAATCGGAATTTTGCTGTTCAGTCAGTTGCTTGTTCAGAGAGGTCAGCATTTCCTTAATGCATTCGTCCAAATTGCTGTGATTGTAATGCAACGACCAAGCCAGTTCGTTTATTTGGTTCAATATGGATATGTCTTCGGATAAGTTGTCGAGTTCAATCATGATCTGCTTCAAATTGTCGTCCTTGGACTTGTTGATTTCGATCTCTTCGAGAGGTAATTTCATGAGTAATTTGTATTTGTTGGCTTCCAAGGTGCTCGTGACGCTCCCTTGGCCGGATATCGTAGGCCGGCGTATCGTCCCGCTCCTTCTCTTTATCCCGGTGATCAGCAGGAGATCGGAGAAGAGGAACAGCGCTCGCTCTTTCCTCGGCCCGCCGCCGTGCGACATTGTCACGGAATCATGCCTGAGGTATTGTCTCTCCGGGATGGCCAGGTCGATCAGCCCGTCTATCAATCCTTCTATTTCGCGGAGTTGCTCCAATTCTAGGGCTTCCTTTTCGGTGCAATTTATTTTCAGCAGCAGTTCGTGGATTTGCCGCTGGGCCGCCAGAAGCAGACTGTGGTCTGGGTGGTTCTCGTCCGTGTGCTTGATAAGCCTTTGCAGCAGTAATTCGTATTTCGGAAATTTCTGTATGGGTTTGATTAGTAGTGAATCGAGCGCCAATTTGCCGGTGTGTTGTCTGCTAGTGACCTAAATATTTTAAATGATTAGCTGGTTCGATTTGCGATTGCTGTCAATTACCTCTAAGAATCTACTGAATGCCGGTTTTGATTGTTGAGCATTTTTCAAAGTTTCTCTAGCACGTTTCCAGTTATTGACGTAGTTTGTGTAACTATCGATCACCGCGGTTTTAGAAAACTGTGGAAACAACATAAAACATAAACATAAAATTGTTAATCCTGGATCATATAAGTAAGTTGGAAAATAGTGCAACTATTTTTAACGACAGGACAGGTGTTCCAACAGTGTACCTACTTTTTATTAAAGTTGCTATTTTCAGGTTTCATATACTTAAGCCTATAAAATCTGTCATTGCTAAAGCATCGTCAGTAAATTTAGGGATGCTGAAAGATTTTGAAGTAATAATTCCAAATTAAAGATTTTAAATTACGACCCAAAAATATTTTCAATACTTATTTTAATTAATAGTTATCCTTTACTAAAATAGACAAAATAAACAGTTTTTAATTAAATAAAACAATACAATTTCAGAATTTCCTGAATAAATATAAATTGAATTGGTATTAGCTAAAGCATCAGTTGATTTAATTAATTAAACACTAACCTAATTTAATAGTTATTTTAAACATCAATACAATTGTTTCGGTACAAAAAAATATACTGATTTCCATTATACTTCATGTAGAAAACAGAAATTCTAATCTGAAGTTACCAGTAATAGTGTAATCGATATTTATCTATTATTTGAAGTTGATAGAGCTTTGGTCTAAAAATACCCAATTTTATTGATAAAAGCGTTTTTTTCAAATGCCACAAAATATGGAATCAATCAATAATATAAGTAGGTACCCAAGATTGCTATCATTTCGTATTTTAGTAATTAAGTCACTTACCATTTCTAAAAACACATCGCCAATTTTTTGCTTTATATCCCATAGTTCCAGTCTTTCATTCAATTCAGTCAAAAAAACTTGGTGATGATTATATAAAAATGGAATCTAAAAAATAATAAAATCGACATTCGTATCGGCGCAAAATGTATCCCTTTAAGTTCGTTTACCTGGTAAAATATTTCGTCCACAAGGTTAGCGTCGAGCAAGTGCGCATTTTCAGGGGTTTTCAGGGGTTCCAAATATTTCTATAAAGAAGTAAATAAGACAAATTTTATTATAGAATGTCACATTTTTGTTCACACCTTGTTCTAGTACAAAAGCTGTTCTATTTTTAAATAATCCCACCTAAACACAAAAACTTTTTTAATTCCCCTTAAAAATGAATTTGATCGATATTAATTTAAAATTTATAAACCCATTACAAACAAATCAATGAAAAGTGTGGAAACTTTTCATGCCGTTTTTTTTTCTCCTGCCTCGTTATATTTTCCAAAGTTTCCCTTCCATCTCCCCTTTAAATCCCCGAATTTGAATACCGAAGTTTAATGACAGATATTTAATTCGATTTTAAAATATATCGAATGGAGATAAAATTGATGTTCATGAAATGTTGATAAATAGAAATGGCATTTTCGCTTTAAATTAGTGTCACTTATTCGTCTTTAATATGGTAATTCAGCCTTTTATGGAAACTTTTGCTAATGTAGGAAATTTCTCCGAACTAATTAAAGTTTATTAAAAGGAAAAGCATATGAAATGATTTTGCCTTTTGTCGAATGCAAAACAGTTTGGACACGTGCGAGCTTTCGTTTCCTCGGGTTTATTGCATTGACAGCTTTTTAAAATCGAGCGCATTTTAATAATTGAAAAGATCACAACAAGGAGAACAGTCTGTGCAAATAACTGTCAACCATATGCAGATTGTTTTAAAAATATATTTTTATTTCTACGTTCGCATTGAAAAAGAGTTGGTATAAGTATTTAATTTAGTATTCTGGGGAATGAAAACAAATAACGGATTTCAAGCTCTTTTTGCACATAAAAATCGTACTTTGATTTCGGAAACAGCTTAAATTTTAACAGTTTCTATTCAATTTACGTTGTACAGATTTACGCATTAATAAAAATATTTATTTTATCTTTAATTAATAAAATTAATGTACTTAATACTTTTAGTACCTACATTCAAAAATGTTTATACAATAAATTTGTTCTCAAGGAAATTCATAATCGTAAATAATATTTTTTCTGTTACTTGCGCGTAATGTTTCATCGCCAAAAATCACAAATATAAACACTAGTTATACAAAAACTATTTGACAAAATGGTTCTCAAAATTTCGCAACTCAGAAATTCGGTTTCAGAAACATAAGAATCAAAGATATCTGTTCTTTCGAGAAACCATTATAATTTTCAGGTTGTCTAAACACGCATTTCCGCAATCCTGTTTTGCATATTAACGATTTGTTTTTTGAAATTTTGTATTATGTTACGGTTATAAATAACCGTATCAGAGCTGAAAAGGTCTGAATATTTACGATCTATCATTGCATCGGATATAAATGATTAATCATTACATGTACTCGTTTTTGCGAAATGGGCCAGGTCAGTTAAAATTCATGAAGTGCGCCAATTGGAAAATCTGGAATTGGATAACATTGTTGCTATATGGATGTATGTTTGTAGAACAATCCTACTATCCATTTTTGATCAATCGATATAATACTGTTATTGTTGCTTATTTTGTTTAGCGTGGAGATTTTTTGTTCCGTTTATTCATAGATTACTTCCGATTTGCATAGTGAAATAACAAAGTAATTTTTGAATATCATTTAGATTTATTTCTTTCATCTTAAAACGAGGTTTCTATGCCGGCCAAAAATCGTGTTTTGATTTTTCATACAAATATTGTCACACGTAGATGCCAAACACAAACAAAATTGCTTTTGTATACGTTGGGTAATAAAATTGTGTTGATTTTCGTGCGAAATAATGAAAAAAAGCGAACAGGTAGGAATTGTCGTTTCAAACCTTCTGTGTATCCACAATGAAATAGTAGATAAATATATAAAAAGTGATGCCTCTTCGAACCCACGCAATTCATTTCATCGAATCTACAGCGATTTCCGCACAATTCCCGATTAATCTACTACTAAAAATCAAACGTTAATTAAACGCGCTCAATTTTTCATACTTTTCCAATACTATTCCATCTATTTTAATTCTTCTCTAATCGTATTTTTATATAATTACTTGACGAAGCAACATTTTCGATTTCCGGAATGACCGATATACAATATTTTTCTTCTTTCACATTTGATTTATCGCCGAGACCTGTTTTTCCGTAGCTAACGCAATTATATTCGACCTATTTAATCCGTCCGAAACGGGAAAATATCATGAAATAACTTTCTAATTGTGACACCCCTGACACAGTCCGATACAGTGAGAATTTACGATTACACCCTTAAACGGGAAACGCATGAACCGAACATAAATCTTCCGCTTTTATTGTTACTCTTAAAACGTTAATAAACGACATTAATGATGTAATTCCAGAAAATATTAAGATTTCTGAATATTAAAAGAGTACAGATGATTAAACGCAAATCCGTTTTATAACGCACAAATAGATCAGTCGCCGAGGAAATAATTGGATAATTATACGAATGTAATATCCTTTAAAATTGGAACATAATATATAGAATGTAAGAAGATTATTTAAGTAGATTTTAATTAAATTATTACTAGTTTCTCTTCTATTACATAGAAATATGATTAATGAAAGGTTTCATTTTAATATTGGTAAAGTTTCAATTTTGTTTGAGCATGTATTGTCTTAACATAGTTATACATATATACTCGCATATATTACATGTAGTATATTTAGTGTACATTGTTAAATGTGTGTGTATGGTTTTAATTATATGAATATGAAATTGCGCGCGGGTAACTACAAGTTTGTGAAACTCGGTAGTGTTTTTTTGTAATAGTTCATTAGCATCCTCTGAAATTTGTAAAATAAGATAAAATGCACTTCTATGCTCTGGATTTAATTAATTTCTGTAATTAATTTTCTGAAGAAGACAATTTAAACAAAGCCCTAAGCCAAAATTAGTAAAAATGGACAATATGCAATTTGTGTGTCTGTTCGTGAAATAATTAATTTCTGAAATTAATATTCTTAGAACCACAATTTAAGCAATGTAATAAGCTATAACAAAGGAAACAAATTTGATATTCGGATAAACGTTCTTGAACTATAATTTAAATCGCCGGTCGATATTTAATTAAAATCCAGAAAATTATCTGTTGTAAAATATATACGTATAGATATACCAACGAATTTATGAATGAAGGTATACAACACATAGCGCGTATATTCAACAAGTGATCAGTTTAAAAATTTTAAACAAACTTTTCAACTTACCGTTACGACAATCCTGAGAGACTCTACATAGTACTTTTCGTTTTCGTACAGCTCGAATACCACGTGTGTTCTGGTATCCTGTAAAACAAAATACAAACAGGTAAACATTCCTGTGTTTTGAAAATAAACTCGTGTTAATACCGATTGGGTCGCATCAGACGAAGTAGACGCCTGTGCCACCGTTTGAATGTCTTCATCCTGATCGACATTACCACTACCCTCCGGTTTCACACCTAAATCACTACGCGAGGCCGAAAGATTCTTATTCATTTCGGATAGCATTTCATCATAAACACTTTAGCCACACCTTAGCCAAAGCAACTGGTGTAGAGAACTGAATGTTATCAAAGTAGACTCGCGCCGACGCTAGATCGACGCCTGGCGTCGAATCTCGGGAAACAAGAGTTTTGAGCGCCATTACATTTCGGTTACCAATACTTTGTTTATGCTATTAATCGGAGAATTGATTTGTTGTAAACTGAATGAAATCCCGGTGATTAATAGAAAACGTATATTAGTAGATATTTACATTTGTTCGTATTTGCTTATACTTTATTTACTTTTCCAGTTTTGTTTTTCAGCGAATCACTTCAAACTTTCGAATTTATTTAATTAGTTATTGAAAAAAATATTCGGAAAATGAAACGACTATGGGATTTATCAATCGTCGGAGATGATCCTTGTGAAAATAAACAAAATCAATTTTTGAAACCGTATAGAAAATGCGACATTATCCGGCGAATATAGGATTTACTCGGTTTAAAAGGAAATCTAGAGATACATACATGCATAATACGATTTTTTTTCAAAATCTGTATAAATCCTATTCTATGGAATCTTTTCAAAAGACGCATTTTGTGAAGCGAAGCAATTTCGAAAAAAATGCTTCAAAATGAATTTAATTTTTCCATAGGTATATAGGGGAATAAGAGCGTTTTCTTATTATTAAATTACCGAATATACGAGAACATGAAACCCTAATTTTATGTTATTCAACATTTTCATAGCTAATTTCATATCAAGAACCTCTTCAAACAAGAAAAATCCTTATAGAGCTCGGAATATAACGATTTCATGGTTATACGAGTGCCTCAACCTTATGATACACATTTTTCTCAACGACCGGATAATTTGATGATTGTATTCGCAGAGAGTTTTCCGCAGAAAATTTTACATTTATATTCAGATTTTATCGTGGATTATTTGTAACACGTGTCATCGATCTGGTTGTCACTTGCCTCGGGTTTTATTTATCGTGCGAAACAACCAGAACGATTTGTATATGCATCTCGAATCTCGACCCAGAGAAAACATCAGAGTATGGCAATGACAATGACAATGCAAGCCAGGACTTTTCAATTAATTACCAAGGTTATATTTTAATTACAATGGCAGGATTAATATCTTGTTTACATGTCAAGTAGACGCGGTTAAACTCCCGCTTTAAAATTGTTTACCACTTTTCCTCCCTTAAACCTCCTTTTACGCGGGCAAAGATCGAATCTCCATTAACTTTATAATTACGTGTTTCAATTTAGTGTGGTAATTAGAATAGTTCTTTTTACATCTACAAAATAACCTAATTATCGTCGCATGTGTTTTATTTTATTATGTAGGTGTATTTGAAAACATAAAATGTGCATTCATTCGATACAATTTTACAATAACTTTGTTGTTTTTATTAAGTTCGCATTTTCATGCCTTATTAAATTACCTTTGGAAATATAATAGGACAATTAACAAATAAATGGATCAAAGAACACTAGTGAAATATTTGTTAAAAGAAACAAATTGCATTGAACTATAGGTTATTAGATAGATCAAAGGAATGTTCTACGAGCGAATGGTTCTCCTGAATCCTGGAAATTGTCAAAGGCGAATAAAGTTTAAATTAATTTTTCATAGCTTTTCATTCATGCCCGATAGAGAGAGGGAGAGAGGTGTGACCTGAATGGAAACTGAATGGTCCTTGTTGATTTTATCGTTTTCCAGACAACTGGATTTATTCATCTTAGACTCGCTAAAAATCAAGGCAAAGGGGACTGAAGAATCCTCCATTCAAGGAAATATTGTGTGTAATATTCCAATTCTTTCTCCGAATTCTTTGTAAACGAAACTCAAATAGCATGTAATCCCACGTAAGTAGAATACGACGAGTCTATAAGCTCCGAAAAAAGAGAATATCGTTGCAGTGAAATATTTTTAAATAAATTGACGTATATAAATATCGACGAATCCATTTTTTTGTTTTCAAATTTGTAATGTGCTTAGTAGATTACTCACATATCTAAAATTAGGAAGGCAGTTTTAAAGTTTGAATGAAAATAAATCAACGACCACCTCGCTAATTTAAGTACGTTGTAGATAATAAAACGCACTAGCGTATCAAGACAATACTAAAATATATCTAATTAATGTTCATTCGACTTACTTTACATATCTACTGACACTTGTCGAAATAAATATATTATGCATTGTAAAATGTGCAACCTGTTCATTATTCAATGTTTTCGTCATATCTACGAAACAAAATCGGCTTATAAGAAACTACAATGCACTTTAAACAAGCTATTTATATTTGAAACAATGAGAAAGATTAATAGTGATATAATATGACATTTTACTTAGTATATTACGAAAGAATAAATATGATACTTGACTGCAACTTAGCAAATTCTTATAGACTAATTAATGAATGGAAAATGTTGGCGCCAATAAAAAAAATAAAAGAAGAAAGTTGTATTGCAATTGGAAATGCAAATCCGACTATTTAGTAACCAAGATTTTATTAACAAAACATTCCTTACGACCAGCGTAATTACTTGTAAATCTGATATACTTGTTAAAAGCGATATAGGTATAACATTTTTAATGATTTAATCATTACTAACTTTAATTTTATCTTAACACCCTATCGTGAAATACCTATATAATGCACCCATTAATTAACTCATCAATTAAAAATCTATTTTCGTCGATTTTCGTTTCGAATTTTTTATGAAAACCTTAGTAACACTACAAAAAGTTTTCAGGTGTGATCAAAGAGCTGTAAAAAAACGAGAATGCAAATTTGCTCGTTCAAAAAAGTTTTAATTGAAACATTTAATTAGTTTCTCTCATAAAGGAAAATGTATACCTCTATATGGTTTGTCTGTTTCAAACGGTTGTTACTTTGAATCTTTCTTTCATTAAATATATAGCACAGTAATAAACCTAATAACGGAGCAGAGAATGGAATGCACGTTATTTAAAATGAGATTTAAATACTAAATGTCTTCGTTAATTAATTATTATCAATGTAGCAAATTTCATTAGATATGCTAACAAAACAAGCTTTAATTAGAAGATTTACATAGAAGAAAGAAAGAGGCAGTTCGAAGAACAAACAGCTGCAAATCGTTAAAGAAATTTAAAAGAAATTGGAGTAATAGGATTGGTAAAGATCGGCAATAAATCAGGCTTTTTGATGATATATCCCAATGTCAGGCATTATTTAGCGTATGTACTTACATGCTATTGTTGTGTTATGGTAGTTTACAACCTCTTTGTTTGGATTGACCTAATTTTTAAGAGAATGTCAAACATGGAATTCGATAAAATATATACATACATTTAATCTGTACGTGATTTTTATAAATTATATTATTGATTATACGATTACATTTAATTCAAAATAACGTTATTTAATTTTATTCAGATATCTCTACATTTTCAACATTCGATTAGAAACTCAGTTTATTAAAATAACCTTTTCTAAAGAATCGTATTTATAAAAAGAAAAAAATGTGTTTTTCTAATTTACTGATGACGTGCGATGAAAAGTCAAAGGAAGTAACTTTGTTGTGAGGGAAAATACGAAGTTCAATTGAATGTAAAAATGATGGGCGTAATTCGAGGGAATTTTGATTATGAACCTATTCATATAAGTAGACAAATATATTAACTAACCTTTTGTATTTGATGATTAGCCTCAGAAGTAGACAATTGTTCGGAACTGCCCCTTAGCAACTGTTCAAGTAGCTCGCTGCTCACTTCCGCGTTAGTGAATCCTTCTAATTTCGACGGGCTAGAAGTAGTTCTTTGATGATTAACAACGAATTTGGTATCGATTATTTCGTTAGGAACTATTAAATTGTCGGCACTAACTTTCCGTTTATTCACTTGCTTCGGAGATATCGAATTCGAATTATTATTAATTTTATCTTTAACGTTCGTTTCGTCCAACGAACAATTGCCAGCACCTCTAGTCCTACTGTGTTTGGTTTTAGATAAATTGTTTAAAGAAGTGCACGTCGATAAGTCCTCTAAAAATTTTAGGTCACTATTTAAATTTTTTCTACACTCCGGTTTCTTCATTTCGGCTTCGAGCATTTGCCCATACGGGCCTCTCAAAGGCCGTTTGGAGTATCTTCTGGGTACGTTGGGGCTGGTCGTATCGGCGTTCAAACTCAACCTGCTTTCGTTGTCTGATAAATCTGACGTTACCAATGAAATTTGATCAGATTTACTCAAATCTGGCTCGCCCTCTGAAAGTGAATCTGATCGGAACAGATTTATACTTCGAGGTGTTACCTTTAAAGAGTCTTTCTCATCGGGAGATTGCGACAACAGTCTTGATTTTGAAACGGCAGGCCATTCCGGCGGAAGAGTGTTATCCTCGGGACTTAAAGGCTCTTCTTGAGGACTACTCCATATCGGAAATTCTCTATTTTTATCATCAGCGTTACTCAACTTACTGATTTCGACCAGAGATTCTTGGATGAATTTTGATGTCGAGTTCGCACATGGAAAATCACCATCTTGAACAAATTGCGGTATTACATCTTCGCTAGATTGATAAGCATTAGGCCATTGTGACAAATAAATACCTTTTCTTCGTCTCGACTTATCTTTTCTTTTGTCTTGGCTACTGGTTGAATTTTCTTGTAATCTCGCTGTTGGTTTTTCTGGAGAGCCCGATGTTATCTCAACATCGGGTACACGAGAGTTTTCTGTTAGAACATTTAATGTTTTTATATCCTCCGAACTGCAATCTATATTAAATACTGGTAATTCTTGTTTTGTTGGAGTGGTGGGTCTCGATGCGTTCTTTGGTCTTGGCAGTGTAGATACTTCTTTAACAGTCGAAATTTCACCTTCCTGTTCCTGATGTGTGGACGGTCTCCTTCTCACATACTTGTTGTCGTCCGGGCAATAATCAACTTGCGAAAAAGAGGCACTTCGTAAAGGAATATGTCTTTCCGATGATTCTGTCGATTCAACGGTAGACGAGGGTGACAAGGGCGGTGTAATTTTCGATGTGTGTCTCGTTCGCGGTGGCGGGACAGGTGTAGGACCCCTTTTCAATCTGTCAGTGAGATCTTTGTATCTGTGATGATCATTGTTCCTTTTTTCAGCGGCAGACGTACGGTTTCCGCCGAAGCGGAATCTAGGAAGACGGTCCAGTGTGTTGTCTTCCTTGATTTCGTCGATTTCTCCGTAAGCTCCTAATCGCGTATAAACTTGCGGTCGCACTAGGGCACAACGTTTCAATTGAGTTTTTAACGAACACTTATTCCCATAAAGTACATGGTCGCGCACTGTCGCTGACGCCTGCTGAGCCAGCAGTTTATTTGACGTAGCATCCTCGTTTATTCTCATTCTATTTGCGCAACTAATTATATCTAAGCTATTAATAGGTGGTGTGAGTAGAGGGATCTGGGAAACGGAGACGGGAACGTTGTCACAGACGCTGTCGCCGCAAGGAGTTGTTGGCCAACAGCTTTGATGCGAGCGATATCGAGGCCCAACTCCCGGCGGGGGTGGTGAGACCGCACCAACTCTCATCCCGTATCGCATCGGGCCGACAGTCAAAAATCTGAAACCGCGGGCGAAGGTTAACAAAAAAAATGCTTGAATTCGTTATGTAAATAGAACTAACCTACCTTTTGTAGATATGCTCATGAGGATGATCACGATGCGTTGCCGCTATGTAATGTTCTTCGCCGTGGCTGAGGCCGAGGCCGAGATAGTTTTCGTGCCATCTGAACATGCCGAAGATTCAGTTCAACTTTTCGTCGTCTTCGTTTTTAATTTTCAGTCGCGTATTTCGCACAATCGTTTCGGCACCCACATGGTTGTTCGACCGTCTCGGACCGGTCCGGCGAGGAACCATTTCTTTTGCACTCTCGCATACGGAATAAATCTGATCAACGTACGCAAACGACATAACAGCAGGTAGACTCCCTCCATGCAACAAACTACTAAAACGATAATACGTCTCTAAACTCAAAGCCAACTCGATGATGGTCACTGTCGGAGGGGGGCTGGGTCTTGTGGCTTGGGGTCGCGAGTCACTTGGACTTGATGCTGCTTCATGGGCCTACGATGGCTACGATAACAACGGCCACTTCGTACACGATTCTCTTCTCTTGCACCTTATATTCCTTTTATAATAAATCACATTTAACAATAACTTATGTTAACTAGCTGAAATAATTTTGACTAATAAATTTTAACAGATGTTCTGTTGAAATTCGTTTATTACTAACAAAATTAAAATGTATGTTATTTTATTTTAAACTAGTGCATATTCATAAAACAAATTTGCTGTACATAAACAACATATTTTTTTATTATCGTGTTTAACAATGCGTAATATATCTAACTTCCTTATTAGAATTTAACGACACCATCTTCTTGACGTAGTAAATAATCACTAATTTTATTACAGACGTATTTGAAGGGGTAAGGAAAGGTAGGAAATTAAGAAATAATAAAATTCTTTGAGATCTTACTGTGTTTTATTTATGTATTTTCAACTCCTACATGAGCAGTGTATCACAAATTAGTTAAAGATCGTGGATATATAACAAGATTCAAACAAAATATTCAGCAGTAGGTCAGTACGATGATTAAAGCCATTAACCCATTTACAAAGTATTCCATTTAAGCAACTTTACTTTTAATTTAACAATGAAATCTATTAATTTTTGAAAGAATTGTTGAAGCGTTTAATTCGGTTTTCAAAAGAAAAACTCCGGAAGAGACTAAATTTAAAACTTGTGTTTCTTTTTTAGTTCTTCTGCCGGTTATTAAATATTTCATCAATCTTTAGAGATTAGTTAATATTAAATGGAACACGTTTGATTTAGTGAATATAACAATGCCAAAATCTTGACACATAAAAAATATGAAAACTTCAACAATATTAAACACATTTTTTGGTAAATTTACAAGTCGATTATATGTGAGTATATATCTGAACACGTCGTTTGAATGATTTAATTCGCTTTAAGTTACTACCTATACTATATATTTTTTGGTCCCCTTTCAACTCAAAATGTTATAGAGAGGGATTTTTGATTATATTCTACAACTCTAAGAATTTAAATTTAATACGCGTGACTAATTGAATTATTTTCAACAATTTAACAAATTAACCTACTTTAAAACGTGATTTCTTGTCTATTGTTATGTTTTCTTCATTTGCAATATCTGTTGGTCTTTCTACAATCTGTAAGTACATTTATGTACTTACATATCGATGGCATTTAGATAGGGTATTACGGGTGTTTTCACTAAATACAAGTTTTTTTATGTGCATATAACGTTCTACTTTCATATACTATTTTAATCAGCACACATAGGAATGCTAACTACTGCAGTATCTTTTACTGATCCGTTGGAGAAATTATAGGTTTGATATATTATTGACATGACTCGAGTATTGTGACTGTAATTGTATATATTTGTCTTCAACTACATTCACGATATCCCGTCGATGTTTGCTTATTCATTTTATGAATTTTCGATGAATTATATTGACTAATTAAAAATATCCCGTTAATTCTTTTGAAGAATTAAATTTAAAAGGATTGACGTGTTTTCGCATTTGATTTATGCTAATTCTCGGCGGGGCGTTTTGATTAAAGACCATTTCGGTATACATTGAACAAATTTTATTGCCATTAGAAAGCACAACAATTTTGTTTACTCTCAATACGTAGGTATACCTACATTCACCTTTTAGTCGACAAAAACTTGTAAATTTACCTAAAACAATATTTAGTAAGCCGCAGCTAGATATAATGTTTAATAACATAGCTATTTACTATTAAATTTATGAATTCTAACTGTTGTTAGTAAAATATTTAGTAAAGCAGGAAAAATGTCATTTTTTAACCAGAAATTGAAAATGTTTTATATCTACGTCTATAGAGATTAGTCACTGCAGATAGTCCTAAATAATATTACTTACTGGCTTATCTCTATCATTTACTTGAATATTAAAAACAGAGCTATTAATAATTACAGGTAAGATCAAATTGGAATACATATTGCAATGTTAATGTATTCAAACAATGAATTTCTAATGATTTTCGTATAGAAAATAAGGACGGATCTATTTTTATGTTTAAAAGGTTTAATGCGTTACATGAAGTATTTTATCAATTAAAATGACATTTTTCTCAATTATAAATTCTCCTATGCCAATACTACGCTTGCAGAGATGATTTGTGATGATATAAAGCACCATTTACGACGGATGGCATCAAATTTTTTTATTATTAAAGGCATACTTATATATTTTATTCATGTAGAATAATAAAGAATTTAACAAAAATGTGAGCGAACATATTAGTTTGTACTTCATAAAATATTATAGATTTGTTAAACCCAAGCACTTTTACATAAATAGATGTTAAAACAAACAGTAAGCAACCGAAGATGAAACGCTAGAATCATTTTGTGGTCAGCGATGGTCCACAAAATTATTTACCTCGTTAATTTTTATACAGAGTCACTTAAAATCATTGCCAAATATCCGGAATAATGTTTTATGAAAAAATATCTCTCTTACATTTGAAAATGAAATTTTTTTGTCTTCTTTTTGCCTAATAAATTATAACTTTAATGATCTGATCCCGGATTTTTGGAAAATTATATTTGTCAATCGAAAGCAATTTTACGCTTGAGTAAATTTTTCCAATTTTCCTATTTGGATATTTGCTATAAAGATAAAAATATATTTAGTTCATCTTTACATGAAGATCAAGGCTTTAGAAAATTATGTCGAAAAAACGTTAATTTGCAAGAAAATTCCACATCTCGTTTTTGAATCAGAAACATGTTGTTACTTGTAAATAAATACAATATTTGTCTACCAACTAAGATACTATAAATATAGAATTTTGACAAAACGTAATCTTAATATCAAATGAATTTAGTATTTTTAATTTGGAAATGAAATTTTCTTACCGAATCGGCCTGGTGAATCAATTAATTGCTAGACATTTTTCTCGTACTGTTATGAACTTGTTGAGAAAGCATTCAAAAAGCTCATGCATTCGAAAAATTTCGGACGATAATTCAAACACTAAGGCAATTATAAGTGACAGTTACATCGAATTTATTCAAGAAATCGATAGTTATATTCAAAATAACTATGCTGTATAGATAATAAGGTTAAATTGTTTCTTGAATATTCAGTCTTTGACGATTTAGCACCTAAGTTTGATTCTCTCAAACGTTTTTCTTCGAAATGAATTTTAAAAGACTCTGTATAATAATATTACCTATTGAATTAAATACTCTACGTGTGAATATTGATACTGACTACATTTTGCGCGCATTATATTCCAGCTTCGGCCCATTTTTATATACATTATTACAATAACCGTCTTTTACTGAGTATTAAAAATATAACAAATGCTTTCAATAGGTATTTTCTGGAAAGAGAAGGCAAAAATATTGAACAATGTTCAATGCTTACAGATTAGTCATAAAATTCGAACTGTACACGATATACAGGATGTCCCAAATATCAAGTATACCTAACCGTTTAAGAAGAAATAAATTCGTAAACAAAACTACAAAATTTATGTAATCTTAAAGGTAATTATAAATTTTTGGAGACATCCTATAAGAAATATAAACAAATTTTTCTTTTTATAAATTTTTAACTATATAATTAAATGCACCAACAAGATAAATCTAAGAGCTATTTACATTTAAATAAAGTGAAATTATTACGATACATCCATACCGAAATAGTATAACAAATAATAATTTAATTTTTGTATTTTTATTAATATAATATATGCCTATGAAAAACTCGAAAAGTAGCGAAAATTGCTACTTTATCCCAATATAAATCAGTATGGATTTATCTATAAAAAAAGCCATGAACACAGAGCCCAGCCGTGTCAACAAGTCTTTTGATTTTTTTACTGAATAAAACAAATTGCTTTTCAACCTTAACATTTTCTATTTACTCATGTGCATTTTCACATTTTAATTAGCACTATTTATTTTCTTTAACGATTTACAAGAATCTAGAGCACATTAAAACAGAACCTTGGCTAAGTGCCATCTGTATTGAATAAAACAAAAGTTTCATTCATAAATTCTCCAGTTTTGGAATTGGAACTCTTATATAAAAATTTCCCCCGCTTCTACTTATCTGACTTCAATTGTCCTGATGAAATATTAATGCTGTAAGCTATAAAAAGAAATCCTACAAAAAAGAAGTACAAATAAAATTGTTAAGGTTGAAATAAAATTTAATTGAATCATGATTGCTTTATCACATATTTAAAATTTCTACGAATCGAATTAACATAAATTTCAGGATTCAACAAACCCACACAAACTTGTGATAATAAAAGAGTAAAGAATAAATACTAAGTCAATCACTTCCCTTGGCTAATATATCACTGAAATAAACTGAATATATCAGTCAAAAAGACAATATAGACCAATTTCCAAGTACTATTCCAAAATTACTAATTGCAATTTTTTATTGAAAAATTGCTTTAAAAACTTCCTGGTTGAATTAAGTGTCGGTTCTGAGTAATTCGGAATATCAAGGAAGTCGTTCTATAATTGAAAGACATGGCCCTACAAAATGCAATATTTTGTCGCATAACTGCTACAGCTATTATATTATAATATTAATCAGAAGCATTAGTTGGTGTTCATTCTAAATGTTCAGAACTCCCACGAACTCTTATTTGAATGATTTACGTTCCTTTCAATGCTCGTTTCACGAAATCTTCGACCACATTCCGATAATCATTTTCGTTCAATAGACCTAAAAAATTCATTTCAATTAAAATTTATGGTAACTTCTGATCCGCTTGTTACGTGAGAATTGTTAACGAGGTCTAATCAATAAACGCCCTTCGATATTTTTTCTTACGGTCTTTTCTTCGATTGAAAATTGTTCGTTTCTTTTGAACTAAGTCGTGACTAATCGAATCCGAAAATGAACTTGTTCCGCTACTTCATTGAATCAATGCTGCACGTATTTATTAAATAAGTAACTGTCGCATTATCGTTATTAAAATTCGATGGTTGCAGGTCAAATATTTTTTAACTTACTAATGAAGACGAGGAAAATTTTAATTCGAAACTGTACTGTGCATTGCGAATAAATTTATAATTATGAAATACGGTTAGTGAAACATAATATGTGTGTTTTACAACGAACAGAAATCAAATTTCTCGTCGTGCAAGTAACACTCTTCGATATCGGTTTTCTAAGAACAAAACGAAAAAGGAATCGGTATGAAAAAAGTTGAGAAATAATTTGATATCCTTCGGAAATAAACCAGAATCGGGAATGGTATCAAAAATGTATATTTTATATTACATTTTTAATAACTTACATCCCCGAGGTGGTAATCTCGTATTTCCCATTCCGTTTTTAATAAGATTTTTAATAAAATTTTATTCAAAGTTCGAATGAAATGAGTTTAGTCTAGTCAAGCAAAGGATTCGGACATGCTAATATCATTAGTCTGGCTTTTTCCCGCAATGAAAATTTTTGTAGTAAAACATTTAAACATAAAATTAATATAAAAGTGCAATTTAGTGTAAGTTTTATAGATTTATGAAGCATGAAAAGTTTATAACCTACGAAAAAAGGTAGGATTATCTTATGAGATTTTATTAGAAATATAAACAGCAATAAAAAGATGGTTTTATAGAAAAAATTGGGAAAGCAAATTAAGGTATGAAAAGTGCATGGAAGTTGCTAAAAAATATTTAAAAAGAAAAATAGGTATGGAAGAGAAAATTTAAATAAGAATTTAAAACAACGCACCTACAACCTACAAAATACCTAATATAACGAGCCATTGTTAAAATAACAGTGATAAAAACGTAGAATATCATGATTAAAGACCATTCTAAGAAAACGAAATTGAAAGACATTAGTTGTATGAAAATGAGAAAATATAGGAAGTTCATTTGAACAAGAGCTCTGTTCTTTTTTTAGATGAGCATTTTTCGAATCAAAATGTACATGCATTCCTTTATTTTCGTTGTCCGATCTCCAATGCGTTACTAAAAATACATGAGGCATTGATACGTCGTGTTTCGAAAGAGATAAAGTTGAAATTGAGAAATAACTGTAAAGGTTGATAAAATTTTTACGGAGGTATTGGGAAGTTGAAAAACGACTCGGAGCATTATTGTCTGACGGTCGGGAGAAAATGGATTGTCGGTCATTAAAAGAAATGAACATCGGTTAGTTTGATAGGAGCAATATCGAAGCATTTCTTTTGTCTTCGTTAGATTTTTCAGGGAAAAAATGGGTAACATTTGCAATTCACATTTAAACTGGAAAAAACATCGTGCTTTCGTTCGAAATTAATAGCGCGAATTCAACTGAAAAAGGTTACATAATATAAATTTAATCTTTCATAAAATATTCCGGTTAAACGTAAATTACATATTCGCCCTGCGTCCGCTCAATTTATCTACCCGGAACAGGCACTAAATCTGGTCTACGGCATTATAGATGGTCGCGTAAACAATCCCGTTAATTTGTAAAATACCACCGCGCATCGCAGTATAATTAATGCAGAAATTGGTATAATTACATTGTATTAAATGTTGTGTGTTTAGATATAATTTTATTCGACTTACGTGCTGAAATGATTTATTTTTAAAATGTAAATTACTGGAATAATGTTTTAACATTATACCTGTACTGTATTTCTATTGAAAAATTGATCAATTGATAAGACATTTTTTCAAGGATGATATACAGTTAGTTGATTTAGTAATTGACTTGGAATGGAAATAAAAGTTGATTTCTTATGCTTGAACAATTGCACGTGAAATGGGTTTTATTGTTGTAGACGTTACATTACGATATTTGATAAGGTCAAGTTGTAACGATATGCGTGCGACACTAAAATCTTTAATTATTGGGAAGCATCGATTTAAAGAGCAACCGGGAAAATGTGCTTTTATACTCAATTTATCGAACATAGCGAGCGTGACTTATGTAAAAGTAAAAATTATGTATACTTACTATCTAATTTGAGAGGAACGTGAATAATATTTTTCATTTCAAACTATCTTTGAATTTATCCTAAGCTTTACGAAAAGAATGAGAAACATAAGCTTGAGAACATTCAAAATGCGGCTTCAGGGCTCATTAATTTTATATATTAGCTACTGGACCTCCTGTGGTCGAGATGCTGGTTGTCATCGTTTTGCCTATGCTTCTGAAATAAAAGTTTGTTATTTAGTTATTGTTTTTGTGGTATAATAAATATAGTTAAAATATATAAAGATAAATTTACCCTCCAATTGGGACTCCGATTGAAACTCCATCTACTAAACTATCTCGACTCATATCATCCACCATAGCCACTTTAAGATGGTGACCAAAACTTGCCAGATCTTCTCTAAATGCTTCGCTTGCTGGTGTTAATCCTCCACTACCGGGAGGAATCGGTGTTTCTACAGGCCCACTATCGCCCTCCATGTCAATATCTTCGGCATTTTTCTCTAGAGGGGCCTCTTCTTCGTCTTCGTTATAAATTTTAAAATAGGCAAACGCCAAATACACTACAGATATAATAAACGAAGGAATTGGTATTGCCATGGCGTACACCAAGTTCATGTAAACTTGCCACATGTCTAAGTGACTTATAACCAAACTGGGATCTACTTTACTATAATAGCATGAAAAATTGGATCCGATCTCTTGGTGAGTTTTTAAAAAAACGGAACAGTTGAGCATAGGAGGGTAACCACAGCCCTTTACGTTAGGTAAAAGTTTTGCTTCCGTGAATGTCCATTCTTCATGATCATTGGATAAGTCGTCTTCATCGTAATCGTAATCGTCTAAAATAGCTCTTTTTTCACGCATTAGTAGAGCTTGTGGTGGCACAGTAGATGAAACTGTTGATGTATTAGTACGATTAGCCGCTTTGTAATTTACAAAAATTTGTGTGCACGTATAAATATCTTTTGTGCAGCCTTCTCTGCAAGATGTCCAACTACAATTTGATGCACCTATGCGTCTATCGGTTCTTAAGGTCACACAATGAGCGGGTTCTTCGTCAAACTCCATGAAAATCGTTGTAAAAGCCGGGTCGATGACAAAAGGCACAAGGAATAAAAACGAAAATAAGCTAAATATGCCAAGCAGCACGAAGAAAGCTGTAGTATAAAATAGTAATTTTTGTTTCCAAGTTTGCTCAATTTTCTCGTTCTCCATGGTCGCAATGTAAGGGCTATTTGGAGCTTGGACCCCAACATCTGCGTCCACAGACGAGCACGAGCGGCTCTGCTTAGCTCATACCATAGATCCACGACCAATTGGCTATAACTTTATGTAATAATACAATCTTTGTGTCCATTTTTTCAACCACCACATATCTTCACTACAACTACACTGATTTACATGTTTACGTTAAAAGAAAATAACATTTAAACGATTTAAATTAGCTAAATAAAACACGTTCAAATTGAATCACAGTCGTTACAGTTTAGAAAAAACTTTGCACAGTTGTAACAAATCCCGTGTAATGTGTGCCTTCGACGGCGGGCATTGTGTTGTGAGCACTGCAGTCCGTTCTTATGGTATCGATTTTGGCGCCGATTCCGTCAGATGACTGGAATAACACTGTCACACCGTTTTCCATGAGAGGAGCCACTGGCTACCCTTGCTCCGCCGGTTTTCATCCCTCTCATTTAACAAAACATACTATCGTAAGTATTACAATCTAACAATATGAGCATAGATTTACACGTTTTCTAATCGTTTAGATTTTTCTACATTCGCTTAATGTAATTTTTCACATTTTACCATTTTGTTGTGATAAATAAAACGGGAGCAGGCAGTGCGCGTGCTATTATTAGCCTCGCCGCAGTAGAATATTGATCAAAGGACGTGCGCGTTCCGTTTCCATCGTTCAAACAACGGTTACATTCAGTTTTCTAAGATACACTAGAGTTGAATGGCGGCACAAAATCATTTTCACTTTTGCTGACATCAATTATGCGAAATACAGTTCCAAAATGCCGAAAAAGAAGCCCACGCCCGTCGAAGATCTCATTATTCCCCCGCAAAATACGAAAATTTGCGGAACGATTTGCCTTTGTCAGTTAACTCTAATTTTGAGCAGCGTAGCGATTGTTTATCTCACTGTTGCGATTTATGTACCATCTACGAGGGCCATGCAGTCGGGTATATCCGAAACGCCAGTTATGTGTACGACAACTCGAGCCATTCAAGCGGAAACATGCGATTGGGGCTCCTGCGGTGAGTGGTGTCTTAGCAAAACATCCGGATCATGTATGCAAATTTACGTTAACCTCAGACGGAATGGCTCCAACCTGCTTCTGGTGAATTGCACGAGCATAGCCCAGAAAATTTGCTACGGTAAGGATCAAGAAAACGCGAAAAAGAGTCGATGCATTGCGGATGAATGCAAAAATCTGACAGGAACCTTCAACTGCTCAATGGGAATGTGCCTAGACCTTACCGATTCATTCGAATGCATTTACAAGTACACCGATCCTCCTTTGAAGTGCTCGGGCAGAAGAGGTAAAATTACATGCATAGATCTTAACGGGTTGTACAGTTGCAATAGAGGCACTTGCGAAAGAATCCGCACTCCTTATAATTGCGACCGTCATTGCGGAGGTGCCGACATTGTAACGAGAAATAAAAACGTTATAGTGTTAAGTGGCGACGAAGTTTATTTATCGCAATGTCAAAGATGCATTAATAGTGACACAGGCCAGGAAGTTTGGAACGAATCGCAGGATAACATTATGATGGCGTCGTGTCACACTATTTTAAACACCAGCCGAGGACTAGAAGCGGTGGATTGTGTAAATGGTTCGTTGTTATCAAACAGTATGTTACCTAATGTCACGAATTTCACGTACATAAGTTACCTAAGCATTTTCAATACGGTCGTATTGGATGAAAAAGCAATCGCCGCACCACCTGAACCCGATTTACTTATCGCTAACGACAGTAAGTTACTCATCAATCTCGAAGGTTGTGTCAATACGTTAAGAGACGAATGCAGAGATTTTTTAAAAATGTATGGCAAAGATGGAACCGATCACTTCGCCAGGGCCCGTTTTCCTTGTTTCTATTCCAACGATAATCCAGGAATTGTTGTAGCACGTTTCGATTTAGCGACGACCACGAAACAATTTCTAATAGCTTCGGTTTTGCCTTCCGTGCTATTCGTCGTTTCTTGTCTTACGCTTATCCTTTGTCAACGTACAGTTGTGGTAGGTGATGATGCTAAAATGCGTTTTCAGGGTTGTGTTAAATCCGAGGAGGCAGCTGCGGAAAAAACCGCCTCTTCTAACAACATCAACGATCGGGGAGGAGGAAATTCAATTATGGCACTTTGAGACCAATCACGTAAGCATTTTTATTTCACTATTTATTGTATTATATGTAAATAAAAAAAATTGTGATTACAGGTTATATTGGATTAAAAAATTTATATTTTTTTTTTGAATAACTAACACAAATTATACGTGTATTCGTGTACTTAATTATAGTAAAGCTCGTATTATATTTTGTATTTTTGGTTTTTATAGGGCATCAAAGCTTGGATAACATTTTGTTGAAGATTATGTTGCTTCCTTATTTAAAAGGGTATGGATGAAATTGTTGTCATATTCGTTGTCACTTTTTGTTTTATTACTGCGACACATGCTTAATTTCCTTTTTAATGAAACGAAACTACATTCGTTATATAATAATTAGGGACATTTGGGAATTTCGATTTTCCCGTACTTGTAATTATCTATAATTACAAGAGTTTGAATTTGCCTTCAAGGATGAAAAATGGGAAAATAATTGACGCCTAAGAATGAAGTGTTGATATTTCCAAAAATATTGATTAACAAACCGCCAAAAAGTAGTTATAGTGTCAGTATAGCATTGAAATTCACATATTTTGTGTTGGTTAAAATATGCACTAAACGTTTTATATTTTGATATGCTCGTTCAATGTCATCTTGTAACCTACCTATTTATTCATAACCTATTTGCTCATTTTGTTATTGATTGATTATAAAAAAATAGGTAGGTTAATGCATAATAAATGGATAAATCAATCTGGTTTCTTTTTCAGGCGTTCCCCTCCTGTTGGACCGAGACTGAATTGCTTAATTAAATTTTGAATCCATCGTAGGGGAAAGCGTACCTTTCGGATTAAACTAGCGTACTTTTCTTAACCACGCATCATGAGCGTCAACGGTGAAAAAACTTCTCTCACCTTAATTTCGATAGCTGAAACCGCCAAATTCTATACGTCGTTATGTCTCGGAACCACGGCCTTTTTATCGGTATTCGCTTTCTTATTTTTGATACCATTCGTAGTTGATCCAGCAATCACGAGTCTGATGGCCGACTACGAGCCAGAGCCAGTCACCTGCATAGCTACCCAACACATCTACGCCGAGGGCATATCGAATTGCTCTTGGGCCTCCTGTCGCGAAGGTTGCACCAAAGAAGCTACGCGTTGCCATCAAATCTACGTCAATTACTCGAAAATGCCCTTCCATCAGTACAGACCGACGATGCCGGTGCAAAATATACATTGGGACGTGCCGAATACCCGTTTTCTAATCAATACAGAAGGCTGCGGCTATCCCCCTTCAGTGAACTGCTCTGAGTTCGCCCGCCAGTACGGCTACCAGACTGCAGGCACTCCATTTCCTTGTTATTATAGTAGAGTTTATCCCGAAACGCAAGTAGTAGCTAGGTATTCATGGGATGATACATTGAGACATTTGGTGCTATCTATTACAATTCCAAACATATTGTTTGCTGCCTCTATTGGAGTACTGAGCTATTGGTATTGTCCGGGATGTGGTAGATCCTGCCAGAAATACATGCACCATTTCCCGACAGAGTAAGTATATTAGTTTGCTCATTTCGAATTTCGTGTTTTTCATCATTTCGAAATTTATTGTTAATGTTTGTTTGTTTTTTTTAGATATATTTGAAATGTATTCGCCTGGGTGTATTCTAAAACATGGGAAAGTGTGAGAGCAAACATTTTTATGCTTGCTTTAAAAAAATTTGACCCAGTTTTAGACCCGAGGCAAAATCATTTCTATTAGTCATGCAAGGCATATGCAGTTTTATGTTATTATATTACATATACATGCAGTATTTATCTAATCTTTCATAGTTGAAAGAGTACGTTTCACTCTGTTATTTTTTTCCATTGCAATTTTAATTTTACATATATTTTCTGGTTTATTGAAAATGAATGGAAAATAAAGTTTGCTTTTTAAGAATAAATCATTTTTAGTTTGTATGTCAAACATGCATGGTGATGAAAATTTTATGTTTAAAATTCCTTTCTTTCTAGAATTTGTATTGATTTTTAAATTATCCCATATTATACTACATGTAACATTCATACACGCAATTTTTATGGAGCAGGCTCATTAAATCGACTTATTGAAACTTTAACATTACGTTGCTGTTAATTATACTAAATAATAGTATATCAATAATACATACTCTATTTAATGAAATCGATATTTTTTGAGCCTGGTAAAGTGGTAAAATACATATTTTTTCTAAAATCGTTGCAACACTATTACTTATAGTAACGACATTCATCTGGGAGTCCATTCCTTTGGAAAAAAAGCAAGTTTGTCTTCTATGGACTTACTGAGAGGTACATTCTTAAAATACACGTTCATTGTGTGTAAGCAACCATTTTAAACTGGTATAAAAATAATATTGATTTTATAGAAAATTTAATTTTGTTTTATGTATATTTCGAATTTTGCAATATCTAGAACATGTAGTTTATTACTGCCAATGTAAAATTAAAAAAAATAGAAAGTTTGATTTAATTTTATTTTGTACCAGTTTTATATGGAAAAACTGAACGCTTTCGTTGTAATGCAGCTATGTATATTTACACATATCACGCTAATCCGAAAAAGGTTTTTGAAGGGAATAAAATTAAAATACAATTTGATAATCAATTATTTTGAAGTAAAAACTATTAATTTTGTTCTCTTAATATCTTACAATTTTCAATATTTCCTTTGTCGATATTCGAGTGCAACATTCTGTTATTTACGTAATTTTAAAATGTCCTGCAAACATGTGCAGATACGTTTCACGTTTTTCTACTATCAGCAATTAACAAATGTTGCACTAATCACAATTTTTTTCAAGAAATATATTTACCAAGAAAATTGAATTAATACGAAGCACTTTCTGTTGTGTGTAAAAATGAAATATCTGCCAAGAAAAATGGAAAATATTACCGCAAGTAATATTTTTTCATTCGAAATCTGACGATATATTGATACCATATCCTGAGTAGGTTTTCTGTACAAACTTTTCATTCGACGTTATTTAGAGGTGATAAAATTCATGATAATAATAACACTTATTTTGTTTTTGCAGAGAGGAAGACTTCGATGAAAACAACTACTAGCACTGAGCATTTTTTAAATTTGTAAAACAATAACACAGCTTGGATCAAATTCAGCAGGAATGTCATTACTCCAATAAGATGTACAATAATTCATTCACAGAAACTCGCACAAAACGTATATAGGTCGCGCTTTTATAAAAGTTTATAAAAAGCAAAAAATCTTCTCTTAATTCTGGCTGGACATAAAATAAATTGAATTAAAACATTGTGTATCAGTAAATAAATATAAAATGTCAAGTTTGGATAAAAAAAAACAACTAAATAATTTCAATGCAGAAGAGAAGAGTTTTTGATTTAAAAAAATAACGTTCGATATCAGTATTGTAATATAAAAATTAGTACAAAATCAATTTTGAACATTTTGTCATAAGAATTTTCTTCTTATAGCACTGTATTTAATCTGAATCAAATATACTAATATATAGAAACATTATTTGTAAATAATATATTGTTATATGAATCAATTGCCCAATAAAAAATATGAAAAAATAGTGTTTTATTACAAAGTTGTATTTATTAAAGCACGCAATTTTCATAGAAAAATTGCAACACTCTTTCGAAATTAATTATGAATGAAACGAAGTAAATAGGACAAAATTATTTTATTTACAATTTTAAAGAATTCACAATATTTTTTTTAATTCCTTTAATGTTGCAAACAAAAATTTTTAAATAAGGAGATGAAAATATGAATAAAGATGAGTATTAGAAAAAAAGAGTTTAATTAGCTTTAATTTGAAGCGAAATGATACCATTAATAATATCAGACTGAAGCATTCCTGCTCTTCAAAGTAATCAATATTCATGATGTCTGCGGCAAAGCCCATAAATTTTGTTAACGTCAAAATGTTGATGAATTAGGAATATATCCGAAAGGTATGCGTGCGTCCTTAAAGCGAATAACGCTTTTTCTTTAAATGCCATTATTTGCACTAAGATCCATTTAAGATAAGGTAACATATAAACGACGGAATGTAAATATCGTAATTTCTGCAAATACGAAAGAACTTGGACGCCTGCGTGGCGACCGTCCGGCACAAGCTCAGTGTAATAGTCGATTCACCCTACATCCGACAGTCTAACAACGTAAGTAATAAGCAACCCTTAAAATGTAGTTTTAGAACACCAATAATTTAAATAAGTGCCTTTCACGTGTGTGTTTTTACCATCCGATACAATGGCTCGAAGAAACAAATGTAAGCCTCGTATGATACCTCAGCAAGACAAGAGAATATGCGGCTGTATCTGCTTTTGCCAACTTGTAGTAGTATTTAGTTGCGTATCGCTTATTTATCTAACAGTGGCTATTTACATTCCATCCTACAGAGCATTTCGTAGTGGGTACGAAAAACGTCCAGTAATGTGCCAAACAATTAACATCAGTACAGAAAACAACTGTAGCTGGGCTTCTTGCGGTGAGTGGTGTTTGACGAAAACATCTGGATTTTGCCCGCAAATACATTCCACTACTAGACAGAACGGTACGACAGTGCAATTTCTGAACTGTACCAACTTTCACGCTTCCATTTGTCCACCAGTTAATTCAGACCAAATGAAAAAGCATAATTGCAACAATGGCACAGAATGTGCATCCCTCAAAGGGGTCTTTAACTGCTCTTTAGGTCATTGCTCTAATATGTCCCAACTATACGAATGCCACTACAAAGCAGACGGATTTACAGTCGACAGCGACAGAGATAACGCGAAATTAAACGGATTTTTCGAGTGCAGAGGAGCCAAGTGCACTAAAATAAAAAAAGCGTTTTCCTGCGATCGCATCTGCAAAGAAAACATCAATTCCGACACAAGCAATGTTTACATTTCTAAAGGAGATGGCATCAATTTCGCCAATTGCGATTCCGCCGTAGCCACTACCAAAGCTAATGGCCAAGAAGAAGGCGTTATAATACAACCTACACAATTCTGGTCAAAAATGCCCAACGAAGCCTTCATGGTTTCATGTCACACTGTGGATTTCGACGAAGCCACCCAATCGATACAGTAAGTTTATTTCTAGTTTTCATTTTGTATAATGATGTTCCTATATTTAGATATCCACTAAATAAATTATTAACACTGTGAATCAACAAAAATAAGCATCATTCACTTCAATGTTATAAAAAATTTATTCTGACTACCACTATATTTTCCTTTATTCCGATTTTATTTTTTTCTCATGTTGTAACATTTTTGTATTATCTACCACATTATTCCAATCGATTCTATCCCTTTGCTAATATTAGTTAATTTAATTTCAGCGCCACTGACTGTATCAATGGAAGCATCTTCGAAATATCATCTCTGCCCAAACCATTCATCACATTCAAGGAGTTCTGGAATCTAACGGGCAAACACAGAAATATGATAGACCCGAAGAATGAATTCGTACCCTTTCAAGAATACTTAACCATTTACAATGCTTCCCGGCTATACATCAACCTAGATGGATGCGTGAACACTCTGAAGGGCGAGTGCTCGGACTTCCTTCAAACCCACGGCAAAGACGGCAGAAATCAAACAGCACCGTCACGATACCCATGCTTCTACAACAAGGTGAGTACTTCTCTCGCAGGCAAATTAGCCTTAGCAAAATCGTGTTTATTACAGAATAGCTCGTTTATGGTGGTGGCCCGGTACGACCTGGAGAAAACCTGGAGAGATTTGCTGATAGCCATCAGCATTCCATCGGTTCTATTCGTGGTATCGTTCGTAACGCTTTGCGCCATAATGCAGTCGGTGAGGGTGGATGATGACACGAAAATGCGCTGCAAGTACTGCTTCGGTACGTACACATCGGACATGACTGAAATGATAAACAGCAAATACGAAGTTTCCTCGCCGGAATCGGATGGCCCTTTCAATAGAAGAGCGAACAATCAAGAAGAACTGAGTTAACAAACTTCGTTCATACAATAATACTTTTAAATGTTGATAACAAGCAACTACGCTTATCTGGAGTGTGAGCAAAAAATTCGATTATTTCGACGGGATCCATAGTTTCTTGGGAATTTATGATTTGCATTTTTGATTTTAGAAATTTACCAGTAATTTTTGGTTGTAGCGATAGATCAATTTAAACCAACAGAATATTTTAATTTGCAATTCTTGTTGACTTAGCAATGAGTATATTCCGAAGAAACTAAAGAATAATCCGATTTTAGATTGCTTACATTCTGTGACCCTTAGATGTAAAAATGAGCAACAAATACACTTATACTATACACCAAATTGTAGTATAAATACAATTTATATAAATATTATACTGAGTGAAAGCCCTTTTTATTCACTTAGTCTTTTGAATATTATGAAAGAAATTTTAGGTGTTCTATACATATGGCATACATAAATATACAATGGTTAAAGTGATACAACAATATTAAACAAATATTTTTGAACACCATGTAGAGTGTCTGAATTTTAAGCATCGAATTATATATATATATATATTCCAATTTATTACAGGAATGCCCAAATAAAATGTTTTTTTTTTGGTACTTAGATTAAATGAATAATTTTACAATGGGCTTCCTTTAGAAGATGTCTTGTTTTAAATATTTTTCACTTTGACTTATTTACTCAAAATAAATATTTTTGAATACAAAAAAATAATAGTTTTATGTATCATACTTATGGATAATTTAAACAACACTCTGCATATTACATTGAAAAAAGCAATTTTGATCTAGAAGAACCAATTAAATATCGCCAAAATATCATGACAGCAAATATTAAATTTGTTAACGGGCGAATCCGTAAAAAATAACCATTTCCAGAAAATGTTTGGCAGAAAAAATTGCAATAAACGAGCTTAACTTGATCGGTTATAATCTGGGGACCAAAATTAAACCAGTTTGATATTTTGAACGATTTAATTGGATTTTCTGAATATCCCGATAGGACAGCGATAACTCAGACCTCAAAGAATTCTAAAATAGTGGAATAGATACAAACACCCCTTCTATTTTTGTGAACTATGTCACTGACTAAGATGTTATCTTAAATATTTTTGAGATGTTGTTATAGAAAAAAATCTATAGGTACATCGCAGATTCTAAAATACAAATTCTAAATCGTGTTTAAATGTGATGATAATGTTAAACCCTGCATGAAACCCTAACAATAATGTGACCTCTGTGCAATGAAATATTATGTACCCTTATAAATGTTTACTCTAGAAAGATAATCGTTAAAAATTCTAAATGAAATATGTGTGGATTTTCCTTATTCTCTTCTTCTTGTACTCTAACTAACTTTGATCTTACAGATGATTTTATGAAATGTTATCGTTTAAAATTATACAAAATCCTTACTGCCTTGAAACAATATTAAGACTAAGATTCAAAATTCATACAATAAGATTTTTAATAGAGAATTTCAGAGTCTATTGTTTTTCAATGAAATCTCTTATATATTTTTTTAAAATAAGTAAAGAAATGCATGTTTATCTAACTGAGATTTAAGAGAGAGAAACGTTTATATTTTATTTGTTTTTAATTTTGATTATTTCATAATATGAGTTTATTTTTGGTGTAATACAATAGAAAACAGTTATAATGTGCCTTTATGGGTATTTATATGATTAGCCTATATATTTTGTTACATCATAGAAAATATTAGTAAAAATCATTTATATTGATAAAACTTTGTAAATTGGTCTAACTTTGACTGAATTCTAAATACAAAATATGTAGTAGAAAATTGGTCAAAAATATGTATATTTTAGTATCTTAAAATTTGCTCAGATATTTTGTATGCTTTTCTATTATGAGTAAAATATATTAGGGGTTTTAACTACCCAATATGAAACTATAATTGTATATATTCTTATAAGTATCTAAAAGTCAATGATTAAATTTGGACCATACAAAGAATTTAAACGGTCTTAAATTGTATACGCTCAAATTATTTTATAATTAATTTTATTTTGTTAGATTTCATTTTGAGAATTATTACTAGTTCTTAGCTTATTTTATGTTCGTTTGTAGTAAATTGTTATCCCTTATTTAAGTTTCAGTATAATAAAATGCACCCTATTGTTTTTTTTAACAATTAAGATAATTTCTCACAATATTCGGGATAACTTTTTATAGAGCAAAGTTGAACGGTAAATTCTAGTCATAGGAATAATAAAAACCAAATCACCGGAATGAAAACTTGAAATAAATCAAATATGTATTTCATTTACTCGTTTAAGCTATGTAACTATTTTTCAGTTCCTATATCGCTATCCAAAAACTTATTTCTCTATCTATTATACTCCAGTCATAAATGTTGTTAGCAAATAAATGTATATCTGTTAATATGTGTAACTGTGCTAAACTGTTGAAATCTACTTTTTCTCAGAAATATATATTTGGGTTACATACCTTAAGCTTGCGATCTAAATAACAATGTCAATGAGACCTCTGCCTCATAATATCGAATATAACAAATCATTGGAACGTGTTCGTATTCTGCCATTTGTGATGACCTGCATGAACCGGTTATTTAGAAAACGCATTATTAATATTCAGTAAATTTCTGAACTTAAATTTGCTATATTTTTTACTGGTAGAATTATAATATCTGCTAGTTGTTAATGTTAAATGTATCTTAAATATATGTATACAACACAGTACAGGGTGACACACGTTTTAAATATTATATAATGAATTAGTGTCCAAATAATTTAGACAATAGAAGTTAATTTCTGGTATCTAAAAATACATGTTTCACAAATATGGCCAGTATTTATTAGAATAACAAGCCAATTTTATTTTATAATTGTTTTATTCAGTTAATTTAATTACATTATATATGAAATATATGGACTGTTATGTGTTTTATCATCCCTGTATGCAATCGATGTAAAATGTTGGTGTTAAATAAATCTTAGACAAGCATTCTGGGTATTAATATTAAACATACAAGGTGATGAATTCACAAAAGTGACAAGCAAAAATGCTACATTTAAAGATATGTATATAGATATAACAATACAGATCCCTTTCAATTCCCGAATATCTTAATAGTTAGGTTGCTACATACAACAAATATAGTTTTGGATTCACAATTGCAGTATATACTATAATATAAATACATCAATAACTAAAATCAGCAAATATTAAATTACTTGCAATCATACAACTTAATAATTATTCATTAGATCTACTATTTACACCCAATTCTTCCAAGAAATCTGGATAGATTTCAAATGTTTGTCATTGGCTACTACTAGCTTCGTACTGATTACCAGGATCAAACTGAACAAAAAAATAAGCTGGATGTCATTCCAATCCTTGCTTTAGCATTTCAATCAGCCCATAACGTTCCTGTTCCTTCTCGAATTGCTCTTGTAGTAAACTGTCCAGGTTATCTTGAAATCTCTGTCTTAACGCCAAATTTTCAATGTTTTCTATTTTGTTTTCTTGTTGCTGTCTTTTGGCTTTCAAATCCGCAATCTCAGCGTCCAGTTCATCAACCCTGGCTTGAATACCTACTGGTATAAAGTAAGTACTAATAGGAATCGAATATAATGTGAACATTTACCTTTTTGGTCAGAACCTCTGAAATCCGAAAAAGACATACTAGAAGTAGATTGTTGATAGTAATCTATTTCCTGCATGAGATTTGGAGATTGCGGTATGTCTCTAAACATTTCACTAGTAAACTCAGTTAGTAATTTTGAATCAGCAGAATTGTTCTAAAAATTAACAAAATTAGATAAAGTGCTTCAATATTGCGAAAGTTAGTTACCAAAACAGAATTAGAATCTGTCAGATGACTGTCTTCACCAGAATTTTGACTGTTCTCATCTAGAACGTCTAAAACATTGAGGTGTGCATCTTCATCTTCTGAATCACTAACAGCTCCACCGAATATATCATGCTCGGCCACATTTTTAATTGGCTCTGTAGTGTCTTTTTTAACAACGGTTCCTTTGTTTAATCTGTTTTCATCTTCTTCGTTTAATACCTCCCATTTTACACTGACCTAAAAGTTAATACATCTGAATGCAGTCTACTATGTTAATTAGCGTATACATACAGCATCGTTATCAATTCTTAACAATCTCTTTACTTCTTTTTCAATTTCGGGGGCTTCTACGTATTTCTTCTTCAAGGTTTTCCGGAATCTTCTCTTCCTTACATTCTTAACAGGAGGAGTGATACCATGGGGCCACAAATATTTTTTATCAACTTTATTAGGATCCTTCTTCTTCTTTTGAGGAGAATCGTCATCCGGCGTAGTCTGATCATCTTCCTCTCTACATATCAACATTTGACAAATATCTGCTGTTTTGTAAAAACCCTTTGCATCAATTGTTTTGAGCGATTCCACTACCGTTGGCAAATCAACAACCTTCGCAGGCATTAACCAATGGTCTACTCTTACTTCACCGTGCCTCATCATTTCGTGATCAATTTTTATGCTAACCCTGTCTTTTAGTGAATGGTTGCTTCGAATTGCTTCCCGCAAGGCTCTAGCTGGTTCCTAAAAGTATTACATGAACAGAATTTGTATTAGATTAGAGGTTTTGAATGAAGGGAAAAGGAATTGGCTAGGTATTACTGGAGGTTTCAATATATAAAATGTTGCTTACCACAGGTAAACGTAATATAAATTGAGATTCCAGTTCTGCTGGCGAATCGGCTTCATTTTTATACATATTTGTAGTTTTAAGTTGTTTTTGGTTTTACTTGAAGAAAACAACAGAAAACATAACCTTTAAAGCAGATAAACGTCAGATGTCATAAAAAATGATTAGATCTTCTTGTTGTAATAAAGTGCGCCCTTTTCCTTGTTGGCAATCAGGTACACTGTGGAGAAAATCAGATGAAAATGGCTGCGTTCCGATTTTATTTGTATAAATGTCAAATTTTGTGTCAAATATGTCATTTGTTTTAAATTTTTTGTAGTGGTATGACTGGGTGTTACCAGCCGACAGAGACCGATCTCCTTGATTGTGGACGTGCTTTTAAAATGGTGTTGTCAACAATGAAAAGAAATTTTTTTTTATAGTGTTCATAAACTGTTTAACAAATTTAATAGTTACACTAATGTAAAATAATTGAAATTTACATAGAGAAAATGAACGGTCTAAGTTTAAGTGAATTGTGCTGTCTGTTTTGTTGCCCACCATGCCCTAGCAAAATATCAGCTAAACTAGCCTTCTTACCACCTGAACCCACTTACGAATTCGTTTCGGATGAAAATGGAAAATACACTTTGGCGCTGACTGAACGGGCAGAATGGCAATTTTCCGAAAGAGAAAAAGAAAATATAGAAGTATTCTTCACAAGTACAAACAGACGAAATCGCATAGCCTGCCTTTTCGTTAGATGTAGTAATACTGCCAGATTTACAATCTTATTTTCACATGGAAATGCCGTAGATTTGGGACAAATGAGTAGTTTTTACCTTGGTTTAGGTTCACGTATTAATTGTAATATATTCAGTTATGATTATTCAGGATATGGTGTAAGTGCAGGGAAACCATCAGAAAAGAATTTGTACGCCGACATTGATGCTGCCTGGACAGCACTTAGGACAAGATATGGCATAAGTCCTGAGAATATTATACTGTATGGTCAAAGCATTGGCACCGTACCCACTGTTGATTTAGCTGCTAGATATGAAGTTGGAGCTGTGATATTGCATTCTCCTCTCATGTCCGGCATGAGAGTAGCCTTTCCTAATACAAAGAGAACTTGGTTTTTTGATGCCTTTCCCAGGTCAGTTATTAATTTATTAATATATTCATTCCAGCGTTATTTTTACATTAAATTATTTCTAGTATAATGTCCAGGAAAAGTACATATTTTTTAATGTCTGTTCAATCTAATGTGCAAATATTTCAACAATGTTGCTTAGTTTCTATTAAGTTATTTTCTGGAATTCATGAAAGTGTTGGTTGAAAATTCATTTAACATACTAATCATATATATTAACAGCAGTTTAGTACGTTTTACAAAATATTTTTATGGTTAAATTATGCCAATAATTATGTTATTTCTCTACAATTAAGTTATTTTTGAAAATAACATTAAGAGCAGTGAACTATGCAAATTTAATTGTTTTATGATGTTAAAAATCTTTTATTATTTATATGAAAACGGTTTATTAAAAAGTATAGCGTCTTACAATTGAAAATTGTGAAATTTTATTATTTGCTAATCAAAAAGAACCTTGATATTGAATTTATTGTATAAATAAATGAATATAGTAATAACACATTAATTTAGCCTTGTAAATGTTTAAATTTTATATGTTTGCACTTTTTTAACATATTTGGTATTTATTGTTTTGGGCGAATTCATTTTTTTGTATTAAATAATTTGGAAAATTTTAAGAATGCTATCTCACAAAAATAGCAGCTAAATATATACAAAAGACAGAATGTGAAGTATGTACAGCGTCAGGTATTTTCATGAAACAGATGCTTCTTGTTATTTATTTATCACATTTAAATATAGGTATCTAAACAATTCCAAATAGATAATTCCTGCTTATCTAGACTGATTTAACAACTCATTTTACTTGTTGGGAAAAACTTCTCAAACAAATAAACAAATTGATAAGGTATCTATTAGACATTGTTCCTGGATTAATTAAAAACGCATTGTTTATAAACCAAACAATTGATCTCCATTAATTTCGTTACTATATTTAGATCACTTCAATTTTTGTTTCAGTATTGACAAAGTTCCAAAGGTTATGTCACCTACTCTAATAATTCATGGGACTGAAGATGAGGTTATAGACTTTTCTCATGGGCTAACGATTTTCGAAAAATGTCCAAAAGCCGTTGAACCCTTATGGGTCGAGGTAAACAATTTAATCTTTTAATTCTACAATACACTACTTATGTTCAATCCGAGCGGGTAAATCACTGTGGAAATAATATGTTTTGTACAAAAATGTCATTGATCACCCACTCGGTTTAATCAGTTCATTCAATAAAGATATTGAAATTTGAAATACGTGAATTTTTAGGGCGCTGGTCACAACGATGTAGAATTGTATTCTGTATATTTAGAGAGGCTCAAGCAATTTGTTCGATCAGAATTAGACAACGATAACTGACAATTGCTAGGAGAAGATGTTACATTTAGTTCAGGTACATCCAGTTCCGTAGCCGAGAAGCTTCTTTAGCTAGTGGAAGCAGGATCGGCGCACGTTTCTCTGCAGTCGATATCCTGCGATAATACGAGAACAATATTGTGTTAATTTGTACAGTGTGCCAGCAAGAGTCGGTTCTTGGTGTTAATATTATTTTGAGACTGCTAGCCACAATGGGTTTTGTTCAATTTATCTGAATTTATTCGTTCTTACTGTAGATCGAAATGAAAAAAAGTAAGTCTGATACAATTGAATGTGAATACTTAACTATTGCCTTAAACTTTGCAATACAATATCTGTCTCTATAAATAAGGTTATAATTTCATTTAAAATATAATAGATGTTTTTTGATGTGATTGCAGTAAGAATGATCTTTATTTGGAATACGATTTTTAACTATGTAAATTCCCGAGCTGTAATGTTTGAAGCCACGCGTTTAATTATAATAAATAAAAATAATTGCTTGTTAAAATTCAAAACATGTACTTTATCAAAATATTTTTTAATGCAAATAATGATCTTTTACGATATGAACTTTATTTTTACAAACAAAATACAAAAAGTACATAATTTAGAAAGTGCTAGTAATGTACCAAATTCTTTTACACGATGTCACACACTTGATGATAAACAGTATATGTGCAAATTAGATTTTTTTGCAATATTTGTAGATTATGCATTGTACAAAAAATTCCGTATTACCTGGAGTTTTTTTTTTGAGAAAAATCGTATTCTTTCAATAAATTGTAGGAAGCTCTTGAATCGCATTTTTTTACTGTAAATATTGTTACTTGTGGACTTATCAAATGTGAATATCTGAAGACAATCTTTTAAGTGATGCAATATTTAGGGGATTATAGAGTACATGAAAACTTAAGTTTTCTTTGCCTTAGCTCCTATTACCTTCAATTTGTAAGTTATTTATTTATTATATTTTCTTAAATTAATTGTGAAAGTGTCATTGGGTAATTTCTGCTCGATATTAAGTTAAGGAGTTGTTTAGAGAATATAATAGTTTCGTTCTTGCGATTTAAATTAGGTTTTGGTTAACAATTTTTGGAATTTTCAATACTTAATATATATATTTCCTTAGATAATTAAACATTACTTTTATATTTTATTTTATTACAAAAATGTTATTAAATAAAACAAAATATAAATGTCTCAATCTACTATATAATTTATTGAGTAAGTTTGTACTTAACATGAAATATTTTAGTGGTATAAAGAAAATTACTTAAGTTGCCTGTGATAAATTTGTCTTATTTGCTAATTTTATGTAAAACCAATCAATCAGTTTTGTAGATTTTTGTAAACGGAAATTTTGATACAATTTCTACAAAAAAGCATATAATTTGAGTCCCAACAATTTTTAAGTGTTTGAAACGGCAAATTTGAAATGTTCAGATTAATTCAAAGGGCGATTTTAACAAATTTAAAGTACTAACCTCCTATTTTAAACAACTTTTTGAATTTTTGTTCTTCTTTGAGACAAATTTTGCGCTACTCTAAATCAATAGGCGCTTCTTTTTGGGTCTTCCTCTATGTAATATTTAAATATCGTTATTTTTTAATAAAAAAACCTATTAACGAAAAGCTTATTAACCAGTAAATACACAGGATATAACAGATTGTTGGCGCATTTTTGAAAATACGATTTGAATGTACATTTCAAAAATATTATAAACATAATGCTAATTTTAATTGTGCAATGTTTCGTATAGTCTTGATAAAGATTCTTTAGTTCAATAGAAAAATAAGTTTTCATGTAAGTTATTTGATATAAAGCGGATTTGCGTTACCCATGTGGATTTTCAATTATGTTAGGATGACTGAATCCTTCGAAATTGTAAATAACATTTTCTACGCAAGCTTTAATCGATTCTGTATATATAGGTTTTCTTTATTTTTTTTCCATCGGAATAAATTCCAAATTAAGTCTTTGTGAAGTACTGAAGTAAGTCATGCATGCAGTTTCAGGAAACGTTTTCGTAAAGTTTAATCATTTTTAAATAATGACTTACATAGTATATTGAGTGTTTAAAACGATTTTCTTATTTTATATAATGGATTCCTAAAAACTATACTTACGTTGAAAACACCAACATAATAAAATTCTAAATAATACGTAGATGTAATATGACTTATCCTCTCCTGCATTTAGCGCATTAATTTTTAGATTTTAATAATTTTGTACAAATTCGTTTTCATTAAATCTACCTTATTAGTTTTTGTGTGAGTACGAATTGTAACAAGACTAAAAAATATTCTGGATAACCATCTTAATATGACAAATATTTTTGTTGTCTTTATTGCAAATTTTCTTTATGGATCTCGATTTATGATATTTTATTCTGATCTCCAGTGATCAAAAAATTTAACAAAATTTTAATTTTAGTACTTACTAACGTTTTGTCATATTAGGACAACTAATATGAAGCATGTTCTTCATGGGAAAAACGTGCACACAAACAATATGTATTAAAATTGACGGATTAAAATGCAATATTAGAATTAAGTAAACATAATTATGTATTATTTAAAAAGAATATTGCTACAATACTGCCTTAAATATTAAAACTTGAAAATTCGGATAAAACGTTAATGAGATTAAACCTTATAAGTAAGACATATCATAAAAATTGCTTTCAAGAAAGATAACAAAAAAGTGCATCCTTCAGTAGGCTGTCTATTTTTTGCATATTATTTCTCTTGGAAGCGGTTTTAGATTATTTGCTTGTTAAAATTTATTCCTAAAATGTTTGTTTCATTTTTTTATATAATTAATTACGTATATCCTACAGTACTGATAGTGATTATTACGATATTTGATCTTAAATTAAAATGATTAATATGCCTGAATTAACCGCATGTTTTAGTTCTTTTGGAGATATTCAGGACAATAATGTATCTGAAAATATTTGTTTAACCTTACGGAGATACCTAGTACTTTACCAAACTCATGTTATATGCCCTCAAATAAAAGGTTTTTCCAATTTTATAAAAAAAATTGTATTAAATAAAAGCAACGATTCATGCTACGACTATTTGAATTTATTCATATTACCTAGAATATCCATTTTATTTATTCATATAATCAATCCTTACAAGTTTGCAGATTTAAATTAATTTAATTCGATATTATTCCATAACACAGAATAAACCCCAAATTAAAAATAATTGCGCCGCCTCTGTAGTAATTGACTGCATTCAGTATCAATAGAAGTCTGGCTAGCTGTTCTTCTTTTTGTAATTCATGACGTTTGACGTATATGTCCTTTCGTGTTACAATCCAAAAACTTTATCTGCGTAATAATTAATTGAATTTAATCGAAATCGAATCAAATCGTTTTTATGTATTTAAACTAATAGTTTTAGGAATTTAAAAATTATTCTAGAGTGATCTATTTTCTCTGACGTGTCAACAACAGTAAAATTTTGACACTTGACAAAAACTGACGTATCTTATCTAATTAATAGATCATTTGTATAGGTATTACATTACGTTACAAAATTAGTTTTAAAATCATATTACCAAAATACGCAGTGCCATTGCAGACGTTTTGAGCAAATTTAACAATAGTGCTATTGTTTAAAAGAATAATAATAGAAAGGATTTGTGTAAGATATTCCGTATAGGTAAAAATAACTAGTCATTCCTGTAAAACATGGCTGACGATGTTCCGGTAAATAAAGGAAAACCCGAAGAAAAACCTTCAGAAGACGATAAACAAGAGGAAAATGCTTCGAGCAACAAGATCACGCTTCACGTTAAAAGTCCAAAAGAGAAAGAAACCTTTCTGGTTGATCCAGAGACTGGAATTAAAGAAGTAAGTCTACGACGTCAATTCTAACCTCCATTTATAACCAATTTTTTTATTATAGCTTAAAGAGACCATTCGAAAGAAGTTCCCCGTGGAATCTGATCAATTAATTCTAATATTCGCAGGGAAAATTCTGAAGGACAACGATACTTTAAAGCAACACAACATAGTAAAGGATGGACTCACCATTCATCTTGTCATAAGATCCAGCAGTAGGTCCGGTACGAGTGCTGCTACCGATAGTGGACAGGCACGAACTTCAGGTATGTGGCATTTTACAATATAGAGAACTCACTTGAAAAAAGTAATTAAAAATCAATCAAATTAATATTCATATTAATTAACAATTTGTTTCAGAACCCTCTTCCAACCCATACGCTAACATGGGTGGATTAGCAGGTTTAGGAGGACTGGGAGGCCTAGGAGGTATGGGCAATTTCCCTGGCTTGGATCAGTTAGGACTAGGCACAGCTCTAGGAGGCAACCTTGCAGATTTGCAATCTAGAATGCAAAGTGAAATTCTTCAGAATCCTGATATGATACGGAGCATTCTGGACAATCCGATTGTGCAGAGAATAATGAACGACCCAGAGAATATGAGAGCATTGATGACGAGAAATCCTCAAATGCAAGAACTGATGGAAAGGAATCCAGAAATCAGTCACATGCTTAATAATCCTGAATTATTAAGACAAACAATGGAATTGGCAAGGAACCCGTCAATGTTGCAAGAGCTAATGAGAACTCATGATAGAGCTATAAGTAATTTGGAATCGATTCCTGGTGGCTACAACGCATTGCAGAGGATGTATCGAGACATACAAGAGCCGATGCTTTCCGCAACTGCTGATCAGTTCATTAGAAACCCATTTGCTGGTTTAGTTGATAACACATCGGCCAATAATCCTCAACAAGGAAGAGAAAATACCGAGCCATTACCAAATCCATGGAATCCTCGAGCTAACACAAATAATTCATCCTCCACTCCTGCTTCTGCTATAACTCCTTCTATGTCGAATTTGCTACAGAGTTTAGGATCAACTGGAGGTATTCCAACATCAGGAGGTGGAACAAGCCCTGAAAATATGTCGCCAGTTGTTGATATGCTTCTCCAAGATCCCAACATCATGGATGCTATCATAGGAAGCAGCCCTTTGTTCCAGGGAAACCCTGAGATGAGAGAACAGATGAGATCAATGATGCCGCAGATTTTGCAACAAATGCAGAATCCAGACATGATGAATATGATGACGAATCCTCAAACGCTCCAAGCTATCATGCAAATCCAACAAGGATTGGACACTCTTAGACAGTCTTTTCCGAATTTAGTTAATTCCATGACTAACATCCCTGGATCTGTACCAACTACTACAAGTGCTACAGGAAATACAACAGCAGCAAATGCCACTACAGGAGGAACGACAACAGCAACTACTACTAATACTACGGCAAACACAACTACTTCTCCTACAAGTGCTCAGCAAACAAACGCATTTTCAGAGGTAAGTCAAAGTTATGTCATGTTATTATAAGGTATTGATAAATATTTTTGTAGTTGATGGCACGAATGATGTCCGGTCTAGGCAGTGGTGGTGGTGGTGGCGGAGGAGGAACTCCAGAAAATACTTTACCACCGGAACAACGCTATCAGACCCAACTTGATCAATTAGCAGCCATGGGATTTGTTAATCGAGAAGCAAACCTCCAAGCTTTGATCGCTACACTTGGGGACGTAAATGCAGCAGTAGAAAGATTGCTAGCATTGGGCCAGCTTTCAATGAGCTAACCTTTTTGAAAGAAATAATTTCATGTTTATTATTCATGTATTTCCTTCATTATGTTTCTTTTTATAGTTTATTATTGTTTTAAAATGATTTAGTTCAAGAGAAAATGATGTTCGCCTTGCTTGAAACCTTTTTTTATATAGGAAATTCCAGAATTTGCAATCAGCATAATTCTTTAACTGGAACATTTGGAATTTCTCGTTAATATTATATAAATATTTATGGTTGAATGAATACAGGTTATGGGAATTATTCTTAATCTGATGTAAAAGTAGTTTTTAAGAATTTAAAAAAAGGTACAAAGCAAGACTACAGAAATATCAACGTTCTAGAAAACGTACATATTACTCTTAATACGCAGAATTTTCATATTTTCTAGTCAAATAAAATCTATAATAAACAAATTGTTAGAGTATCACCTAAACTAACCTTTTAATAAATTAACCTTTTACAGCGAAGATTAATATGTACAATTAATCTTAATGTCTTAATGCAATATAAATCGAAATAACCTATTTCATGCATAGAGGTTTGTTTGGTGGGATTTTCTAGTTTGAAAGTACTTCAAATAATATTGAAATAGTATTTTTAACAACTTTGCTTCTTCATATTGCAAATTTGCTGTATTTTTCGAGAGTGTTGATGTTACTGTATTTCAAAACTTAAAAAAAAAACATTTGAGTTGTTAGCATTAATATGCACCATGAATTAGTTAGCTCATTTCATTACTCATTAGTTTACTCACAGATTTACTCATTCAATGAGAACAGGAAATCGTCAAAAATGCGAACTCGAAATATACCTTCATAAACAAGTTCAATATAATATCAATTTTTGGCGGTTGTTCTGTGGAATGTCTTTTTGAATTACTTCATAAAAATACTTGTTTTTCAATATATAAAGCCATATATAATATATATTTATATCTGTGTGTTTTTTAAGACATAGACTTGTTGCATTCCAGTGTAATATTTAAATATTTTCTTCAAAAGTATTAGGTGTTATGTGTGATATAATAGTTTTCAAATAATTTCTTCTATTAGGCCTATGTAACAAGTCTCTTATTGATTAAAAATTACAAATTTTGACTGAACATTTCAAAATATTCTTAAAAAAATGTGAGTTCTAAATTGCAACCAAAATTCGTTTGATAAATTATACACTTAAGAATGAATTATTTTGTAAAAGTTAATCTATTTTCGTTAATATACAATTTATTAAACGCAATTAGCATATAAGCAGATTATTAGTAAATTCAAAAATTGTTTATTAAGTGTATTTCAAAAATAATATTTTGCATTATTTTTTACATGTATAATCATATTAGAGTTTCTAATGCGTGGTGAACTTTAAAGGAGTCCCAAAAAGTGCTAAATTCACTTTTTTACAATTACAATCAAAATTAATTATTCACTATTTATAAATTTTATCAATTTGATAATATACAGGATTTAGGGGTTTCATTGCAAATATTTTAATTTATTAATATATGGACATTTTTAACAAAAAACCTTAATAATTCTTAATTAATGACAACGAAATGAAATTCCTTACTTACGGGCAATAATTGATAGATGGAAATAAATCGTTTGTGAAATTTGGTGGACAAAATATAATCTTGTTATGAGTTATATCAAGAATACTTCTCGGTGAATAAACAATTTATAAACCACTTAAGGTGGAAAGGTATTTGTGTAAAGCAAATTCCATTTACCTTTAAAAATTAAATGCACAAAACATTTTGTGTATTCAAATCGAATGTCTATCGGTCTACTTCCAGATTAAGACCGTGCCAGTTGAATTAAATATTAAGAAATTTGATTGAAAATGTACTATTTGTAAACAATAAAGTAAGCAAAGGCAATAATGAATTAAAACAATCAGTAAAGTGTATAAAATAAGTTAATCTTTATGGCCCTAAATCCCATAGGGACTAAAGACTTCTATTTGATAAAAAATAGTCTATATATCAATAATGCAAGTTAAAGTGTTTGAGCGATACCCCTAATGTCCGTATGCCATTAGTTAAATTATATTGTGCTCGATTAATTTCATTAAATTTGAAGAATTATTAAAATGTGGGTAATAAAATTTCTTGTTAAATTAATTGAAGAAAATTCGACCAATGGAAGATTTGTTAAAACAGGTGTAAATATCTATACTATCAAAATATATGTTTGTGTATCCTTATAAAAAATAGTTCGAATTTTAAGTCATTTTGATAAATACCTAAATACCCAGTAAGTACTTCAAGGTGTATTTAGGATAATGAAACGGTACATGAAAAACATTGGAACAAACTTTAATAATACAATTTAAAGTTTTGTAAGCACATATGAATCATGCTATATGTTTCAGTTTACTATAGACGTTTAAAGGGTTAAGAGATGATTATTACAATGTAACGCTTATTTGTGACTGTTTTGTGTTCTCTCACAATTACCCAATAAATAGCAATTTTTTATAATCATTTTGTGTCTTAAATGTAGAGGAAATTCTAGAGACTGGGAAAGAAGCAACTTTTGAATGTTAGAATTAGCTGTTTTTGAAACGATAATTTTGTTTTTATACATGTTGTCTTTTCAGTGTTTGAAATCACATAAATGTATTTGAAGACTATGAATCGTGTTATATATTTTAAATATTTTGAAAAATAAAAATATATGAATTACCAAGAGCATAATAGTCTACAAATTTATCTTCCCTTACTCATAATTTTTAAAGCTTTTTAGAGCTTTTTAAAGCTCATAATTTAAATAAAACTGTTGTCTTTTTGCCTAATGCCTCCGAATGAAAATAATACAAAATTATCAACACCAAGAAAGAAGCGAAAAATTAGATTGAAAAATTTTAAATTTTTTTAAAAAAATTAGCAAAGGTATGCGAGATACTTTTCATAAAAAAACGAAAAATGCGATTGAAAAATTCGAAATTTTTAAGAAAAAATGAGCAAAAGGAGGTATTCGAGGTATTTTTCACAAAAATAACAAAAATTGAGAAAAATTTACAAATAAATGTTGGCGGTCATGAACTCGGAACGTATCCACTTCTTTTTATGTGAGACCGAATAACATCAGCAGTCCAGACCTTTTATTAGACAGAAGAATTTATGATGTATTATGTCAATTTTTGACAACTCTGTCAAAGTGAAATCGGTGATCAGGCATTGTTTTTATTTTTATTAACCTTAATTAACAAGTTAAAGGCTGTTATTCAGTTCGATTAACTTAAGAAACGAAGCTTTCTAAATGATAGATCTTAATTCAGTTTTTGTTTTGGCCGAGTCATTAGCCACTGAGGTAAATAACATAAATAGTGATAAGGAAACAATAGAACTTCTCATAATCTATGGTTGTTTTGGAGTAGTCCTATTTTATGGCGTGTCTCGATATTTAGATGTCAAACCAGAAATTGTGAGGACCATAAACAACAACTATTTCTTTTGAAATCGCATTTACAAAATGGCAGCTCCACCAAATCATTTTATGCAGAATATCAACAACCCTCCACAAATGGGTAAGTCTGTGCTTCAGTTAATGTAATACATATAACAAGGGTATTCATTTGTATTTAAGGCATGAGGAGTTCCTTCGGACCAAATCCAATGCAAACACAAATGACACCGGGAAGCATGCAAAATGCAATGCCATCGCAGATGCCTGTTCAGCTTTCAAATCCAATGGGCAGCCCAATGGTACCTCAGATGGCGAATCCAATGAACGGAGCAATGGGGAATCAAATGAACCCCAGCATGAATGGAGGATCGCCTATGCTGGGGCAAATGAACCAGCATTACGGCATGAACAGTCCGATGAATGGGGCTCAGATGGTGCCACACCAAGCTCCTACTCAGATGCCCATGCAGCAGAGACCTATGGGTAAGGAAGTCGCTAAATTGAAACTAATAGTTTCAATTCTAATGATTTCTAGAATTTGCTCCAGCCTTAAATCATCATGAAATGCCTCAACAAACGCCTGGAGTTACGCCTACGCCCACTGCAGTTCCTGTTCAGCAACAGCAACAACAGCAGTCCAAAGAATTCAACACTGCATCGCTTTGTCGGCTGGGACAAGAAACTGTTCAAGATATTGTTAGTAGGACACAAGAAGTTTTCCAAACATTGAAGCAAATCCAGGTATATATGTTTAAAAAATGAATAATTCACTATTCATTAGTCAAGTTGTTGATGTATTCTCTAAATTTAATTGCAATTTTCAGCCTCCTAACGGTACTCCTCAATCTTCGAATGCAAGCAATGAAAAAAAAGCGAAAGTGCAAGAGCTTCTGCGTACAATTAGAGTGCTTTTCAAAAGACTGCGGCTCATTTACGAAAAATGCAATGAAAACTGTCAGCTACAAGGAATGGAATATACTCATATCGAAAGTCTAATTCCCTTTAAAGATGAAATAGACCCCAAGCATGATGAGAAGAAAAATTCAGAGGCGTATCGATTAGCTTGTGAAGAAAGCAAGGAAGTTATGGAGCAAGTTATTTTGAAGAATAAGCAGTTGAAGGAAGTCATTGATCATCTGAGACGTATAATTTGGGAGATAAATACAATGCTGACAATGCGAAAATCCTAGCTAGACCTCATTATTGACGCAGAAAGTTTTATTTAATTTATTGCTTCCTAATTAATTAATCAGAAATTATTTCAATGTTATCCGTTTAATCTCTATTAACGTATTATTTTAGGTTTTAATAAATTTACTGAACTGAGAAATGTACAAAAATGTAAAATACTTTTGTAAAAAGGATACCTTAAACAACTTGATGTATTTGTTACCAGTAAAGTGAATTTATTATGTAGAAAACGGTTTTTTCAATTAAATTTCCCCATGTAATAATTATGCTGAATTAAGTAATTATTACACCCCAAATACAAAATTTAAAGTCAGATTATAAAAAGAAACATTTTCTTTATTAATATCACATCTAACAGTACATGCTGCACTGAAGAAAATAAAAATAAATTCCTTAATCCAAATTTAATAATCTTGCCGGTCTTATACATTCTTTTTGGATCTGGTACAGCAAGTAGATCACATTCATTTGGTCATATAATTAGTTCAACATCTAATAAAATTGCAATGATATAATCTTGAAGGTTGTTTCACTTGTGCTTCCTTAAAACAAAATTATATCATCAAAAATAATCAATAACATGACAAACATTGAATCACACTGAAATTAGAAAAAAATCTTACAAGAATCGATCATCAAAATAAATTCAACAATTACATTATATTTAGAATATACTGGATGAAATAGTCTAATTTGAAGGAAATAGATTTAATATAAATAGAAACATATTTTACAGTATTTAAAAACAAAATAATTCTAGTCTCACTGATCATATATTATTAAAAAAAACCTAAAAACAATTCACTTATACAACTGAGTAAAGCATATTTATTAAAATGAGTTTTTCGACTTCATAGAAATAAGTAAAAAATCAGTCTTGTAAAGAATTTGAAATGAAGTATGCATAAAACTTCCATTAACAATAAGTCATGAAAATTATATATTATAGCAAGTATAGTTTCTGTTTACCCAGAGCAGAAATAACTAAGTTCAAGAATTATACATACCACTTAAAGCCTTATATAAATAACATAATCATAAAATTAGACTATTCACCATTACAGAGATTCGTTAACAACAACAGTAATCTGACAGAAACACATAGGTACATGAATTACTCTGTTAATTCACGTTGAAATTCCGCAGCGCAATGGCTGCAAATATCTGCCTCTAGGCTCAAATTGTGGCAAATTTTGCAGGTCATATGACGGTTGAGAATGTCTTCCGTTTCTGCCTGCGCCTGTATTAGATGTTGGTCCGCTTTGTCCTCCAATTCGACCTGGGCCAGTTCGCTTTCGATTTGGGACAAAATCTCGTTAACGTCAGATTCTCTCATCAAATTAGAAGCTTCGGGGTGGGATTCCAAAGCTCTTCGCAAATCTGATATCGACCTATAACTGATCAATTCGCTGTAGTCTTCTACAATTTGCCTAAATCTGTCGACGCTTCTGCTGCGATTCATTTTCAATTTGTTGAAAAAAGTCTAAAAATCACATTCAGTACGTTCAATTTGAGGTTAGGAAATAGAAAAACGAACACTTACATCCCTGAAATTACTCCTTATAGACACAGTCGAGCTGCTGTGAAGGAATTCGCTCCTGGCTCGATGTAGGCGGCTCATTTTCTTCAGTCCCTTTTTATCAGACATAACTTACATTAAATCCTCGTTGCGAATTTTGAAAATAGAATAGGTAATTAAAAAAGTGTAAATATTAAATGTAAATGTCACAACCACAACACCACAACAGTGTAAATGTCAAAGCTGTCAAATCGCCGATTGTCAAGCACAGGATGACCAACATGAACGAAAATCAAGGCAGCCAATCCAAAAGAACAATTTTCCTAGGAATTCAAATTTTTTCTCTGGATAATTCATTTATATTACCTCAGTTTATATTTATTTTTATTCAATAAATTTTTAATGTAGCAGCAATAGTAACATTATTGTTGCGGCTTTCTACAAAAAAATATTTTGTATGGAAAATTTTTCTCTTCAGTTTTGCTATTTAGAGAAAGTCTCAGTAAATTCTTAAATGTACAGAATTTTCGATTTCTTATAAATAATATTGTATAATAAATACACTTATATTGCACCTAAAAATTGCATAGTGTTTACACCTACATTACGCCTACATACTTTTAGAATAATGTTTAGAAAAAATGTCCACATTCGATCAATAGAGATTTGATAAATGACTATTTCGCCGCACCTAAATTTCCATGGAAACTCACAGGTAAGGTGCGAGGGGCGGTCAAGGAAAACCCATTCCTCGTCATGAGCTACAATGGGGAATAAGTTGGTGACGTTCACGGACCAACAACTTGAAAATTACCAGGTAAGGATAATTTCAATTAAACGACTAATTGTCCTTCATAAATGCTATTCTTATAGGACTGCACGTTTTTCACTAGAAAAGAGATTTTAAGGTACCAATTTACACCTACCTACTTAAGTATTTTCTCCAATTATTTATTTACGCTTCCTAATTAGTTCAGAGAGTTGCTATAATGTATTTTATTTGAAGTAAAATCTGGCAGAATAATCCTACTCACGTCTATAAATAAAAAAACTTTCGTAGGGTTTTCAAGAGATTTCGGGAAGTTCGTCCCGACGTCGTTCCCAAACAAATGAAGAAAAACGAAGCCATTAGCGTAAGAATTCCTTTGGAGGACAGCGTGGAAAAAATTCCCGAAATACATGTAAAACCGCAAAACAGCTAACAATAAAAAAGGAAAACGAAGTGATTCCGGCAAATTGAGGCAACAATACCAGCAGTTATCCGGGCTTTACCGCTTAATTTAAATGCACTTTGCGACTGAGTTGCTTGAAATTGCCGATCAATTCGATGCAAACTAAGCACGCATCGCATGTAGACAGATATAACGTGCGTTATTTTTTTTAGGAAAATCCTTTCAAAAGGCGAATATGCGAGGTATTCTCCAGAGATGGCAAAGGCAATTTATCCTTTGAGGATTTTTTGGATCTGCTTTCGGTTTTCAGCGAACAAGCTCCCAGAGACATAAAAGTTTTTTACGCCTTTAGAATCTACGGTAGGTAACTATTTATTTTGTCAGGCATAGCAAGACAAGGTATCGATTCAAGATCAGATCGCTACTTTTCTGCATTAGACACAAAATGTTTCACTTACATAGTAAAATCAATTTAAGCAACACCACTATAATTGTTATTTTGCAACAATCCCAATCACAGGAGAGTCCTAAATAAGTGCTATTACTTAAATAAATAGAAGGTGCATTTTTAGCATCAAATATACCTACCAAAAAAAGGTTTTTTTTAGACTTTGATAGCGACCAACACATCGGATTGGAAGACATCGATAAAGCCCTGGTTCTGCTCACGAGAAACACCGAGGACTTGACGCCCGAGGACCGGCATCAAATCGCCGAGAAGGTGATAGAGGAGGCGGACGTCGACGGCGACGGGAAGCTGTCCTACATGGAATTCGAGCACGTGATTTCCAGGGCCCCGGATTTCTTTTCGACCTTCCACATTAGGATTTAAGAAGAAGTGTTCAATACGGGTTTCCTCTCAAAATTTCGAATAGTATTACGAAGATATTTTTTTAGAAAAATTTTATTAAATTGTATTCGATTTGTACACGTTGTAAGAACTTTTGAATGTATATAACCCACCTTAGTATTCAAATATTGATAATTTGAATGATCCATAATTAGATCCATAAATAATTGTTTTTTTTATTTTCCTGTTAAATATGCATATTTTTAGATTCCAATTCGCATCAACGGACTTTTTTTTTCACTTAGAGATTTACTAAACAGGAAGATTGTATATTGCAATTTGAATAATTGTGAGAACTTTTCTAATAATATTTAGATAAAAATCATTTTGATACATTTTATCAACATTTATTGTCAGTATATAGTTTGATTTGACATAGTTAAGATTTCACATTTTACATTTATTATAGATAAGTTACAAAAATAAATAAAACCAGTTTACCTCTATTCGTGAGAAAATATGTTCCATTGCTCCTGAAAAATAAGAAATTCAATGAGTAAAAAAATTAACGTAACAATCACCGACTCAGATGTGGCTTAATTTTCTCCATTTTTCTCCATCGATTTTTTAAAAGCACATCTGGGTCGTTGGAGTTGAAGAAAATAAATTCAACTTTCAACTAAAATAAAGTATAAAATGGTGGTTACCTTAAGAAAATAGCCTCTCCAATGATTTCGTTCCTTGTAGACGGAGATCGTTATGATATCGAGGATAATATTTATTTCTGAATGTGCTCAAACCCAAATAAATACATTTATTAGAACATTTGTTAGATAACAACATCGAACATATAACACCTCATTGACATTGATGTCTTACTTTTTTTTTTGGATTTTTGTAATTGAACATTTAAACGATTAAACGGATACAACGAGTGACATTGATATTATGGTAGAAGATTAATTTAATTACCAGTTCACGGACACCGCTGTTTGTAGCTCTAGGTATAACCTAACTACCTACGAATAATTCATCTTTAAAAATGCTTGATTTGTTATGAATCGTTCATTGTTCATAAAATCAAAGCCTCTAGTTACCCGAAGATGCCCATGTTTCTTGACTATACCTCTAGCTAACAAATCATATATACAAATCCTTAGCTGGCAATTATATTCGTATTTACTAAAATCTCTACTAAATTCTCTTTGTGCTCTTTTAGCGACTAAATGAAATGCAACCAAAAAAATATAGTTCTCTCTTAAATTTCTAGTATTTTCGAGAGACTATACTTTTGGTTACAATTTTTTCAGTAATACTTATCTATAAGTAAATAATCGATGTCTTAGTAATTCTGTAATATTAAAAACCAGAATTAGTGAGACTAGAAACTTATGGGAACCTATATATATTGTATTTATCTAAGAGTAATATATTTCCACTAAAAAATTAGTACTTATCTATATATTCTAACTTTTCATTGTAGTGCATAAAATTTACTGTTGTGAGTATAACGACCATAATATTATCAGCTGTTACTGGTTTGAATTCTGCTGGGAGAGAGAATTAGTGGATTTTGTCATCGTCAATTTTTATTTGACTCACTTTAATGTAGAATTTTCCCAATCTAGTCGTCGCTACGACTTCAAGCACAGCAATACGCTTTCACTGTTCGTTAGAAAATCCACTAACTCTAAGCAGCAGGACTTGCAGTGGAAGTTAAGTTTAAGCAAAGCCCTAAACTACTTCTGATAGGGCTGGTAATTATTAACCTGGAGTTACAAACAGTAGCGTTTAGAATAAGAACTGCTAAGCATTCTTCTACAATTGACATTGAATCCATAGAATGATGGCGTGAAGAATTTGAGGAAATTCAGAAAGATGTAGAAAGTAGAGGGAAGAGTAGAAAACATTAACGTTTAACATTTAAAGTCCTAATTCAGCCTTTTTCTATCACACATTTATAACATCCGATAAACTTCAAATTTTGATATTAAACAACAGGTTCTCTGGTTAAAGTATGGCTTAAACTTTGGACAGTATACAACAGACAATAGATATAACGCTTGCCGAGTTAGCTACTCGACCAAGCGAGGAATCACAGGTCTAAAACAAATACTGGGAGGAACGACGACGATAAGGAGGGGGTCTAACCAATCGAGGGTTAAATGGCCCAAGAGCTGCTTCGTTGGTTGAGGAAGCGCTGCGGTAGATCGTCAGATTGCGGATCCTGCAGCAAGGCCCTTTCGGGCACTTGTCGTTCATGCTCCAGTATAGCAAAGGTCCCAAAGCGGAGTGCATGTGTCCAAGGAAGAGAGTCAGATGTTGCACGTACTCGGGAGTGATCCCGGGCGCCATGAATTCCTCGCAGAATTGGGTGACGATGTACGGGCACCAGCAGATGATGAAGAAAATCGAGAGGCATACCAAGCAATTGGCCAAACGGCGACGGCTGCGCAAAGTTGTAGTCGGTGGAGTGGGTTCTTCGATGTTGTCCTGTGCGGTTGGCATGCTCATTTGCTTTCTTCCCTATAAACACAGTTAAATCGAACATATTTTTTACCCCAGCACGATTTATTGTTGTGGTGTTATTCCCACACAAAAGTGAAACAAACAAATAAAATAATATAATTAGTATTTTCCATGACGGAAATTCTGCTTCACAATAACTCATTTAAAATTCGATAATCGTTGTAACGTTTGTTATTCAGGATTTAATGAAATTTATCACAAATCCAATTAAAAAAATCATCAAATACTGTAACGAAATTATTAACATTCAATACACATTGCTTATTTAGAATGGTGATTAATTAATTAGATAGATTTTTGACTGTGACTTTATTATCTTACTAATTTAAAGTAGTTAAATAGGTTTTACAAAGTTCGTTAATGCTTCTCGCGAAACTTTAGCAGTTACCTCAAAACCTCTATATTTCGAGTTACTTATTACAGGATATTAGGGTTATTACTGTAAATGTTTTAATATTTATTATTCGGCTAAGTAAACCGAAATGTGGTCATTAAATAAGTAAATTAAAAATTATATTGTCTCGATTAACTCTGTATAGAATTTCATTCTAATATGTACCAGCAATATGATCGTTAAATTGCATACAATTTCAATAGCTTTCGATTTGCAGGATTAATTTAATACATACTCGCTTCCTTTATCAATACGAAAATTGATTAAAGAAAGGATTGAATGCAATAGTAAATACCAAAATGCATTGCAGATAAATTGATTATCTCGGATTCCTTTTTCGTTGAAATGATTTATCTATGGTAGGTATCTTTATAGAACAATTTTCATATGCTTAGCATAAAAATAGCTAGTATTTAACCTTTGTTACCGTACAATAGAAACCAAAAATACAAGCAAAAGTGTACTTGAACTAACAAACTCGCTTGATGCATTATTTTAATAACGCGTTTTTCTAGCGAAATTTCCCTACCCACAGCAAAAAAATGTCTGCTTTTAGAACTCATCCCAACACTTTGTTTCACGTTCATTGTGAAAAATTTTAGGGCAAACGGATAAAAATAAATCCTTATGAAATATGAATGAATACATTATTACAACTAAATTAAAAAAATATGTCATAATTTGAAGTACATTAGGATTTTCATTAATTATTTTTAAATAAGCGAATGCAAAACGGAGCAGTCAAATAGCAAAAGACACTTTGTATGGTAATACAGTTGGTATTCATAATAACTAGTAGGCAGTACTACTATATATATGCAATTTTTATAACGACCTGAAACGTGTACGTACTAAACATTTTACTGTCTTAGTCATTGGTGTTTTCTACCTACGCGTTACATCACAATGTATTTTTATTTAACATTATAAACAACGAGTCGCTTGTATTGCATGTCTTTCAAAAGCGAACGCCCAACGAAGGATTTATAAGTACACGAAAATTGCATTAGACACTTTCTCTGCTAAAAAATGTAGCTGATGTTGAACCTCCCTAATTTGTTGTTTCTGAGTATTTACATCAATGTTATTGCGGCAAATTAGCGCTCGCGGTTTTATAAATAAATGAATACATCGATGAATATTCAAGAGGCCCGTCGAAGCAAAGGCTTCGAGAGTTCCCCACTTGCGGATTACGAACGCTCCAGAAAAAGGTCCGCCAAACTCTCCAGACGAAACTTCCAAAGCCCCACTCTAACAACTAAGTCAGTCGAGTTAGACTGTTTTTTCTCTCTCGAATTTTAATATCCCTCCCTTTGGAGCGCAAGCTAAAATGTTCGTCTTATCATCGCCGAAACGTAGCATTTGTTCGTCTTCGATTTTTTCAAATACCAGCAGAGCGTATGTTTCATCGTTTAAAATCGCTAAAATAAACAGCTCATCGAGTCGACACCGAACGCTGTGCTCGAACTTCTATTGTAACAGCAAATATTTGCTCTACCGCTCTAATATGCTCAACAACGAGGTCAACACATCCTGCATCCTTCCACCAGAAGTGCTCCTTCGCACTTTTTTATTGCGCAATTTGACCCGCACAATGAAGATGAAACGAAACAAAAAAATACTTACCCCTATGATACTGACCTTGGGCATTCCGGCGACAATGATGACGTGCGTGGGTCTTCTCATCAGCGGTATCGGCAGCGGCAGCTCTCCATGTTTAGCGCGAGCAGTCAGAGACAGAGCGGTCAGTTTCTGGTGGACGCCCAAGTGGCTCAGCATCACGGTGCAAGCGGGCAAGATGTGCACCAAGGTGACGCGGCTGATCATCAGCCCCTTCTTCCAGGGGTACTTGAATCTGGATATGATCTGGAACGATGCCAGTATGGCGGCGGAGAGCCAAGTGGCGGCCACCGTGATGCTCAGCACTTGGCGCCTGGTGACTACCTGACCGATGGGACGGTAGTTTTTGACGGTGAAATAGCGATCGATCGATACAACCATCATGGACAAAGTGCTCGCCGACACCGGTAAAGCCTGAAAATTAATAACTAATTGAACTTTCTTCGTTTACATTTCACGTTTCAATTTACTTCGAAAGCTCGACGAGATTCGGCTTTAACCTTGTATAATGATCGTTAGTATGCAGAAGGTTGGCTTTGAGTGTGTACTTTAAAAATATTTAATGGAAATTGCAACAAGGGCTCTATTTACGATTTAGAGCCGCTTTTACGACTAACTGAAATGCTTAGAAAGCCATTTTGCCGTCCTATTCAACGTATTAAAATTTACTTCCATTTATGCAGGCATTTTTTATTGCAGAATTAACAATAGAGTCACTCGATAAGTGAAGAATGAAATTGTTTTTTGAAATGAAATTGTATTTTCCGACGGTTTTCGAACGAGAAGAATAAAGAGGATAGATTAAGCAGCGATTGAAAATACTAATTAATGAATATAAATAAAATTTCTCGTTTCATTATACATAAATATTTAAAATTTAAATAAGACGGAGAAATAATCCATCCAGTTAAAAACGGAGTCGATTTGAATGTGAAATATTTTGTACAGCCGTTGAATATTAAGTTGATCGCCAGGATTATATTTGTTTGGAATGAAAACGTATTGACTTTATTAAATTTATGTAGACATTTTTCACAAATTCCGCGTAGGTATTATATCATGTTACTTTTATTGAATCAACATCGAAATTGACGTAGGTATTTTCATTCATCAGAGTGGCGAATAAACAAAAAACTTCATGCAAAACGCAATTGAAAATTGATTGTATTTTATCGGTTATAGCTATCAAGCAAATATTCAATCGGAGTAAAATACGTTTCCCATGAGAGTTTCTAGCGCATAAGATATACATGCTATTCAAAATGCCCGGTAATGAAACTGAGATTAAACCTCAAAATTTGACACATTATTCCTGCGAAGCTTACGCCAAGCGAAAGTCTAATTAAATGTATATTAAGTCAGTAGTAAGGTGGAAGGCAATCGAAAAAGAAGACGAAACAGGAACCGTCGCAATTTCGATTCGAGAATAGACGGCATTGTCAAATGGCATAACTCACTGAAAGTAAATGGGGTAGATGAGTGAGTTTAATTTACCCTACAGAACTCGACTTCGATTTTTCACCGAAAACAACCGAGGGAAATTGATGTTCCTGACTGTTGGCACTGAATTCGTAAATTACGGGATGATGCTTACTATACTATTTCTTTCAAAAAATACGGCTAAGCATAAATCAAAACGCGGCCGTCATAAAATAACTGCGACCAATTATTACTGTATAGCAGCTTATAAATTGCTCGATGATTCTATAAATTCTCGGCATTATAATTATCGAAATATTCAATTATTCAACCATTTGGGGTCGAACTTGGGTCTAATTGGAGTTTGACGAATTAATTACGTTGTATGGCTTCCGAAACACCGGGCCTGAGGAAGCCTATAGGGACAGGGGCGTTCAAAATTAATTTTCATACATCAAATTGTGTATACACGCATATCAATTAATACTAGTAGATCAAACAATAATAATTCACCGATGACACCTGCTCATCATTGTATTAATTGCTTTACGTTCTAAATTCTTCCAAATTTTATTAAGAGCTATTTCTGCCAACTAAGTTAAATGTTTAGGTCAAAAACGTAGCAAACTATACAACTTTATATTGGTTAGGTGCTAATAGAGTTACATTAGGTAACAAATTGATTGAAGAAAACGAACTCATCGATATCAAAACAACAACAAGAATCTCTATCTTGATGATATAATTTTGAAGTACAATGAAAGGGATTGAGACGCGTATACAGATGAGTAAAGGGACGTTTGAAGTTGGAATTTGGATAACTGTATGTCTGTGTGTGTGTGTTTGTGCGTATGTAGATTTAATTGTTTAATTAAATAGTGCGTGTATTAATAAATTGCTCCGATTTAGGGTCGAATTAATTGAGATTCGCCGCCCTTTAGCTAAGTGTTGGCCATTTCGATGGATTAAATCTATCCTTAGGGAGGAACGATCTTCCATCGAACATCCAAAACGTGCCCGTTCGCGCGTTGTAATCAATTATTTCCGAAGACATGACTTCTTAAAAAATCCTCGACCACTTATCCTTTATCCTCGTGCCCTTTACAGATACGTTTGCACTTAATTGATTACCAGTGATTGCGGGAGCTCACGAGAGAAATAAACTAAAATTTATCAGAAGTAAACTAACAATGGGCACTGTTGCAAATTTATTGAACGTATGTAATGAGTAATAATAACTGTTTGAAATGAATTTACTTTTGCTTTGTATTCCGCAACGGTGATTCGATAAATGGCATATTGTAGAGCCTTTGTGGAAATTTTTCGTGGAAATACATCCATCACAAAAGGGCGAATGCGGCAATAAAATAAATCCTCGTATACTTTATGTTGTGCCGAGTCAGTTTGGTTTGTATTTCAAAGTTAGAAATAGTCAAAACGACGTCATTTTAGCATATTTTTAGCAGAAATATCGATTTTCCCATGCTATTATTGCCATAACAAATATTAATTCTAATTTGCGAATTTTGTAGTATAGAAAAATATCTTCGAGCTAGCTTTCTTATCTTATCCACTAATACGACTGAGGAAAGCTCTGTACCTAATCGTCAAAAAAGAAAAATTCAATCGATTCTAGTTGTTGACAATTTCGAGATCAAATTTTCTATTGAAAGATCTTTTATTCGGAAAGAAATATTGAAATTCATTCGTTCCTTCGACTGCCTTTGGGTGAAAATTATACCATGATGAATATCTAATATAGGTAATAGAATATCTTTCGTTCTCTATTGAAATTAAGTTTTCCTAAAATATCTATTTTTTAAAACCAATGTAAGAATCCCAAAATGTCTTAATATTTGCGGAAAATTCGTTCAAAAAGAAACTTATGATAATTCCATTTCTGTGCATTCGCTGATGCATTTTGCATGTATATAGAACAATCAATAATGCATGGAGTCCTATAATACATATATGCATTCACGTCTGTAATATTGAGATATCGGAGAAAATGATTTCATATTCGAATATTTTCGATTTATTATTTACAACGACAATTGTAATATTTTTATTTGTCATCAATATATTTAACCCTTAATAAACAATCTTCTTTCCCAATTTCATGTATGTATAGTGATGTACAGTATGTTGGTTTTAATTGGAGCAATCTGAATAATTATGCTGAAAAATCAAATATTGTATTCTTTGAAAAATGTCTTCTATATTATTTTTGAATAATTACATCAAAGTAAGTATGTAAAAAACTTGCAATATTACGTTTTTAAGGGCAGAGGGATAAAATTTTATTGGAAGACACTTGTTCATTTTGATACTCTTCAACTTTTATGAACTAATATAGGTTTAAAAATCATACTTTCTGGCAAACTAGTAAGTATATGAGTTTTTTTCGTTTTAAACTAAGAAGAACTTGATGCAAAGTTTAATTATTTTTAAATTTAAAGTTTTCCACATGATTTCCACCTACATAGACAAACTGTATACGGTAGATATTAATAAATTATGAAGCTTACACGAAGTTTGAGCTTCGATGGGAGTTGACGATTTTATCGAAGTTAAATACAGTTTTAGATCGTCGATAAATTTGAGTTTTGCAAATATGTTCAAAACCAAGCGGTCTGTCCTTTATATTCGATTCTGTAATTACCGTTCGGGCTATTAGCCCTTTTAGGTAGAATGGTAGAATGGTTACCCGGTGTAAATACGGAAATTTCGGTGCTTTGGACAGAAGATAAAAAATAAATTACTCCGACTTTTTTCACCCGCCATTTTCTTTATAACCCTTGTTTGCTAATTAAGATCGGATTTTTTCATTTCGAATTTCGAATATCGGCTCAAAGCCGTTCTGCCTCTGTAAATTCGTGACAAAAAATTGCCCGTTTTATTCTAGGAAAGCCCCTAGTCGTACTTTTAAGTTTTTCTGTTTTAATTCCCCTTTGTTTTCGATTTCACTAGCTCATTTATCATCCCAGCAATACGTATTCATACTGGGAACAATACTTGAAGTTGATCCGGTATAAATTCAAATCTGTTTTATGTTTGGTAATAACAAAGGCAGTAAAAACATGGAAATTGGTCGTAATGGAATAATTTGCCGAGGAGCTCATCATACGAAGCGCATATAAACGTATAGAACAAATTTTTAAAAGCGGAATTTCGTTAATTACAGGAGCTGCAGATTACGGGGGAATCGCAACCTATAAATAACTACAAAAAATCTAAATGTGCTAGTCTGAAATGCTAACGAATGTGCAAAATTTATTGAGTTATACCTTTGTGATTTATACCTACTAAATTTGGAATATTATTGTAGAAACATTCAAATCAATATAAACAAATCCTCTTATTGTATCCTAAAACTGTGCTAAATACGATTCTATATCCTTTTGTTGGAATTATTAGAATTCTCTGGTTGATAAGGATTAAAAAATGGAAACATAATGTAGTATCCTATTTAAAAAAATATAACTTCGATTTCCCTCCATAGTTTCCATTTCCTCGGTGTATTACAAATCAAAATAGAGTGCATTTGAGGATCCGATGCATTGAAAAAAATGTAATCCGCTGAATCGTATATTTTTAAACTGAATTTGTTGGGGTAAATTAAACAATGCAAACAGTTTATGCTATAAATGTAGTGATTACTGATGAATTGGAATTTAAACCATCACGATAATTATAATATTCGTTCAATAAAATAAATAGGATATTAAATTTATGGACTCAATGATACGAATTATTTCACAAAATTAACAAATAAGCTTATTAAGTTAAGTACGAATATGATTATATTTATTTACATATTTATAATACGAAATTAATGAATAATATTTTTTCAGTCAACAACACACCAGGCATTATAATAATCGCATTAAAAATCGAATTTTCACATTCTTTATTCCCGAATTTAATTTACGCCAAAAGGAGTTAATTAATCATTTTATCTTGACAATACAATCAACAGAATTGCTTTCCCTCTTCTCGTTATACTCCCGATATTCCTTCTCTAACGTTACTTTGGTTTCTTCAATGAATTTTCCAATAAGTCGGGATGAATCGGAAGCGAATAAAGAGGACGATTTTCTTGAAATTTTATATAATTTCTCTTTATTATCTAACCTTATCTGTCACATTCATGCTCAAATTTGAAATCCAACATAATTATTATCGATGAAAGTTATTGATATAAAATACTTCGGATGATTTAAAGATGTGGTGCAATCAGTTTTTTCTTTATAAATCAAGAAGTACGAGTGTCTTTTGTTTATTATATACAAATTTCGTTTTAGCAAGTAAGCTAAATTTGTGTACCTATGCCAATTTAAAATATGTACAGGTATGTAATTAACTTTCCGTGCGATCCCCAAAGAAAATTGGTTCGATTTATGAGTTATATAGCAAAATGGTAATTGGCAGCGATAGCGCCTTTTTATTCGCGCAATAATCACGTTTTATGTCTGCATAAAACGCAAATTGGGCAGCAATTTTTGTCCGAATAATTTCTGCGTCGAATTAATTTAGGTAGCGAATTGTTTTCCCGAGCGTCGAACAACGTCTGGTAGTTTGGAAACGGTTTTTATTCCTCTGTAGCGTTTGACGACATCAAAGAGCAATAAAATAAGTTTCTAACTAACTAATTTACTCCGACTAACATGTATAATAAAGGTTTATCGTGGAATAATGTTTGGTGTACTTTGCGCCGCAAAGTGGTGTGCGGTTAATGTAATCTCTAATTACCCTTTGAATGGATTTTTTTACTTAGAAATAAAGAGAAAATTAATACGATACGATTTTCACTAAAAATCTAATTATTATAGCACGAATGAGAAAATATATATTTTTTATAAATACCTGAATGAATGTAGCGGTGAGGTTCCAGCCGGTCGTATCTGGTGGTAAAGTGTACAAAAGAGCAGTAATGGGACCGCTCAAGCAGCAGACGAAAAAATCAGCGATGATTAGACCAAGCAGAAGCGGGCTCTTGGATCCACGACCCCACCACAGAGTGACCGCAAGAGCCCCGTTTCCGATCACCCCGACCAAAAATAAAACACCATAAATAGCGATAAGAACTTCCATTGCTGCAACAAAAAAATCGAGAAATCAAAAATCATCTTAAAAAATAAACCGAACGAAAATCGTACTTAATCGAGACGAAACTCCGGCATAAGTAGAATTTCCCAAATCAAGAGAGAGCGTGTGAGTTGCGGGGAGCAGATCTGGTCGAAACTCCAGTCCCTACTGATGCCCGGCAGAGACTGAAACGAACACTGAACGCATCGGAGGCAGAAAGACTGCCACCCCCAGCATCTTTTCATCCCTGACAAACGTTGGTCTCTCAGTAGCATAGCGAGTTGGTTGGTATATAACGAGCATATCTGGGGGTAGATTCAACTTCGAACATACAAACTCATCGCTAAATGAGTGGATATCAAATTGAAGATTTAGTAATTGGCTGTTTCAAGTTCTGAAGTGAACAAACAAAAAATTACGCGGAAAATAAAGTAATTAATAATTAACCCATTCATGGAAATGAATGAATTTTCCTAAGCTGGTCGGTTAAAAGAAGTCCATCGAACGTCTAAAAAGCTCGATTGTAAAGGCATGCAGATCCTATCTTTCACGGTCAGATTTCTTTTGAGATATGTTCCCTCTGAATTGATGCGAGCTAAATAAACTCTGAAAAGAGATTCCGATGATTAACTGTTTTTTTTTAGTTTCTTTGTACTTACTTACCTGGAAATTTATTTCAATTAAAATAATCCCGCTTAAGAGGAAGCAGCTATTTCCAATTATATTAGTTCAAAAAGAATAAATGATGGAAGTTCGTTGAGTAGTGTAAATTGAAATGCGATTCCGGGAAAACCTGAGAAACCGAATTATAAAATATAGCGAATTTTATCGCTCAAAATAATTTTATTTATTTATTTAACCAGAGCAAAATATACATTATACAGGTATACTGGGTGACCAGTTTATACACTAGTAATCCTGCAGAGAGAAATAAGATTCTCTGTGTGCAGGTCTGGGGTAGATACTAAAGCTACAAAACTTAAAACTAAAAATCGCTAACAAAGGATATAATTCTACTAAAAACATGATATTTTGAAATAACAGTAATTTATATTTATATTTATATTCTCACGCTCAATGTACTTTATAAAGGATCTAAAAATTCACTACATATTTCTTGCAATCCATTCCTTCAACTTATAACTAGATGTATTTTTATTTATGCATGTCTAAAAGTTTGAGATCATTTTATAATTGGTTATACTATTTAATTGCTCTTATAGGTATAACTATTTTTGTTGCTTACATTTTTATATATTGTTGGCAGGATGCAGGATATTTTTATTTCTCGTACCTAATACATGCTATTAGAGAGTTCAGATATATAGATTGTAAGTTTTTGTAATAATAAATTAGACTTTGATAATTTGATAATCAAATAGTTGATGCAAATTCATGGGGAATTCATTTTTGTAAACTAGTTTTAAGCTAGTATTATGTAGGTACATTAAATTAAGTTGAAAATCGGCACGAAAATCGATGGTATTTTTTTATTTTTCGAGAGGCAACACCTTTGTTTTTTTCCCTTCGTATCCTGAAGTGGAATACACGCAATCTTTCCAGCAAATAGCTTTCTGCTCTCGGCTAGCTAGTTTACCATTTGAGCACGTAGAGCGTGGAGTGCTTCAGGAGACTACTTAAAATTTTCATAAATTTCAATATTAAACGCTTTTAATTGTTTCAAGAATGTTTCAAGAATAAATTTTAATGCATATATAGGTGACAAAATTTGCATTTTTACTAATTTTACAACAAACATAAAGCTTATTGAAAAGCTGAGAATAATCTCTAATTACCAATGTTGTAATTATTACGCCAACCAAGCGAGATTTTTTTCGGAAAGACAAACTGTTTGTCTTCTTAATTCTTAATTTTCGGCTTTGTGTACTTAATAAAATTAATTCGGCATTTCGGCCGCATATTTGGCGTAAAGGGCTTTATTTGCGGATGGTGAATAGCGGCAAAAAAGGGAAAAGTTTCGAGTGTATTCAAAAGGAGACCTAAGAAATTAGGATTTTCAACAGATATTAAAACCCGAAATGAAAATTGCGGGAAATTGTTCGACCCTTCTTGAGGTTTAGATTTTAGATCGAAATAGTTTTTCTCGGTACCTATACTTATATTCGAAACTTACTGCTCATCTTAAATCAATTCTTGTATACCGATAATCTTCTCTTGATGTAATTTAATTGCTCGATGAAAATTAGATTTACACAATCGACTCAATCATTGAACTTTTGACAATTATTCGCCCTTAAGGAATTAAATTAGGAAAACAATTGAATTATTCGACTAATTTAATTCCATTCGAATATCCATTAGCGAACTTGAATGATTAATTAGATATTCAGCATCGTATATACCGGTTGCAAAATTGTATGACTTACTAAATATTCGAAAATAAAAAATGGAAAATCTCTGTTGATTTTATCGTTCTCATGATTTATTCCTCCGTACTTCAAATGTGACCGTAAAATATGAATTTATGCCACGAAAAATTGGAATATACTCGATTTAAGAACGAGTTAAAAGTTTGTGAAATACGAGCTTGAGAGAGGTCGTTTAATATAATACAATACAACCCGCAGATAGATAAATATTACATTTTATTTCAATATAAAATTTCTGGTGGAAGATGAGGCGATTCCGCCAAAACATCAAAACTACGTGGTGAAATCTAAACCAGACAAAGTTTGTATTATTCGAATTGGAATTTAGTTCTACTTGTTCATTACAATTGCTGTGTAAATGGGAGACCTACGTAACAGAATTCCGTGCAACATTAGACTTTTTCTGTTCCACGAAGACAGCGTAGGGAAAATTCGAGGAAACTTCGAGGCATCAAAGTATATAAACCCGTTAATATTGTAAAGCGCGTCCGAGAAACTATGAAAGATTAAATACGAAACTTTCAACGTAAACGAGAAAAGCGCTTTTGTTCGCTTTTATTCACCATCTTCGAACCCCAAAACTACACGGTCACCGCCTTAAATTATCTCGAAATCATTCCAGCATAATTTCATTAAAAACTTCTCCGACTCGTCTAATTTTTAATCGCCACGTTTTTATCTCTATCTAAGCATTAAATTAAAACAACCGACGTGCAATCTCTACCTCCTTTTACGCCTCATAAGAAGACCGTCTCGATAGTTATTCCAAATTTTATTTTCTTTTACTAGTAATAGTAATAGTAAAAGCCAGTTGCAAGGAAAATTAAACGCTTGTATTGTGACTTTATGGCCGCAGCTCCGGCAGAAATGACCCTAGCAAAATCGATATTCCCCATATACGAAACACACCGGAATAGCCCATTGAATTTACACATTATGTTTTTTTAATCTTGCGTCTGTTTAAAAAGTGTTAATTATTAAAAAATTAATAAAATGCCTTCAATTATTTATACATTAAACACACGTTCTTCCCATTTCTTATTCCCTTTAAAAAATTTAGTCGTTCAGATTGCTTAAACAATTAACAATGTAAGAATTCACTTATAAATTTTCAATAATTAGAAATTTACAGGAATTTGCGAATGACAAATTAAATGTCCAGTAATGAAACGAAACTTTATTTGCTTGTATAGAGGTAATGATCGTGGGTTAGGGTTATGAGCACTGTACAAATTTTCCTTTCAATTAAAGCAATATCGACTAATTCCGAAATAATATGTAATAATGAATGTTGATTATTGTTAGGAATTTATTCAACTATTATTACATTAATTTTGTTTCATATTGGCTCTGTGTTGGAAATTTTGCTTTGAAGATCGTATACCATGAACCAATCAATTATTTCACCTGTATTTGTACGGTATAGGAAACTACTGAACTTATTAACATGAAGCTTTGCAAATTTAACTATTCAATTTGGTAAATTAGTAAAGGGAGTGAAACGGTTTGTTTTGATTAAACTTTATTTGTAGACTGTTAGGATTAAAATGAAGATTGTTAAGAGTTGAATTTAAAAATTTAATAACTCTGGTGATGAGAAGAGTAATTTTTGAGGCAAATTTCATAATTGATTAAATGCAGTCATTTCGGTTTAATTAGTTTATTTTTTGGAAAAATATAGTTTTTCACTGTAAAACCACATTTTTAAACGACATTAAAAAAACATGAACAATTTGATAAAATTTCACCTAACAATTGGAAAGAAATAAATAAGATTAATATATTATTAATTATAAAACAGATGTAATTATTGCAAATTGTGTCACTAATTGCAATTTATTGACCTCATCCGCAATCGTAATTTTTCCATAGAAACAACTATCCTATTCTTCTAATACAAGTGCCATTAAGTTATGCTAAATTATGTACCTACAATTCAATTATCATAATTGCGTTGTTTGTCTTGCAATGGATACTCTACTAATCCATTTTTCTGGTTTCCAGCTCGTTCGCTCATTAGAAGGAAATCGAATAGCGAACGAATCGACCGCAGGAATGGCGATTGTTACAGTAAATGAAATAATTTCGGGGCGATTGACGGGCGAATTCGCGTACGCTACTGACGTTGTCCGGTGGTTGACCAAGGCCATCGAGTTAGTAGGGAGTCCTAACCGTCGGCGAAGCGCATTCTTGGCGTAGGCGATTACCTGAGACCTGTGAACCAGTCATTCAATAGCGGTCGTAAACTTTTTGAGAAACTGGTGCTAATCCATATGCCCGCTAAATTTTCATTCACGTCATACGCATAAACGTTGATTAATTGGCAGAGTGCGATTGCTCGCATTGCATTTCCATGCGAGTGCGAGCTGAATATGTGGAACATTCTGTATAGTGTAGTAATTTAACACCCAACGGAGGGCCGAAATTTTTGATCGACTTAAGGAAAGCTATCATTTATCTCGCTCTTTGTTTCGTCATTGACGCGTTTTTTATTCCCTTCGAGTTCCCTCCATTTCTCTCTTATAGACTTTCGGTAATTTATCTTCTGGTGTTCACGTGTCGCCCAATATCTTGCTAATTTATTACGAAAAACCTTTATTTGAGGCTATTACCAATATGATGTTCCTGCGCCTTTTCCAAGATGATAGAGGAGCGCCAATGGTCGAACCTGCATAAGAGAGCGATTCACGATTCTGACAAAAGCCACTATTACTCGGCCTTTTGGTCTTTGATTTTTTTTTCTTCTGGTGCAGTGGATGTTCGGCATTCACTAATGCATACTTTACCTACTACAGGGCGATCCCACTGCCCTCACTACCATTTACAAGCTTATTGTGTAGTTAATTTTGTCGAAGTTCTATAAGAAATTTTGGATGATATTGATCAATTTATATCCAATTATCCGCCCTGTACAGAATCTGATTTTCTGATCCGGTTGGGGAACTTTTCGACTTTTTTTTAGGTACGTTTTATCGAAAATTTAAAAGTATAATGAGGGTGCATAATATATGTATAAAGGCATAATGAGGGTCCGTTTCGGAGATTTAAATTATCGTTTAACCTTATCCATGCGAATTTAAAAAATCTCGGAGATATTGTCTCTTAACTAGAGCGTTCGTGGGACAAAAAAAATCGTTTTTGCATAACAAAACGTTTACACCCCGAAAAATTCAGCCGGTTCAATTAATTTAATTATTTCACATAATAGAATTTTAGGTAATTTCTTTATTTGCCGGTCGAGAATAATACGCATTACAGCTTAGTGGCGATTTTTCAAATCATCATCTCGGTTCGTTCAACTTTGAAAATTTCAAGGTGAATGTTAGATATAAAAATTCAGATAAATAAACTGATTTTCGATACATTCAAATACAATCGACAGTGCTCGCATAAATCGTGACTACAATAATAGATTGTAATTGACAGCTTGTTATACCGGCATGCTAACTAATCCGGCGTTAATGGAAAATATATTTAGCGTGCTAAAGATATTTAAGGGGAAATTTAAAAAAAAGTGATATGTTTAATAGGACTATTAATGACAATCAATTCATTGAAAATTACCTTTGATAATAACCTAGTTTTTGATGTAAATATTTAAAGGTTTCATATTTTTTTGTTTATATGGTCTTATAAGAAGCCTTAGAAATATTTTTTAGAACAAAAAACTTCGTCAACGGTACAGTTCATGACGCAGATTCTCTTAATATATTATTAATGTCAAAGGTGAAGCTTTCGAATATTCCACATCCGAGTTTGCTGAATTGTGAGGATGAATTTTTGAACACGCTGGCTTCTATTAACGCCTGCCATCCTGTATACATTTTAGAAACTTAGAGTAGTATTGATTAGGAGGCCGTCAAATAAAGTTCTGTATTTTCAAAGAATCAACATGTTTTATAATGGAAAAAAGGGAAAAAAGGTAAAAAAAGGTTTCCCGAGTTTCCAATCTATCCCCGCAGACCAAATAATGAACTTTATGTTACGAATATAAGGTTTTATGTGAAATCCGCGAGATAATATATTGAATCCCACTTTTATGGAATATTTTATTAGATTTTTTGAATTGAACTAGATTTATTACTGATCGTCAAATATTATGTCAATTTAAAAAAAATATCAATTATTTTCGTTCAATACACACCTTTACTAATTAATTAATCATTGACTAGACAGGAAAATTATTAAGATCAAAAACAGAAGATTAAAATCCTAAATTTTTTTATAGTTTTCTCAGAATTTGAGAAATAATATTACATTGAAAGTCCTATCCAGAAAACGTTGGTATGTTGTTAAATATTGATACAACTATGTATTGAATATAACTTTTAGTTAAAATTCCGTGTAGGTTTTATTTTTGAATATAAGAATTTAGAAGAAGTGAAATGTTTCACATAGGTATTATACCCGTCTAGATTTCGGATCGCCGGCGTCTATGAATGGAATGAAACTCGACTGGACACGGTACTGGCCCAACCGGTTATGCTAATACCAGTGGGTAACGTTCGATCTGATGCTGATGATACACAGTTTCTCCGTTTCGTTTGCGGGATCGAAATTTATATGTATTAAAACTACGCTAAGCCGCTATTAATTAACCCCCTTGACTACGACTATCGTACGTACGAAACCGCGCTAGCCGTTTTCACGGGGGTCAGGAGGTTCTTGAAAATTATGATGCAATTTGTTAATCGCCCAATTAAGGTGAAACTATCGAACGTTTATATAACAACCCATTAATTTTCTACTATTATTTCAGCGCGTAGGCCGAGGAAGTATTGTGCTGCGCATTTTAAGGGGTCTAATGGCTAATTTGTCAAAGGAAACTGTAATATAAATCCGAGAAGACAACCCGTAATGAATTATTGGCTTTCCTTTGCAGAAAATCTAATTAGAATTGTACCTATGTTGTAGATGAATGGTTGGATTGTATCTAACGGTGTTTCTTATAATAAAATTTCCAATACGTAGTTCGTGTTAGTTTTTTTTCCGGGTTAAAAATCCGCTCGTTTAGATTCATTGCATGGAATATGCATGTCACTGCTGTTGGAAACGTATCACGGTCATTTGCGTTTAGGCGAGACAAAATGATAACGCGTCGGGCCAAATGAGGTGTCAGAAAAACAATCGTTCTGCCACTATTCCCAACAAGCCGAGCATTAGCAGGGAATATTCAAATTGATCGAGAATCCTCCGCCAATGGTCTACCGTCGACCTCCGCTCGGCGAACCTCCCGCGCTCCGGCCATTGTACAACCGGTGGAATGCGGTCCGAGTCTTCGTTTGGGCCGTAAAACCAACGTGGCCCGATCCAGACCAAATGGCCACGAATTCCGATAGACGAGCGGCGGGGCTCCGATCTTCTTTTGCGGAAGAAACCGCCGCGCCGTAGAAGAGCTACAGCCCGTTGGAAGAGGTGGTTTTTTTTTTCTCCAGCTCCACCATCACTATCGAACATTTAGTAGATATCCTGTACAGCGCATATTCATTCTACTAGTTCAGATTTACCTTTGAATTTACCTTCTAATTTAGCATTTAAGTATCTATAAGCAAGCATTAAAATCCCATAAATCAGCAATAAAAGTAGCATTGAGCTGTGCTTGTATGAATTTCGCAATAAATTTTGTTCGTACTCGAAACAATTGCGTTTTTTTGATTCAGTTTTTTTTATAACAATAATTTTTATTTAAACAATACAAATTTTTCCAACATTGCGATTCTAGGAATACTATTTTTACCGCGATCAAATACAGAATGAATATATCTGTGAGTCACATTAAATATTTAATTTAAAAAACCGCTAAAATTTGATATGCACATCAAAATTACAGAGTACAAACACGTCGGTTTTCATATTTTTTTTGCTTTTGATCATTTTCGAAAACGCGTGTACTATTCATAATGGTTATAGCGGCGTTTTGTTTGTGTTTATTATTTACGGGAAACGTTTCATTAGCGTTTTGTCAATTCAACTGTCAGGCATTTTCGTTTCATTAGAAGGTGCATGCATTCAAATGGTTATTTCGTTTGTAAAATGCATAAATTCAAAAATAGGTACTTGCATAGAATAGGGAGTCGTAGGGTGGGCATTGAAATACCTTGGAAATTTCCCTTTACCTTTGGTTAAAGGTACAAAGGCAGGTAGTGCGGTGACGTCACAGTTGGGTGTTAATAAGAGGGGTTGTTGGAGAAAAATAATAGAAGAATGGGATAATAAAATCCAGTGGAATAAGGTTCAGTTCGTCTTGAGCTGTTCTAAATGTAGCACCGCGTAATTTTGCAAACCAGCACAAACGAGTTTGTTAGTTACAAAGTTATCAGCAATTCGCTAGATATATCCATCGAAATTATGTTTCAATTTCGACTTGAGGTAGACGCGATCTCCAACACAACGCCGGTACTACCCAAATTGCTGATAGTAATTCGTGGTGTGTTACTGGCGTAGAAAATCGCGCGATGTGATAATCCAAATAATACCTTGAGACGAGAAAGTTTGGCAACGCAGTGGTACACAGGCTTGGCTTTTGAAACTGGTTTTACTAAACGACAAACTTCGAGAAGTGGCCGAGACAACCGAAGTTCGATGAGGAAAGCGAATCGTCCCACTTGCTAAAGAAGCAGCCGCCCGATCGGTTCTTCACGTGCGACAGAAGACAATGTTAACGATATATTTTTGAAGACTCGAGTGCGGGTATGTGCCGACGCGCCGAATCACGTGCTTCGAATAAATGTGCACAGAGGACTGTAGAATATGCCTTAAGATTGGTGTTTCTATCGTTAATTTTCCATGGAACTGATATTTTCTTTGGTTATCTAGCTGTATGAGTATTATTGACATCATAAAGCTAGGTTACCGGAGTTAAAACCAGTATCCATCCTGCGGCATATTCCTCGTGTCACCAACTAGGATATAGGTAAAAAAAAACGTTACAAATTTTTATTCGCAATATATTCGTAATCATATCGATGGAACGAATATGTTTATTAATTCGCATTAACAATTAGTAGTAAAAATATATTCGTAATTATTAATAGTAGCTTACTTAACACTTTAGATCCGGTTGATGTAAAGGTGTATTTGATGGTCAACCGTACTTGATCAGGATACCTGCATTGATATTCTGAAAATTATGAAAAAAATAATTAAATTTGACAAGAACTTCATAATGAAAAAATAAATATTACAGTACAGGCCTGATACGTTTATTTATTTCACAGCTATCAGACCATGTATCGGCATGCATAATCAGTTTAAAATTCATGAAGCACCAGCAGTCAGTCATAAAACGACCTTGTACTTCCTGCTCTTCTTCCTAAAATAATTCTGGCAAAACACACAATTTCGAATTTAGTTGGTTTTATGTTAAGGTTTATATCATTTCGCTTTCGATTTATTGTTTGCGACTTGTTTAATAAATTCAAGCAACGAATTTATTGTATGTATACATGTTGAGTCGGTTCGTGAGCAAAATAAACATAACCAAAAGCGCAAAAAACAAATTAAAGAAGTTAAAATTGTCGATTTTTCACGGCGCTTTGATTACCGAAGGTTGGATTGTTTCAATGAATGAAAAAAGTTTCGGTCGAACTAATAAAAGTACCTACCAAAGATTTGTTGAAAAACTGTTATTGCTAGGATATCCAATTAAAATTTCCTCCAGCGCAGTATCGATTTTGAAACCAAAAAAGATTATCGCATTTTCAAATAAAAAGGGTAGAGGGAAATCCTGAATAAAATTACTTCCAGAAAAATAGCCAATCAACTTCATTATTTATTTTCCATAATCTACATAATCTTGCAAGATACTCTACTATGGTAGATTAAATAGGCACTAGTTTGATTCGATTTTATCGACCAGGAAAATAACTCGCCTAATAACAAACGCGGTTTCAACAAAAATCTATCCGATCGTGATACTTTCGACTCGAACATTTTATATGCACATGCAAAATAAACTTTCTAAAATGATAATTTAAGTCAAATCTCTTGAGAGTAATACACGAAGCTGCCCTTGAATATGTATACACTCGTGAAAAGATGCCGTACATTTTTTTCGGCGTTTTTTTTTGTAAACGTGATCAAGACTTCAACCAATTTATTGTTCCAGTATGATATATGACCTGCCTTGAAACTTGTTCTGAATTCTCAGACGGACCTGAGGAGGTAAAAAAAGAAGTGAACGTAATTAAAGGTCTTCAAAAGGGGGATTATTAAAAAATGTATTTTTAATAGGATTCGGTTTCAGCTGGTGAAAAGAGACCTTTAAAACGATTCCTGTTGTTTGGTACTTTCTTTCCGAGTTTTTTTATTAGCCTATTGTAATTAAAATAGATTTGTTAATGTAATGTTTAATTGAACCTAACAGGTGGCACATGCAGAGCTTCTGAATATAGCAGAAAGGAAAGTTGGCTGATATAAAAAAATAATTTCACAAATATTAAAATAGAAACGAGGATACAACCTAAATTTTTGGTTTTACTTTCAGCTATACATAGAAATAAACGAAATTAATAGATACACTTTTCCTTGTGAGGAATTCATACTCCTGTAAACATTCAATTTAATTTTGGAGGTTTATATTAGATTACAAAATATTGCACGAATTTTTCGTCGAAAGTGTATTTTATATTCGGTCACGTTCTGTATACGTTTAAACATAATATGTTTTTTGAGTAGCGCCTTTCTGGGAAAAATGTAAATAGATATAACCACAATAAATTTAGCCTCAAATTTGACAATAAAACCAGTAGAACGTATGCTAGCGATATGTAATTCGATAGTTTTTTTTCTTAAATTGATGGCTTTCGATGAAAATTTTGAAATATATAAAAAAACTTCACTTAATTTATTTTGGATACACCCCTACAAACATATGAAATTTATACAAAATTTCGCTTTAGGTAGGTAAATAGGTGTGACAAATAGATGTTAGTTTTATTGCAATTTCGTTACATTTTATGAACTGACTAACCGCTAATAGCTTGTAAAAGTAATATATCTCGCTTATTATTGACCATTTGTTCCACTACTAACCAACATTTCAACTTTTATGCCACTCAAATGTTAAATGTTACACAAAGAGCTAGAAATTCCGAACCTTCCTTAACAACTGAACATATTTTACGTTTAAATTTCATTGTATGCGTACATTTTCAACTTCAATCGTTTGATTGTTTTATGCTTTGCTTCCCTACATTGCTATTTTAACCGCACTCGTCTGCCGATTGTTCCAAATAAATCTTCGCCCAATTTAGCACTTTTAACGTTGCCGAAAAGGTTCGGCCGCAATGCCAGGTCGAATTGGAGCAAAATAAATGCTCCGAACAATTTTAATTGCTCTCTGTGCTTTGCACAGAGTTGATTAAAAACCGAAAAAAACACGTTCCATCGATACAATTTTTTTCCTCCGTCGAGTGCTTCTAATTCTCGTGTAAACATGTTTCGACCTATCCTATGATTTCCAGAGGATCGTGAACGTACGTATGTATATGGAAATAAATTACCTGTACATCTGATCCGGCTAGAATTAGCAGTGACTGTGAAATGGACGTCGTCGCTCGGCGAATCCGGTGCGCAGAAATCTCCAGAGTTGAAACTGATGTCACTATTTACAGTTATTCCTTTACATACCCTGTCGTTCGTTGTGTTACTTTTGTAAGCGCAGACTACGAGATCGCCGTAATCGCCGTTTATAAACTGAAACAGATTCGAGGGAATAAGATTTTTCCGACTGTCAGTGTATTAGTATCATGAGGAAAACGCCGGCTGATGATTTAACAAACTGCATGTTTCGTCTTGTACGGGATTATCATTCCCGACGAATGGCTGGGTATGCAAATCGAATGTTCATGAATTAATCATGGAATTGAGACGAGGAGGTTAAATCAGTGGGTTGCGTATAGAGAGAACCGTTTAGAGGAATTTTCTTTGGAATATATGACGGAAATTGTTCCAGTTCAATACGAATTGATGAAAAAAAGTAGATACTGTACATGTGTTGACGTTAATTTTTTTTAAATAAAATACCGTTTCACTGCACTTTCTCTCATTTGATTTTCAAATTAGACACCGAACGACATAGATAATAAATACTAATTAATCTTTGGAATATTATATAGGAAAATTCGAACGAGTTGAAATTCTCCTCTTCGCAACGCCACGCACGAGCAAACAGCACCTCGAACTTTAAAAGTAGAAAAAGAATACAAGTGGAAAAGGATACGCGACGCCAAACAAAACCTTCTCCGACCTTTTCCCTTCGTGTGCACAACATGTTACCGGTTAAACAAACACCCTAAACATCCCACAAAATTTATTTATTGATCACCTACCCAAAATATTGGATACGCCGTTTGGTTCATAAATAAATTAGTACTTGAATTCAAAAAATGCTCAAGTGTTCGGTAAATTATATTGGAAGTAGAAAGTATTTGTTAAATTCAATGGTAGGCTTTGTAATATTAAAAGTGACGAGATTATTAACCGGTCAATGGCTTCTAAGGTACACCTACACAGTAAAGTATTAAAAGACCTAGTCTGTATATGTAACAGCCTAACCTCAGGAATTACATTATATTAAAGTCTGAAGGATGAATAGTAGATAACGAGAGTTTCTATTTGAATTTATCCAACCAAACAGCGCTTTTCTACAAGAAAAACAACGGGGAAAAAAGAAATACAATAAACGTATATAAGGATTTCCTCGCTTATCAGCGGGAGCTCCCGAGGAAAACGCGGATGCATGTCATTTTTAAATTGGCGGTTTCCTTTTTTTTCCTTTGCCAGACTTATGTAATTACCGGCGAGCGTGGAAAACGCGAAAAAATGCGAAAACCTCGAAAAGCGGGAAAATGTGGTGAGTGGTGAGTGGTTGGAGGCAGGTACTCCCCACGAAAATTTCGCATTTTGCCTAAAAAGGATCGGTCGTTGAATAATGGAACGATATGCTGGGGAAAATTACTTGATGTGATTTTTTTACAGTACCGTCTCACGATTTTTTAATGTATGTAAGTAATTTTCTTCTAATTAATGACTGAAAATCTTTAAGCCTTTTATCGTATACAAAAAACTGTGTGTAAAATGTAAGTATCAACTTTTCAAAAGAATCATTTATATAATTACCTACAAACAGTTACATAGGTAAAGAGAAATTGGTGGATAGAAAGACACAAAGAAAATTAGATTTACTTCCACCGCAGGAAATCCTCGGACTCATTTATAACGCGACTAATATCTATATGCTGTTCTCAAAGGTATGAAGAGTATGAAGTCGGGGTTATCGAATTATCCGGCGGCTTTCTCTTAGGAAGTCGTTCGACGTTTCGCGAATATTCCGTACCTTTTTTCTCTTGTCTCGTGTCGCTAGGAGGAAGCCATCCGCAAAACAATTTCATTTCAATATAACCGAATCGTAAACTCCCGGCTACAAATACATTATCGTCGGCCTTTTTCATTTTCCATCGCGCTGAAAATTTATATTACTTTCTCGTTCAAAGCGACGGAAAAAAGCATTTACTTTGCGCATTAACGTTTTATGGGATTACGGAATGTTAATTAATAATATACGTAATTTACCTCGGCGTTGACGACGCCCCTCCGAATGTACTCTTTGTTGATTTCGTACTCGCTCTCGAGCTGAGGCGTTATGAAATCCTCGAAAACGACGGTGTCGTTGCAGTAGAATTTGACAAGATTGGCGGGGATCCTGCTCAGTCGATCGGCGAGTTGTTCAACCAAAGAAACGACGTCGCTCGAACTTCTGATTGTCGAATCGCCGTCCTGCAAAAGCTGCTGCAACGAGTGTTCTCCATTTTGCGAAACGTAGATCATCCGAGCGGCGGGGTATGTGGTTTTCAGGGAGCGTATGAAGAGCCTGGATCTGGTTACGTCGTCGTCGGTCAATCGACCATCCTTGCTGAAGACGAGGATCACTTGACCTTCCGGTTTGAGTTTCCTGGCAGCGCAGTCGTTGCCAGTTTTGGCTTGATAGTAATCCATCAGCGTCTCCAGGGATCCGGCGAGGGAGAGAAAACCGGGCCCTTTAAAAAATCGGTTACTTCAAATTGATATTTCCTCGTGGAACGGAAATTATCAGTTATTTTTGAAAGCGCCGACGAGAAAACATTCTTATTACCTGTTAATTAAACTACTCGAAACTCTTTAGAGGACCGAGCAAATGTAATTATTATACAGTAATTTATCAAACGCTGTATAATCCGGCGCTCAAAGAAACTGGCTGGAAGGAATCGTAAATTGGTATACTAAACTTTCGTCATTTTATCTCCGGGGATGCGAACAAGGGACGACAAAGAAATGTGGCCCACTTAATTTCGATAAAAATTAAAAAAAAGTCCTCGAATTTTTTTAACAGGTATCAAAGCAACGTCGAACAATTAAAAACAAATTTCTTTGTTAACTGGCCTAATAAACAAACAAATTAATCCAGAAATTCTCTTTTATCGGAAAACCTCTTATACTTTTACGTGCAAATTTACTGCCTCTCATCCAGAAAAAATTAACGACTTCTTGAAGTTACAAAATATTTCTTGTGAGAGACAAGAGAAGACATTAAATTTATTTTGAACGGAATACATACATTTATCATTTGGTTCATTGAGGTCCGTGAATATCTGGAACACTTCTCCCGTTACGTTAACCATCCAATTTCCTGATTGACCATTTATAATTCCTACCTTGCTGCCGTAATAAGACACCTGAATGGCTTCCGACAGCAAACTGGAAAAAAAGTTACGTTGATACCAATGCAGGCAGGGTGGAGAGAGTGTAAAAGCGATTCAGTTAATTATCTTTCATATACACGACATAGAAATAATTACTCTCTAATTAAGCTCTAAATAACTAAACTCGGAAATGATAGCTAATTACTGAAACTCGCTTTTATTTTCAAAGCGCTGAAGAACATGGGCGTTTTCGTGGGTTGATTTAATTAAATTCTAGTAGATATATGAACAAAAACCGAGCTATTTTTCTCTATCGAAATTTTCTCTTTTTGAAAAAATCGGCTGTATATACACATCATAGTTTTATTGTCTTAACGTGTGGGAAATTAAAACTTCTGGCTGACTAGAAGAGTTAAAAATAACAATCCAACTTTAATTATACCTACAGGGTTATTCACGGTAACCCTTCATTAGAAGTATTTCGTGAACGGCTTTGTATAAAATTATGAAATTTTGTTTACAAGGGTTTTTGGATATAAGGGATTCATCTACAAAATTTTCAAAAATTCTCGACTTCCGTTTATACCGAAAGTTGACCGTAACTTCGTTATTTTAAATGGGACGTCTTGTATATTTTTGCATTTTTAGATCCTACTCGATGAGCTGATTACAAAAACGGGTCATACTTGGTTTCTTGGTCTCATAATAAAGGCTATACAGCCACTCAAAATTCACAAAATGTTGAATTTAGGTGGCTCTGAAAGACAAACAGTTGAAGCCTTTATTATGAGACCAAGATACCAAATATGACACTTTTTTGTAATCAACTCATCGAGTAGACCAAAAACTTTAATGTACAAGGTGTCCCATTTAAAATAACGGTATAAACGGAAGTCGGCTATTTTTCAAAATATTTTAAATGAATTCCTTATATCCAAAAATCCTTATATACAAAATTTCATAATTTTATACACAGCCATTCATTAACTACTTCTAATGCACCGCTACCGTGAATAACCCTGTATAGATTGCTTAAAGAAATGATGTATCTCTTCATATACCTATGTGATAAAATTCTGGTTTCTATAAAGCGATAAAGTTTAATCCTTATTAGAGCACTTTTTTTTTGTCAGAACATTTCTCGGATTGGAAGGAATAAATGAAACGGAATATAAAAGTGGATGATTAATTTTCTCTTCGCGGTAAATCCAATCCCTTTTAGGAAACACTTGTTCCTTTACAGAGATACTTTAAAGCTGTGCCTGTGACAAAATTAAATTCGATAGCAGCCTCACTAATTGACAAGAAAGCCGTTTAACCCCAAAAAATGCCCCAGGATATTAATGACAATTTTTATGTCGTTCCTGAGAAGTTAAAGATACCTTTTATTCGTTGGGTTATAAAATATTAAAACAACGACGGATCGTTTTCGAAATAACGATGCTGTTTATCTTTATTCCCCTTACGGTAAGAAAAATGAAACATTAAATTTTGAAGAGCTAGAAACTCGTATAAGAAAAAAATATATGAAATCCTCTTAAATTGTTTCATTTTTTTTTCTTTTGTGATATTTACAAATAATAACGCGAATAATTCAGGGGAAAAATTCTTTTCATGTTTCAGATAAGACCATTTCCGGAAATCTATTACGGAACATTTCACATTTCAAAAGTATAATGCAATTTCTCGCAAACACAAATTAGTTTTAAACGCAATTTGAATTCTCTCAAATAACTCATCTTTCGCCATAATCACATTCACCCACCATCGGTATCTTTAACTTTCCTAGTTCTAATTTAACCGATCCTTTTTCATTGAAATCTCCGGTACACGAAATTTAATTCGCATAAAATTTGATTTCGCTCGAACGAGCAAATTTCGTATTTACGTAGGTATATATAAGGAATTTTGAAACAAAGAGGCTTAGCGTGCATCCGAAAGAGGATTAGGGTCCAGTTTTAACGAATATCCTCGGACAACGGCTTTCTCTGTTACGCAACAATTTGTATACGAGTTTTATAGGTACATACTAAAAAATACGTAAGAAAAATAAAGGTTATATTTAATTCCCAATAATGAGATTATAGGATTTATTTTGGATTGAATTTTTGTTGGTTTATTTTTGGAAATATATGCAGAGCGACTCGTTTGGACACATTTTTTTTGTAATTTATTCAATTTTATTCGTTTATTTTTTGAAGCAGTATATTAATATATTTTTTAATTTGTATTAAGATAGGTTATAGCGTGGGAGCCGGTAATTATTACCATCAGGCTAATGAAAAATAGCAAATCCGTTTAAGCCGAAGGAACGTATAATTAAAATAACATTTAGATTTATAATGCGACGGCCATCTCCAAATAAAGTCAGTTAAAATTCTTGTTAATCACATTTAATGAATTATTTAACTACTAAATCCAATAAAGAAATTTGGGAATTTATCTCAGTTAAAATCGTAAACAAATAAATTAAATACCAGAATTGCTGGAAGGCAAGTTGAAAGTGTAAATTTCGGAATTTCCAAAAAAATAACACGTATTTCAAAAAAAAGTTCATAAAGCAACAAAAAATTCGTAATACTTATTAATAGTTATGGTAAAATTTATTTTTTCGCGTAGGTGATTTTATTATTATTTAACGATGTGTCATACACCTCTTCACTTAATGATTCCGTCCTTCGAAAATGTTAGGTTCCTGTTCGGAATTACTATGAAAGGTTATTTGAATAAAAAAAACTTACTAGATCATTTGCAGTGCCTTGTAGTAGTCGAAACTGTCGTCAAGAATAATAATTACTTCGAGGGAGGCTCTCATTTGCTTTCCATCTAAGTATTCTATACCATCGTACTCCCTTGTTAATTTCTCTATAAAAAAATTAATAATGGCTGTTAAATTTAGTAATGACAAAAAATTCGTATCCTGAGAAAATTCAACAGTTGTAAGAGTAATTGTAAAGAGTAAAATCAATAGTTGGCCTAAACATTCCACCACTAATTAAAAAATTAAAATAACCCAGTGAGTAAAGTAGGGAATAACAAATCACCAAGTACCTACTTAATATCTTCTTCAAGAATTTGTTTTTCTTCGGTTCCGCAATACTTTCGAGCCTAATATGTATAATAGTTGTTGGCAAAAGAAGTTGAAACTGTAAATCAATTTGCATATTGCAGTATGTATTTCTATTTTGCAGTCACGCTGCATTGCAAAGGTAATTTCGTGCTCGCTTTTTGTGTGAAGGTCGTATTACAGAAAATATTGTATTCCGCAGACGTACCATTCCTCAACGTGGTAACCGACATGAGTAGAACAAGAAAGGCTTGCTGCTCGTGACCTTTTTCGGTAATGCCGTTGAATCGCTCATAAACAATTTCACATACATACGCCCAAGTGAGAATGATTTTCGATAATTTCGGAATTTGTATAGGCAGATTTCTAGAAATTCCTTACCTGCGACAGTCTCGAACCGGCCGCTTAGCATTCTGGCGAATTCCTTAATAGCCTCCTCTGAAGGACTGACCTTGAAGCGCCCTATTGTTTGCAACAATTTAGCGGAGCCGATTATCTGAAAAGGTTTCAAAAAGATTAACTTATCCTGTCCTGAGCGTCACTCGCCGGACCTTCGGGGACGCTCGATGGGCCGTGTAATTTTTTCAACCTCAAGATTACGCCGATAAGAAATGTTGGGTACTTCGGGGATAGCGTTAGTCAGCAGAAATGCGCCGGAGTAGAAAATAGTAAGTATGTGGAAAAGTGGCTTACCTGATCCTCCAAATTAATAGCACTAAGAAGAGATTCGAAACTGGTAGACCTATTGTTTGCTCGATATTCGAATTGGTAAGTAATCCCTCTTTCGGAGTAATACATGTCTAGTACTTGAGAAATGCGGGTGCTTTCCAAAATTCCCATCCAGCCTTTTATGTGAGTACCCAAAATCGCTCCTGGTGGAGAAGTTAATTCATACGTTAAGGGAGCTTTCCTTTTGATGTAGTATTAGGATTAGAACGTTTAATAAATCTCGATGTTTCGCGTATATACGTCATGGGCATAAACTTTCATTAATTATACATCACTGCTTCACTTTAAAAGTTTAGTCGTAACTTTTGGGCCTCTAATATAAACAAGAACAGGGTTGATATGTACCTCAACTTAAATATTCGTAATTTAATATCATGTCGGTTATATGGATGTGGATAAGGATCTCGTCTTTTTGCTTTCGCATACATACATATACAGGCGAGCGAATATGTTACATTGAATTTAATTCGGTTATTTTTAGTTTGAATGGTACAAAAAAAGTTTACATAGAAAATAAGTTATGCAATATTTGTATGGTCCTTCTAAAACTCCGTTGAGCATTTATTAGGTAGAACCGTTGTTGTGTACACAATAGCTCTACAACTGCATGCTCAAGTATCGAATTAAATTTCTCTAGTAGTTTTCACAATAGTAAAATGTACTGAAATTCATTCAGTCAAAATCATAACTCAATAGCACACAATTTATGCATGATTTCTTATTTAAATGGAAGAAAACGAACGGGGTTTACAAGTTGTATTGATGTAAACTCAAAACATCGTTATTAGTTACCTCAGTATCTACATACATCTTCGTTTGACATTTTATCTTTAAGAATATAATCGCTGTGTAGTAATGTAGCGTTAATACTTAAAAAATGTGTACTACACGAAATTAGGCACAATTAAATGGAAATACTACCACATCATCGCTCGAATAGGTACTCTAAAAGTATATATGTGTGCAGTAAAAGCAAAAAGTTTCCGACATAATTGCTCTCTAATATGACGTACACCATGTGCGCCTGGTCGCAACGAGAAAAATATCTGTCCCACGCCGTTATTTGATTTTATTTTGCAAAGCGCAAATGTCTGTACAAATATACTTTCTTAGGAAGTATCCAGCAGTAATTTACCATCGATTCCTGCCAGTATGTCAGCCTCTGTCATATCCCACATGCCCGTCTTTAAATAATAAGTCCTCGGCAGCAACGTGTCGTTCCAGAAGCCTTTATTTCCGATCAGCGGTGATCCCGTGGTTTGATTGAGTATCGCCCTCGCCAAATCACCGGCCATTGTTGCCACCCACACGATATTCGCTTCATTATTACCGATCGTGGACGCATCGGCACTGTTATGGTTTCCGTTTTGAATAGCCCTTAGAGCGCGCCCGAACGTCACGGAATTGTCCTGCAGACCGGCAGCGATTCCTGATATTAGGTGCGTCGCAGCTATCGGGCCCCATTTGGTTTTTATCACGCCTTTGGCCAGAGGACAGCGGCTCGGCGCGCCGAAGTCGCCCATTTCCCTGAAACATTTCTACCTATCAATTAATGGCCAGTACAGCAAACTAATACATCAAGCCTAATGGAGGGTCGGTCCACATGCTGTATACCGTATTGCTATATCGCAGTGCTTTTTTAATAACATGCTAATACTTAAGGGGGTGATTCTTGGACCCATTTTAAGAAAAAACTTCATATAAACCTATGTCCTAAACTTCTTAACTTTTGAGATACGGGGTATTAAAGTTTAAAAAAAAACTATTTTTGACTGTCATTTTCATACCACTTTCGGCGGACATTTCCAACACCTGATTTAAATTATTTCTTTATTTTACTTTAATTTCATAATTTCAACGTTTAAAAGTTATCCGCTTAAATAAATTATTGTTCAGAGTTAGATAAATCGTTTTTGGTCGTCATTCGTCCAGGGAGATGCAAATGAATGAATTTAATTTTTTTTTGCGAAACGGTGAGTTATACGAAAAAAAGTCAAGAAATCGAATTTGTTCTAAATTGTACGAGAATTCGAAAAATAATTTTGATTTTAAGAGATAGCAGTGGCGTATCACTTTTTTATTCAAAAATATCTAGTCTGAGTCCAGTAGGGACGCCACTGTTAGAAATAAAAAAAAGATTTTTGGGTCAAAAAATGCTCTTTAATGCATAAACGCCGTACACCAAATTTCATAAAAATATTTAAAGTGGTATGAAAATGACAGCAAAAAATTGTTTTTTTTTCTTAAAACTTTAATACCCCGTATCTCAAAAGTTAAGAAGTTTAGGACATAGGTTTATATGAAGTTTTTTTCTTAAAATGGGTCCAAGAATCACCCCCTTAAGTATTAGCATGTTATTAAATAACACCTTGTATAACACTGCGATATACAAATGTTATTAAATGTGGACCTGCTTAATAATTCCTATACAGGTTCAGTCCGCAACGATTACTCAGGACAGTTTTAGAAACGTCTTCAGAAGCATTTAGAACTGTTCAGAATCCTTTAGAATCACTTTAGAACTAACTAGGACCATTCGAAATAGTTTTGAACAACTTAGAACCATTCAGAACTGTTCAAATTCATTTTGAGGACTATATGGGAAAGCTCAAGATAAACTATAGAAAAGTTCATATTCCTATAAAATTGTAATCCCTATGTAGAATTGTTTTTCCTATGTCCACATCGCTGCAGGCCGACCCGGTATTAGAGGAATAAATCGCCCTGTTTTAATTGCATATTGCTTAAACCACGCGGATAAAATGCAAAATGGTTTTATTTTCGATCGTTCGTAATCTTTCTTCGGCAGCCTTGGGAACCGGATTTCTTGTTGTTTGTACTAAATTTGCAATTTCTAGTAAGATTATTTTTAAACCGACTCCGTTTTGTAAGTCATTAACATGCATATGCTGTGAAAGCATAATTAACAGTCATTCTACTCACACATAGAACTTTCTGGGTATTCCTAAATATCGTATATCCCGGAATATTCCGGGGAAATTTCAGCAATGAGTAGAACCGGAAATGCAATGTTTTTAGTTTTTTTTTGCAGAATAAAATAGAGCTACTTACAGTGGCATACTTGATCGATCGTTGCACGTTAAACTTTCATCGCCTCTCTCAAAAGGATCAACCGTACTGGATATAATCGTATGGAGGAAGCACAATTCCGATAAACTGAGCGAGTTTCTGGGGAATAGATCAATTTGTCCCGGTATCAAATAATCCGCCAACAGTTTGTAATTGTAAAATTCATCACCCACAGCTCTGAACGGGATGAAATCTTCGGTTTCTCTTTGAGTATTCCTCGTTCTGCGAATGCCGTTAAACAATACTCTAAAAAAAATGTAATCCTTAACGTAAACATCCTGTATAGAACAAACTCATCATAATAGCATAGTTATTCAAATTGTTCGAGATTTGAAAGATGTATTCAAAACAGATTTTGGGCGTGCACTTTCCTGAGTAGGCGGGTTTAGATTACAATTGAATCATTAATTTTCATAGAAATAATTTTTCTGCCTTTCAAGTACAGTCGATGACAAAATCATCCAGCTTTTACGCAATTTATCTTTCAACTTTCTTGCCATAAACAATGTATGTTAAAATGATCGTCTATTATTTAGGTATAAGTAGATTCATTATTTATTAACAATTGCAGATGTATCAATTATGTAGTAACTCTAATTAAATAATAAATTAACCGACTTGGTAAGTAGTAGGTAAGTTTGTAGCAAGTAATTTCTAATAATAAAAATTGCGTTTATTTTTATTATCGACCGTTCTCACCCGTGTATTATGGAGGTTGCAAGTAATCTCGCACTAATAGCATTCCTCTCGTCTATTTCTATTTTTCTTAATAATTCGATTAGGAGATGGAGAGTCAACGGTGGTCTAGCGGTAATTTTAAAATCGCTCTTGTAGCAATCTTGTATGATCTCTGGTATAGCAGAAGAAGTTTGTGTTTCGACATGACGGATAATAATACCGACTGAAATAGAATTATGTTTATCGTTATCGCTCCGGTGCTTAGATTAAATAATAATTTTTTCAACTTACAGAGTACTATTAACAGCAATTTTAATAAGCACTTCATTCTTTATTACTACATTATTAATTTTCGAGTCGAAATTATTGATACAGTTTACCCAGTTTAGCTTATCAACTGATTCATTGTTATCTTTTAATATTTACCGTGAAAGATAACAATCGTTGGATAGCGCAATTTTTTTATTTATCCAAATAAAACGTAAGACGGTTTCCATTATTTTAACTTCAGATTACCTACTTTGTCGAGCTCGCTTTGTAGCCGAGATAATTAACTTTTTCTATTAAAATTTCAGCGAAATAATTAATTACTCGCGTATCGACTACGGTTTAACTAATTTTTGTCTCTCCCCTAAGGCAACTAACGAAATCGCTTGGTTATTACGCAAGTTACACGTTTTCTCATCTTATTCTATTTCAAATACACCTGTGTGTAGCATGTAACATAATTCAACGAAAACAAATTCACCTCTCGGCAATTCGAAGCGCGTCGGAGTGCTTTGAAGAAGAAAATCGGCATATTCTGCAACAGCAGTCATTAATTTGAAACAACGAGAAATGGTCTGATTCACACTGCTTAGTTTAACAATGTATTTTTCAGGTTTTCTTAGCCTTATATTCATGATTTATAGATATTTTGAACCATTAAATTTACAATTATATCATTTATTGAAGAATTTACAACTTGTTTCTTCATTTGATATCCATGTTCAAACAATTTGTATAGTATTTACAGAAACACTAAATATTTACCTACATATTCCATTTTTTTTAATTAATTTTAAGGCATATCATCATATCAGAAATTATACAGCTTCATTCGGTGTTATCCATTTAATTTTCGGGATTCCGTGTAGCTTTTGATTTATTTACATGCTCCTTGTTCGCTCCCTTCTCGAGCCTTTGATAATTTTTCTTCGCATGGAGGCATGACAAGTAATTTTCCGAGATCTCCGAAATTAGTTTTATAGGGTGGTTGTTGGATTAACGTGTTGTGAGTGTAGGGAGAAAATTGAGTTCTTCATCAAATGAAAAGAACTGGATTTTTTAAAGGTTTTATTGAATAATAAGTATAAAACTCAGCGAATGTAATTAAAAAATATATACAAATGTAATTGAGCGCTTGTTTATCTCTATACGGGTAATTGAAAATTTGTACGCAATACATATGGTCTAATCTATCTCTTTCTAACCACTGTTATTTTAATAATCTTTCTTTATTCAACTCATAGAATTGACTATATTGCAAACAAATTTTCTCTTATATACCTGCATATTTAGGGGTATAAAAAACTTGTAGATACATATATTTAATAATATTTTAACTGATATTTATATAATTTATGTAGTTTAATATGAAATAAACTTAATTCTAATCTACGGGAAGACTACAGTTATTTTAGGTATATTAGCCAAATTATTCTTACTAATTAAGCAAACTTATTGTTCAATTGTGCTCCAGGCGTGACCCGAATAATGACAATAAACTGTATGAATTTGGTAAAAATGCTAATTGCACTTCAAATTATTATTGATCATTTATAGTCTCAATAAATAAACAATTATTGATGAAATAAGTAAAAAGTTCGCTGTAATACTGATAGAACCACTCGCACATCCCACGTTTTCTAACGTTATTGTGAATTTTATGCTATCTGGAAATCGGCATAAATAATCTGAAAAATACAAGTTTTATTATTTCATTACAAAACGGAGGTGAATAGAAAGAAACAAGAAAAAATTAACTCCGAGGAATAAGATTATCCAACATCTATTATCAAATACACCTCCACAAAACTCAGACGACGAGGAAATTACTATTGATTTTAATTTTCAGTTCAAGAGATACATCATTTTTCGATTAAAAATTCTCCAGAAAGCCCCTTCAACAAGGTCGGACGGCTTTGAAAAGTTTTAAATAAAATTCCGCAACTTTGCGAAATTCGTCATTTTGTTTGCATGAAATTTATTCGAAATTACAATAAATTTACCTTTGCATCTGTACTGTGTAGTGTTTCCATAAATCGACAAGTAAATTGGAGAACATCCCGTAACGCTGCCTGCACACCAATCTGAAATATCAACAGAATCTGTGTTCGTTTGCAGCGTTTTGCAATTCGTGTTTTGATTATCGGGCTTGCTTTGATTTCTGGAAATGCAGTAGCTTATGGAACCAGTAGATAATTCCTGTATTTTCAGGCTTCTTTTTGCTTCTCCCTTGAAGAAATAATTCGGCACAATTTTATAATAGTTGAACGAATGGAGATCGACGTATTGGGTTAACGAAACTGTGCTTTGTGAACCTTTAAAACCGTAACCACAATTCGGGTTGATTACTGCTCTTGGTACTGAAATAATTGAATCGTTACTACGAATAGATATAAAATAAATTTATAATATACTTACTTGCCTTGATTCTATCGATCACGTTTTGTGCAATAGGCTTCAGATCGTTTTCATTACCACTTTCAGATAACGCAATAAAATCTCTATTAGGATTCAAAAGAACGTTTGAGTAGTCTGCTGATGCACCAGAACCTAATACCAATACTGTGACATCTACAAAATTAATTTATTAATAAAATACAAATAATTTTGAACTGAAAACAGAATACAAAAATAAATTCGCTGGAGAAAAATAGCAATAAAAACCGCTTAGCAAAATTGCAAAGTGTGATATTACCAGGTAAGAATTTCTTTATAATTTCCTTCCTTTGATTCAAAAAGGTTTTCTGGTTTTCACTAGGAGCAGAATTTGTTACAAGCAAAACTATCGTAGATTCTCCACCACTATACGTTTTATTGTTTAATTTTGCCTTAACAGTGGATTCCATTACTTCATATACTTTTGAATAATCGAATTGCCCAGAAACTGCGAACAAATTAAATTGATAACTAGAGCGTATTATTTATTGTGATAAATTACTCACATTTATCGTGGACAGTAAGATTGTAGGCCTTATGGAAATCTAACAAATGGTTGGTGTGGTTGGTAATGTTAGCACCATTTGTACCGCTGTATAAAGTGTATCTCGAGTTATATTTATTTACATCAATTCCATCTAAAATATACCTGAAATACACCAAATTAGTTAATAAGAAAGAATTTTAGCAAACTAAAAAATACTGACGAGATTAGCGGCTGCACGGTAGAGTAACTCAAACTGTTGTCCAAGAAAATCAATAAATCAGTGGCTGTTCTTTCTATAGGGGAAGATTCCATTTGTGGACAAGTTGGGTCATTAATTTGAGCTAAAATCCATCGAACTTTATCGCACTTTTCTGAATATTTATGTAATAAAATACTTACGCAGATAGCTGCTGAAGTTAGTAACGGCAGCATCGACTAACTCATCGTATTTTGAGTGAAGCACGGTTACTGGATATTGACCGATCCTATCTAAAGTGCCTATAACAGCGTCGACTTCTTTAGTAAGCCTGTCCCCAGTCACGTATTCCGAGTAAAGTATATTCCTATTGCAAGCCCTGAACGATGGGTCAAACACTCCCATTTGGGACGGCGAATAGTACATATCAATTATCTGCGACAGTTTAATTGACGAATATTTTTTACGGATATTATCCAAACGCATAGCTAGCAGCAACCCGTCCACTGATCCCCGTATGTCCTGATCCGTTAGGTCCGTATAAGTGTTTCTTTGCAAGAAGAAATATTTAGGGTTAATCGAGCTGTTCCAACCGCCAGATGTGCCAAAGTGAAGGGGGACGTCTGCTTGCATCAATGCTGCATGCGCAAGATTACCTTAAATATAATTCGTACAGGCATTAATATTCATCTTTTATTCATACCACTCATGCAAGTTGGGTTGCCTAACTTAGGCGAAAATATAGTAATAGTTTTAGGAGAATCCCAAGCAAACTTACCGGCTAAGGTAGTTGCGTATCTGTTATCAGCTCCTTGATTGTCCTGCTCCTGATTGTACGCTGCCGCTAGACCAGTGAGCACATCTCCAATCGATACAGTTCCGTGGTTCGTGTACATCACACCCAGTTGAACCGGGCATTCGCTGGAGCTCTCCGAAGGGCTTTTAATGAAGAATTTTCTCGGCCTAAGTTCCACCGTTTCCGTATCACCATCTTCTCTATGCGTTCTCCTGGTGGGTCGGTCCAACGATTCGGCGTCTCTTCTCATTCTCATCTGGTATTGAGCTGATCGTACGCACGTTGACGATTCATCGCCTCGTACAGTCGTGTTGATGGTATTGGAGATCATGTAGTGGAAATAGCACTAAAAATATGTCGTTGCAACCGAATTGTAAATATAGATTTAAAAAAATACCCACCAAATCTGCCTGATCGAGATCGCCGAAATACAGTTTTTGTGAAGAATTCGTCAAGTATTCTTGCAAAAATACTGTTCCTTTGATACCCTCATACCCGTAAGGAGAAAATGGTATTGCTATACTTGGATCAGTAGGCCTTAAAGTCGAGAGGATAATTCCATTTTGCCGCAATCTGTACAAATAATTAAAATCGTTACTAATTTCTCTGAAGAAGTAAATAAAGATCATAGCGATATAAAAGAGACGAATATCGCATTAGAGGAAAATTTAAGGCGAGATAAAAAATTCAGCATCTTGTCGCCAAAAACTTATTGTAAATACTTACAACCGATATCAGTAATATAAATATCCGATATCGATAAGTTTATAGAGATACAGAAAAAAATACAAAGTCTCCGTGCAATTTAAATATATTACGGAGCTAATTTCTTCATCTCGTCTATTAGATAGCCATTACCTTTGCAGGATTAATGCGGAGAAGTCTCTAATTGTTACTGTCGGATTGGCGTCTTCGAGTCGCCGCAGCAATTCAAGAAATACATTCAAATTCGTTGGCGGTCTGTTATTAGCGGTAGTAATTCCGGGAATGGCTGACACATTGTAGCAAGGTATTAACAAAGGTTTAACTCCGTTTAATTGACAATTTATTTCCGCAGGAATCGCCAATAGAGAAGCTAAGGCAAAAGCGTAAAATCGGAAATCCATTCTCTAAAAAAACAATGAACATTCATTACATACTTTAGTGAAATGAAGGGAATGGCGTAGGCAATTAGAACTTAGCAAATAAGTTTATCAATGATGTCTGCTATAGATATTTCCCTTGGTTAGATTAGATAAAGCCAAAATTTTATGCCCACGGAATGAGTCAAAAAACTTTTTTCCTATCAATCAACCGAAAAATTAATATTTTGAGGCAGCAGATGGTTTTTATGATGCTACACCCGAGTAATAACACGAAGTGTGTCATTAAATATTCTCTAAAAAAACTTGAAAACCGCACGTTTTCCATAATGTACAATTTTATAACCATAGAAGGTTTCTCAAACATAATGAATAATAAAACAATTTCTTATGTTACAGAATAAAACTCTTGACAGTTATCCTTGCATACTTCTTGTTTGAATAATATTTGATAATCTCGAAGGTGTGTCACTCAAAAAAACATTAACCTTTCACCTTTAACTCATTTCTTAGGCAGCATTAAACAATTAAAACTCGATGCGAAATTCAAAATTCATCAGCCAAATTAACTGGATAAACAGCAAGTTTGTTCGGAAAACTTTTGTAAATTAGAAATTTAGCCTACTTTTATTTCATTTTATTAGTTAGGCGTGACCAACATAAATCCAAGTTTTCATAAGGGATCAACTTAGATTAGCACAATCCTAATGTAATTTATGCACAATACAAATCATGTATTTAGGTTACTTCGATTCAAATTTAAACAAAATATTAAGGAACATACCTGATATTCTTCACGGTTTCACCTAGATCGTTGTAATTTCTCCTCGTTGTAACTAAGTTTTGTTGATAAGATAAACCAGATACCTAGTACGTTTCTATCTAATCTGATATACGGATAAACAAACAGGTGAATTATTGTCAATATTAGTCATAAGTATGAAATATAATGATATTACAATTCAGTAACAATATAAAGATATATGTTCGTTTTTTTTTAAATAAACAATACTAATTTAACCGAACTTAACTGCAAATTTGCATACCTACATTAATAATTTTTGTTCACTCTTGTAATCAAATTTTCATATAAAATCGAATGATTTTGCTCCATTAATTCGTTTGCATGTATCGTTAGTAGGATTTTCTTGGATTAACCAAACTAACTAAATGATAGTCGTGTTAATAACTTTACTTCTATATTATTCTCTACATTGAAGAATGTATTTACAACAAAATAAATATCTAAAAACTACTTATCACATCTTACGCTCTGGGTATCTTTTGGATGTTGCTGTATTTCGAATCATCTTTTGGTTTTTTTGCTTCGCTAACTTTATTGTCCTCTTCAGGGGATGGATCTTCGTCTAGGGTCACCTTCTCGATCTCCGCTATTCTGATGCGTTCGGGGTATACAGTTTTAATTTCATCATCATCAGCTTCATCCTGAATGGATCGAGCAAAGGTTAGTCTGCCGTTTTTCTGTGCATAAAACTTGAAGGCCGCGGCCAAATCGGGGTTGATCTCTTCGAGTGGCGTTTCTCCGGGTCTGATGTAGACTGGTATGTACCCCGGACCTCCGGTTAAATATTGCATTGACGATGATTTAGCCAAAGCTGGGGCACTTTCTGTAGCAAATCGATTAAAATTTATTGTAACTGTGGGCAGTCAACAGGAAGGAATATTGTAATATTATAATAATTATTCGATTAATGTGGTAATTTGGATATTAATAACAAATTAAATGCTTTTTAGTGTCCTTGATATTAACTTTGCATGGAAATGTATGCATATGGTTATTACTAAGTTTAATAATCGTAAAAGTTTGCATCTTAATCTAGATGTTAATAAAATAACTGTTATAATAAGCAATTACTACTTCATAATGTATAAATAAAAAATACTTATTTTGAGCTTAAATTTGCTGTTAATAATTCGCTTCAACAATTTTGATCCTACCTCGTATGAAGTTACACACGTTCCCTTAAAGTCATTCTATCTCTTTTCACTACATTAAAACTAAATTAGATTAGTTAAATTTTACACACCGGCTAGTTCAATACAGATGAGGGAGACGGAGAACATCGCCAATATTCGAGCGAACATCTTTGGTTAGTTTTTAAAATGGAAACGACAAACGCTGCGAGAATCGCTGAGTGACTGGCCATTGACTTTCGGAATACCTTTTATATGCGTTCCATCTTGGGTTTGTAGGTATGCCAGCTTTCGATGTGCGATCATCGGACGGTGTGTATCGCAAACGGGCATTTTTTTCAGAAAATTAGAATCCACTGAACCTACTTTTTTTTACCTCTGAGACCCACAGCAAATATTAATTTACACGCGTCATTAGTATAATGTTAATTTTGACTCGTTTTAGGAAATATTCGGAATATTCGTGTTTGCGATGAAATATAGAAATACCTAACTCGAAATTGCGTTATGCTGTGTATACCTACGGACACGGTGGGAAAATATTATCGTTTCGAGGAATTTCGCCCTGGAAATGTAACATTTAACGCCCCTAAATAACGCAATAGTGTTAGTTGATTTTACTAGAATAGCCTGTGATTTTATAAATTTTCGATTCCGAACGGAAATTGTTCCAAAGCTTTTGATTTGGTTAGCACAGCGAAATGAAATTAAAAATTTAATGTCAGTTATCCAGGGGGTTTGGCCTTGAACCATATCGAATTGCATTTTTGGTAGTGACAGCGCCACTTCAAAAATATAAAAAAAACCCAATTGAATTTTTCACATCGGATATTTTTCGCGCAAAATTGTTTTTGAGTACACCTCAAGTTCTTTGAATTACGCGGAACAACATAAAATCATTTTGCAAGTAACTCATTATCTGTAGCCGGGCTTTTTCTGTAGATTTCGTCGCAAACCATAAATTCGCCCGAGGACGTTCTCTCTGCGAACGCAATAACATTTTCGGGGGTTCAGTGGATTTTAACCCTGTTACTTTAGGGGAAAAACCAGATGAGAATGGAAATGGGATAAAGCGAAAACGTAGCTACAGGGTGTTCATTTAAATTCTAACCGAATTAATTGTATAACAAGGAAAACTCGAAAGTTCAAGAATACCCGCTACTACAAGTGTACTTATATTTTTCTCCTTGAATGTATATTTTTTCGATTAATGTAATATGCCGATATTTAGCAGATTTTATATCCTATTGTTTCGAATTTGCGTATTCACTAAAAATCACAAAAATAACCTATTCTGCTGTAATTATAAACTTACTCGGTCTATGTGATTAATAATTTGATAATTTTTGCTGTGTAAGTAGTAATGTAAGTACTAGGTGAATAGAAATGATTAAGCGTTTTTAGGAAAATAAGAACAAATTAAAAAAAAACTATAGTCCAATACTTCTTCTTTTTGGGATTCTTCACCTTTACTTGTCTTTTACAATGGAGAAGACCACGACTTTTTTTTAAATTTTTTTTTCAAAACCGTGTGTTCTAAGAAGGCGCGTAATGAAATTTTTATTTTTTTCTGTTGCCAAATAAGGCCGCAATTAATTTTTAAAGTTTGAAAAACGTCACACAATCGTCATACGTTCTGCTCCAATCCAAGCGAGAGTTGCAAAGAGAAGTCACATTTAGCAAGTTTGCCACGTTTCCTATTACTCTTCTATACTCCGCAAAATGTGCGTTTTTTGTATATTTATTGCAATAAACATTTTCTGATTGATCCATTTCTTCCATTACCTAATGGATAATTCGATATATTAATATAGAAGTAACATCTTCATCTGTATAAATTGTAACCGATTTTCGTGTTAAAAACACAAATAATGGTCCTGAAAAATTTATTTGGCAACATTATTGTCAACGTCAATATTATCAGTAAAGTGTTTTGTGCCGATCTGCAATTCGTGTAAGTTGTTTTGTGCATTTTTCAGAAAAATCTGACAAATGACAGTATGATTTTTGTTCGTTTGTGTATTCTTTGTTACTGCGTTCGAAAATTCATATTATTTAGTATACAACAAGACGTGAGTGGTTTATGATTGGTTGATGACTTATGAGTCAGAACCCGAAATTTTTAAATTTCGAAGGGCTATATCTTTTTAATTATAACACCTTTTGAGCAACTGAAAACGGTTTTGAGCTCTAATAAATCATTTCTAATAGTATATTAGACTTCTAACAACGGAAAATTCTTCGAATTTTTCGAAAACGAAGTCTTATGATCTGGCTTTGTCGTCCGTCCGTCCGTCTGTCGCGAGTTTCAGCGGCTAAACGGTTATAGATAGAGACAAACGGACAACGGCATTCGATTCAGCATAGTCTCAAACCTCTCCCGTTTCAAAAAAAAAAAAAAAAAAAAAAAAAAAAAAAAAAAAAAAAAAAAAAAAAAAAAAAAAACTCAACGTTACATTAGTTAGAAGTCTCTCTACGGCGCACTGGGCCGTTCGTCCCACTTGTTTTGTCGAAATCCGCATATCTCACATCGTGGTCTTCTCCATTTAAGTTCAAATTTTATCCTTTTCGATTAGCTTGTCAATTAATATTGACTGTGTCGTTAATGAACGTCTAGTTTAATGACGTTATTGCTTCCTGGTTCTATTAGAATTTAGTTGTTTCATCTTAATATCGCCGCTCTAATGTCGTTACGTCTATTAAACATTACCTTATATCCATTACTTTAATGCATTACGATGTTATTTGAGCTTTTAAATCGTTAGAGGTGTTCTGTCACTGGCAGTTATTCGTTGTTAAATTTAGTTAGCTGAAAATTAATGGGCTCTTGGGCACCAACGGCACTTTTAAAAAATATCTAATTACCTATACCTACTTCCGTTTGCGGGCAAAGGAAGTTAAATAAAAATTATTTGGCGAGTAATTAGTGTAAGAAATATATTTGTAAGAACAACGTTTGTTTGGTAATGAAGGAAGTCTGAAATGTATCAAGCACTGTACAAACTGAAGTTGGATTTAGGCTCAAGAGAAAATCGATTTTCCGTATAATCTATAGTCAAAGCTTAACGGAAAATCGGTTATACCAACATACAACTGAACCGTGAAAGTAATTTTCGAATTTTCAATAGATGCAAATTCCCGTATTATCCTTAATGTTGTTAACATCAATTTTCGGAATTAAGGTTTAAAATCGAGCCTTGTTTAATGTAGCGAACCCGCGTCTCCCTTGACAGCTCGCCGACCTTTCCCTACCCGATAGATCCACCTTTTTTTTGAATCATTGATTCCCGACAGCTTCCTGTACCTATAGCGATTGCAATTTTCATCCCGTAAATTTAAAATCCAGATCCAATAAGTTAGAGATTTTTCATCTTTTCTCGCTATCAATGAATAGATGGAAGTGCGCTCGTTCTAAATTGGGCCAGTGTGTGAAAAGAGACGTTCAAAATTACCCTGAGCGTTTTTGAAACATGAGAAAATACGAACCTAATAACATATATTTTTGTTTCATTTTGTTATGATGCAGTCGCAGATTCATTAAATGAATGTTAGAATCCGAAAGGTCATAGGTTGTTAAACGAGAAAGCAAAGGTAAATAATTAACTCTTTATGCACATCATTCCCTTTTGCATTAAGAAAATTATTATCTCCGGGTACATTCCAGCCAGAATATTCACTCGAAATTAAATTTAATCCGAATTGTTTGTGTATATGACATTTGAAGATAATAATGGGCTTTGATGTAAGTGGAATTTTCTCCATTTTGATGGAGTACACTTAATCCGTCGTGTTCTCCAGACAGAACCTTCCTGTTGGGATTGTTGTATACATTTTTTTGCTGAATTTGCATACCTACGAGTCCGCTTCAGACAATTCGTTAATTACATTTATGTTCAGTAATTATCCATTTTTTCATCGTGAATGTTAGTCATTTTGCGTGTTTTTTTACAGAAACACGATAATCGTGATGAAGAGCGCGCATGATTTTTTGTTTAAAGGTTTCTACTAAATCTGTTCTGATTCATAGGGGCACCTTGTATATTAAAAACCGGAGATGATGTGATGATGCTCGCCTCAAGGTAAAATGTTAAGGTAATTATGCTTGTTTTTATTTTGATATTTCTTCTGGAATAGAACGCAAAATATTCCATATACGTACACAGATATCCTATTTATAGCAACTGAAACAATGGATCCTGATTGAAAGCGTACTAAAGAGAGTATACTCTCCGATACAATACTACCCAATTACAAGTTTCTATCTAATAGAGCTGTGTATTAATAGACATGAACCGAGAAAATTTGGCTATTATAGTATGGAAATACATGGGCTGTAGTAATGTAATCGATATGGGTGTAACGCGAAATTAAGAGGCGTACAGGAAACTTAACAAAACGAAGATAATTAAATAAACATAGGCGTTCCAAATGGTATAGTCGTTATCATTAATTTACGCGAATAGCCTAGAGAACGGGGTTAAACTTTGGATGAAATTCACGTTCTGTAACTTATATATAGTTTATGCGTAGATAAAATTCATTTAATATATATTATAAATCATTCTATCGCAGTTTCCTATATTAATTAACTACAAATCGTATCCGTATTGCAATACGTAATTTCCCATTAGTAATTATCGCTGGGATTATCCGAATATGTTGCAATTTGTGAAACAAAACAAAATTATTATTCAGTCAAAAGCCAGAGAATAAAGTTTTTATCTACACGATTATTATAAGTATAAGTAATTATCAAAACCAAGATTATTGCTGCAAACTGGTTTTGGTTTCTCCGGTCTTGTCATATCCCGCAGTCATTTCAAAAGATTTTATACAGACACGTTAATTCACGTATGTGCCATGGATAAGAATACCAAAATATTATTAGCATTTAATTTATGTATTACTGGTGAGTACCATTTTTTATTCAATTAATTTCCGTTCATTGAATTCATTTTTTATTGCATAATAGGTTGTTTTTTAAATTAATTACTCTGTAAATAAACAGTATTAACGAGTGAACATTCAGTTTATTAAGCGAATTCCGTGCAAATGTGTACAAACGTGATTAAAGCTAAAATCCTGCAACAATACCGGCTTTATATTAAAAATTCCTGTGATGCTTCTCCACCTTTAAATGAAAATAAATTTTACTGCGTTATTTGCTTCCTGGAGGCCAGGTCGAACTGAATAAACATTACCAGGTAAACGGTTACAGCTCCAACAATCTGCAACAAAATCGATGATTATTGTACCTGTATTTACCCGATTCATCCTATTCATTTTATTTTAGATTAATTTACTGCGTAATAACTACGAATCCGGAATGCAATACGTCGAGTTGCACGAATTATAATTAAATTCAATTAGGGTTTTCCACGAAAAATATTTCTCATTTAATTAATTGGGGGATCGATTCCTACCATTAACAGTAATGCACAATTGATGCTGAAGAATCCACAGGCCGTAATATCGAATTGCTTGTGCATTATGTGCAGAGAGAACAAATTGATCTGCAAAACAAAAGGATTATTGAGCATGAATTCGCCGAAAATTCACGAGAAATATAAAGCAGAATTTTATTGTAGTACAGATTTGTTAATGCACATTTTGAATTGCATACTTACTCGTTGCATTAGTGTTTTAGCATTTCTGTTTATCGGTATTCGATAAATAATTTTTCCTGTTTGTTTGGATTCTGAAATCGTTAGTTGGCAAACGATAGCAACAGCTAGTAATTGTCCACCTGGATGTATTAGGGACATTAAAGGCACTAGTAATGAGCCCAATGAACTAGGTTTAATGTATTTGCCGTTGATGTAATAACCGAAAAAGCAAAAATATAGCGAACTAAAAATGGAAATAAACTGATTGGCTATAATAAGAAGCAACGAAAACGAATGAACGTAGTTGATTTCCTCTCCTATCCTCAATATTTCGCTGTATATTTCTTTAAAATTTTCTAAGGCATCAATTTTATACCGTTCCTTTGGTAAATTTAATGAAATCACATATCTTTCTTCGGATAAATGCAATATATTGCTATTCAAGGTGCAGAGCTGCTTGTAGACGATACTCATGTGAGATATGAAACGGGCTAAATTCACATCGAAAATTTTTGTTGTGGTATACATCAAAAACCAGGACCCAATGCATTCCTCTATGTTATTCGGACATGTAAGAACGTAACTTATTAAAAAATAAGTCCAAGAGTTTATTAAATATATTGTTGCGCCGTAGGCGAATTTTTTAATCCCTTTATAGCTGATCGATTTCGGGTACTTTTTTAATTTATCGTTGACTACGCATAAATCTCTCATTGCCACTAAAATACGATTTTCGAATAGGAAACTTGTAAAAATACATGACACTGCTGCGGCAATGCTGGATAATCCATTCAAAATGTCTCCAGCTTGTATGACAACGTTCTTCGACGGATCTAATTCGTAGGAAAAATTATAGATAGAAAGATACAGAGCTACAGAAACTGTAGCAAACCAATAAATAAATTTGCCTACATTTCTCTTTCGCGAAGGAATTTTAGTCGAAGCGATTGCATTGGTGGAACTAAAGCACAAACCGAACATTTGACAGAATACCCATACAGGCAGAGTCGCTTTTACCACATCATCGTCTTGCGACATTTTTATTACAACTAGCAAACAACAAAACAGCGTTTAAATGACAGGATAATTGATTTTGAATAATTTATTTCCCCTAACTATTAATCAAAGAACACCTCTAACGCGTTTTAGTTGACACATGTTCCAACAGCGCTTTAATATAATTTGTTTTTTATGTTGTAGTTTTACCATGCTATTGTGCCGTAACGAGGATTTTACCCAACGGAGATATCGTAGAAATCGAACGGCTGGATTTACCAAGCTACGGGAATTTGCCGAGGTTCCCACAAAATAACAGACAACCTGTTTCAATAGAAGTCTTCCCAAATCGCCAAAATCAAAATTATCAAAATTACCACAATTATTACAATTACGACCGGCAATCCATGTTGAATCGCCAGAATGTTTACAATCCATACTACAACCAATATAATCGACCTCAACCCCAACGTCAACCTCAACCAAAACCTCAGAGGTATCCTCAGTACGGTTATCCTCAGAACGGTCATCCTCAGAACGATCATCCTCAGAACGAATTTCAGATTGGTGACAAGCATTATGTTGTCAATAAGGAACCTGGAAGTAACCCGAACTTTGAAGTATATACAGTTGATGTTGTAAACCCTGTAGTTACAAATTTGGAACACAAAGACGATGAAATTAACACGACCTACGAAGAAAAGAATAATAATAACAGTGCCGATTATAATAAAGATAATAATGCCGATAATAATAATGAAAATAATGCCGATAATAATAAATATAACGGAAAAGATAAAATTGACCACTATATTAATAACTTCCCTGTTGTACTATTGAATGAAAACGAAATAAGACGTTAAGTAATTTTGTATACTATAATATACCATAATTATTACATTATTGTTTTTTTTATAAACAAAATTAATTACCTTATCTGGAAATTCCTTAAAATTGTACCAAGAACTTGATCCAAAAATTTTATTATACTCATGATATTTATTCGTATATTTTATATTGAATCAAGGTGAAATGAGATCATCCACAATCGAATATGTTTGAAAAAATTGTTTACGAAAAGTACTCGCTTATTATTTATTATATAATTAGTGAAAAAGTTATTTTCTACTATAATCTGTACACTGGAAAACATTCTTCCTACTCAATTTTTTTGGCTACGCTCACAATGTTAACAGTAATTAAAAGAGAAGGGAATTCGCAAATCGATAAATGGATGCATTTTCACGTAGCTGAAGCTAACCAAAAATGACCAAAAATATTTAGATAGAACCTGTTTTTTTATGGAAATTTTGGATATGTTGAAGGGCACAATGCAATTAGAAAATACTTTGCATACATAAATTCCTGTAAATATTTAAATTTTATGATAAAATACCAAAATGCATAAGATAAAGATATAACTCATTTTACCCTCCAAAACTTTGCAAATTCCAGGATTCCAAAATTATGCACAATGAATACCTAGCACTTTATTTACCATTCAGTAAGGATTGAAAGGAATAATATTTCCTTAATCTATAATCCTCTACCTACATCCATTCTGCTACCGATACCTATCCCACGCAATTCATATGCGTGGGACAATACACCAACGTTTTGCAAAACATCTGCAAATCCCTCGTACTTATTAAACAATAAAATTGGCATAATTGCCCTTCGCTTCGTACGTACTATTAATCATATTAATTATATCGAGCAAAAATCGTGATAAAATTAATTCGGATGGTCCACGCGCAGGCCTTGCTAGCCAATGCGACCTTAAGAGACCAGATGAACTTGACATGAAAGATAAATGTCAGTGCATTTTGTATGTGCATTTTTCACCACCGCACGCACGCACTCGAACGCATCCTTACCCGATTTCGAAAATTATTGAAAAATAAAAGTTCGGCCGGAATCGTACTCCTTCGTTATTAAAAAAAAAGTAGCCGTTGGATAAAACGCTCGTTAAAGGTGATTTCGCTCACAAGCGATGCGAGATTCTCGAAGGATGTTGCAACTTTGTATTGTTTTATTTTCGTACGTAGCATGCGGTCTAGCAGGATATTCAGGTGAGTTAACAACAATTAATGTTAGCGGTTTAATAAGCTAGTGTTAGAGACATTAAAATTAATTCCAGGTTTCTATTTAATATTCGTTTTCGGCGCTCGTTTGTTTATTATCCTGCGAATAAAACGCACTAATAGTAATTTTACAAAGCGAACTGAAATTTTCAATTTTTTCGCATTATGATCGATAAAAGGATCGCGCTTAATAGCAGGATGTAATTCAGCTAAAAATTAAAGAATGGTAATTTCATTTAAATTATGTCTATTTAATTGAAGTAACCACACGTAAAACTGTATATGTGCATCAGAAGTTCATTATAAACAATCATATATTAATGATAACGGTTTGATAATCTCCGGTTTGTTTATGCTTTATTAAATAATTGAAGGTCGCGTTAAAATACATTTTCAAAATAATTACTAAACTTGATCAGTGGATAATTACTGCCGCTAAGGAAGCTTAATTAATTAAATGTCTTAAACAGAAGAAAATTCTAGTTTCAAAGGCCACTTTGAATATCCTATTATAGTGAAATTAACAAGTAGGTATATCCAATTATTTTGCAAACATTGAGTAGGTGTATTAGTAAATGAGCACCAAAAAACAAAAACTTCTTGGCGTTTCACTAATAGAATAATATTACAAAATTGCCCATACCTTTGACAAAGTTAATAAGGTAATTTATTTTGAAATTCCTTGTACATCTCGTGTTTCGATTTGCATAAATTTATTTCTAACGTATAAATTCCGAATTAAAATTTCGTGGATCTAAAATCCATTAATAAAAATGACATGTGGTAGGAAATTTTACAGATAAGCCCGCCGTAAACCCGAATCCTCTCTTTTGTGTGCTCGTCTTCATCCTCATATGTTGAAAATTCGTGAAACGGTAACGAATTCCAAATAAATAGTTTCGAAGTTGGGCGATACAAACCGAGAAAGTCCATTAATGAGACGGAAAACCGACGGGCTTTGAACTAAAACAAATCTACGATACCGGTGTAGAATTAACAATGATCCTTGCAAATTAATTTCTAGAGAATACAAAAGGGCTCGCCGAATAAATTTTCATTATTACAAAAGACAAAAGTTAAACTTGCGGCGGCAAAAAGAAAAGTGTTCTCGCGACGGGAGTGAACTCCAAATTAAATTATATTTCAAAGCATCAAACTTTCTAATAATTCTGAAACGAAGCTCGACATTTTTTCAACTTTTGCTTTGATTAATTTCATCATCGAAATGGAAGTTTGATAGATTTTAACAATAATAGAAACATTCAAAACCGTATTTATCATTTAACTGTAATGTGTATAATTTTATCAAGTATAACGCTATCCCTACTCTATAAATAATTTTAATATAAATTCAAACAATGTTCGTAATAAATCATATTTGAATTATATAATGATGGTTTTTAATAATCATCCAACCATAGTATGTGTTTGTACGTTTGCTTTGATTTTAGCTACAGATTCCTCATCCGGAAATGACTTAGGCAGTAATAGTGGATACGGATATGGATATTCCGGTAGTTTTTCAGGTACCGGCGCCCCGCCGGATAATTTTAAAATCCCGTTTTTCGATTTCAGCAATTTCGTAAAAAGCTTTCAGAAATTTCAGGAAGAGTTTCAAAATACGTAAGTCCACCAAACATCACGATGATCTCACATTCTAACATCCAATACGCTCTTTACCTTCTTTCACTATTCTAATTCGCATGTTTTGTTTCATAGGTGTGAGGAAACGAAAATACGGTGTTGGTTCGTAACGAATCTATTTAAATTTACGAATTTTATACATTTTATTTTTAATATTACGCAGCACACTTACATGTTTACTGTTTTTTAAGATCAATTTATTACCCCTTAGTGAATAGCCGGGTTCATAAAAACTTAGTCAAGTAATTAAGAGTTGCGAACTTCACTAACACATGACTTACCGTGGCATCAAAGAATTGATCTTTCCAGAACTTTGAGCCACTAACAGGGCTTTCGCGATGATGAACTTCGTTCCCACTGGAATAGCCGGGTTGACTTGCTTGAGTGAAATTTCAATAAACCCAGTCGGGATCAACTGAGAAAATTGCGCGTCCTTTTTTAATTTTCTGATGCATGTTTATATCGAATTGAAATTCTAAAAATGAATTAACATCAAGTCTCTTTTTAAAGGTTTGGGTGGTGGTGACTCTTATGTCTATTCTCATGCATCATCAAAACCCGGTAGTAGCGCTCATGCTTCCTCTTACATAATAATCCCCGCTAAACGGTACGTAAAATGTCTATAATAGATCCATTTGAAATTATCAATTTGTCATGTAAAAACTAACTCCTTTACCACAATATCTTATTTATTTAGCATCGTAACTCAGGCTCAAATGGGTCAGCGTTTCGCTAACTCGGGGGCAAGTGGAGGCGGTGCAGCCGGAGGATACGGAGGAGGGTTCTCCGGCGGTTATGCTGGTGGAGCAGGAGGTTACGGAGGATCGTTTTCAAGCGGTGATCCGGGCTCATCAGGAGGATATGGAGGATCGTTTTCAGGAAGTTTCCCGAATGCTGGAGATTTTCAATTTATTCCAGGTTCTGGAACCCAAGGCACTTTGAACGGCGGCTTGGATAATGCGGCCCATGCTTTCGGTTCCGTTGGTCCTGATGGAGTGCGCCAAGGTGCCGCAGTTTATCCAGAAAATCCAGTAAATAACTGTGCAATTTAAATAACAAACTGCGCAATTTATTGATAGATTCGTGTTTTAGAATTCACCTAACGTGAACGTGCATTATGAAACAACTAATACTGATCCGAACAGATATATGAAGAGCGTATTCAGCTCGAGTTCGAGCGTAAGCAAAACCGTTGATGGGAAAACTCAAACCTACAAACATGCTGTAACCTCGGTGAATGACAACGGAAAAGTTACTACTTATGAAGCGAAATCGCCATGAGAGAATCAAATTGATATTAATAAAATTATTATGCTTTTTGTTGATGGATTACTAGTTTTGTGTTTATGTGTTTACAATTTTTGCATATTTCAATTAAATAAATACAACGTATTGAAATATTCGGATGGTCATTAAAAACGTCTTAATTGTGAATTCAGTGAATTCCGATATTTATTTTCATAGCAAAATACAAAAGCATCTATTGTTCCTTATTTCAATAAAAAAATGTAATTATAAAAGCAATTTCAAAGCCAGGCCAAATTTATATGTTTTTATTTTAATATCCCGATAAAGCAAATTACACTGTTTTCCCTGAAGTTCAAATGAATCACAGTAACTCACATTACATAAGTGAGCAAATTGCAAGTTCATCACAATTATTTTTTACTTTATTGAAATAATTATCTATCATTACATTTAATTGCCTATTCAAGAGGTGCCAACTTGTCGTTAATTTGTGTTCCAGGATCATTATAAGATTGTCTTCTATTTGTCGAATAAACTCCGCTCCTGCTATTTCTATTTATGTACCAATGAGGATCAGTTCTCCCGTTTTCATCTTCACAATAACATTTAACACCTCTACGTGCTTCTGGCGCAGCGCCGCGCTGGTTGAATTGGTTTCGCCATTGAGATACCCTCCAATTAGGTCTCATTACCTTAAATTCTACTGGATTCACTGCGGAAACGTGTTTCGGATAGAAAGCCTGTTGGGGTGGTGGTGTTTCACTGTAATGATGACTGTGCAATGATGTATCGAAATATGGTATCGCCATTTCGAAGCCGTCCGGTTGAAATCCATTGATTAACATCTCCTGAGCAATGTCCATGGTGATTGGCGGTGAAGATTTGATGCCTATGCTTACTTCGGGATTGGGATTTAATGCGTTTTCGTATGGGGAGGTCGAGCCAAATTTTCTATTAGTAGTGTAAGGGTAGAACGGTCTGCTGGTGCTATATACATTCGAACCGGTGTTTTGGTAATAATTAGGGTTACTTTTATCAGTGCCTATAACTATAGGAACATCTGGTGTATCGTCGATTACTTTAGTTTTTTCGGAATTTAAATCTAATTTAGTTTCTATATGTACCACTACGTCTGTTTTGATAGAATCTGCCGAGGTTTTCGTAGTATTACATCCCTCGTTAACGCATACAATGCCTATGTTATCGAAACCATCGCTTTGTTTGCCATTAACCTGAGTGGAAGAATGCTCGATCGGTATAAATGAGGTATGCACGATGCCATCTTTGATTATGGAAGAATGCGATGTTCGTCGATTCCCGAAATCCAATTTATCGTCTACACCAATCGCATTACCTGGAAATAAATTATACTTATTAATACACTTCATTTGAACTATATTAGGAACTCCAACTCCTGTATTTAGTTGCTCGATTGTTATCAGTCAGTTTATGATAGATGTTCGCTGTTTATGACAGGCGAATTATTCGAGTATAATATGAAGTGGTTTTAGTTAGTTGGGGAAAGTTGGAGGGGGTTTGAAATGCGCAGGGTGTTTCTTTATATTTAGTCTACGAAATTCACTAACAGTTACTGTTTCCACTCGAAGTTCAATAATCTTTGTTGTACTAGTTGGGATAAACCCTTGAAACAAATTCAACTTCATTGGGTTGTCGTCGATATGAATTCGCGGTCTATTCCACTTAATATTCTTACTAAATCGTTACCGGAAACTAATCCAAGACCTCGACCTCTTCGCTAAACAACCATCCCGGCAATAATTAACAATTCGCAAATTTCCAATAAACCTTTTCCCTATTGTATTAATTAACACCCTCCGTCGATATCAGATTTTATGGGCCCCGAGCTTCCAGATAGTCAAGCTGGGAGGAATTTCACTTTCTCGAAAATAGTTTAGCCGCCTTTTGACGGATTATAGTTCGGAAAATCAATTCTAGTAGACATTGGTATGCCCGGAACGCCGTACACTTGTCGAACATTCATACACACAAACTAATCATTTTTGCCGTTTTCTTCGGAACTCTGGACTGGGAATCGAATTTATAAAGTTCCTGTTTTCTTGTTGTGTCGCTATTTACATTTACATGATCTGCGACTTTCTCGACCAACTTTGACTCGTAAACTTTTATTTTTATTCGCAGTCTGCTCTCGGGATAATAAAACGAAAAACATTGTCGAGACGTTGTACCTAGAAGATTCGTAATTCGATATTTTAGAAAATTTAATGATTTTTGAGCATTGGAAATGTTGATAACTGGAATTTTAAATTAGGGTTCATTAGATTGTGCCTTACTAGTAATAATTTTTTGCGTTACTTTGCATATACCACCTACATAATATTATATCAAAATAGGATTTATTTCGCATTTTGTGCAAATTGAAAATGCTTACATTTTTCGAAGAAATAAGGAAATATAAGTGGAAATATAACTTTTTTAACGCATAACGCGATATTTCAGATACTTATCCGGAGTCGTATCTAAGCAACCGTCGGTGGAAAATGTCTCTGGAAAATTATTGCGAGTCTGAACATTTTCCGTCAATTTAGCTGAATGCGATTTTAACGTGCGAAACGCTCTCGGAAAATATCCTTAACAATAACGTACTTACAACTGAAATATTACTTTCATTGTTGTAGGGCCAAAAATTTAATTTTTTAGCGAGACAAAGAAAACTAAAAATTGTACTTACACTCACTGCAATAAATAACGAATGCGATCAATAGAGCCGAAAACTTCATCCAATAACAACTCATTTTTCGGCACTTAGAACTTGACTAAATTAATTCCGGTACGATGGCGACTCTAATTCGGAGACACTTAGCCGTGGCGTGACAAATCCCGATCAGATATATTCAAAACGGTCTATTCACGATATAGATGTTGATGTTGGTCTCCTTCATCTTATTGCCAAGGTTATAAATAAAATATTCTTCGATGATCGTAATTGCAGTCATTAAATATTTTTCACTTTAAACTGTATAGGAAAAAAACACCTCGAAACAGAGGCGAAGTCGTTTAAACATCTTAAATTGCACTCTGTTTTATAAATTAATAATAGTGAAGATCAAATAATATATTAGTAGAATAGTATTTATGGTAATTTTTATTAATTCTTAATGCTCCTATTAAATTGCAGGGTTGTAATCAGTGCTTGTAATTGTTTCAGTACGGATCTGTTTATTATAATATTCATAATGTTTAATAATCAAATGATAAGTGTAGACACCTGTAAACAGTTCATTGATGAATCAATGCATTTTATTATTATTTATTACTATTTCATTTTCCTTAGTAATTTGCTTGATGTTTGTTACTTTAACGCGAAGGACGTTTCTTCCACGGATTTTACACGAAGTTGACAGAAACTTCATTAACTTTGTGTTAGTGTTGTTGTGAGACTAGAGTATTTACTTGAGGGATTGCTGGCGATTCCGAACAGCCCGGACTTTGTAATTAAATGTGAATTTGATGCGAAATCCAATGTATATTAAAACCCACGAAATTAGTTATAAAGAAGTTGCGACTTTTCACACTGAATGGGGTTGTTGCGAAACCAAAAAAATTGACTGTTTGGTTGTAAAAGGGTTATTTTCTAAATTGATTTCGTCCTTGCTTGCTATTAAATACGGACTTTTAAAAACATTTCGTTAATGTATAATTTGGATTATGATATTATAATGGCTTTAAATTGGTTCAACAATAACAAAAATTTAAAAGCTTTGGTATAGAATTTTCAATATGATCTGGCAAACGCAGGGCTTTTGATGAGGAATTTTTACATTTTTATAGATATTTTACCTAGTGCAATCTCCTTAGATTTGCATCTAGTAAGGAAGTAGGAGATGGGTTTTAAGTAGAAAGCCAATTTCGAAATTCGGATTTTTTAATATTCTTCGTATAAAAATACATTTAATAAGCTAAAATCCACAGTAATTTCTTTCAAAACGTGAAACTAAAAAATTTCTTCCACTTATTGTCGACGCAATACTTTATAACTTTATAACATTCAGATGAAGCAATAGTTTCTTTAATCCCACAAGCCTGACGATACATTTCACGATTTTTAACATTGAGATTCGAGTTATTTAATTAAGTTTAAAGCGATTTTAGTCCAATCGATCCTTCATTATAACATAGTAACCAAAAATAAATATGTATCTTCTTATTTTTGATTAAAACATCAGTGATAAAATGATCATGTGTGATCATGATTAAAATCTCTATATTATTAATTCAAATTGAATTCTGCAAAAAATTTCTATAGTAACTAATGCAGGGTGTTTAACAAAAATTTACATAGCCAAGTCGGACCGGTGCAATTTAGTGAGCGGTGCAGTTGATTATTTTGCAACGTATTGAACAAAGAGCGCATCTGATACTATGACGCGATGAAGCCACGCCTGCTCTATGTTGTAGTATTGAAAGTATTTTCTATTATCACTATGTTACATTTTAATTGCGAGCCTCTTTAGAGAGTGCCGACAAAAATTTGCCCTCTGTATGTTATTTGAGTCATTCAATTTTCGTTTAAAAACATTTAAAGTGAAACCCCTGAACACTCAATATTTTCGAAATAAGGTTTCAACCAATTTAAATTAATTACACAGAATGCAATTTGAAGATTACTATAAAACAAACGATTGTTATGTGTAAAGTAAACTATCAAAAAAATTAAGATTCAAGAAAAACTGGACTAATTCCTAAAAATAACAGTCAATTACAATTATCATTATTCTATAAAATAAAGGGAAGGAGATCACAACATTTTTAGGTTCAGTTAAGAACCTGTCCGGTTAGATAAATCTAGGTGAAGTTGAATCGCAAATTAAAGGCGACTGATCGCTATATTTTTGTATGACTAGATGTCTCTTTAATTCGCAATTCAATTCCACAGCAGAACATCCACGTCAAATTTCTCAGAGTATTCAAGAACTATTTGAACTGAATGCATATTAAATTTAAAAACTATTGCCAGAGTGGTATATAAAATCTAATTTCACTGGTTTGCTCATTCTCATAATTGCTTATCTACAGTAACAACATTGCAGCTGTACTCTGGCAATTTACATAAAAACACAAACTAAATTATAATTCGAAAGGTTCTATTTTTTACGATTCCACTCATTCATTGGAGAGATCAAATAAACTAAAATCATCTATCCTAACATAAATATTTGGCGTATAAAAATACAATAAGGCATATTTACATCATATGGTTTCGATAAATTGGAACACAGATTTGGCACTTTTAGCTTAGATGGTGACAACAATAAATTTAACACTCTACACCAAAAGGCTATAATGAGAACTCTCGCTAAGTGGAGCCTTTCGGTATAATGAATTTACTTCTAAAAACTTGAGGCAATTGAATTGTCACGATCGAAGGAACACGGTTCAAAATTACACATATCTAGTAAGTTGTGCGTAAAATTCCTGCAAGCAAACGTTCAATTGTGTAAACGTCGGTCGCTCTTCAGCACTCATCGCCCAACAGTACGCCATCACCGCGAATCTGCGAACAAAAACAATTCACCCATCCATCTCAACAAAATCTCATCTACTCACAATTCGTCCGGGCAATTGATGGGCTGGGCGAGCCTGTAGCCGTCTTTCAAATAAGCCGCCATTTCGAAGGGGTCGATTTCGATGTAGGGCTGCTGGGCTAGGGTGGTCAGCTCCCACAGCAGCACGCCGAAGGACCAGACGTCCGAGCTGGGCGAGAAGGACTTGTGCAGCAGGCTCTCGATGGCCAGCCACTTCACCGGCCTGTTTTCGTTGTCTCCCAAACAGTGGTAATCCGATGGGAAGAGGTCTCTGGACAGCGCGTTGTCTGCTACTAGTATGTTTAGCTTATCGTCGATACTGCAATATGAAAGGGTTTAGTGGAAATTGGAGATCATAGTGGAGCGTTTGGTGGTACTAACACGCAATTCCTAGTGGCCAGGTCTTTGTGAAGCAAGTGCTTCTTATGCAGGTACTGCATAGCTTGGATGATTTGTAAGGCCATATCGACCAGTTCTTGTGTGGTTAAGGTGTGATGCACGCCTTCGGAAGATACTTTGCATTTTTGTAGGAACAGTTTTAGATTTGTGTAATTTTTGTATGGGTACAGCAAGAATGGGGCCATGTGTTCCTCGACTGACACTCGAGAAATCGACAGGATGTTTTTGTGATTCAAAGCGTACAAAGACATGCCTTCCTTGAGAAGTAACGAGATTTGTACATCGCTTGCATGATCCATGACTGTTTTTACTATTGTGGTTTCTTCGGTTCCTTCTTCGGTTGTGTAAGAGCCTTGGTAAATTTTCCCGAAAGTGCCTTCCATGATTATGCTGCTTAGTCTTACTCGGCATCTGAACAAAAAATAGCATTATTCGAACGTAATATATCAAAAAATTCATGATTTACCTCTGTATAGACAGCTCAGTGATTTTATCTTGCAAATCCTTGGATCGCTCTTCAATCAACGAATAACTAGGCATTCTTTTCAAACTACCATAAGAAGAAACATTCACGCTATTTCTCGGCAACGCAGCGAGGAAAGTAGTAGTGGTAGTCGTAGGTCCACTACCATTTTCCGTGGATCTTCTGGTCTTATTCCCTTTCACGTGATACAAAGTCACGACAATCACCAATATAAATATGAACAAAACAGCACAGCATATAGCTATGTAGAGAATATTAACGGAATTGGAGTAGGGAGGCATCGAATCCACAGAAACGTACGCTGTGGACTTTTCCAATTCCAAGCAGATCTTCTTCCTTCGAAACGTCAACGTGGTCACGTTTTCTGGTGTTAGCATTATGTTCATTTTTATTTTGATGTCTACTTCTGCTTCGACCAGCCCGGTGCAGGGTAATGATATTTGGAAGGTTTGTACGGTGTTAGGGATCACTCCGGCGTCTGATATGTTCAATTTTGGGGTTGGCAAGGCGGCTGCATTCGAGGAATCCATTTGAATTGAATAATGTACCTAAAAAAATATTGTGCACTCGTTAGGTTAAGGTATTCCAGTAGGCAACAAGATGAAGAAATAGAGATCATAGAGGTAATATAGAAGAATTAGAAGAATAAACTTACTGGTTGTCCAGGTGTTAGGCTTTCCCACGTGAAACATAGTGAATCGATGTTGGATGGTATTGGTACAACAAAGTTGAGAGCGTAATTGTTGATAACTCCTTTTCGAATGTAAAAAAGTTCAGCATGTAAACCTACAAAAAATTGAATTATTAAAAAAATTATGACCAAAAAATCCTAATAAAAATTTACAATATCTACATCATTCGACTCAAATGAGCTATGTTAGGAACCCTACTTTAAATTAGCTAACGGGATGATTTATTATGCATATTAAATTCTCGCCCGCTAATTGATTTTTAAGTTTCTCTTTTACGCCGAACAGAAGTTTATCCAGTAGTTAGCGGAGTAATCTAAGTTCAACAGTTAATTTATTATTTAATAAGCAAGTTTAACGCTATCATATTTACATTGCGAGTATTGCGACAAACGTTCTAACGATAACTTTGTCGGTAAAACAAAATTACTTTGACAAATTCCCGTGTGTCTCAACGTTTTATCAATGTCGCTGTTTATTTTAAAATTACTACTTGTAGAAATTATTCTCTTGCTGGTCAAACTAATTTATCTCAACAACAGTATTGTCATTAGTGCCATTTAAAATTTTATTCTTTGTGTGAAGTACATCATGAGATCCGAGTTCGTTAGCACCCCTGATGAAGCACCCTCTTCATTAATAAGCGCTTGTTCTCTTCGCTTATGAGATCGAAAAATCTCTATTACTCATTCTAAAATAGGGGACAAACCTCCTGTGTCATTATTCAAAGTCTATGAGGAATGACGTGTACTTTGTAGAAGTCTTATTGAATTTGCGCACCCGAAAACGGGGGGTTCGTCAGGAAAAAAGGGGGCGAAATGTCTTGATTAACTAACTGACACTTGACGAGACACGAGACTTTTCCATTAATCGCCCATTAGTCATTGGAAGTATGAAAAAAAAATCAATGATATTCGATTTGACCAACACTTCGGTTTATCTCGGAGGCAATAAATTATGGATAAGCAATCAATCTGACGACGTTTATGGCTCAAGAGATAGTATACATATGCTTAAAATAAATGCATGTATGAGCTGTAGTAAACAAGTCGAATTTGTATATTTGTTTATATTGTAAATTGAATATGTGTTGGGAGTTAATTGGATGAGTTCTCAAATTTCGAACATTCTGGTTAAGAAAACAGGTAATATAATAGCCAAGATCCCCGAGGAACGAGTCGAGAGAGATATTTTTAAAGATAAAATGGGCCATTTGGTTACCTGTAGGTATTTTCTCTGTAAATATTTAGTATAAAATTACACTGTTGTGAAAGGAAAATCTAAATAAAACAAAGAATATATAAAAATAATGAAATAGGCGTTAATGATTGTTAACAACAATAATAATAGATGTCTCTACAAATCTGTATTTGTAGGAATCCCGTAATAGTTTGTAATGCGTATAGTAGTATAATTAATATAATATTAATATGCCATATAAAATTCACACTCTCTTAACATCCCTTATAGGATATTGAGTTTTAATTAATCATTGAAGTGTGAATAAAAAAATAAGGGTTGTTTTACACATTAATCTACACTATAGTAAGCACGTTGGTCGATCCCACGACACATGCGCAATACTTTTTATTTTCTATTTATAAACATTTAAAAATTTACACAAACACTTACCGAGAAGTCTCTGAACTTCGGGCAGGCTCAAATACAAATTTAAATAACCACTAACGGCAGGTATGTACAAATAAGACACCAGTATCGTATAACTGAACAAAAATATCTTCATTTTCGATCTAGAAAACGGCGGAATTCACATTTTACGACTCGAAATAATCGGGTTACGTTCGCACCGATTTTGATCCACTACATCATTTTTACTTTGTTAATTCTCCTCCTGTCGACCATCCACTAACGTTTGTATTTTGTCAGCAAACGGCTGCTGAAACGGCAACAAACAGCAACGCCCGCATTTCACCATGTGCCACATTGAATTCCGCCATTGCCACGTTATCTAACCCAAAAGTATTCAACAACTCCTAACTGAATGCAAGTCTTTGAAAACAATACCAGTTCTAGTCCAAATTGAGACTACATAATCAATGGAATATATTATAAACTAGGTCCATAATTGAGAGTAGTATAGAAGTAATATTAGAAAAGTATGAAAGTAGTATATTTTGATTTCAGCAATACAAAATCCACATTATGAGAGTTGCTATCTTAAGTTTTACTATGGGAAAATAGAGGAATTTAAGAGAGACTTAGACGACTTAGAGACTTAGAAGAGCTAGAATGGGAGCTGCATCTTCTATCTTCTACCTATAGGATAGCTAGGCTAGATGATTAAATTAAAGATTTTTATCAATTGCAATAGTTAAAGGAATGATATCTCATTTTGAACACGAGCCATAATCAACTCTCAACCAAATTTAACAATTAGTGTTATATCAACCATTGAAATAACACTGTTGACTATTTCCTGATGCTTCCAACCAATTGAACCCAAAGCGGATTTCCGCCAGGATCAGAATAAAATATCGGCGTGGCAACGCAGCTTTTACCGAACTATAGTGACCCGAGTCGGTCGAGGCTCGAGTCCTGTCCACAATTCACACTCCACTCCACCTCTATACTCCTCGTGGGCCTACGGAGGAAGCGAGTCAACGAGAGGTGCATGCAGGCACAAAGCGTGTTTTACACGAAGCACTCAGCTTGAATGGGGCGCCGGTTTTTCGAATTTGAATAGAGGCAGGGCCATAAAAATAACTTTGCATTGGCGACCGGACAATAAAATCTCACGAAAACATGTTGCGTTAATAACACCGGGAAGGATGCGATTGTATTATTTGTTTTGAAGCACGGACTTGATTTTTAAATAACTCTTCGAACGAGCCATCGATTTTTTTCTGTATTAGTTTAGACATCGAAATTAATAACGATAAAGTTTATCAATATTTTATTAAATGCTATTAATACATATCTACTAAAAATAAATAAGTTAATAATCGTATTTTATATTCTAGTAATCTTTGGGACAATTTTTATGATCCGTTCGTATGAAATAAGCTCTAGATATCCCCTGTTTATCTAAAACCTTATAAGCTTTCTCCATTATTTTTATTGTGGGTTGTTTTTCTCTTGTTAATATCCACGCATTGCCTACAAATAAAATGTCATGCATCATAAATCAATTAGTTTTTCCATAGATAAAGACTTACGTGTACTTAAAATTCCGAAATCAGAGCACGACCATACAACCGAATAATTATCATAATCTGTTCCGACGACCCAATAAGGAGCATCAAAATTAACTACAAAAAATGCACTTTAAACAACTTTATTTAAGTAGCAAAAAAACTCACTTGGCAATGACGGGAAGTTAATACTCAATTTCGCTTCATCCGATCTAGAAATTTGATTGGCATTCCCTTCAATTAGACTTTGAATACCTGTGCTGCAATTTACCAATAAACATGCATTACTTACACTAAAATCGAATAGAAATACTTACAAAGTGCTAATTTGCTGGTTCACAATATTAATAAATCCGCTATCATCGATTTTATAATCTGCAGTAACGCATTTACCACCGAATTCAAACACTGCAAAATATCTTTCGACCTCATACCACTTTCCAGCATACTAAAACAAACTGTAAAATGGACTAATTGAAATCATTCGTAATTATTTACCTTTTTCACGTCGAAATTGGTAACGGCTTTGACATCAGGACACGGCCCAAAGTAAGGAACTTGCCCCAAAGCCATTTGACTAACAGTTACGACGAATATTACTAAAACAAACATTATATAAATTTGCTTTTCAACTTCGACTGAATTCTCTTGCAACAGGACGGAAGAATAAGATCTGATGCACTCGACGTTTGTCGTTCGGCCTCTTGCAACACTAGGTCAGGATAACTGTTCTTGTAGTGCCAAAGATGAGTTTTATAGTGGAAATTGATGAATTTATGCATTGGTTAACAATAGAATGTGCATATAATACTTACTGTAAAATGCAGTTTTTCATTTGCTGTTAGGTTTACCTACATTTGCAATGGGTTAATTAATACGCAGTTATTTGAAAATTTTAGTTATTTTATTCAAAATTTACTTCGACTAATACTACAATAAATGAAAATTTGTACATTTTACGACCAATTAATACGTTCGATTAATAAATTCTTCAGTTCGAAGGTGCAACCTTTCCAACTACACCCGGTTCTTGATTATTATCCTGTAAAACTTCAGCAACTGTTGATGGTTTTGATTCATCTTGTACTGATGATTTCACGGGTTCTGATCTACCAGCTTCGTCTTTCACCACTTCCTTCGATTTAATAGCATCAGAAGCGATACTGGTTGCAGAAGCAGCTACCAAATTAGCAACACCGTTAATGGGGATGTCGGAATTTTCAGCTTCTATTGCAATTTCAGGCAATAAGCCCGCCGATTTGACAACCTCTTTGGGGTTAACAGCGACTTGTTCCTTAGTTTTTACCGAATTCACCACTCTTTGCGGTAGACCTGTAGCTTGGGGTATGGTAGATTGAGCTGTTATACCATTCGCTGCGTTTATGTCCGATGCGGCTAGTGCACAACCTTCTTGGTCCGTCTTCACGAAGAAAGTTCTGCTGATTTTGAATTTGTCCAGGGCTCCGTAAATGTTTTGAAGTACTGGACCAGCAGGCAGACGTTCCCTGGTCATCACCCATGCGCTTTCTGAAGAAAATTGATTCGTTTAATACATTGCTATCTAAAAAATCAAGCGACTTACGAGCAGATAGAGGCCCGAATCCACTGCAACTCCAAAGAATCGCGTAGTTTTCATAATCCGTGTCCAGTACGAGTAGGGTGGCTTGAGAACTCAACGGAGTGGTTGAATATTTAACGTTAAGTTTGCCTTCTCCTATTCTTCCGGATAATTCCAGCTGGCCATCGATGACTCGTTTGATTCCCGTTCTGGATTCAAACAGGATTTAACCAGGATGTTTTACGACAAACGTGGTATACTTACAATCTGTTGGTAACTTCGTTTGAAACGAAAATCTTCCCGCTGGGAGCTCTGGCGTAGTCGGTGACGACGCACCTGGAAACGATGTCGCTGAACTGGAAGTACCTCTCGGATTCGTACCACTTGCCCAAAAAGTTGTCGATGTCGAAATCCGTCATGGGAACATAATCCGGGCAGAAGCCCAAGCTGGGTATTTGGGCACTGGCAACGACCAAAACGCCGAAGAACACGAACGCTCCAATCATGGTTAACTTTTGAAGTTCACTGTCGTTCTTCGAGAGGTTTATATAGGCGAGTTTTCAAAGGCGGCGGATCGGGGTCCATTGGTCATTAGATTTTTTTACCGTAAAAAAATGCCGTGTCAAAATTCACACTCAAATAACAGAAGGAAATAGTAATTAAGAGTGTTGATTGGCAATCGAAAATATTTGTTTTTACTGAAGATTATTCTTTTGAAGGGGTAGTCCAATGGTTTAAAATTTTTGTGCATTGTGACTCGAATTTGGATTTAATTTGTGTTATAAATAATAGTAGATGTTTAATGTTGCCTTCATCTAAACTTGTTGATTCATTATATTTATAAAAATAAATTGCAATTAAATAAATTATTTAATGAACCAAGCCTTATACGCTTCTCTATGGGTATCAAAGTATATTTAGCACGTTTAATATTTAAATATACAAAATTATATAATAAATAAAACATCGCCTCTTCTACGCTAATGAAGAGTCCTGCAACCGCTAGATGGTTGACATTTTTCCAAGTTCTCGTATTAATTAATATGGAATCAAACGGGTAAAATATAGGAGCTACCTACACGCGGACGTTTTGATTAAATTTTATTCATTACTAATTATCAACGGTGCTTTGAAGTGTTTATATATTTCTTGAAAAAGGCTAATAACCGAGATTGGCCTTACGAACTTGTAGCACTTGGCTAGAAAATGATCTACAGGTCTTTGTATAATGTCGCAAGGTTTTCATCCAGTTCGATGGCGAAATTTAAATTTACATGTAAGTAATTGAAAACAGGCGTAATTAAAAATGTTTTTTAATTGAACAGTTATTGTAAAAATTAAAAAAAAAATTTGGTTTAGGGTCAATAATTTTTATGTGTAAGTATTTATTCACAAAGGTTGTATGTTGCGTATTTCAGATTATTATTAGTTTAATTTATAATAAGCAGTGCAATTGATTTATTTTTAATTAAAACTGAATTAATTTTTGTTTAATATTTTTTTCTCGTATCACAATGCTGGTATCTGTTGAAAAATGTGATAATGTATTAAAGGTATCTGTGCTGCGCTCATATAGCAGTTCAAATTTTACTCTATAGGTGGCAGCACGCGCACTTAATTATTAAATATAAAATATTAAATACATAAAAAATACATTAGATTTGTTTTTGAAAAAATAGGATACACAGTGATAAAAAATAAAAATCCAAAATATTAGAATTTTCAGTAATCATTTATTAATCAAACCATGGATGACTGAAAAAGAACCATGACTATATCAATCAGTTATATCGACTAAATCATCATTTGAAATTAATATTTTTAATTTAAAATATGTTTTAATTGAGAATTAACTACATTATTGAACTTATTAATTTTTATCCGTGAGGACACAAACGCCGGCAACTATTTTTGGCACAGTGTGTCGTAGTTTTAACCTAGTTTACATCAACACCAGCGTAGTTTTTGAGATAATTCAAACATACATCAGTATAATATTAGGTAATTAACAATTTAATATTGACATAAGTATACGAAAATAAATTCTGTTATTATTAGGACGATAATAATATTACAATAAAAGAGTAATCTTAAAGAGAAAAATAAATTACCAAAGGAAATAACGAAATGAAAGATCTAAATACTTATATAAATGAATAGATTCGATATAGCGAATGGAGAGATAACCCTAGTAAAAAATGACCAGGAGACGTATATGAATATTATTCACTTTGCTAGCAATATACGAAGGGTCAGTGAATGAATTAAGAAATTTAAGAAAATTAAGGTCAACTGATGAATAGGCGCCGATGCTGTGCTAACTTCTACAGACCTATTTCAGGATATCCAATTTATTTTTGTAATAATCTACTGCTAGTTCTATTATTGTACAGTAAAGTCTCGAAATTGGAGTATAATGTCTCAACAATGGTTTGATTAAACTCGATATGCGTGTTTGTTTGAATGCGAACGGTAGGATGTGTTTTAAAATGAGATTAGTCCGCTTTAAATCGCTTGCATTATATAATAAAGGGAGAAATAAATACAAGAAAAAACATTTTTTATTGTCTTACACTATTTACAAGCTAGTTATTTACAATTAACAAATCTAACAAAATACTAAGTTACCACATTTGTACCACGTTTTATAATCAATCGTGCCAGAAGGATATTTTTGTTTTCAGCAAATTAATCCATTAACAAGAATTTGAAAGAGTTATCAGAATTGGGCCAAACTATATTAATACTTCTACAACAGTTAAATCCATATTTGGGAATTGTGTCAATAAGAGTTAAAATGAGAGCGAATAAAGAGAGGTGAATAAGTTATAATGACTGCATATTTCGACTTAATTTTTACTTCTTTGGTGTGTATATTCAAAAAATATACGATCATACGTTCCAGTTTTATAGTAAAAACTTTCTAGCAAGTAATATACAAATGTTACATACAAAAACAAAAAATGCTCCGAAGAAAAATTAACCATACCCAATTGTAACCGTTCAAGTTAGATTTAATAAAAATGGTGATGATGTTATAGTTTTAGTTAGCATTTTTCGTTAATGTATAAAAATTATCCACTTGTGATGTATATAACAGTACAGGCCATTGCTCAAAGGCTGATTATTGAATCCTAAGTTTTCCAACACTGTTACATTCTTCTACAGGCTAACGTATTAATTAATTCAGTCGAAATATCATTAAATTTTTAGTTAAATTTACAAACAAACCCTAAAATCAACTTACACTTTATTAGCGCTAAGGAAATAATAAATTAGTTTACGCGTCTGAACATCGGCCTAATATCGGTGAAATAATTTAAATGAATATAGTGGTAAATCATATCGGTCCAGCCGAAATAAACCAAAAGAATAATAAAATTAATAAAACACCTGTCATACACACCACGCGTAGTTTAGGTACGTAAAGTCAAATTGAACACAACGGTTGAGATTATGTCTAGACAATAAAAACTATTAACACATTTTTTTCAACGGAGGGCGTCGATCATAGTGGAAAAAGGCACAAGTGGTCCCGTAGTTTACGTGCCTCACCCTTCGAATTTTATCCATTCTCTTCGTTTAGACCATCCGAAGGGCTATCGACTATACCTACGTTTTACACAGGAGCGGATTTTAGCGGATAGAAGCCGCAAAGTTGATGATCCCGGGTTGATGATATTTAAGATAGAGAGAGACTTGTACTAATAGCAATGACGTTTAGAATTAACGAATATGTTAAGACACATGAATTCTTCCCACCCAAGTAACCTCGAATGTTTGGACAAGCATAATCGATCATGTGAGATCGAATTAAAAATTAAATGTGTTGTTGTGTGTAATTTAGTCACTTGGGTAAAAAGACTTTATGAAAGCCTGGTACATAAAATATTTTCCTTTGGTTTTTTCATTGCTAAAAATATGTCTTTTTCGATATAAATTTAGTCACACTGAACAAATTACTACATTAATTGAATGCGTTGTCAAATAACATTTCTTGTTAAACATATCCATGCATTACTTTCTTTTCGTTGAAGCAATTTGAATATTCGTAATAAAATAGTTGTCCCGGGTGGTCGGATTGTCTGGATCCGTCCCTGCGTCCACACGAGATACATGGAAGAAGGCACTGATAGGATCAGTATATCACAAGATTTGGTCGTACCAAAAAACTGTACTACGACCTCATCAGTGGGCATTGGAATGTAAATGTTTTGCTATTTGAGCTCGTGCATGTTTTTGCTTAACAACAAATTATTGTGAGGTCCCGATAAATGTCTAATTAGCTCGGGCAGAGATTCAAAGGACAATGGGCAGAAGCAACAGTTAAATCTTCCGGAATTCCCGTCGTTCGAAGATATAACGTTCCTATGCACAGAACACAAGTGTTTCAGTAAATGCGCTTTTTGTTTGAACATGGCGACGCACAACCGACACGCGAACGGTTTTTCTCCAGTATGCACTCGCAAATGGGTCTTCAAGTTCCACGACATGCCGAACTGCTTGCCACAATATTCACAACGGTATTCGCGAACTTGTACAGTCGGTAGAGATTGTTTACTACTGCCCGCGGCGTCGTCGTTGCTGCTGGAGAACGAAGGCGGGTGATCGCTGGAGTCGTCGTTTCCCGATGGGGTTTTCACCTGCGTTTGGCACAGCGACCACGCTCCCCAGGTGTGCTCGAACGCTTGGTACGAATCGGAGGCTAAGCCCTGATCGGCGCTCGGCGGCCTGTACTTGACCACGACGTTGTCCGGAGGTCCCGACGTGTCCGGGTGCTGGCCCGGCGTCGGGGTGTGGGTCCTGTCCACCAGGTAGGGCGGCGCCGACAAGGAGAGCGGGTGGTGGGCTGCTAACAGAGGAGGCAGGTTTTTATACCTGTGGTGATGGTGCGTGGCTTCCTCGATGTACGAAGGGGAGAAAGGAACGAATGGTGGATTTTGCGCGGGGGAGTTGTGGAAGCCTGGCCTTCGTTTCCTGTGCGGCGTTACGACGTAGTTGTCGGGGCTTTGGACCAAGGAGATCAATTTCTGGTCGGCTATAGGCGGTTTCAAATGGGACAGATCGTCTTGGTGTTTGAGATCTATCGGTTCTATGTACATGTTTTTACGTTTCATCCTGTGGTGGTGGAATTGCGAAAATTCGTGCACTTTCGGCGCTATTTTTACTGTAGACTGACCAATTTTTAGTTCATCCGAGTTTTTATTTTCAGATTTCTGAAATAAGAAATTACGAAATGTTTTAGTTATTACTAATCTAATGTTATAACTAGTCTCAATTCTTCTTTTATGAAAAATATCACAAATTAAACAAAAACTAACTTACCACAGAATTTGATTCGTAATCGTTAATTTTTTCATCGTCGTTTCCATTTTTACTATTCAACGATAAATTTACTGGGTTCGGAGATTCCGTATTCTGTTCATCAATGTTGCTTTCATCAGCGGTATCCTCGTCGTCGTCCTTAATTTCACCCTCTTCTTTTTCATCGTCGTCCGTTTCTTTCTTCACCGTCACAGGTTCGGAAGCACCGTTCTCCGGAGCCGCCCAGCTGCTGTCATCTTCGGATTGCATTTTGGCCTCTTCCGCGTGGGGAGACTGCCATATGTCCGATTTGATCTGGAGCAACTCGAACAGCTCTTGAATACTATCCAATTCACTCGACTAAAAAAACGCTTATTTGGTCAATAAAGAGTTTGTCGACGGAGGAATGAGGGGGATACCTTAATGCAAGCTTGCCCTTTGTAGAGGAAGTCCAGAAGGTGGCGTAGATGATTGCTCTTGATTCCCGGTATGAGCACCACGCTGGGCCCGTGGGCATGGGCACTTTCTCCAAGGATACGGCGGACTAAGGGACTGGCGGAGGCCATTATCAGCTTATGGGCGCTCAACGTTGTTTTGTCATCGCATACGAATGTCATGTCGGCGTAATTTTCAGAAGCGAAACACGTTTTGATCTCATCGACTATGGTAGCATGGTGTTTCCCATAATGCAAGGTTAATAATCCGTGCGTGTCTTGTTCCTCCGAGTACATGGCGAATTTCGTTATAAGGAATAGGATAACCTGGAACAACACGAACAAACTGAGTGCGAAATCATGGAGACTGTAATGAAATTTAATTACTCTATTTACACTTAAAAATTTATCGCTGGCATTAGTTGGCGGTTTGTAGTTGAAGTTATCGACTTTTTTAATTAGAATGTTAAAATTTCAACACGTTTCTACTAAATGCTAAATTGTTTTCTTCAAACACCTAATAATTAAAAATATTTACAAAATTAATAGAATTTCAGCGCGAGTTGGATTTTGTGTAAAAAATCTTTTGAAATAAACTGTATACTACAAAAAAGCAATCCGAAAATATAATATTGTTGCAATCATCGAAAAACGAGGTCGTACATCTGCGTTCAAATTTTAGTTCATCTATTAGTAATGTTCGTGGATGCTTGATTGCCAAAATTAATGATCGGAATTTTGAATTCCGAAAAATATCGAAATTTTCATAAAAAATTCGAGCGTTTTAAATCAATTTTATTAATGACGGCGTTTTCATCTTGCGCCTTTCATATTCCAAACGTTATTTAAATTTCATTTAATAGCTGGAAATGTTCTAGCAGTTAATTATGTTTATATTATGTAATAGTAATAGACTCCAACATAGTTTATAATAAATTTACATAGTAAAATGTAGTTCTCGTGTGTTTTTCTTCCAATCGACTATAAAACAACATAAATCTTGAGGATTTTAAAATAATTGTTCTATTTCGCTTCAGATATTGCAAAAACTGTATTGTGCAACGTTTAATTTGAAAGTATGCGTATAAAAATTCTTCTCCCAGGTACTCAAACAGTAAGAAAAGGAAAAACGTAAAAAATCGCAATCACATTAAAAAAAATATAGGCATCTGTATGTTATAAAATAGAATGTAGTAAACTTGCTTTAGTATATTTTCTTAAATATGTGCTAATTAGCAGAAACTCGCTAATTTATTACAAATATTGCTTTTATCTGGTAATGTAATCTCAGTGGCATTCGACTTTGGATTGCGGCCTTTTCAATTTCACATTAATTTTCGCGAATTTTTCAGCTATTTTAAAATTCTTGGGATAAATGCAGACGCCAGCTTCCACGCTTTTTACGAGAAATGGCACGCCTTTTACGTACAGGTGTTCATTTGAATATGCTACATGCATTGGTTAACGTTATGAGATATCTCGGATTTACTTTCATTTTCAAGTAAAGTTACACGTCGGCTTGTTTGCAGGATCTTGCACTCCAGTCACGAGATGGCTATTCGCAAAAATATTTTTTTATGAATCACCACTTGCTGGCAAATTCGAAAAATCGGATTTTCTTGTTGCATTAGAAATGCTTATTTATTTCTGCGGTATAAGCATAACGATAAATATGCAAATTGAAAGCGTTAAAACTAGTTTTTTCGTTGTTATGTGTTTACAAATTCAGTGAAAATCAATCGATTATGAGATAATAGGTATGAATAAAAGAATGTATGCTAATCGAAACAAATTAAACCATTCAACCTCTCCGTCTATTAATATTCGTTGGGCAATCGTATTAGTTTGATAAATCGAGAAGAAAAATTGTTATTTCCTAATGTATCAATTGCGCTAATAAAACGAGGGTGGTCTACTAGTCGAAATGCATAGTGATAAATTTTAATCGACCATTTCAAATTTATTCTAATCGTGCATTTTATCCAAATAAAATTTAATTTCAAAAGCAATTTCGCTTAGTAAAGCAAAAAATTTGTTAATAAAACATCAAACGAGTGCATATGGACGTATGTCGAAGGAATCGCTATTGCCTGTTCCTTTTTGTTTGTATTTAATTTCCTTTTTTATATATTCCCCTTCGTTCCCGACATTCAGTCCGTGACGATTCCCTGTTATTTATGCCATTTATGGCCTCGGTTAACAAGGTTACTTAGCGAGAAATGTTGAAGATCTACCAAGGTCTTCGGTGCCGGGTGGGTATAAAGAGTTTTTGCCCCCTTTAGTAACTTCAGCTGATTTGCTATGTAGGGAACTATTAAAATGTGAAGGAAAAGAAAATCAGTTGGACGGCCCCGTTGTTGATGTTTTCCTTCCAACTTCCAATAAAAGTCTGGCATTATTATACATCTTCATTCGGTTTAGTTACTTTCACTTTTCACTCCTACTCTCATTTACCCTTTAAACATTAATACCAGCAAAATGTGTTACATCAACACTGGTTTAATACAATTACAGCGAATTCGACGGTTTAGGTACGCATTCAAAAAAGAATATGGTTTCATCATACACCTACTGCTTTAAAAAGAAAAACATTGATCAAATAATCACCCACATTTTTGTTAATTACGAACTACCTACTCATTAGCATATTGAAAATGGCCGGTGTGTTTCGTACTTGACATAAACAACTATGTACTACATATTTAGTTATAAGTAGGCACGTTTTATTTAATGGCATGTTCTTATTTTTATGGGTATTATAATGTTGCAGGGTAAATATTATTGTCTTATCAAACAATTTCTTGTAAGAAATACCGATTTAGTAAACCCGAATCGAAGTGCATGATTAAACCGAATTTCGTAATTACTTATTCAATTTTTGCTAAAAAGAAAGTGGACTGAATCGAACCAATCAACAATCATTCGACCGTTTAAATGAATTAAAAATTTTAAGCAGTTAGCACGGAGAATGCATTGCACAATTTCAGCAAGAATAAAAAGCAACGTTAAATGTGCACATGTGATTTTCCGCTAAATTATTGAATCTAAATTTTACGACAATATCCTCTATTTCGTTTTTATTTCCAAAGAAATTGAAATTTTATTAACCAGAACAATTGAATGATAAAGTTAATATTTCATTATTTCATAGTGAAAGCAATTATTGTTGATAAAATAAACTGTTGTGTTTTATGAATTAAGTAGTATGGTAATGTAGCATTGTAGAGCAAATTCTTAAATTTAGAATAGGTATTTTTCCGAAATGTTCCGAATCAAAAAGGATTAAGAAAAGATATTTAATAAATTAATTGAATTCCAAGATCTACTCTTGAGTGTAGCATAGGATGCAATTTTTACGAAACCTTTTAGTCGTATAGTCGTTTTAGAAATCTGGCAACGAAGCGGTGATTTTACCATTAGGTAATTAACAATAGATTATATATTTTTAAATATGTGGAAAGTAAAATTAAAGAAAACTATTCAACTGTCACGTTAACCAGTTAAGTTAATTTATTCGGATCCATTTTCACAAGCCGCAAAAGTGTTTCTGGTTATATAATTGCGATACATTGTAGTACTTTACAAGTATCAGGACGAGAGATTTGATTTGAGATAATTTCATGCTGTAACGGATATAATTTTACAATTGAACGACGCCGTAGAGACGAATTCGAAGGAGTTAGTACTAACAGAAAATTAGTTCGGTGGAGAAAAACTAACTGCAAACGATTCCAAACAGCAAATGTAACATTTAAAATGACCCATTTAAGTGGTCTAATGTGAGTATATTACAAACAACACATGCTTTCAACTTTAGAATTGTCAAGGTTCCGCGAGGCAAATAAATGTTAGAGCTTTGTAAATCTAAATCGACCACAAATTTATTCCAGTTTTAAATTATCCGTTTCCTCTCTCTCCTTCGAACCCAGCGGCGACTGTATAGGGCAAAAAAATAAGATTATTAAAATTATTTAGACTGACGCTGGTGACGCAAACCATTCGCATTTTCAATTAGTTACTATTTCTGTAACCGATTCTTTTCACTTGTAAATAAGCGATTACGCACTTTCAAATAGGTAGCTAGTGTATGTAATATGCATAGCACATGTTTGAAGATGGAGATGACGATGAGATAAGAGGGAATATTATACGTCTGGATACGCCAATGAATTCTACGTTCATGACTTCACGCCCTTAGTTAGGCAAATCGTTGAGAAAATTCTAGTTCATCCTTTCGATGTGTCGAAATCAAACGTAACCTACTTCTGGAGGCCACCATTCAGATACACTTGAATCATAATACCAGAGTCTTTCGTTTACTTTTCGAAATGAATTGTCACGAAATTCATCGCGAATTGTTAAATACTCTCCTGGCAATAATTTCATTCGACGTTTTTGACCTTTATTAGAAACAATTCGCCAAGATTCGCCATTTGAATTTTCCGTAGATCTCTAATTAATGACTATCGTTACTTAACCACGGTAATTAAGTTTAATCAATCGAATCAATGTATTTTAGTTGGATCGCTAGAATTTTGGTAAAAAATTTACTTGAACTAAATTTCAATAGACCCGAAATTGGCCAAGATATTTTTATTTATCAATTTATATGGTGTCTATTGAAAACTAAAAGTGGTTATTTAAGCACTTCTAACTATTTCATTACCTACAAGCAATAAATTTGCAGTTTTTTAAATCCACAATTGAATGTTACATGGTTAAACCTCCTACACGGATTAACCATACCAAAAGTAATTTATAGATTAATTTCTTATATAACCACTAATATTATAGTTAATTAATTTTAATCGTGTACAAAATACTAAATTGTAGTTAACGAAATAAACAATAAATAATTGTAAGCTATGTCGCAACTGAAATTATATTGATTATATCGCTTCTATATTAAAAATATATGAAAGTACGGTTTTTTTTGCAGCAATCGTTGAAAAGCAACTATTGAGGTAATCCGAATGCATACGCACACTTTTAATAGAATTTCTCAATTTTGCACCGCCGAGCGTGTAATGTAAAATTTAAGTCTCGAACGAAATAGATAAAAATCTAGAAATATGTGGCAAGTGTTTAGTTCCTCTGTTTCAAGGAAACTAATTTTTGCAATAAATTCAACCAGGGTAAAGAAACTGATTCAATTCACAAAAATTTGTATTCAAACTCCACACGGATTATTGAAAGTAAAATTAGAGCTCTAATTTCTTATTCTTACAAGTTTATTCCACCAAACATTAATAAATTGGTCAGCCAATAAAGTAAGTTAGAAAACAGTTAGGTACCTGATTGAACTTAAACTGTAGAATTGGGTCGTGAATCGTTAATGGATCAAATTTTGTAATGAGAAGGTTTTTAATAAGAAAATTAATATCATAGGTTGTGCTGCCACTGATTAACAGCATTAATGTATAAGCGGAGGTAAATATTTACAGAAAAGCGTTGACGAGATGAGTAATTTAAACAATATTTGGTAGTATAAAATGTGTGTCACAAATATTTGTATTAAAGGAAAATCTAATACATTACGAATTGATAATGCAATTTCCAGGCGTATATACGGATTTCGAAAGTTCTAAAGTTTTAAGCTAATAAATAAGATTAGAATCACAAAGCACCTTCGAGTTAAACTGCGATACTTTGAACAGTTTTTCTTGCAAAAAAAGGGAACGTGATAAGAATTTAAAAATTCCTGCTGATCAAAATTTTAGATAGGAATTATTTTTCATTCATTTCGCTCGTCCATTCATTACATGAATCAAATATGTTGTGCTATTTCCGTTCAGCAAGAAGCGTATTATTCGCGATTTGTGGTTAAATAATACACTCACTGAATTAGCGTGTTTGTTGGTTTTTGTATTTCCATCAATTTTTATGACTATAGAGAATGTGGTAGTATTTCGATTAGTTTTACATAAATTTGCGGCGATGAGCCAAAACATTAAGCGATGAAAATTGCGATTATATTGAGAGCATCATTTTTTGACCTTCTGTAGTGTTTTAAATTGTATATGAAAATACAACAATTGCATATATTTGCATAAGTAGATACTTTAATTGGATTTTTGGGACAGTTTTTTTTTATTTTAATGCAATTTAGTTAGTTATAATGCTGATTATGCCAAAAATTATCTTTGTAAAAAGTATCTAATTAGCAAAGGAAAGGGCCATTATGATAATATAACGTTGATATACAAATGAAGAGCAGCGACACCTCTATACAATTTTTAAACATCAAAATATTTTATGTAAATGGATCATCTTTTATCGTAATTATTTTGTGTTATAAATAATGATTTATCCTTAATTTTCAGTAGACACTATTTGCGACCACTTCGTTAGTGGTTTTATCAAGAATCAGACTACATGAGATCACTATTCTCAGAAATTACTTAAAAAACATCATATTAAAATTCGAAAGTAATTATTTTCCACATTCAATGCAAATTGTTTCGAATTATAAACGTTTTGTTGCAATTTTCAGATTACGGTTACCAAGAAATCCGTTCTGTTAGCAGTTTATGCAACGATTGAGCGATAAAACTGCGCTGATTTATCCAAGATAGCACAGGAAATTTTAGCAAGCTAATAAAAAGTTCTTTTCAAATCTAGAATTATGCGAATAGGTAAGTGAATATTTTTGTCCAATTATCCCATTGCTCAAGGTAAACAGAAATTCCAGATACTTAATCGCACAATTAATAGAAATTTTAATGAAATAGGAGAAGTTAAGTGAGTAGTTAAGAAGATTTTATTTAATTATTAAGCTGTAACCACAAAGGGAATGTAGTGCAATTAGAAAAGTATTAAGTGTACTTTCACAAAAAAAAATTGGCAAAGTAAGATTAACATTTAAGCTAGGATAAAAATAGCACGAAATAGAAGTGAAATAATTAGAAGAAAAGTAAACGGTGATGTAATGGAAATAATAAAAAGAGATTACATAATATAAACTGAAAGTAGCCAAGTATTTGCACGAGGCGCGCCGAAACAATGCGCGACTCTAATTGTTTACGTAAAGTCGCAACGCAACAAGTTGGTAAAGGGTGGCTTACCCGGAGAAATAATTAGTCCTTAAGAGGTTCCCGCGACTTGTATATCCTCAGGGTGGTCGCGAGCACCAGAATATTCACCACCATAGCACTGAGCCATAGCTCCACACCACACTACCACTCCGAGAATCGCCGTAACCGAAGAGTGTGCACCGCGTTCGATCGCGTCTTCTCGCTGTCCTGCCTTCGCGTCGAGTGTACTCCGCAGTATATTTTTGGGGCACGAGTTTTCAACACCAGGTTGCGCCACAAATGAAAGTAAAAGTGAACGAATGCGAGCCTTCACAATCGACTCGGAGTGCACGGTGTGTGTATTCAAGCAAGTCTCCTATCCCAAGTCCTGAAATTTCAGCGAATCGCATCGGAATTTTCTCTGAAAACCTTCCAACTATCATCATACGCATTATTAATATTATCGTCTCCCCTTACTTTCCCTGTATAAAACAACAACTAGCGCACTGTTGTACGATTGTTCTCGCAGCGAATTGTTCGCTAAAGGTCCGAATTTTCCTTCGCCCGAGCGTATTCTATTTTTCAGCTCCTGCTTCACCAAATGCCAAATACCAACAACGACCGGATCGTCGCCGTTGCCGTCGGTGATCTCGCTACAGTTCTGCACGCGTCCCTCGCCGCTGATTGTGGATGCTCGTCGTGTCGCTTTTTGCTCGTAGATTTGCGGCGATCGGATCTCGGATCGGCGGGCAGCATTCCGACCGTTTCGGTTTGCTTTCACCGGCTTCGCCAAGGCGACTCGACTCGTCGCTAAAGCGAACGGGGCCCGAGAAGGGGCCGCAACCGGACTTTCACAATACCCGCATGTCGAATGGGGGGAAACGCTGTTGCTGTTGCTGTTGCTGTTGTATAATACCGATGCAATAACACACGCTTTTGCTGGGAATTCGTACCTCCAAATGCATCTCTCCCAATTTTTTTCCTAATCTTTTACTTACATAAAAAAATGATACTACTCCTTCGATTTCAACTAAAACTGGAGCTAGATTCAATTACCTCCCTATAAATAGAACTAGTTTTTAGAGAACTACAACGACGAGCCTATTAACTATCGCCATTTACTCGCAATATCCAAGACCTATTGTTAAAATTACGTTATAAGAGCGAGGGAAAGTAGTCATGTTGTAATACTTTCACTATCGCGTAACGTCTGTCTGGACCCCTAGATACTCGACTGACCTCCAAACCGACATTACACGCACCGTTTGTTATATTTCCAATTAATTATTCCTATTGTATCCAGGAAAATTGCAATTTACAAACAAACAATTCCTAGTAATCGATAAAAGAATCTGGAAGTATCTTTTGGCGAAAATTAGGAACCGCTTCCAAAAACATACTGTTTATCCACCAGTACCAATTCCAAAATTCTAAAATGTAATGATGTGAATCTCGTAAATAAGAAATGGCGTAACAGCCTGAGCGTTGTATTAAGTAATTGATCGTTTTGTGTTTGGTTCGAGTGTCCTCGAGACTGATTTTACCTGTTTGAAAACTTTCAAGGTCCCCGCTCCGTGGGGAAGTGAAAGTGGTCTTGCTCGGACTGACACGGCAACAGACGCGGTGCCGATGCGAGAGCGCGAGCCGCCGCGGCAGAAGCTATAATACGCGCCCACCCACCCCCTCGGACCCGTCTATGACCCACGTCTCGGAAATTTCACCCACTTTTTTTTCATTTCCACAGCTAGCGCCAAATCGGCTGTTGCTGAGTTTACGAGGCGAGTGAAACTGGCACCCACTATATCAAAATTTAAGGTAATTGTCGCACTGAAATGATATTTAATACTAGGTCAGGATCTTGGCAATAGCAGCGTGTTGCTTCATAGACGAAAAAATTTGAGATATTAAGCCAAGGCGAGAAAAGAAATCTTGTGCATTAACCACAATTTTGTTATCAGGGATAATGTATTATGTGTCATGCAAACAATTATGTTGAACAAATAAATATGGCTGGAAAAAAGTTGTTTAGAATTAGATGGAAAATAAAAAGTTAAACGTTTTAAAGCGAGGAAATCGTGTCAGTGTTAAGTCATTGTGAAACATGTCTTGAGCAAGAAATTTCTTTAATCACATTTTTTCGGTTTGTATATGGAATTTGCGAAAACTAGTTTATTTAATAACGTACAGAATTGGTAAAATTTAAGAAGCGTTTTAGATGAATCTTCGGGGAATTGCGTTCGAGCGAATAGGCAATAAAAAAAAAGAAGCCGAGTTTAATAATTGGATAGATAGCATTAGGATCGGGTATGACAAGGAGTGACTCGATTACATAATCGGATATGGGTCGATAGTCACATGGTAATTGTTAAGTACGCCGACGAATCGTCGATCGGCTAAATAACGAGCGCGACTGGGACGGGAACAGAAAAGAGAACATCCTTGAAACTTGGAACATCCGCCCTCCCCGTCACGTCGCGGAAATCACTTTGCACTTACTTGATCTACAGGTATAAAAAATCGCTAATCACCGATCGCGGTTTTTGACAGTGGCGTTTCAAAAAGCGTCCGCCGCCGCCGATCGCACGAAATTCTCCACATTCACTTCAACTGGATCATCGCAAATGCGAATTTGTGTGTAACGACACAGAAATAACATCATTTTATGAAAAACAGCTTTAAGACAGACGGTATTGTTGTTGCAGCGAATGGAGACTCTCACATGGATGTGTTGTGTAATACCTATTTTTAAATATATTTAATTCGAAATAAACCTTGCAATGGTCTGTTCAAACAAAAACAACTGAAATTGCTATTATTACTATCACTTTTAACGCTAATAACATTCTTAAATGTAATTTATTTATAAATCTAAGATCTGTGTTTCTATCTAATCATAATTATTCGACTACTGCTCGGTAATAAACATAAAAGTAAATTTTAATTAGTAGTAATTGTAACCGATTGTTATGAATGAGTATAAATATTAATATTTACGTTGTAAATTCTCTTACTAAAAACTTCCTCCAATAATCCCAAGCAGTAAAATAATTATTTATTTAAATTTTGCAAGTAGAAACTAATGCTATTCAAATTTCGTTTTACATTCAAGGTTGCTTCTTAAAAAAATAATTGTTGCTCAATGTAAATATGAAACAATTTTTTACTCTCCAACAATGAACGTTGAGCCTGGAGTAAGTACATACATGCCATTGGAGAACAATATCATGATAGGCGAACACTTTCACATGAAATATCCCACATAATTAAGTTACGTTACTTAAGTAAATGTTTTTTAATACCAAATAAATGCATTATTATTTTATTAAATTATCTAGAAAAAGTATTATTTTCGGTATGACAATAATTATTACAACTGATAACTAAATGCATTTAATTATTTAAAACCACTATAATTTAGTTAGGTAATGTACAATTTGCTCTTTAGTATTGTAGGCATCGATTAAAATATTACGTTAAGTATGATACTGAAATAATTATTAGAACACCCACGCATATAATGATTTCTCTAAGTAGAATAGGTTCACGAAAAATCAGATATTACGGCATGGGAGAGAACAATTGAATTATTAAAGAACATCATGTGTATTATCATTAGTCCGAAAACTGTGCCGCAAATTAACAATGTAGAAAATTTTTTAAATAAAATGGTAAACTACACGAAATATTTTATACATAATGCCAGGCGAGTTTACTTTCACCGAAACCTAACCAAAGACGTTCTGCTTATGTAATAGGTGTGTGCACATGTAGAAATAAGTTTTGATACCTAAGGCAATTTCTCAATGCAACAGCGAACAGAACAGATGCTCTATTTACAATTTCAGTGTTACTATAATATTTACATAAACTAGATAAATTGACATTAGTTATGAACATATTTTGATTTTTAATTCTACATTAACAAAAAGTTCAACACTTTTTTTTAGCTAATTTATTATTAATATAGTCAGTAATTATTGCTTGATTGATTCTAATTATTCCTAAGCTTTCAACTCGAACATCATCCATCTGATCCTATCGTTTTGTTTAATTTATTTACACGCATATTAAATTGCACCAAGAACAATTTTGGAACTTCATCAAGGTTAAAGGAAGGCGTAATAGTTTATTTCAGTATCATTTTTCCTATTTCTAAGCATTAACCATGAGATTAGAATGAAAGCAATTTACTACTAGATTTTTTACAATTAAGCATTCGCAAAGTCCGGCTCTGATATGGAGTGAAAGGCCACACATGATGCAGATAACTCCCCGGCTCTTCGTATTATCAGTAATTATATGGACAATAAAACACTACTTTATCAAAAATTTACATAAACGCAGTAAATCAAGTGTGCAATCATTCGTACTAATTGATATTAATTAAGAAACATCATATATGTTTAAATGAATGGTATATTTAGGCTGTTAGAGCCAGTTTTATTAAATTGGATCGAGAAAAACAATTAATATAATTTTCTTTTCTTTTTGTAATGATTCAAAGTTGAAACGTTTTAAATTCGATGTCGGTATGTAAGCAGTGCATTGTTTTCGCAATTCTGCGTTATAAATCAGAGCTCGTACGAAAAGAAAAAGATGACTTATTCCTTACTAATAAGTAAAAAGTAATAATAACATACCGAATATATGATTAAAACAAATCATTTCTTCTTCGAATTACGTGATTCAATATTATTGCATTCGAAAAGCAAAATATTTTTTTAACTTAAATGAAGAGTTATTTATAAATCTAATTGTAAGTGCTATATATTTACTGTTCCGCAAGGGACGTGCTCTACATTTTATTAATCGAAAACTTTTGACCTAATTAAAGGAAAATCTGAATCGTTCCCAAATGATCGCCGGCAATTTTCAGATTTTAACATTTAAATTTATAATACCTCCAATTTAGTATTTAGGTCATTGCCAACTTTTATACTAAAGATAAATGTTTGTAACACAAACTTAAACTTTCGTAAGGAACACCATATAATTACACCGTCGAGCATTATTGTGCTTATTACAATAAATCCACTTTTGTAAACCGTTGTATTCTGAGTGAGTTTCAATTTATTCCTTATAAACAAAGCAATATTAATTTAGGATGAAATTTAAAATCAATTTAAGCTCTACTATAAAAATATCATGCAATATTAATTTATTTTATGCGCTTTCCGAAAAAGGTGTTGCTGAAATAGATGCCACAAATGAATAAAAAGAAAGATGAAGGCTCAGAATCGTAATTTTTATAAAATTTATGTAAAGGTAAATAAATATAAAGCAAAAATGAAATAGACCTATAATTTCTGCATGATGTTATTCCATGATTTTATTATTTTTAGAGAAAATTGGTGCAAATAGGTTGATGTCATTTTTGCAGTACTTTGAGAACTTCTGCATTGAAAATGCACATGTACTGAAATCGAGGGTAATGTAAACAATTAGCAGAGAAACGGCTTAATTGCAGCATTTATTCAAGTACGTTTGTAAAAAGGTTGCACATGGATATTGTTTATTTTAATTATGTAATATTTGATCGCCCAGAAAGTGGAGCAAAACCTACATGACATAATGATTTTCGTACTTTTACTCGCGAATTTAGCCGGGTTCTCATAAATTTATTTTATTAGAAATTTCAACCTACTATCTCTTTACATTATTGTTCTTTTCTTGCAGCGAAATATAGCGACTATAATGGAGAATGTGTGCTGGCATTGACATATTGATTAATGTATTCTCGTTTATAAATATTATACTTGCTTTCTATATTGTTTTTAAATATTATGGACAAAACGGTGTCGGTGTTTGTAAATTTTAATGTACATATAAATTACTAATAAACATCAAAAATGAACAGATTGGATTCATCTGAAGGGAGTTGTTAAAATTCGTATTGCTATTTTATTTTGCTGCGAACAATCTTCCACGAGAGCGCGTTGTTTTTTTTGGCGGTTTTTTGTTGTTAAGGACGTATTTAATCATGGCTGGAAATCGAGACCGAGAAAAAACTTGCTGAAACGCTAAATGACGTGTTGTTATAAATACCTAATAACCGATCCTTTCTTCTTTTTGAAAAACACATTTCAATGTCACACTCGGGATTAATTTCTCGTCTTACTTAACCTTGACTGGAAAAATTACAAGTTCAAAATTTAACCAGCCTTTGTTGTGCACACACTGAAATAAAGTTGATACCAGGGAGTGCCGATATTTATTTAAATCTACAATAGAGTGTAATTTTTTATTGCTCCAAACGAGTCATTTTTATTCACTCATGTAGAATTTCATTAATAATTCCCTGCGTATTATAAACAATAAATAATCCATATATTTACATATGCATGTGCTATAGGATTTTCGACTTATATGTTAATAAACATAAAACAATGTCTTGTTTTGATAATTTGTGAATAGGGATATTATTTATTTTCATTAATGAAACTAGAGAAGAACAAAACTGACACATTTTCTAACAGTTTGTATTTTAAATCAAAGAAGCGGAAGACATGGGAAGGCAAACAGTTTTTGTCAACACGGATACACATCAAACGAAATTCTTCTTTGGGCGCAATCGAGAAGGTTCCGAAGGGTTCGAAATATTTTCCATATTGTAATTTTTATGATAGCTAAGCTATAAATTTGAAAAAAAATGGCTTCACTTTCATTGAATTCGGCTGAAAGTGAAGCCATTTTAATGCAGCATCCGTCGTTAAATGCCCTTTTTTGTTCACATTTTAGGAGGGAGACTGCAAATCACTAGTGCAAACATAAATGTCGGGGTCTATAAATATTTGAGATAAAAGTACCGGGTTACGATTGGTCCGAATTTTTATGACCGACAGTATAATTTCACTTTTATTATGGTCGTCTTCAGCATCCAGGAGAAGAAAAAATAAATGGCAGGCCATACCGGTACCACCGACGCGATCCGTACGGTAGTCGGGAACTAATTCCTCAAAGGGTTGAAAGATTGTGCAATTTGATTTACTGTAGGCAATAATAACCCTTGTAAAGTTCCTCTACAATATTGTCTTAAAAGGTGCATGTTGATTTTTAGTTAGACAGAAGATATTTATTTAGACTATGTATTTAGTCTTCTAATTTCGAATTTACTATTTTAAGGAAAGGTACTCCTATAAATCTGTTTTTTTTTTGTAAAAATTAGGAGCAAATTATCGACAGATTTTTTTTTATCCAGGAAGTTTCATACATTTCGTTCAAAATTAATTGGCGGCCCCCAATTTTCGAATAACCTTTACATCTTACCTATAATTATTATATAATTTCCGCAGATTATACATTTAAATGTTTTTAAACTTTTTTATTTTGCGAGATCAAATTAATGATATTAATTACGCGGACATTACAAAAAATACCTATAATTGTAAATGTTGTGGCGGACGTCCAAGTAATGTCTGTCTCCTTAATTTATATTTATCATTTCATCAAGGTAGCTTGTGAATGTTTCGTTTACACTTTTGTTCAAAAACATGGTCGCATCGAATATTAGTACAAATTTATTTTCCACTTTTACCTCAACATAATTGAATTGTACCTGGTATAGAGTGTCAATTCGTACTGATAAATAGCCAATCTATAGAAAACTATTAAACTCAATTATGTTTTTTTCCGCGAATGTTTGAGGAAGTTCGTTAATTGTTGTATATTTGTGATTTATAAACAATGGATGCATAATAACTAATTGGATTTATCCATTGATCGCCGCCAATGGTTTAGAAAGAACCTTGAGCTGTTCAGTCGAAGCCGAAACCCATTATTTAAAAATTGTTTTTTTTTCCATTTCGAGAATTTAGATCCTCGACCACGTACGTACTTTTCAATTTAAATATTTATTAGTAACAAATTCTATTTCTAATTTGAATAACCATACATATCTACTAACGCGAATCAACTTTTGTCAAATTCAGATTCATGTGCACTAGTAGAAAATGAAAGTAATCGTTAGCTGATTAAATTCCAATAAGTATTGATGTAAAAGGTAAGGTATCTAGAAGCAAAAGAGAATGTTAGATATATAATGTATAAAGCATATATTTAGAAATGTATATTAACTACTTGCACTACACTGACACCAAATCCATACATAACCTTGATTGTTATTAGGTAATACCTGAAAGAAAATATTACAAATGTATCTCTAATCGAACTGAATTAAACACGCTTAGATTAAAACCAGAAATGAATTCTTACCGTGTTGGTCACGAAAAGGAACTTTCAGGAAACATTTTTATGATTGGACTCATCACGGACAAACAATAAAACAAATTTTAATTTTTGGAATACGTTTATTTAGGCTACAGCAATAACATCAAAATCTTTTTAACATAGACATTTAATTGTTGAAAGTGACGCTAAATATTTATTAGGGTAAATTTTGAATAGAAAATTTTTGATCGATAACAGCAATTCCTTAAATATTTTGATTATATAATACTTTTTTAAAATATCAATAGTATAGACAGAGTACAGCATAAGATTAATGTGTATGGTCCGATTTCGATTGAAACATTTTAGTGTATACTTTCTTCTAAATTTTAAAATATCTCGGCCAATACAACAGCTAATAACAATTTTGAAGTACCAAACAAAGTTTCTGCAGTTGAATCAAATAAAGTTATTAAGTATTTCAAGTTCAGGCTATATACTGTGGTGGATTTCTAATCAACTTATAGGAATCTACTTTATAGGAAGTTATGAGTTACAAAAATTATAAGTTCTTCTAACTTAAAGACAATCTAAACTTATCCTAAACCAAGTGAAAGAAAACTCGAGTTAATTCATTAAAATAAGTATGTTGAACAAGAGCAGTAATGAAGAAAGTGCATTATAATTGATTTGAATTTAAAATGAATTTTTCATGGAATGTCGCCGGAATTAAAGTGAGCAAAGTTTTGTCTAATTACATTAATGGAATATCAATTAAATAAAGTAATTATTTCACGAATTGAAAACTTAGTAACGTATATAAACATAATGAATATATACGAATAACTGGTTTAATTAACAAATCCCGCGTTGCATTTTAAGCAATAATTATTGTTGTTTAAAGTTTCTTTTAATTGGTAGAAATGCAGTGCATTGCAGTTAAATGTCAAGCAATTAAAATCGTGAATATAAGGATTCAGTAGTAAGGCGCATATATAAATTTCCTCTGAAATTGTAACACCTAACAACTTTATTAAAATTCGTATTTTATTTGAATTTGTTTTCGATACTGGTGTTATAGCTCTACATACACGTAACATATAGAATATAGAAATATATAATATGCGTTATATCAATAAAGGATGGCCCATTGATATTAGCCATTTACACATATTAAACGTTACTCATAAATGAGATACATTTCTCTTCCGTTAAAGATTCTCAAAAAATATTTTCAATATCAATGCGTCAACCTTCGTTACATAAATCTCTACGAATAAATAACAAGTTCAATAAAGGATATTTTTGAAGCGTAATATGAAAGGTTTTCAATAATTATTAAAATATAATAATTTCTATTAAATGAAATGCTACGCTCGTTTCTTACAGCTTAATTTAATAGTTTTTTGATTGAATTCAATTTTTGATAATAGCACACTTTCTGGGGTACAATTTTCAGCCTCGCTTTCTGAGAAAATGCTAACTAGATTTTGAATACTTGTGACAATCCAAAAACAACCCGACTTGAACCGGTCAAGAACAGGCAAGAGCTTCTGGAATGAAAGAATTAGCTTTTCCTGTAAGTCCTGGATAATGTGCCTGCACATCAACTTTATTCCAGGTCACTCCGTACTTTTTCAAACATTTTTTCCATGAACCATAATGACAAGAAGAGTAGAAAAAATAAATATTAAACTGAACTTATTATTAAACTTGTTATTTAGTTTATTAAAATTATCTAAACAGTGAGGTACATCCATTTACGTAACACTTAATGTACCTACACAGCATTTGTTCCCCTTAAGTCTCTAATATTAGCACTAAGTAAATACATTACAACATCTTATATAATTATGTATTAGAAATATTTTTACCCTGTATATTTTATTTATGCGGTAAACCCTTTGTAATAAAACATGATTCAAAATAAATTTTGTTGATTTTTCAATGATTTCAATTTTGAAGAAAGAATGTCCGTGTAATTTGGTCCGTCGAATAAAAAGTAGATGCATTTTAGGTTTTGGAAAATGATATTATTGTCAAGCATGTGGAAATGTATACGTTATGTACACAATACCTCCATATTAAAACTGATTTGGTACTAATTGACGAATAAAATGAATTCTTCATATTCATTTGGTCAATTTGATATTATTGGGCCATTCTAATTTAAATTTTTAAAAAGTATTTATTATTTACCGTATATGTTGTGGTGAATTTGAAGATGTTTCAAACTTCGATGTGATAAACTAAAATAGCCTAAATATAACAAATTTCAAGCGTTTCTATTCAAAATTCAAAATTGTTGTAACTAATGAATCTCCTGTCGCATTTATAGTTGTGCATCTACTATAAAATTTCCAATTAGGTTAATTTTGAGCATATTTTTAGGAACATTTAAAAAAACTCGTTTTGTTTAACAATTTCGTCGTATTTCCTTAGTGTCTATCTTACTTTTGACTGATTACAGATTTGTAATTCCAACGAATAATGTAAACTTTCTCATATCTATGTTAACTTAAGAAGCCGAATTTTACAACAGTTCTAATTACAAAAACAAAGACTCTTAACATTTCAAGATTTTTGTTTTCTTAGGATAAATATAAATAAGATATTTAGATGGCCATTGTAAATAATTTTTCGGGTCGACCTACCTGCCTAAAGCTTTATGTAGGTACTTCCGTTATAACTCTAGTTTAAAATATCAAAATTATTTATATATCTCCAATTTTTAGGCCGTTTAAGTAAACTATTGTAAAAACTTAATTATTTGCCGGTTGTCTTATCACCGCATATTTGGTAAATGTTTGTTCCCATCTTGCGAAAATTTTAAATATATATTTTTTTTAAATAAATATTTTTCAAATAATATACAGTTGGCAATATTTTTATTATATTATTCATGTTTAGATTCTTCTTCCACGGTGTCATTATTGTTTAGTATCTAAATATCCACTTCCTTTCCATAAACGAAATTTCAAGGAATAAAATGGAACATACTATATACTTTACCTGTAAACTGAGCTCTAATTCTAATTGTTAATAGAGTATATACATAAGTATCCTATCCATTTCTTATTACTACGAGGGTCCACTATCAGTGCAAAGGATAGTTATAATCTATCCAAATAATAAGAAAAAATTTCAGGTTTGCGCTAACAAAAAATATTAATTTTGGTAAAAATTTGAATTTCATTTTCCCGCAGGAATTTTTTTTGTAATCTTGCGCGAACATATAGTACAATTTTTTCTATTATCTTCTACAATTTCAAGAAATAATTTTAGAACTTAAACATCTGTATGGGAAGAGACGATCAAAATTTATATTTTTTGTTATAAAGAAGATTTGAAATTCATTACTTATTAGTGAGGTAAAAGTATAGCTTCATTGCAGTAATCAAACAATTTTTGATGAGCATATTGATTGTCTTCATACTTGATTAATTTATTTATAGGATCAATAAAAATAATGTTTATTATTTACATTTGGTATTTAATAAATTCGCTATTATCTAAAATGAGAATTTAGAAAGGAAATTAGTAATTTAAAGAATTATTTAAATATTACTACTATATACAGAAAGGAATTATTGTTTAAATTTTAAAATATAGACCCCCTTTATTCCAATTGCTCGATCACCGGTAAGGCTGCTAATATGCGAGAGTATCCGACTATTGGACAGCTTAATAAAGCTTCTAAAATAATAAACTTAACTATGTTTGCCTTTTACCTGGAATTACACATCAAATATTTGCCTGAAATCTTTTAAGTTAGTCGAGTATCACTAGACACAACATTTATTTATTGCATGGCGAATTGATATGTCAATTTTAAAGCTTAAAGTTGTGCGTATCGGTTTTATGAAGCAGGTACAGTATCGCCGCAAATACTAAATTGTACAGTTTTTCCAAAGTCAGTTAATATTGATGAAAAAATGAGAATTTGTATATTACTATTTCTTTTTATCTGGTATCCAAGTGATTTGATTTTTTTTTTAATTTTTCATATTTCTTGATATAATTTGAAAAGTTTGGATGCAAGTTCGCTATTTTCTCGATTTTTATGTGTTTGGATATAAAACCCAATAGAGTGATGGCAACGAAAGGCTCTTGTTACATGAGATATTAAAAAATATTTTTCTTACCTGTTTTCAAGCTGTAAAATTTTAAATTATTTTGATCTAATATTTTGAATTTTCTTAAAATCTGTTCTGTAATAAAGAAGGTACTTTGTCAAACATAGTGAAATTTTCAAATTTATACAGTAAAAGTTATATTCATGCAATATTCTATTGATTTTGGAAACTATGTATTTTAGCATAAAAATAGTTATGTTTGAACATTTAACACCAAAACCATATTGATATTGCAGTTAAAAAAATTAAGGCCTTCTTGTGAAGCAATTAACTTTTTATATGAATGATTTATTTACAGTGATTTAATTTTGATGTTCTCAAAATTATTTTAATGTACTTACCATTTACTAGTTTACAGAATAAGAAGAAAAAAATTAGAATCAATTTTTCAAAAAAATACTAGGTACCTATTAATAAAATGACCCGCTTTATACCAGAGTATTAAAAAAAATTGTATTTTTGGTGCCCTTAATTTCTAATGAAATAATTTATAAATATTCAAAATGATTCAATAAAAATTAAATTTCAAATAATGGAAAAATTCGATTTATTAAACTGAACATAAGGAAGCAGTTTGGTGTCAAAAATTGTAAAATATAGGATGTTCCATTTTAAATTAATCATAAAAGCTGAAGCATTATTGTGGTGAAAATTTTGTTGATATGAAATAAAAATATTATATTTTCATTTTATTTTAATAACGTTACGAGATATCGAATTCAAGTAAAATAGAGGTAAAAAGATACTTATTTATACAAAAATGATCGAGCAATTGGAATAAAGAGAGTATATTCTCTTTAAGAGATACTATGTTTAATATTGCATTATTACACTTAGGCCGTATTTTCAAATTATTATTGACCAATATTTAAAATTCCTATATGTTTATAAAGCAGGGTCCACATTTAATAACATGTTACACCAACATTGCTATATAGCAGTGTCATATAGCAGTGTGAAAACTGTTAAAAATTCATAAAGCATCAAAAACAGCATCCACACTTGCTATATAACATTGGTACATAGCAATGTTGGTATAACATGTTATTAAATGTGGACCCTTTATATAAAAATATAGGAATTTCTATAATAATTTATCCATTTTACCAAATTCATTATCTCATCCCGTTGAAAAAATAATTGTAGGTATGTATATTTTTATGTTCAAGGAAATGACTTCATTCGTAAAATGTTTGCGAGAAAAGTAAAACCGGGTCTCGATGAATCATTTTTCACGAATAATATATAAGTGTAAGTTGGAAAATTTTCAGATTTTTCAATGAACAGGCAGAACGAACTCGCGCCAAAAATAAATAAAATGGGATAAACAGTAGTACATAGTACGATATGTTGA